>JAIEZT010000198.1:6307935-6459477 GCA_019594935.1 Periophthalmus modestus
GTACAATCTTTTACACCTCTTTTACTTTTCACTTCAGATTCTTTTGTTATTTTTTCTCAGATGTAGAAGTAAGATTATTGCGACGATTAGAAGTGAAGTGTTTTATTTTCTTTTCCATCCTGTGTCTCATTGGTGATAAAAGCGAGAGATTTACTCAGCGCAGGACTCAAGGTAACGGCGCTGAAAGCATCTCAACAATAGTCTGGTTCCATCAAGGAGGCTGCAGCACAAACACGTTTAAAAAATATAAAATGGAGCAGAGACTCTGGTGTGTGGAGTCTATCAGGGTCTATAAAAAAAACTTTAAACATACGACAGTCAGGTCAAAGGTCAAAGTTCAACCGTGAAGGGTTTCTGTTTTTAGACAATTTGATTTTCATTTAAAATAAAACACCTACGGCTTTACTGACATCGCACTGTCAAATCACCAAACCAGGACTAAACCAGGACTAAACCAGGACTGTCAGGACTAAACAAGGTCTAAACCAGGACTAAACCAGGACTAAACCACAGCTAAACCAGGTCTAAACCAGGTCTAAACCAGCTCTATACCAGGTCTAAACCGGGACTAAACCAGGACTAAACCAGGACTAAACCAGGACTAAACCAGGACTAAACCAGGTCTAAACCAGGTCTAAACCAGGTAAAGGACTTCCCCAGAACTAAACCAGGTCTTAGGCTCCATGTATCCCTCAGCCCCGGGCACATTGCCAGCTCTTTATGAGTACAAATTTGAATATGTATTAAATCATGTAATATTAATCCCTCCAATCTTGTATTTAACCAGTTTTGTCACATAGCCTCCGGCACTAGACCATTTTTTGCCAATTCGTCCATATTTTATCTCCACATTTTTGCTATTTCATCATGTTTAGTTTATTTCCTCCCATCCCCATCTGCGTTTGCCACTGACCTTTCTGTGATCTCAGGTGTGGGTCCAGTTTACCCTAAAACGCTTCAAGTCTTTTTGCAGTTGTCCAGATGGTAACAAGCACAAAGTAACATCCCAGGTGAGTTTTGGTTTAAATATTCAAAATGAGGAGTTGTTCCCCCATTTGACTGAACCAGGACTAAATGAGGTCTAAACCAGGACTAAACCAGGACTAAAACAGGATTAAATGAGGTCTAAACCAGGACTAGATGAGGTCTTGAATCCAGGACTATACCAGGACTAAACCAGGATTAAATGAGATCTAAACCGGGACTAAACCAGGACTAAACCAGGATTAAACCAGGTCTAAACCAGGTCTAAACCAGGTCTAAACCAGGACTAATCCAGGTCAAGACTAAACTAAGTCTAAACCAGGACTAAACCAGATCTAAACCAAGACTAAACCAGGACTATACCAGATCTAAACCAAGACTAAACCAGGACTAAACCAGGACTAAACCAGGTCTAAACCAGGACTAAACCAGGACTAAACAAGGACTAATCTAGATCAGGACTAAACTAAGTCTAAACCAGGACTAAACCACTAAACCAGATCTAAACCAAGACTAAACCAGGACTAAACCAGATCTAAACCAAGACTAAACCAGGACTAAACCAGGACTAAACCAGGTCTAAACCAGGTCTAAACCAGGACTAATCCAGGTCAGGACTAAACTAAGTCTAAACCAGGACTAAACTAGATCTAAACCAAGACTAAACCAGGAATAAACCAGATCTAAACCAAGACTAAACCAGGACTAAACCAGGACTAAACCAGGACTAAACCAGGTCTAAACCAGGTCTAAACCTGGTCTAAACCAGGACTAATCCAGGTCAGGACTAAACTAAGTCTAAACCAGGACTAAACCAGATCTAAACCACGACTAAACCAGGTCTAAACCAGACCTAAACCCAGGATTAAACCAGGACTAAACAAGGTCTAAACCAGTTCTAACCCTGGTCTAAACCAGGACTAATCCAGGTCAGGACTAAACTAAGTCTAAACCAGGTCTAAACCAGGTCTAAGCCAGAATTAAACCAGGTCTAAACCAGGTCTAAACCAGGTCTAAACCAGGTCTAAGCCAGGTCTAAGCCAGAACTAAACCGGGTCTAAACCAAAATTAAACCAAGTCAGGTGCGGGTCCAATTTACCCTAAAAGGCTTGAAGTCATTTTGCAGTTTTCCAGATGGTAACAAGCACGGAGCAAGATCCCAGGTGAGTTTTGGTGCAAATATTCAAAATGACAGTGGCGGAGGAGCAGTCGTTCGTTTGATTGGATTGGACTCGGGGTCCCCTCCTCGATGGGACAGTTAATAGCTTTGTGGGTGTGCGGTGCCGCTGGGAGAACATCTGGACTGTTTCACGATGTTGCATTTACTCAAAATGGTAGATTTAGTCCCACAACAAGAATGCTTTATATTTAACCCAAGATATTTCACATTTTTCCTGTTATATTGTTGCATTTTAAGCCTTAAATGATCTAAACTTCAGCTATTTTCTGCTTATTTTAGTCACTAACGGCCTTGAAGCTGCACATATCCTGATCTTCATCTCGGTCAGGACAACCTTAGCTGGAGGGTTTCACTATAATTGCGCATGGGGAGTCGAACCCACAACCTTCTCGCTGTGAGTCGAGAGTACTAGCCGTATTTCTTCCAGTCCTATTGAATTTTTTGGCGTAAAATTCAATATCTAACCTCTGGACTGATACGTGTTAAGTACAATTGGTCTGAGTATGTCCTGATCTATGCTCGTAAACCTTCAAAATGTTTCTCACATAAACCAGGCTTAGACTCGTTAAACCAGGCGAGCTGCAATATAAAGGAAAACCGTTAGCGTAACTTATTGCTAACATTTATAACAGTGAGTGGCTCCTTTCAGTGCAAACAGCTCCTCTGAGGACAATCGCTGCCGTGGTCAATACGACAGAGTGGATGACCAAGATAAAACACAAGTACACAGGCCGAGCGGTGACGTTACACACAAGTACAAGACCAAAAACTTGTCTAAGGGTTGTGAGTTTGAGTCCCGGACATGGCAATTTGTGGATTACCTGTTCCTGCTCCTTCCTGTCAGATGTTTAAATAGTTATCTTCAATTCAATTACCGTATTTTCCGGACTATAAGCACTTTTTTTCATAGGTTGATCGAGGGTGCGACTTATACTCAGATGCGACTTATATTATATTATTATTAAAATATATCATTTGACATGTTTTTTATTGTCACACTGACAGCCGCGCAAGGACACTCTAGATCAAAGGTGTCAAACTCAAATTCACCGAGGGCCAAAATTAAAAACTGGGACTAAGTCTAAGGCCAAACTAAATATTTATTGAAAAATTTCACAACAATATCTGCATGTTTTTCAGAAGCGGTGGATTAAATTTGAGTGAGGCGACAGGAGCAGATGCGAATAAGTGTCAAACAGAAGTGGTGGGGACCGTCTCCAACACATTAGCAAAGCATTCTGGGATTCTTAGTATTAGTGGTGCATGCGCTAAATTGGTGCAGCAGCCGGCGGGCCAGCTCTAATACATATTTACTATGGTCTCACAGGCCAAATATAATTATATCGAGGGCCAAATTTAGCCCGCGGGCCTGAGTTTGACATGTCTGCTCTAGGCTTGTGTACCAGTATCTACTACTCCTGTACTATTTCAACGTTACGGCGATTTAAAAGACACCTCAGAAAGACTGAACAAAAATGCCTCCTTAAAGAAAATCTTATTCCACTGAGTCTGATGAAGCCACGCAGACGAGGAAGCGGACGAGGAAGCAGACGAGGAAGCAGATGAGGAAGCAGACGAAGAAGGAGACGAGGAAGGAGACGAAGAAGCAGACAAGGAAGCAGACGAGGAAGCGGACGAGGAAGCGGACGAGGAAGCAGACGAAGAAGCAGACGAGGGAGCAGACGAGGAAGCAGACGAGGAAGGAGACGAGGAAGCAGACGAGGAAGCAGACGAGGAAGGAGACGAGGAAGCAGACGAGGAAGCAGACGAGGAAGCGACGAGGAAGCAGACGAGGAAGCAGACGAGGAAGCAGACGAGGAGCTTCATCTACCTCAGGAGTTTGTGGAGTTGTTCAGAAGCGACACCGAGAATGAAGAAGAATTCAATAGATTTAGTGATTTGAAGTGAGATCGAGAGTAAACTTGTTGCTTGTTTTTTATGCTTTAGTCGTCCTATTAACTGTTAATATCTTACGTTAACGCACTAGACACATACTCAGTAGTCCGGAAAATATGTTAGTTACAAATCATAATTAGTAATAGTAAAAAAAAAACCACAGTTCCTTCTCTTCTCACTCTGATGTTGAACCACGAGGTAATTCCATAACTGTTACCAAGCAACCGCAATGGTACCGAGGGCCAAAACTTGACAAAATTCCACAATAGTTATAATTAGTCCCAGTATTTTGAATATTTCGCAGAGGTACGATCCACCAAAACGAAATTCAGACCTGTCCTACGTTAAGTCTACAGCTTTGGTCGTGTTTGCAGACTGGGCCCCACAGATCAATACCAGCTTCAGTTTTAATACAAGGCTCAAGGTGAAACTGGATCAATGCAGAGCCAACATGGCCGCCTGCCGACTTTCATGCAGTATTAATAAACGCTGACGTGTTGTTTTTGTGTCTGAGAAAAAGACGTTTTGAGACAGTTGGCATTTTTGCGCTGGCTGGTACGACACGGTGCGAGCGGGGTGTTAATTGGATGAACGCCACAGAGTCCGAACCGGAATCAGACCCGTTTTACCGAGAAGTGTTGTTGAGAAATAGCTTCCCAGACAAACAAACTGGCAACACCGTTTTATTCATCATCTTTAACGAGAAAACCTTGACTTGTCTTGACACATATTTTTGTCTCTTTTGTCTGTCAGAACTCGCAGGAAATATTAATGTATAAACAAAAAATAATATGTTTTGTTATTATTTCATGTAGAGATTGGTTCAAAAGTATAAACAAGAAGACGAAGCAGGAGAATAGGAACTGGCAGTAGTAGAAGTAGTAGTAGTAGTAGTTGTAGTAGTAGTAGTAGTAGAATAATAGTTAGAGTTAGAATAATGTTAAGTTACTGCAGAGGAATAATGGTTGAATGAAATCTGCTGTTTTTGCTGATACATATTGGGATTCTGTTTTTAAGTATATAGTAGTAGTAGTAGTAGTAGTAGTAGTAGTTGCTGTTATTGTAGTATCCAATCCAAAATAGTAGTAGTAGTAGAAATAGTATTAGCAGTAGCAGCGGTAATAGTAGTAGTAGCACTAGTAGTAGTGGCAGTAACAGTAGTAGCAGCAGCAGTAGTAGTAGTAGTAGTAGTAGCAGTAGTAGTATGATAGGAGAAGTAGTAGTACTAGTAGCAGCAGCAGCAGTTAGTAGTAAATAGTAGTAGTCGTAGTAGTAATAGTAGTAGCATTAGTAGCATAAGTAGTAGTACTAGTAGTAGTAGTAGCAGTAGTAGTACCATTAGGAGAAGTAGTAGTAGTAGTAGTCGTAGTAGTACTAGCAGTAGTAGTAGTAGCATTAGTAGAAGTAGTAGTAGCAGTAGTAGTAGTAATACTAGTAGTAGTAGCATTAGTACTAGTAGTTGTACTAGCAGTATTAGTAGTAGTAGCATTAGTAGAAGTAGTAATAGTAGTAGTAGTAGTACCATAAGGAAAAGTCATAGTAGTATTACTAGTAGCAGCAGCAGCAGCATTAGTAGTATTAGTAGTAGTATAATAGTAGAAATAGTAGTCATACTAGTAGTAGCATTATTAGTAGTACTACTAGTAGTAGTATAATAGTAGTAGCATTAGTAGTAGTAGTAGCAGTAGTAGTAGTAGAGTAGAACCCACACTCTAGCTTAGTTATTCATGAAATAAAATGTTCCAGTTGTGTGAAGTATTGTATAAAATCGTCGGCAGGATGGAAAGAGAAGGACCTTGAAGGTGGAGGAATATTTAAAATTCAGATGAGTTTATATGAACACTTGACCTTGATCAATGTTACATGTACTGCGTCTCCTTCAAATCCCTCACATCAGAATCATGCTTCACATTATAGTAGATGTATTACAACGAGAGGGATAGAGAGAAGGAGAGAGGAGGAAGGAGTGAGTGAAAAAGAGGGAGGAAGAGGATACAGATTACACACAGACAAGTAGAAGGAGGGCAGTTCTCAAAATATTTCCCGTTTGGAGATTTAAAACTTAAGATTCAGAATACAAGCTTTCAAAAACATCTCAAAGTGAACAGCAGGTAGATTAAAAACATTTACACGGGATCAAGAAATATAAGAAAAAAAAAAAGTAATCAGACACTTTTGGAGGAGTCCATTCTAACGTGAGGGGGGGGATAGAACATATTTGACAATCACATACTGTTTTTATTGTGTTTTCTTGTTTAAAAGTGAAGCTAATGTCATTTATCGTGAGACTGAGAGAATATCAAACAGGTGTGAGGCCGTCGGTGGACCTCAAGGCCAATCGATCTGGCGCCCCCTAGAGGCAGCCTAATCTCGCCTAATGGTAGCGAAGCCCCTGACAAATCCCACTAGTGCTGTATATTTCACTGGGTCCACATGCATTATTAAGGAGACGTGTTTACACATTCACTCTTTGTTCGACAGGGACCCTGAGCCACAAATGAGGGACACGCCCTAAGAAAGTAAAAGAACAACAAAACTAAATAAAATCATAAAATAAAAAGAAGTAAATTACGAGAACATGTGAGATAAATAGGTAATTGTCCTATTCCAGTGACCTCGACATCTCTCTCCTGCCTGCGAAGCTGATTATTTTCTGCGTAATAAAGATACTCCGTTGCCATAACTTCATTCAAATTCACACAGCGCAGTCTGGACGTCTTTTCTCAAACAAAACCCCCCTGAAAATGACCTATGTCCTCTGCCGTAGCTGGTACCACTCTGCACTTTGTAATGGTCAGTGGTCACATTTTTACATCACGTTTTTCTACTTTCAAGACACTCAAAGCGCTTTACATCACGGAACCGCTCGCACATTCACTCACACGCTCATACAACAGCGTGCACAGACACTGGGGACGAGGTGAGGCGAAGTGTTTTGCCCAGGACACAACAACAGCATTGATTTGAGGACCTGAAATCGGAACCAACCTTCAGATCTGTGGGCAAACTTTCTACTAACTGAGATACTGTCGCCCCACAACGGGATTCGAAGTACACAGAGTTGTCATGTGCATACTGTGGATTTTTTTTTTAGCGTTTTACCATTGAAGACAGTGCTAAAATAAAAGAGTTTGCAAGTAGCGAGAGACAGGACTAAGTTTGGCAGCGCTGAGCCGCACAGTGGGATTTCACAGTGGCAGTTTGCTTTGGTTTGCTCCTGTCATTGAAAACTTCTGCACCACAGCGCTGACAAAGAAATGAGATGCACTTGGAGCTTTTTTTTTTTTTTTCTTTTTTTTACTTTTGGCTTTGTGCCGTTGTTGAAGTCGTGGGAGTGGAGAGTGCTTTCGTCTCTGTAGAGTACTTAGCTTTAATCACGTTTTGGAAAAATAACCTCGTTAAAAAGTGCTGCAGGTGCAATTTAGACAAAGAAAAACACAATGAAGTTGGAAGAAGATACCTGAAAAGTATGAGTGGGTTTATCAATTTCAAATAACGCTGCAAATTACTTCCACTACTGGTACTACTCTCTTGATACTGCAGTGATACTGCAGTGATTATTCTGGGACAACTAACGCTACCATATACAGTACTACACATGTTCAGTCATTAGCTTACTAGTGTACCTGATTATACCCATTTGTTACTAGTGTAGAAGTACAAAAGTATTGCAATAATCAGTCTAACTACTAACATCAGAATGTAACTATTACTGCCACTACTCTAATACTACAAACAACTTACTACTACAGCTACTACTAGCCTTATTATTTAGTGTTGAAGTAATAAGCTACTATTATAGGCTACTACTACACTACTTATAGGCTTTTATTATTACTACTACCACTACTACTACTACTACTACTACTACTACTACTACTACTACTACTACTACTACTAGCTACTACTTTATAGGTTTTTGGTTACTATTACTACAACAACAACTACTACTACTACTGGTACCACTACTATTACTAAGCAGCTACTTATAGATTTTTATTATTACTATTACAAGTACTACTACTACTAAGCTACTTATACGCTTTGATTACTACTACTACTACAACAACAACTACTACTACAACAACTACTACTACTACTACTAAGCAGCTACTTATAGGCTTTTATTATTGTTACTACTAGTAGTAGTACTAGTACTTACTAGTACTTCTACTAAGCTAACTAAGCTGCTACCACATTATGTATTTAGGCTTTGATTACTACTACTACTACTACTACTACTACTACTACTACTACTACTAAGTAGGTACTTGTTGGCTTTTATTATTACTACTACCACTACTACTACTAAGCTACTTATAGGCTTTGATTACTACTACTACTACTACTACTACTACTACTACAACACCACCAACTACTACTACTACAACAACAACAACTACTACTACTACTACTACTACTACTACTACTACTACTGCTACAACTATTACCTATTACTACTTAGCAGCTACTTATTGGCTTTCATTACTACTACTCCTACTACTACTATTAAGTTACTTATAGGCTTGGATTACTACTACTACTACTACTACTACTCTGTCTAATACAACATATAGTGCCACTACTACTACGACTTCTACAATTAAAACAATTCATTTTTCTTATATTTGTTTACCCATAATGTAAAAGCTTAACCTCTGGATTTGACGACCATTGCGTAACACGTAAATCCTTCCCCCTCCCACTTACTGTCAGTGCTGAAGGTTCCTGTTGACTTTAAACTCCTTTGAACACTGCAGTTTTGACACAGTAGTATTATCTCCTCCATGTTTTCTCCCTGTCAAGTGTGATACTGTGTGCGCCGGGCGGGAGGAGGTCCACAGTTTCTGCAATAGTGCATGCAAATCTGAAGTTAATTACGTATTATTAAACCGAGAAAGGCACTGTTAGCTGTTATTCATGTATGTTATCATTAAAGCTGCACTATGTAACTTTTCCCGAGGGGGTACTGGTAATAATCTGCTTGTTTTGATGACTTTATTGTTGTTCCTGAATGTTCTACAGTATCACACTCGACTTGTCTATCTTGCTTATAGTCATAAAGTGTTTTTATTGCAGAAATACAAACAGGTGTCAGCTGCTTGTCTCCATGGAGATAGACAAGTTTAATGCCGTAGTGTGGCGCATTCTTGCCCAAGGACAAATCATCAAAATGCATCAGTGGGATAAGGAATTTAACCATCAACTGTAAAGATTTCTGTGACAAAACAATCTATTTAGCTATTGAGCAAAGTAGGTCTATTTTAACCCCAGTGACGTGTCTTGCACAATGACACAATGGCACTATGTACTGGTGATAGCACTCATGACTGTTAAACTTAACTACTACTTATTTCTACTACTACTAATACTACTACTACGACTACTTTTATTACTACAACTGAGCTACTCATAGGTTTCAATTACTAATATTACTACTACTACTACTACTACTTATAGGCTTTGATTACAACTATTACCAATACTATTACTAAGCTACTTATAGGTTTCAATTACTACTACTACTGCTATTATTATTGCTACTACTAGTGCACTACTACTACTACTACTACAATTAATACTACTACTACTTTTACTACTACTACTACTACTACTCTGTCTAATACAACTACTATTACTACTACTACAAAGCTACTCATAGGTTTCAATTACTACTGCTACTACTACTACTATTATTACTATATTAACCCCAGCAGTGAAGTGTGTTGCCCAATGACACAATGGCACTGTGTTTTGGTGATAGTGCTCACAACTGTCAAAGTTACAGAGCCTGTTGTTTGAAGTTCCAATTTAAATTTCAGTCACCACTTTAAACTTTAGAATTTTCATATACATAAAATAATAAATACAGTATATTTCTATATTTCAACATGATTTCCACATTATGTCATGGCGAGACTACAGTATAAAGTTACTTCCTTTTTGATAATACGCCTGTGACTAAATGACACAGTCTGATATTTTTGGAGTTATCTCAAATGAATCTATAAAATTCCAGACTCTTCCAGGTAGTGACATCATGTACATGTTTTCCCAGTATATTTATCACCAAGTCCTACCAACTGAGTCATCTGTCCTTCTCCGTCCCACATAAATAACTGAATAATATTGTTTTCTTTGTTGTCTTAGTGATGATGGTTCAACATTAGTGTCTTGCCAAAGAGCTGTTGGCGAACCCTGGAGCCTCGGGTTGGGTTGCAGAAATGGGAAGTACCCGGTCTTGTTGGCAGAATATCGGAGAACTCGCTAGTTGAAGAAGTATGTGAACTGTAATACGAGCGCTGTATGCGTACTTGTAATTATATACTTAAAAGAGCACTATGTAACTTTTCTGGTGGGTGGTCTGTGCCTGTTTGTCTCCATGGAAATGCTATTGATTTGCCTGTTGCATTAAAAGTATCCATCTTGCATTAATTATATTTTTGGTACCGATACAGTAATTACGTTCAATGCCATACTGCGGAACATTCCAGGTAAAGCGATGACGTCTCCATGGTGACAAGCAGCGGGTGAAGGCTCCAACAGAAAAGTCAGTTCACCTTTAAAAATTACATAAGCAAGTAGGATTGTTTCGATACCAATACTGTAATTCTGTTGACGTCTGTGGCTAACGCTAACGCCCAGAGCAGGTTAAATGCAGGCGCTAACACGCTAATAATAACAGAAAACACATTTGCGTTTCCTCTTTGACACCTTCATTTAGCCTTCGGTGTGGATGCTGAACTTCGTAAAATAACTACAAAGAATGCAACCATCAACAGCGCTAACACGATAACAGCGCTAACACGATAACAGCGCTAACACCACAACAGCTAACAACAACTAATACTTAAAGCCTCAAAATCAAATTATTCTTGTAGATTTTCTTTAGAGAACAGACTTTTATTTTTCGCTCTTGTATTGCAACAAAATCGAGTAGCGTTAGCGGACTTTTTCAGACTATGCGATATCGGACTCGTATTGGTATCGGCGAGTACGAGTAAAATGGGATCGGACGAAAACAAGTAATTCCATCGGCAACAACACGTAAAAAAGTAACATATTGTAGTAATATTAATAGTAGTGAGCGTATTAGCTTGTAGTAGTGATAGTAATTCTCGTAATCACTTATATTTAGCCGTATATTTCACTTTCTTGGTGGTACTTTGGTCTTCTGGACTGGTACACAGAGGTACTCCTTGTTTATGAAATCTATCACATGTTCGTACTGTCGGTGTTGGTCGTGTTCGGTGGTTGTTGTAATTCAGCAGAAAGTACAAGAGGTCAGTTTGTCTTGGCTCTTAACATTTATGGAGAAGAAATACTTTGACTTCACGGTCTTTTAAACCATGACTGTGAAGACTGGTTACGAGACCACCCACAAGAGAAACATGAGAGTTTGTTCTTTCATGTTTTTATATTTGAATTGAGAAAATCAAGAGAAGATGCAGTTCAAAAAAATCACTCAAACAGGAGATATTTTACTTCTATGTGGTATTAACTGCTAACACATAACATATTTAAATTACTATGTTGGCCAAAAACAACGTATTGACTTGCTTTTTTATAATTTCTTTTTTGAAGCTCTGAGTCTCCCCTCCGGTTGCTCTCTGCGCTAAGTCACCCCCCCTTCAGAGCGCTACCACACCACAATCAGTGTGCATCCCGCAAAAAAAACTGCACATCGCATCAGGTTTGTGAAGTTGTAATTTACAGTTTTGTATTATTATTTTGTATATTTATGGAGAATTGTTGTGTCAGAGCATGGGTGATGTAGGCTTGTGGGCGGAGTCTCGTACATGGGTGATGTAGGCTTGTGGGCGGAGCAATGCACAGAATCGTACAGCTAACCGTAAGGAGAGTTTGAATAGGGCCCAGAAGAGATCGCTAGATTACTCAAACATGCATGGATGACATCTAAAATCTCTTCAGGAGTGTTTTTGTATGTTTTAATAAAAAATCTATCTAATCTAAAATCTATTTTGCATCATATCGCCTCTTTAAATAAAATTAATCCAAAATTATGATCTGAACTGTACAACTTATGTATTAAAAATGTCAAAATCTCATCTTCTCATGGAAATAAGTTACATAAACATATACATATACATTTACATATACAAGATCAGAAAAGTTACATAATGGCTTTTTAAACTGCAGTAGTTTTTGGGCTCAACGATTGCATGACATGTGCTAGCTAGCTTTTCTACCTGTCTTTGCTGTCATAACAGGTGTTTTTATGACTCGCTGTTAGCTGTCAAACCAGATCAGTAAAAATGCAGTAACGTCTCATGCCTGCGGATGCGTTTGTACAGTATTACCACATCACGGCGTGTTCTATTGTCACAGACGTATTCATAACACAACCAGCGCCGTGTTGTAACATGCTTGAAATCAATATTTACTTCGCAGACTCTGTTATTTGAAGATAAAGAGACCGTGCAAATCGCCTCTGGCAATGTGCGGCCCTATTGTTTTGAAGCGCACATGAAGTAAACCGGCTCACATAACTGTTTGTGTAAGTATTATTCTGGACAGTTAATAAATACATTTGGTTTGTGTGACATTGAAACATTGTAGAATCCCTATAAACTCAAGTATTCTACATATACAAATAATTGGATAGGCTTTATTTTAATTTATTTGAATTTTAATAGGTTGTTTATTTGATGTTTTCTGATTTTAATAACTGACTGTTAGCTTTGAGACCATCCAAACAGGAAGTGATCATGGGCGCGCTTCCGGCTCCATCGATTCTGACTCCAATTCACTTTACATTGAAAAAACAGTCTCCCCTCTCTCTGTAACTGCTGCTGTCAGACTCGTAATTTTGGTGTTTAAATTTTTATATTAACTCGCTCTACATGATTCTGGTAGTTTTTTGCTATTTTGTCTGTAAATCACGATATGAACATTAATAACAGAGGGTGATCCCGCTAGCGTTAGCAACAAGTTTGATTGACAGCGTTGCTAAGCGGCCGCCCCCTGCTAAACCAGCGGTGCGAGTGCGAATCGGTGTTACCTGCCACAACTTTGCTCTGAATTGGCTCTTTGGTTGCTATGATACTCGTGGTCAGAATTCCAAATATGGAACTTAGCTCCAAATTGGCCCCTATAACTGCTAACGTCGACGAGCTTCATTTGACTGGAGCCGAACGCTACAGGTGACGTCACACTTCCTTAGTCAACTTGTTTATACCCCAATAGTGTCATATAACCTGCTTTTCTCCATGGCGATGTAATTACTTTGCCTGGAATGTTCCATAGTAAAGCATTAACCGTATCTACCATGCATATGCTAAGCTAAACTACATTGCTCAAAGTACATTGTGAGACATTCATTCTTACTGTAAGCGGGCTCGCCTTTCCACAGATTTGACCTGTAACTTGGCAGGTTTGTTTGACAGTGTTGCTAAGTACCCGCTCCCTGCTAAACCAACGATTCGGGCGGGAAGGGGCGTTACCTTCAATAGTCTCGCTCTGGATTGGCTCTTTGGTTGCTATGATACTCGTGATTGGAATCCCAAATATGGAAGCGCCGTGGGTGACGTCACGCTCACTTAGTCCACTTGTCTATGTTTGAGGCGCGGGGAGCTAGCGTGCTGCTGTGTACCGAGCCTATTTTGCCGTTTGTGCAGATTTGTTGACCTGGTTTATGGTTAATATCTCTGTAATTACTCGGCCTGTCCACATGAAACACAAACTGAACAGAAAGTGCAGCGTTTTCCCTGTCAGCATAAAAGTGATTGTTGTCAGTTGAAAAGACTTCAAACTATGAGAATAATATTGCAGGTTTGTGGAGCCGATTCCTCACAAAAAATGATAATGTCCAACATGTGTGTGCTGGATATTTCTGTCAAAAACAATGACTCCCTCAGAGAGTTACACAGGCCTTTGCACACAGCTGAGATTATGTCATCATCAAAGTCTCACAGTCTATTTAAGGCCGAGTATTGAGCAAAACTGACATGATTTTCAAGTGTCGTTCCATCATAAAAATATACTTGGATGTAACGCATTCTTAAATAGGATTTTACCTAATTACTACATGTCATTTTAATAAGAAATGTCCAAAATCACACCCCATAAATGTAGTTAGATACCAGAACACAAAAAAAAGTATCACATTATTAAAGAACCCGTTGTACTTAAAGAGTAAAAAGTAGAAGTACTTCACACAGATTTTGAATTCTATAATAAAGCTTCAACTCGGCGACTGATAGAGATTTGTGCTGAATTTCGTTCGACAGAAACAACTGAATCAATCTTTTTTTTTTTCTAGCTGGTTTTATTTGAACATTTTTATTATGAAGTTGATAAAAATAAACCCTCCGCCTTTTCAGCAGCTCTCAAACAGTAATAAAAAATACTTTACTTTTCAGTCCTGTTCAAAAATACAGTGTAGTAGAAAGTACAGATACCTCCTCTCAAATGTAGTGGAGTATTTAAAATTTACTGAAGTGCAGACACCAAAAATCTTTACTTAAGTACACTACTTTTACTTCGTTATGCTCCACCACTGCCACTAGGTCACTAACTAAGGCGTATCTGCTTGACTACATCCCCACTATACGACGTACTCGAACAGAGCAGTCGGTATTGTCCAAACACATGGCTCTTTTTTGTGCCTGTCCCTTTTTTCCATAGGACCAGAATAATCCCATCACTTCTGCTTGACGTCTCACCCATTTTATTTTGAAAGGGTGCCAGAGCATTTCCAGGCTCCGGGCCAGAAGTCAATATGGCTGCGAACACTTAAATCAATAGAAAATTTCACAATAACTTGACAAATCCCACTTGGAAGAAAGCGGAGGTTAGGATTTCTCAACCCTGTCAACATGGTTCAATAATAAAATTTGACTTTTATCGTGAAATGTAACATCTGGACTTGAGAGCAGCGGACGACATGGCATCTGGTTTATTTCAGTGCGGAGTCCAGTGTTGATTTTAAAAACAATAACCAAATACATCATTGGGCGTTTTGCATCGGTCAGCGAAAAGTGAGTTGATTTTAAACAACTGTATTTCATCCGAGCTGAAATAGTTTAGTTCTGCCTGTGAGTAGGTAGAGGCGAGTTTATGACTTGTTTAGACACGGGCGACTCTGGTCCTAAACTGCTTTCTGCTATATGCTAACAACTTTTATGGCTGTACTATTTTAAGTTGATTGCGTCTTTGAACAATTTATGCAAAACAAGAAATCTCAAGTCTTGTCTGAGCAATGCTTTTCAACATTTTAGCTTTGTTTAGCTGAGAAAACTTTGCTTGGAATGTTCCACAGTATGATATTAAACATATCTATCGCCAAGGAGCCAAGCTTGTGAAGCCACCGGGCCACGTTACAGGTCAAATCTGTGGAAAGGAGAGCCCGCTTACAGTAAGAATGAATGTCTTATAATGTACTTTGAGCAATGTAGTTTAGCTTAACATACTGTATGCATGGTAGATATGGTTAATGCTTTACTATGGAACATTCCATTCGATTTGATTTCAACAAACGTTTAAGTGATCGCCGATTCTGATCGCACCATTATTCAGCATTTTTTTCTTCCTCGCAGACGATGGGTCCCCACTATCCTTCCAGTTTTTAATAATGCGCTGGACAGTTCTTAACTCAGTTTTAGTAGATTCTGCTTCTCCTATGTTTTCGATGTTTCGATTTCGAACGATTTGACTCTTCTCAAACAGACTAACATCTTCTCCACGACCTCTGTGCCTTTCGACCTGGTTGGTTGAGAACTTATTGCACCAGTTGGGGTTAAATAACTCGTCGCCAGCTGAAAGATAATCGCCCATGCAGTAATTTTCCAATAGGAGGCTCGTACCTATTTGTTAAATCTAAGTAGCAGCTTTTTTTTGGCCAGGCAGTGTATCTTTTTGGATGAAACACATTTGGTTTTACAACGCTAAAATACCACAACAGGTTAGCATTGGATCGTTGCATGTTTCAGTCATTAGTGCCCATTCAGTGAGCTTCAATTTTAAATCCAGAAGCAATTTTTCCCAATATATAAAAAAAAAAAAAAAAAAGCTTTGGGTTGAACTCTGTAGACAGTTTGGATATGAAACGAGGCTGCTGCTGTCACTCCTGTAGTTTAAACCTTTACAAATATCCTCTGAAATATGAGTGTTGCATTAGTTTAGCAGGTCAGATTTCCTCAGATGTTGCTCGTAAATATGAAACACTCTGAACTCGATCTTGACTTTTAAAGATACCTCTATTAAAATATACGTTTGCAAACTTTATAGAACATACCATCCCGCAGCAGAGCGTTAAAGCCCTTCCTCTGACTTTGGCTCACATCACCAAAGGCCATATATGTCCACCATGTTTACATTTGCTCCGCGGAGGACAGGGGACGTCATGTTTACTCAATCTGACAAGTCAATCTATCTTTAGTGAGAAAACGCTAGAGTCTGCAGCCTCCGTGAAAATCACATCAGCTTTTGACAGTTCTGGGTCTCTGCAAAGGATTATATTCGTCAAGCTTTTTCCATGTTCTGACTTAAGTGTAGTTCTTTCAGCGTTAAAGCGCCGATATTACGCTATTTCTGATCTATGTTTTAATGTTTTCTCATCACAAAACAGACCTGGAGTTGTGTTTTGTTTCATTCACACATGTTTAACACACAAACCCTACATATTTAGGCTGAGCTCTTCTCTCAAACTGAAAATGCTCTGTTCCACCTTGTGATGTCATCATGTGGTCATACAGGAAGTGCTCCACTGTGTTTTAAAACTGCATGCGCCTTTCACTAGAATCATTTGGATTATTTTAGCCCTGGAAATGCCCATCTCTACAGAACAAATGGTCAAATGTAGTTACTGACTGAAAATTACCACTTCATGACATCACAAGGTGGAACGGAGTATTTTGAGCTTTGGAGATGTTCAGACTAATAATAAAGTGTTACTCAAACATGTGTGAATGAAACAAAACACAACTCCAGGCATGTTTTTGATGAGGTAACAATGCTAATTAAATTAGTTAATTACTACCACTACTACTACTACTACTACTACTACTACTACTACCACTACTACCACCACTACTACTACTACTACTACTACTACTACTACCACCACTACTACCACTACTACTACTACTACAACTACCAGCTACCACTACTACTACTACTACTACTACTACTACTACTACTACTACTCACTACTACCACCACTACTACTACTACTACCTACTACTACTACTACTACTACTACTACCACTACTACCAGTACTACCACCGCTACCACTAGTACTACTACTACTACTGCTACAACTACTACTACCACTACTACCACTACTACCACTACTACCACCACTATTACTACTACTACTACTTCTACTACTACTGCTACTACTACTACTACTACTACTACTACTACCACTACTACCACCACTACTACTACACCTACTTCTACTACTACTGCTACTACTACTACCACAACTAAAACTACTACTACTACTACTACTACTACTACTACCACCTACCACTACCACCACCTACCACTACTATTACTACTACTACTGCTACTACTACTACTACCACTACCACTACTACCACTACTACCACCACTATTACTACTACTACTACTACTACTACTGCTACTACTACTACACCACTACTACCACCACTACTACTACTACTACTACTTCTACTACTACTGCTACTACTACTACTACTACACAACTAAAACTACTACTACTACTACTACTATTCCTCCTCTTCCTACATACTACTACTACTACCACCACCACTACTACCACTACTACCACTACTAGGGCGACAGTACTCAGTAGGTTGGGTGTTTGTCCACTGATCCGAAGGTTGGCGGTTTCAAATCCCGCTACTCTACATAAACTCATTGGTTGAATGGTTAGATCCACTGACTTGAAGGTTGGCGGTGCAGTTACTACCCTCACAGATGAATACTGTCGTTGTGTCCTTGGGCAAGACACTTACCCAGTTCGCCACCCAGTGTCTGCGTACACTGGTGTATGACTTGTGTGTGGATGGGTGACTGGTTCCTTGTTGTAAAACGCTTTGAGTGCCTTGAAAGGTAGAAAAGCGCTATAAAAATGTGACCATTTTACGATTACTACCACTACCACTACTACTACTTATTACTACTGCTACTACCACTACTATTACTACTACTTCTATTACTACTACTACTCCTACTGCGATTATAATTATTACTAGTACAAACTGCAGTACTGGAGGTTTTTCCGTGTTTTGACTTGAGTAAAATGCTTCTTTCGCTGTAAAATGAAGCGTCTTAAGCTGAGTGCCCTGAACAAAACAATAAGACGCTTTGGCTTTTTTCAGTGAATATTTAGATGAAACATTAAGTCACTGATGGGTTTTTCAGTCGAGGAATAACAGCGTGCATTTATGACAAGAGCTTTTCAATTTACTTTATAAACATCAGTTATTTTATTTAATATTTTATTTTACATTTAAGAGCTACTATGGAAAATAACCTTCCAAGTTCAAGGTGGGGCAACTTTTCTGATTCTGCTCGTCTCCATGGAGATGAAACTGCTTCGCTTACATTGCATTTTTTCAATTATAAGTGTTTTTTTTGGGGTTTTTTTGTGAGCATGGTCGCCTCTCCACAGATCTGACTGTCAAGGAATTCGATAAGCAAAATATGAAGTGAAATTTGAGATTATTGTAACTAACTAACTCAGTATTTATCCACAGAATCTGCCCTATAACTATAATGATTTGACGGAGCAATACCATGGTAACGTCATTGGAATACTATAGGAATGTGGTCCCTCGTGACATATTCCCAAAGTATTCCTGCAGTATTCCTCTCTTGTTCCTGTTCCTGTCTCTGATTGGACGTCCCGCTGTGCCGAGGCTGCTGCAAACCAAGAACACTTTTAATTATGAGGCTCATTATTATTGCCCCAGTCACTGCTGCTGGGGAGAGACGGAGAGAAGGAGGGATGAAAGAGAGGGAGAGAAAGAAACTGGAGAGAGAGAGAGAGAGAAAGAAGGAATAGAGAGAGAAAGAGGGAGAGAATTATAGTGAAAGGGGAACAGGAGAGAAAAGGTGAGGGGGTGAGAGAGAAAGAGATGAACAGAGACAGAAGAGAGGGATAGAGAGAGAAGGTGGGAGGGGGGCTGGTACAAGCGGAAAGGGGAGAGAAGAGAGAAGAACGCAGTTGAGATGAGTTGAGAGAGAGAAGGAGGGATGATAGAGAGGGAAAGAAAAAGACTGGGGTGAGAGAAGGGGATAGAGAGAAAAAAGAGAGAGAGCAGGAGAATTATAGGGAAAGGGGAAACAGGAGAAAAGGTGAGGGGTGAGAGTGAGAGAAAGAGAGAGGGATAGAGAGAGAAGGGGAGGGGGGCTGTTACAAGGGAGAGGAGAAGAAAGGAGAGAGAAGAACACAATTGAGACAGGGAGAGAAGGAGGGATGAAAGAGAGGGAGAGAGGGAAAGAGACTGGGGTTAGAGGAAGAGGGTAGAGAGAGAGAAAAGAAGGAATAAAGAGAGAAAAAAGGGAGACCGGGAGAGAGAGAAAGAGGGAGAGACTTGTAGGGAAAGGGGAACAGGAGAGAAAAGGTGAGGGGTGAGAAGAGAGAGAGAGAGACGGAGAGAGGGATAGAGAGAGGGGAGAAGGAGGGCTGGTACAAGGGGAAAGGGGAGAGAGAGAAGAACACAGTTGAGAGAGTGAGGGAGAAGGAGGGATGATAGAGAGGGAGGAAAGAGACTGGGGTTAGAGAGAAGGGGTAGAGAGAGAGAAAGAAAAAAAAGAGAGAGAGGAGGAGAATTATAGGGAAAGGGGAACAGGAGAGAAAAGGTGAGGGGTGAGAGAGAGAGAAAGAGAGCTTACATTTACATTGCAAGGCAAGTTTATTTGTACAGCAAAATTGGTCCACAAAGTACTGTAAGTGTTTTACAGAATAAAAAAGACATAAAAATCACAATGCAACAAATCGAAACATAATCACAAATAATCATCATAAAATTAACATTAAAGGAGAAAAGAATAAAAACCTGCAGAATAAAAACCTTTATTAGAAAACGAAAAGGTGGGTAGGGCAAAAGCCAAAAGTTGTACTGCAGTAATAGTACAAGAAATAAAGTAAGTCATGTCAGAACACTATTAGAATTACATTTTAAAAAGTAAATGTGGCCTTTTGGAGTAACTGAGTATTACCCACCTCTGATAAAAAAAATGTCACTATACTGTAATATGGCCATGTTCAGCAGCTGAGTAACGCAACATACATTTGCAAACATAATTACCAGATGATTGGCACAAATGCACATATTAATTATTCTATTCAGTTCACATTCCACGAGTCATGATTCAGGTCATCCACAGTAGCTGATGGCTGATTACAAAAGAAGAAGCCAACAATCACAAGCAGATAATCTAATGCAGTGACTCTTCGTTCTGGGTTCATCAGATGTAGATCCTTTACATATTATATAAACGTCCACTTTGCTGTTTTATCCTGGCAGGTCAGGTCCAAAACAGTCGTCTTCTTGTGTTCTCGATACACTGCCCAAAACTTTAGCTAAACTTAAGCTCTCTAACTTTCAAACTAACTTGTAAAACAGCCATTTCATTCAGAGGGGGGTACCTGAGCTGCCTCATCGCACCTCGGGGGAAGGGGTCCTTGCACTGGGGTAAACACATAGCTGCCCACACCTGTACCCACCTCAAAAACACATGTAGCAACAGCAGATATTTTGCTACTATACACACAAAAAACAAATGTAATTATTTGAGAGGGATATTGAGGCTAAATCTTTACATTTTATATTATTTATAAAAATAATAGAAATAAATGAAATGGTTATATTTGTCCAATGATTTGTACTATAATGATATTTTCTATTTAACTTTGCAATTTTATTTATTTTTTTTAACTCAAAATTGCTGAATTTTCACGTTTACCGTTGAAATCCTGAGAAGAGACGCGCGGTGAGGCACCAGCCGTTCATGCCTCACATGGACTGACTGCACTGTAGCTCAGCTGTTTTTAACTCTTTAAGGGCTGAGCACATTATTGTGAATAGCGCCAGGTGAGCCCATTCTTGTAACTCCAGCAGAATAGGGGCCGCAAACTACAATTTAGAGTTAGCAATCAACTTTAGCGGTTCACTTTTTTCTTCGTGTTTGGCCCTTAAATGGAGGAAGATACATATTAAAGCTCAAACTGTTTTCTAAACTGGACTTTCAGTTGAAGCAGGAGGTTATAATTAAAGGAAGACCAACGCTAAAGGAGCTAAATGATTTGATCCAGACACGGGACTCGCTCTTTTCAAACAGAGACGTACAAAATGGAAAGAAATTTAATAACATCAATCCACTGAAAATTGGGGAACCAGAATAAGGATAAAAAACAATACAAAATCAGCTTGCTTTTTATTTCATACAATTAGATCAGTGGTTCTTAACCTGGGCTCGATTGAACCCTCGGGGTTCGGTGAGTCAGTCTCAGGGGTTCGGTGGAGGTCAAGACACGCACCGACTCATATGATTCATGATGAGACTTGTCCATCACTGGCTGCAGGTTCACGCTGCTTGGCCAGTCTGTGCTGCAGAGAATTTAATGACTCAGTATCAACTTGTGACTGTCGTGATGGTTCGTCATGTGATTTCTTTTTTAACTCTATAGCGTCAGATTCTGTCACCGCCAATAGACTCGTGGACTGCGAGTGTCTCCAGACACCGGCCATGTCCCAGCTCGACAAATGCACCTTCGATGTGTCTATAGAAGTGGGGATCCTAAGCAGCTACTTAATCTGCTTATGGGCTGAACCGGCCCTGGAGGAGAGGAACAGAGAGGGATAGAGAGAAAGAGGTGGGTGAGTGAGGTGGTTTGAAAAGAGAGAAGGACAGAGAGAGCGGAGAGAGAGAGAGAGTAGCAGCATCTATTGTTAATCCAAGTGAAAAAATAACTGCTCTATTACTGAATATGTGGGGGTTTTTTTTTTAGACCAGATTCCCTGCCTGTCACAGCTCCTGCACTGAGCCTTATGGAACTGGCACAAAGACTGAACCAGCTGACGAGTAACTTGGAGTGTATAAAAGTACTGGCTTATATATATTTTTTTAGATTACAGTATTTACAAAGAATTCCCCTCCTCCGTCTCTATGGCAACAGACAATGTTATGTCCTTCTATTATCACAAGACCAAACACGTCTAGGGATTTGAAAAGAAAATTGCACTGAACTATTTGACATTGAACCAGCAGGTATTCTCTTATGTTTGCCAGTACTATGAATACATCCATGTTGACTCATGCTTTTACTTTGAAGGGACTTGTGATGTCATGAGGTGATACAGGAAGTGCTCCACTGTGTTTTTAAACTCCATACACCTTCCATTTGGACTATTTCAGCTCTGGGATTACTGATCTCCACTTAACTAAAGGTAAAATGAAGCTGTTAACTTGAAAACTACCACTCCATGACATCACAAGGTGGAACAGAGCAGCAGTTAGTATTTAGTTGATGAAAACGACGTTACAGTGTATGTTTCTTTAAATTATCTTTGCGGCATCAAAATTGGGATTAAAATTGAGTTTGAAATGATGTTATTATTACTGACGTGGGTGAACATGCAGGATTATAATAGTGAGATAATCTTTGGAGTAATTTTGTGTTTTCGTTGCATTTTACAACTAATTACATGCACTAACAAACTTGGCTTTGGTTTTAATACAAAGCCTAAAGCCAAAGTCATTTCCCCAGCGCAATTAAACAAAACACATTTGTAAAAACAGTGGCTAAAGCGTCGTATTAAAGTCTATCTTTCAGAAATAATTACATGGAAAATTGCTGGGAGCTAATCAGACTCGGAAAGCAAAACATAATGGAGTGTCAGAAAAATGTTTTAGAAAATACAGCTTGCACTACCACTACTACCATTACTATTACTACTACTACTACTCCTGCTGTAGCATACTACTACAACCATCATCACCACCACCACCACCCCTGCTACTATCACTACTACTTACTACTGCTCCTGCTATACCGAGCTACCACCACCACCATTACCTTACTATCACTACTACTATTACTACAACAACTACTACTACTACTGCTATGACTATGACTACTACTGCTACTACTACTATTACTCCTGCTATAGCATACTACTACAAACATCACTACTACTACTACTACTACTACTACTACTACTACTACTACTACTACTAGCACTACTACTGCTATTACTACTACTCTTGCTATAGCATACTACTACTACAACTATCATTACTAGTACGATTACTACTACTCCTGCTTTAGCATACTACTACCACCACCACCATTACCTTACTACCACTACTACTACAACAACTACTACTAGTAATTCTACTATTGCTTCTCTACTACTACTACTACTACTACTACTACTACTACTATTACAACTGCTGTTATTAATGCTACTGTTACTTCTACTACTACTAGTACTACTAGTATCTCTCTTCTTCTACTACTACTACTTCTACTGCAACTACTACTACTACTGCTTCTACTACTGCTACCACTACTCCTGCTGTTACACTACTACTACTACTACTACTACTACTACTACTGCTACTACTATTACTACTACTACTGCTGATGCTGTTACTGCCACTGCTTTTGCTTTAAATTACTGCGCCTCTGCAAATACTAACTGCCAACAGGATTATATAAGGATTATGTGTTAAAAGATAAGAAAATAACACTGCATTCACGCGTCTTTACTGCAAAATAAAACGGGTCTAATTTTCACAATTTCATTTCAAAGTAAATGTAAAATGTGAGTCTGGATTACCCCAAACAAATCCCCCCAAACTAAATGAAACACTGTCGGTCTGCGTCTCTTCTGCCCCGTGAAGTCAGTGTGGAGGTGTTGTCAGTAGGGGGCAGGTGTTGAGCAGGTGTTTTTGAGGAGAGAGAAAGAGAAGAGGGGGGGACTGTAGTGGGACGGGGGGCTGTACTTTACCCTCAGGGACTGTCACTTCCTGTCCCATCAGTGTCCAGTGACAAACAGCACGTGTCCTGAATATCATGAATACTGAACAAAGACATATATTTGCACTATATCCAGAGGTAGAAATAAGCCACACTGTGTAACATTTACCCCAAAACATGTAATAATAAGTCAAAGTATTTAGTTTATTGCAGTTGTTTTTGTTGCTAGGCTTCTCTATTTCATGTCAGTGTTTTTAAGCAGCTGAAATGTTACGCAGTGAGGCTTTAAACATAGAAACGAAAAAATTATCGGTATTTGTTGTAAAGTAAAGTGCATTTTTTATTGTTTTTGATAAGGTCGTGGTTCAAACACTATCAGGCCGAGTTACAGGTCAGATCTGCGGAGAGGCGAGCCCGAATGCTTGATTTCAAAGTATCTTAAAC
Organism: Periophthalmus modestus; assembly: GCA_019594935.1. Taxonomy (NCBI): domain Eukaryota; kingdom Metazoa; phylum Chordata; class Actinopteri; order Gobiiformes; family Gobiidae; genus Periophthalmus; species Periophthalmus modestus. The sequence goes on from JAIEZT010000198.1 coordinate 6,332,383, forward strand.
AGCAAAAACGCCTATGACAATTTATTAAATGCAAAAGTGATGAGTTTAATGCCATAACTGTGGAACATTCAAGACAAAGCAATGACATTTGTCTCGCTTGGCCATGTGGAGACAAGCATGTGGCTAATATCCTTCACCTGAAAAGTTCCATAGTGCACCTTTAAATATACTTACTTATAAATATAATATACTTACTTTACTACTATAACTTACTACTACCACCACTACTACTACTGCTATGCTACGCTATTGCTACTACTACTACTACTATATTATTTTTTTAGTCTTTTTATTGTCAGAGAATCAGGAAATGCGCTGTTAGCATGCTCTAATATACTAACATACATGATAGTTGTGAAATAGCACTTATAAACTCATCATGGTGAATCATTAGGATACTCTGAATGCATGAGCTAAGCGAGGAATAACTTTGGGCCACTGCAAACATTTAAAAATGTAAAAATCAGGTGCAGCGCTTTTGATTTTAGCCGTTATCGTGCACTTTTTGAGTTTTCCAATCAATGAAATCAATCTTTTTTTATGCCATGCTACAGCTAACCCGTCACTATGACAACACATCAATTCATTCAACCATTATTCCGTCTTATGTTATGTACAGACGCTGCCGATCTCTCTGTGACGTTCCTTTTGTTCCTTATATCACGACTTTCCGAGCCAGTGGATAAGAAAATGGCCGTATGCTTGTTCGGAATCGATTTGGGCTCCGGTGTAATGAAACGTGAGTCAGATTTGGATTTGTTTTCCGGTCTTTGAGGGAATTGTAACGGAGGCAGAGTGGCAGTGTGGTCCCTCTGCAGGAAGTGAAAATAATATGAGAAAGAGAGGGGAGGGAGGGAGAGGAAAAGAGGAGAGAGAGGAGAGAGAAAGCACGAGAGAGAGACAAAGGACGAGGGTAAAGGAGCAAAGAGGTGGAGAGACAGAGGTAGAGAGAGAGAGAAAGAGGAGGGAGAGAGAGGGTCAAAGGAAAGTGGATGGATGGAGTGAGGAAAAAGAGGAGAGAAAGAGGAGGGAAAGGAGAGAGAGCAGTAAGTGAAAATAATATGAGAAAGAAAGAGGAGGGAGAGGAAAAAGAGGAGAGAGAGGAGAGAGAAAGCACGAGAGAGAGACAAAGGACGAGGGTAAAGGAGCAAGAGAGGTGGAGCGATAGAGGTAGAGAGAGAGAGAAAAAGGTGAGGGAGAGAGTGGGGTAAAGGATGAGTGGATGGATGGAGCGAGGTAAGAGAGGAAAAAGAGGAGAGAAAGAGGAGGAAAGGAGAGAGAAAGCACGAAAGAGACAAAGGACGAGGGTAAAGGAGCAGAGAAGTAGAGCGATAGAGGTAGAGAGAGAAAGAAAAAGATGAGGGAGAGAGAGTGGGGTAAAGGAGGAGTGGATGGATGGAATGAAGGTAAGAGAGAAAAAAGAGGAGAGAGAGAGAGAAGGAAAGGAGAGAGAAAGAGCGAGAGAGACAAAGGACGAGGGTAAAGGAGCAGAGAAGTGGAGTGATACAGGTAGAGAGAGAAGGAGGAAGTGGATGGATGGAAGGAGGTAAGAAGGAAGCGAGGAGGAAGCGGGAATGGAAGGAGAGAGAGAGAGAAAGAAGAAAATGAAGAAGTGAATAAGTAAGGTAAGAAGGAGAGAGAGGAGGAGAGAGATAGAGAGAAAGGAGGGAAGGAGTAGAGAGGTGGAGAGATAGCGGTAAAGAGAGAGAGACAGAGAGCGAGAGTGTGGCGAAGAAGGAAGAAGCGGATGGAGGGAGGTATGAAGGAAAGCAGGAATGGAAGGAGAGAGAGAAAGGGGGAGAGATTGAAGAAGTGAATAAGTGAGGTAAGAAGGGAGACAGAGGAGATAGAGAGAAAGGGGGGGAGGAGTAGACAGGTGAAGCGATAGTGGTAAAGAGAAAGAGACAGGGGAGGGGGGCAAAAACAAGGGAGGTGGAGAGGTGGGAGGATGGAGGGATAGAGGGGGTAGAGAGAAAAAGATATAGGAAGCTAGAAAGAGAGAATGGAGTGAGGGAGGGAGAAGGAGAAACAGAGAGAGGGGAGATTGGAGAGGGAGAGATAGAGGAGCAGAAGAGGAAGTGGAGAGAGGGGAGCGAGAGGAGGTTAGGGGGAGTAAGATGAAAAGAGAGAATGACAGATATAGAGGAGAACGAAAGGGAGAGAATGAAGGATGGGAGGGTAGAGAGGACAGTAGAGAGAGAGCGAAAGAGATAGATAGAGAAAAAAGAGAGCAGAGAGACAGAAAGAGGGATAGAGAGAGAGATGGAGGGAGAGAAAGACTAGGAGATGAAAGGAGGGATAGAGAGACAGAAAGGACAGAGGGGTGGAGGGTGTCTGGGGATGCCATGATAAGCCCATTGACTTTAATTGAATGTGCAAGAGAGGAAGGAAACCACGTAGGAGGTAGGAAATAGGAAATAGGAAACATGTCAACGGGACAAGGAAACAACAGAGAAGGTGTCACTGAATCTAATTATAAAACGATTTACTGTTGTATAATCAGGAAGTGCGTGGTTAGCATGCCAGTTGTTTGCTGTGGGGTCTGGAATTTGTGAAACTCATTGCAATTAATAGACAGAATGCTCAAAATGTATTAGAAGTAACTAAGAGGTTAAAATGAACTAGTTTAGATTTTTGGGTTTTTAAGACAGTAAAAATGAGGAAGAGCGCCTTTCATCTGGTTTATAGACAGCTGTTTTAGTGACGTCCTTTGCTTTACATCGCACAACTTCTGTCCATCCTTTCCCTGTCGTTGGTGTCATGTGTCGGCCCGAGGGAGCGTCTTCTCTGGCCTCTTCATACCCCAATAGTCACAACAATGTAATCTGTATTTCACATTATGCAATCTGACAATCCCAATATGGAGTGAATAACTTCTCCTTCATTAGATCATGAGTCCACTCTCACTGCCGCTGTCGTTTTGAATCTGATCTGGTCGGTTTATAATGTTGAGGTAGAATAACTGAGGTAGGACTAATTGGTTTTGACACAGAGGAGATTGTAATGGGGCGTGTTGTTGCAGTCCTGGCAATGAAATGTGTGGTAGTGGGAAGGGCATCTGGCTCAAAATGTATAACTGAAGTGATTTTTAATAGGAAAAAATACAATGGTTTTTTTTTTTCATATTTTTATTGATGTGTGAACAAGTATTACAGTACTACAGTCATATAAAGCACAACACATGCATATACATGTTTTTTCTTTTTTATATAACAAGAAATAAAACATAAAAACTAATAATAGTAATATAAATAATAATAATAATGAATAATATAATATTAATAATATGTAAATAATAAAAATAATAATAATGATAATACATGATAATAATAATGATAATAAAAACATAAATTAATTAATTAATCACAGAAATCTTGAGTACATAGATAAATAAAAGCATCACACAATAAATAATAAAAAATATATAAATCATAACAAAATAAATGATGAAGTAATAATTTTATACATAAAAAAAAGGGCTTAGACAGCTTCAAAAAAAGTCAATAAATGGTTGCCACTTTCTATAAAATACTTATAAAATACCCTTCTTGGAAAATCTAATCTTCTCCACTTTCAAAAAAGACATGACGTCATTTATCCACTGAGAGCTGGATGGAGAATTTTTTTTGATTTCCAGTGTAAGAGGAGATGGCGTCGTGCAACAGAGAGAGGTGAACGCCAAAACCTGTAGCAGTAAATACCGAGGGAAGTCTTTCTGGAAGACCAAAGATGGCAAAAATACATACAAAATAAATACATTGACACATGCCTCCAATGCTGATCTTGTATAGATTTCAAAATACAAGTATACAGTGCTTATTAATAGGCTTAATTTAAACAATGTAAAGATCTGATATTGATTAAACCGGTGCAAGCAGCCTGAAATGCATTTTATCTTCTAGAATATGCAAATTCATAGGGAAAAACCTATACGAAATGTGTTGCTCTTTCATCCAACACAAAAGAACCACTTCACATGTTTTTAGCCTAACCTTGTGCCTCAATAAGTGAAAAAAAAACATGTTATTTTGCTATTCTAATGCAAAGAAACTGCTGATGCAATGCTTTCTGTATAATGGAAGCTCTCAACCATTTGGGCTGTTGAGGCTGATAGCTTTGTCCCATTTGTGCGGGTTTCTAACAGCGTTTTGATGGCTCCTCCTCGCTGGCGGCCATTTTGGATCGAGTCTATAGGCGAAAGTGCAAAATTTAATATTATTATAGGAATAGGTGTGACTTCAGTGGTGGCACGATTAAGTAAAGCCAAATTATAGGTTATAGGTCTGATCTGTGGAGATGCGAGCCCACTGACGGCACGAATCCCTGTATTTTGGAGCGAAATAACAACATAATTGAATAAATGCCAGATATGTTTAATAAAGTACAGCAGTAACATGGAGGTGGAGGGCGTAGTTACATAGTGCATCTTTAAATAAAAATCAAAAAATGGTTTAAAATGATTTCACTAGATAATTTTATAAAGAAAATCAACATGTACATTGCCTATCATCACATAAGGAAAGGTTTTGCTAAAATATATTAACATTTGGTTAAAGGACAATGAGTCGTTTCTGTTTAGGACAAAAGTGTAATTAACTTTAGGTCGTTAAGCACTCATAGATCAGACTTAATTAGCTCTTTTAAGCAAACATCTGTGCGTATCTCCTTTGTGTCTCCAACAAAGGCTTCGTAATGAGTTAGTCCTGATTTATTTACACGAGTCGAGCCGCTGGTCCAGATGTTTTAACGAGTAGAGACGTCCTTCACTACCGTTTATCTCGCAGATATGGTACTGGTCAAATGAAGTCTGTTGTGGTTCTGGTTCTGGTTTAGTTCTGGTTCAGAGTTGAATTAGTCGCACAGGCCCTTGAAATGTGAGCCACCATGCCAAGTGATGCTGAAATGTGCCAAACTGTGCCAAATTGAATTAGTTGCCAGGCCAAGCTGAGCTGAAAACAAACTGACCAACCCAAAAGGCCAAACTTGGCAAAACCAGCGTACAACTATTTAGTTCTGGTTCACAATGTTGAGCCATCAGTCACACAGGCCTATAAAATGTCACCCTTGCTAATGACACAGGCCTATGAAAACTGAGCCAAACTGGTCCAAACTTTGTGCCAAAACTAGGCCAAGCTGGGTTAACAACACAGGCCAAATTAGTTCTGGCAAATTGAATCAGTGGCCAAAAATTTAATGCATAAAACCAGGCCAGAGTAGACTAAACTTAGCATAATCAGAGCCTGGGTCAAAAATTCAAGAGTTACGCTACAGAGGTTTAAGTCTTTGTGTTACATAATGCACAGAACTAACATCAGACTCTGGGACTCATTTATAACTGGTTTATAAACTGGTTTTATAATTGGTTTAGTCCCAATTTAGTCCTGTTCCGGGTCCCTGTCCTGGTCTAGTCCCTGTTTAGTCCTGGTTTAGTCCTTCACACACACATATATGCCCTTGTACAGTGCTGTCAGGTTGCATTGCGTGTTGGGGACAGTGGGGGTGGGGCCTGTCACTCTGGCTCTTTTTCTTTGTTTTGGTTTTGTGTCCAGCGGAGGATCGTTTTCAGATCAGGAGACGGATTCACGATTAAGCTGTCAACGCGAGAGAAGAACAAAGCAGCGGGGTTAAAAGGGAAGGACGTCAATGCCTATATGCTATAATGTAATGTACACGGAGAGGTAGTACTTTTGATGCCCTCGCTTAAGTAACTGTTGTGACTGGTGCGAGCGATGTAATTAAGTGCATTATTGTAGTTTTGAAGCGCTTTTCACAACTTTCAGAGGTTTGCATGCTAACCTCGCACTTCCTGTTTCCACACACAAACAAACACATGGCACACGACCTTTACGACATCTATATTTCAGATGCACATTTTGCCGTCAGAACGTCGTCCCAAATGACTTTATAGAGTGTTAAGATTGGCCTTTTGCTTGAATGATAGCCCTCCCTGATCGCAGTCGGCCCCGTGATAAAAGACCTCATCAATCTCTCCCTCTCTCCCTACATCTCTTCCCGTCTCTCTCTTGGGATGTACCGAGACAACCTCACAGTAACAAACAAGCCTTTTTTTGACCTTGCTGTCCCACTTCAGGTCACTCTTTATTGTCTGGCCCCCTCCGCAGCCCCGGCAATTAAGACGGTCCAGCCTCGGCAATTGTAAAGATAAATCGCCCAAGACCTTGTGGTTCAAATGCTTTATCTACGATGAAAAAACTGGTTTATTTCTTAGTCTATTCTAGTATCTCCTGCTGAGAACCTATTGCATAAGATCTGGAGCTGGATCCCTATTCATAAGGTTCAGTTTACCCATTCAAAAGATACACCGTTTAGTTTTAAATTGTCAATCGCTATGGCAACGGTTCTAACGTGTCATCGTTCTGAAACCCGTGGATAAGCGCCATTAAAGTAAACTACACTTATATTGGCCTACCTTAAAAGTGCGCCGCGTAACCTTTCTGGATAGGGGTATGCGACTTGCTTGTCTCCATGGAGATGCTAATGCTTTACTTGGATGTTCCGCAGTATGGCATTAAGCTCATATATCGCGAGACAAGCAGGTAACGCTACCAGGCCACGTTTTTTCAAGTAAAAGCATCTATTTTTGAATTAATGCTACGCTGTTGACCATAATATCTCCATGGAGACAAGCAGATGATGGAACGTCCCACCAGAAAAGTTACATAGGGTAGCTTTAACGTTTATTTCCTTCCAATCATGAGTTTTAATTGAGCTATAATTGAGTTTTTTTTGCTTTAGACCAAACAGAGTGATGTTGGCTGCGTCGGCCGGGCTCTAGTCCTGGTTGATGTAGGTATAAGCAGATTAAAGCAGGTATGTATCGATCAGGAGATAGGCAGCTGTGAGGTGGGCATTGATTGGACCAAACAGCCAATTTTTAACCCATAGTGCACTGGGGCAAATCAATATGGTCTAATCCAGTGGGAGAGGTAACACAGACGAGACAGGACCCAAAGGTCTCCTCTGGTTTAGCACAACGAGACAGCCATATTTCAACATTATACAAGTACACATTATACAGGTACACAAGACAAGTACATCACGTATATGGTGATACTGTTGAGGTTTATAGTGGCTGTAGTAGTATTGCAGCCGCAGTAGTAGTAGCAGTAGTGTAGTAGTAGTGTAGCAGCAGCAGTAGTGGTAGAGGTAGTAGTAGTAGTAACAGCAGTAGTAGCAGCAGTAGGAGTAGTAGTAGTAGCAGCAGGAGTAGTGGTAGTAGTAGTAGTAGCAGTAGTAGTAGTAGATAGTAGTAGCAGCAGTCATAGTAGTAGTAGTAGTAGTAGAAGCAATAGTAATAGTAGTAGTAGTAGTAGTAGCAGCAGTAGTAGCAGTAGTAGTAGCATTAGTAGCAGCAGTCATAGTAGTAGTAGTAGTAGTAGTATTTGCAGCAGCAGCAGTAGTAGTAGTAGTAGTAGTAGTAGTAGTATTAGCAGCAGCAGCAGTAGTAGTAGTAGTAGTTAGTAGTCTACTAGTAGTAGTAGCAGTAGTAGTAGCAGCAGCTCCTGCAGCAGTAATAGTAGTAGTAGTAGCAGCAGTATAGTAGTAGTAGTAGTAGTAGTAGCAGCAGCAGCATAGTAGTAGTAGTAGTATTAGCAGTTAGTAGCAGTAGTAGCAGTAGTAGTAGCATTAGTAGCAGCAGTCATAGTAGTAGTAGTACTAGTAGTAGAAGCAATAGTAATAGTAGTAATAGTAGCATCAGTAGTGGTATTAGCAGTAGTAGTAGCAGCAGCAGCAGCAGTAGTAGCAGTAGTAGCATTTGCAGCAGCAGCAGTAGTAGTAGTAGTAATAGTAGTAGTAGTAGCAGCAGCAGCAGTAGTAGTAGTAGTAGTAGTACTAGTCTCAAACAGCTCCTTACTGTGGGTTTCCAGATTCTACAATTAAAACCAGGACAGTCTAGGATATAATGTGTTCTCGTGTGAAAAAGTCATCAGACATTCAGTTCTCGTTGTATTGACATTTTTAAATTATAGGAGCACTCATGTTGGCACCTTTAAGTGTATAGGCTAAGACTATCAAATCAGGTGTATTTAAAGATGCACTATTCTGTAACTCTTCTGGAGAATATGCCACCTGCTGTTTCTATGGAGCTGCCTTTGCTTTGCCTCGAATGTTCCACAGTGGCATTAAACTTATCTATCTTGCAATTATTTCATTACGGTTGCTCAAAAACAACTTGAAAACATATATTCTTACGAGGATATGACTTATAAGTTGGATGTGTCTTCATGGAGATGCAGATGCTTAATGCCAGACTGTGGAACTATCAAAGCAGTTACATGTTCATAGAGACAAACAGGTCTGGACTGAGGACGGAGTTAGTTAGTACATAAGCACTATTCTGTAAACGGTGGTATGGAGTCTATTTCATCTATAAACCAGTTTTCAGGAGGGAGCCTTTGCTTGCCTCGAAGTGTTCCATCATGTAAATATTATCTATCAGTCAAAGATTAGGTTGCTCACTGAAAATGACTGTTTGATCATAGCACAATTACGAGGATACTGACTTATAAGTTGGATGTACTCTTCATAACTGCAGATGCTTAATGCCAGACTGGGAACTATCATACAGTTACATGTTCATAGAGACAAACTACAAATTGGTATATAGGCTTATTACATGATACTGACTTAGTACATGAGTTTTTACATGCAACGGTGGTATGCTATGTATTTCATCTATAAACCAGATTTCAGGCGAGAACAGCTGCAGTCCTGCTCATCAGTGTAAATATTTAGGTACTCAGTCACAGAGGACACTGACCTTTGAAATGACTGTTTGATCAATAGCACAATATACAGTTTACTCCCATCTATATTCATGAGACACGCTACTGCATAACACGCAGTACTTTATTCTAATAGAGTACCACTGGGGCTACCATACAGGCTGTGGTGCAAGGCGATACACATATACAAATTGGTATATAGGCTATTACATGAAATGACTTGTCTGTACATGATTTTTTCCATGTATTTGCAGAATGTGTCTTCTCCCAGTATAGTTACGATGAATAAGCAGCTCTTAAAGTCAAAATAAAACAGCTCAATTTGCTCTGATTATAGAGTAAATTGTCATATTTTTATACTGCGCTTTTCTACCTTCAAGGCTCCTAAAGCGTTTTACATCAATGAACCACTCACCCATTCACAGACCAGTGCACACAGACGCTGCGTTAAATGTCTTGCCCAAGGACACAACCACAGTTTTCATTTGTGGGAGCTGGAATCGCACCGTCAACCTGTGAGTCCGCGGATCTGATCGCTCTACCAATGATGTTTATGTCGAGACTGGCGACCTTTGGATCAGCGGGCGAACGCTCTACCAACTGAGCCGCTGTCGCCCCATTTTATTGTCCGATAATCAGGAAGAACGTGATAGCATGCTAGTTGTTGTTAGCTTTACCTTCACAGCAAAACTCGGTCAAGGTTTCGGTTCTGAAAGTTGTGAAAGGTGCTTATAAACTCATCAGGGTGAATAATTAGGATGCTGTGAATGCATAAGGTAAGTGTGGAATAAATTTGGACCACTGCAAACTGTTAAAAATGAAATAAAAAAAACTGGTACATCGCCTTTTAAGATATCAATTTGAAGGTTTGAGGTTTTCTCTACAGATAGATACTCAGATGGATGTTAACTGTGCTTATTCTTGTCCTCCTCTTTCTCTCCGTTCTCTCTTTCTCTCTCCCTTTAACCCAAAGACATCCACTCTTGCACTGCTTGGCATTATCCACCATTATCTCCCATCTCTGCACCTGTCAGCGCTAACACTTCCAGGGGCATGTCTACCACCGCCTGCCCAGAAATCCTCACTCAAATTGGGTCAAAGCTCACCGGATCACCACCCCCACTGTCCTGGATGATAGAAGCAAGATACTCACCTTGTCTAGCAATTTACTGTACACACAACCTCTCCAGCGCTTTGGGCCGTAGGCGGGGGAGGAATGAGCCGATATGTGCACGCTTCAGTGGGTAAGGTGGCTGTAAACTGGCTGTAGGGTGAAACAGTGGATGTAAAAAAAAACATCAAACTCAGTGAAGTGAAGCGGGTTTGTGTTGTGGACGGAGAGAGAGAAGGGGCACATTTAGAGATGTCCTGCTGGGTTTGCGCGATGATGCAGGACCGAAAGGTTAAGAGAACAAAGGGCTGAACTGTAGAAATGTGCAGAAGAGATGGGAAATTAGTCAAAATTCACATTTGTATTCACGTGAAATTTAAACCAGTTTTTCATGTAATAAAGTGAAATTAGTTTTGCTCCATGTACAGAAGCAGACAAAATGAGGCTGTTTGCAACTAATTATGAAGCCTTTTAGCCTCCACGCACCAGGAAGTGCACTGTTAGCATGCTAGTCATTGTTGTTAGGTTAAAGCAGTGGTGTAAATATGAAGTCTTGTATAATGCTTTGACACAGTTTGCTATAAAAGAGGCTGTTTGCAACTAATTATTAAGCCTTTTATCGTCCATGAACCAGGAAGTGCACTGTTTGCATGCTAGTCATTGTTGCTAGGTTAAAGCAGCAGTGTAAATATGAAGTCTTGCATGATGCTTTGACAGAGTTTGTTAAAAAAGAGGCTGTTTGCAACTAATTATGAAGCCTTTTATCGTCCATGAACCAGGAAGTGCACTGTTTGCATGCTAGTCGTTGTTGCTAGGTTAAAGCAGCAGTGTAAATATGAAATCTTGCCACAGTTTGACACAGTTTGTTATAAAAGAGGCTGATTGCAACTAATTATGAAGCCTTTTAGCCTCCGTGAACCAGGAAGTGCACTGTTAGCATGCTAGTCATTGTTGCTAGCTTAAAGAGCGGTGTAAATATGAAGTCTTGCATGATGCTTTGACACAGTTTGTTATAAAAATAGACTTACATTGAAACAGACACATAACAAATCATGTTTTTTAATCCGTCCCGTTTACGCCCATCACCAAATATTGTGTTTGCATGAGCCCGGAAAGATAATTTGCATTTTAATTACTACGCTAGAATCAATTAATTTGCTGGGCGTCTTGCTTTTGAGAAAACAAAGTCATAATTTATATAGTTTAATAATCCTATCACGTCGCTGGACTAAAAATGGTACGTTACAAAAAGCAGTTGTCATGTTTCAGCTTTGACCTTTAGAGTCGCCCGCTCGTCCACGCCCGCAGATATCGTCTTTAGCCTGATTTGAGCTGCTTCCCTCCTCAGTGCCGTAGCCCCTGGTTGAGTATCATAGTGCTAAGTGGCTGTGAAGTGTGCGGAGGTCATCGGCGCCGCTCCAGCTGTCAGCTTCAGTTAACGACCTTTGACTTCAACGCAGAAGGTCATTTGTCCGGGAGCTACTTTAATTAGTTTATCGCTACCTGAGTAAGCAATTAGCATGGGCTAGCATCAGAGCATAAGGACGTGTGCGATGGTTTCAGGGTGATGAAGAATTAAGACTGTTGCCGCAGCGTAGCAAAATATTATGTCTTCTAAATGAGGAAAAAATGAGGAGAGTTGCCGTAGTGATTAACAATTTAAAGCAAAATATAACATCTTTTAATTAACTTTGGCTCATTATAATGGTATTTCTTGTGATTTCTTTTACATAGGGATGGAGCAGTGATTGTTTGGATGCTATACAAAACTGCACTATGTTAGGAAGTGCACTGTTAGCATGCTAGTTGTCGTCATCGTTTTTGTGAAACGAGCTCATCGCGGTGAACAGTTAGGATGCGTAACTTTTCTGGTGGAGGATCTGAAACCTTCTTGTCTCCATGGAGATGTTTAAACTTTTCTACTTCAATGGAGCAAGTGGGTAACACAGCCAGGCCAAGTTACACGTCAAATCTGCGGAGAGGCGACCCCACTCCCAGTGATAATTCAGGGTATTTTGAGTTGTAAACACATCTGTGGTTCAATGAATGCAAGATAGATACGTTTAATGCCAAACTGTGGAACATCTCCATGACACAAGCAGGTGGTGGATCTTCTGCCAGAAAAGTTACATAGTGCATCTTTAAAAATATAGCTGTATTTGTGACTTTTAAACTTGATCAGTGCTATTTTATTGAATGGCGAAATGTCCAGTTATGTTGAATAGTTTAGCCAAATATGAATTTTATTTCACGATTTATAAACTCTCACGCAAACGCTGCACCTAATTTACCCAATATTTACTGTAAAACTGACCAAACCTTATGGTAAAATAGTAAATGATCATTTTTATATAGCGTTTTTCCACCTTCAGGACACTTAAAGCGCTTTACATCAAGGAAAACAGACCGTGGGGGTGAGGTGGGTTAAGTGTCTTGCCCTAGGACACAACAACAGCGCGATTCGAACCGGCAACCTTCGGATCAGCGCTTTACCGATCTTTCTATAACTTCTGTTCTAATCCACACACACTACTATAAGATCAAATGTAGCATATAAAGCCAAAATATACTCTTATTATCACTTATTAACACATTTTTCATGTCAATTTTGTCCACAGACTACGACAATAAAGCTGTTCTCATTCTAAAATATAAAAAAGTACAAGGCTATCTATCAAATACATGCAGTAAATTGAGTATAATAACACCCAGGTCTATCGCCTCTCCCCCGTCGTACATTTGCCGTGAATAGGACGTCACCTCGAGCACTCAACTCCATAGAAACATATTAAATCAGCAGGCGGCTCTTTGCAATGGAATAATGCATGTGCTTTCTCACCCTCACCTCCCCGTGCGCTTCACTGCAGTAGTATATATAGTAGTACATGTATATGGCAGGGTACGTGGTGGTATACAGTATGGGATAGTGGGATTTTGACCCAAGGGGGCATCACATCACAGGAGCGCAACAAGGAGAGACAGTTGACATGGACACATCAAAATGAATAACATCTCTATATTGTACGAAGAGGTTTTGAAATAGTCTGCAGTGGATTCTGTAGAAAACAGCAGAACCAAAAAATCAAATGTAAAAATAGTTTGTAAACCTAAATTATAGTAGAATTATATATGTTTGCGCAAAATGTGTCTTGCCTCAGTACAGATCTGTTGTATAAGCAGCTCTTGAGGTCAAAATACGCCGCTGTGTGCTGTCTGCGTCTAATTAGAATGTTCCGCAGTATGGCATTCATTATCCATTTTGCGTTTATTCAATTACGTTAAGTTTGAAGCAGATTTGTTGTTCCTCCTCACCATTTACTCACCTGAAGTTGTATTTGGAGTGATTCATGCATGTTTGACCTTATTTTCAAGACGCCATATTCGTTTTCCTGCTTATTTTCGCTTATTTTCGAGACGCCATATTCATTTTCCAGCTTATTTTTGCTTATTTTCAAGACATCATATTCGTTTTCCAGCTTATTTTCGCTTATTTTCAAGACACCATATTAATTTTCCAGCTTATTTTCGCTTATTTTCAAGACGCCATATTCATTTTCCAGCTTATTTTTGTTTATTTTCAAGACGTCATATTCGTTTTCCAGCTTATTTTCGCTTATTTTCCAGGCGCCATATTCGTTTTCCAGCTTATTTTTGCTTATTTTCAAGAAGTCATATTCGTTTTCCAGCTTATTTTCGCTTATTTTCAAGACACCATATTCATTTTCCAGCTTATTTTCGCTTATTTTCAAGACGTCATATTCGTTTTCCAGCTTATTTTCGCTTATTTTCCAGGCGCCATATTCGTTTTCCTGTTTATTTTTGCTTATTTTCCAGGCACCATATTCGTTTTCCAGCTTCGTTATCACCGCCACCGGCATATGGCCACTGATGTCTATGTACGACTTCACCCACAGAGTTTGGCTCCAGTCAAATTCCAGTCAGTTTTTCAATGTAAACTGAATTGGAGCCAGAGTCGTAACGCGGCGACTAGCAGGTTAGCTATGTCCATGTCTATAGATGACGTTTACGCCGACGTCCGCTCCCATTGGGCACCGCGAATATCGATTTAAAATGTGCAAATCACAACATCGACTATAACTACAGAGCACACACAATGTCTGTATGTCTGCTTTAATGCCGTAGTGTGGAATATTCCAGGCAGCTGTGTGTGTGGAGTACTTTTGTTCATAATTTTCCCTGTTCAACTAGATTCAGATTTCGGTGATTTCTGAAAAATGTTAAACGATTTTGACTGGAGCATTTCCTTTGGGCTTTTACTGTGAAACAACTTAATCCCCTGTATCTGAAAGTATTAGACTCTGCGCCTCAGCTCTCTCTCTCCGTCCTACTCTGCTCCTCTTCTCTCACTCTCTCTCTCCGTCCTACTCTGCTCCTCTTCTCTCACTCTCTCTCCCTCCTGTTCCCTATTGTTCTATCTCTCTATCCTTCCTATTTCTCCTTCTCTCTCTTCTCTACCTCCTCCTCTCTCTCTACCCTATCTTATTTTTCTCTCTCCTCTCCCTGTCTCTCTCCCTCTCTCTATTGTTCTATCTATCTCTTCTCCATATTTCTTCTTTCACTTCTCTAGTTCCTCCTCTCTCTACCCATTTTATTCCTCCCTCTTTCTCTTTCTCTCGGTCCCCTCTCCACTCGTTGTCTCTTTGCCTCATCTGTCCTTCCCTCTCATCTCTCTCTTCTCTCCTTCTCTCACTCTCTCCCTCTCCCTGTTGTTCTATCTCTCCTCCCTATTTGTTCTTTCTCCTCTCTACCTCCTCCTCTCTTTCTTTACCCTGTTTATCTCTCTTTACCCTATTTTTTCTTTGCCTCATCTCTCTCTTTCCCTGTCTCCCTCCCTCTCCCTATCTATCTATCTATCTATCTATCTATCTATCTATCTATCTATCTATGTCTCCTCCCTATTTCTTCTTTCTCTTCTCTACCTTCTCCTCTCTTTACCCCCCTCCTCTCACTCTCCCTGTCTCCCTCCCTCTCCCTATTGTTCTATCCATCCCTCCTCCCTATTTCTTCTCTCTCTTCTCTACCCCACCCCTCCCTCCCTCCCTCTTTCTCTCCCTCCCTCTCTCCTTCCAGACTCACATATACATACTCTCCTCATTACCGCCCACTGTCCTGAGGCTGTCTCTGCCATAGTCCTAATTGAACAGTTCACCAGTGACATTTGGCGCATTTATTGTCTTATAATCAGGAAGTGCATGGTTAGCATACTAGTCATTGTTGGCTCCGGCCTCTGAAAGTTGTTACAAGCGCTTATAAACTCATCATGGTGAATAATTAGGATGTTCTGAATGCATAAGGTAAGTGAGGAGTTAGTTTATTTCTTGCTTGTGTTATAACAATAATGATTAAATAAAATAAAATAAATAAAATAAATAAAATAAATAAAATAAATAAAATAAATAAAATAAATAAAATAAACAAAATAAAATAATAATAATAATAATTTCTTTATGTTTGAATGTCATTTCTTTATAAATAAATCTTTATAGATCATTTGCCTGTCTGAATCTTTAATGCAGCCTTCACCAAATATATTTATCAAAATCACCATGGAAACGCTCAGGGCGATGTCAGAGGATGTGATTACCTCCCAAATGCCAGCGGTTTAAAGTCTCTAATGAGAAAATTCTGCTTTGGGAAACGCACTGACAATGATACAGAAATCCAGGCCTAAACAAGGACTAAACAAGGACTAAACCAGGACTAAACCAGGACTAAACCAGGACTAAACCAGGACTAAACAAGGACTAAACAGGACTGAACCAGGACTAAACCAGGACTAAACCAGGACTAAACCAGGGCTAAACCAGGACTAAACCAGGGCTAAACCAGGACTAAACCAGGACTAAATCAGGACTAAACCAGGACTAAAGCAGGGCTAAACCAGGACTAAACCAGGACTAAACCAGGACTAAACCAGGACTAAACCAGGGCCAGGGCTAAAGCAGGGCTAAACCAGGGCTAAACCAGGACTGAACCAGGGCTAAACCAGGACTAAACCAGGACTAAACCAGGGCTACACCAGGACTAAACTAGGGCTAAACCAGGACTAAACCAGGGCTAAACCAGGGCTAAACCAGGACTAAACCAGGGCTAAACCAGGACTAAACCAGGACTAAACCAGGGCTAAACCAGGGCTAAACCAGGACTAAACCAGGACTAAACCAGGACTAAACCAGGCCTGAACCAGGACTAAACCAGGACTAAACCAGGACTAAACCAGGGCTAAACCAGGACTAAACCAGGACTAAACCAGGGCTAAACCAGGCCTAAACCAGGACTAAACCAGGACTAAAACAGGACTAAACCAGGGCTAAACCAGGAGACTAAACCAGGACTAAACCAGGGCTAAACCAGGGCTAAACCAGGACTAAACCAGGACTAAACCAGGACTAAACCAGGACTAAATCAGGACTAAACCAGGACTAAAGCAGGGCTAAACCAGGACTAAACCAG
Source organism: Periophthalmus modestus (assembly GCA_019594935.1). Classification (NCBI taxonomy): domain Eukaryota; kingdom Metazoa; phylum Chordata; class Actinopteri; order Gobiiformes; family Gobiidae; genus Periophthalmus; species Periophthalmus modestus. The sequence continues at coordinate 6,348,715 of JAIEZT010000198.1, forward strand.
GACTAAACCAGGACTAAACCAGGGCTAAAGCAGGGCTAAACCAGGGCTAAACCAGGACTGAACCAGGGCTAAACCAGGACTAAACCAGGACTAAACCAGGGCTACACCAGGACTAAACTAGGGCTAAACCAGGACTAAACCAGGGCTAAACCAGGGCTAAACCAGGACTAAACCAGGGCTAAACCAGGACTAAACCAGGACTAAACCAGGGCTAAACCAGGGCTAAACCAGGACTAAACCAGGACTAAACCAGGACTAAACCAGGCCTGAACCAGGACCTAAACCAGGACTAAACCAGGACTAAACCAGGGCTAAACCAGGGCTAAACCAGGACTAAACCAGGACTAAACCAGGACTAAACCAGGCCTGAACCAGGACTAAACCAGGGCTAAACCAGGGCTAAACCAGGACTAAACCAGGACTAAACCAGGACTAAACCAGGACTAAACCAGGCCTGAACCAGGACTAAACCAGGACTAAACCAGGACTAAACCAGGGCTAAACCAGGGCTAAACCAGGACTAAACCAGGACTAATAACCACATGGTGAGACATTGATTTGGATGCTTCTGCATTTAAAACATATTGTGAGTATTTAGCCTGAGGTGATCAGCCATGACCTTTGACCTTTAGGCTCACACTACGTCCTAAACCATCTATGGACTGTCTGTCAGTGATGGAAAGTAAGAAGTACTGTAGTAATAGTAAAATACTGTCCTTAAGTAGAATTTGTATGTATGTGGATACTTTTTAGTTATACTTCACTACTGTAATTTCTACTTTTCGAGTTCAAGGTCAAACAAATATAAATACACAAAACTCATGAGAAAAATTGAGAAAGTGATTGTTACTGTGACCAAAATATGTATCATTTTTAATCACTACTTTTAACACTTACTTTTTACTCTTAAAGTACATTTTTAAACAGCTCTTTAAATACTTTTTCACTTGATACTTGTACTTGAGTAACTTTTTACCTCTGTATCTGTACTTTTACTTAAGTAACAAAACTGAGTACTTCATCCAGCACTGCTTTCTGTCACCAAAGTACTAGTTCCAAGTATAAAGTATTAAATCTTGTGTGACATTCAAACTGTACTTTGGATCTGATTTCAGTCTTGTTCTGATTAGTAACCATGTGTGTAGGTCACCACTCCATCTGCTCGCCAACTGCCCCACTGCTATATCAAGAGGGAAAGAAATCTGCCATAAAAAGTTACATAATGACATGAAACAGAGCCAGAATCTCCCATAATGACCCAATACGACTACAGAAGGATACATGCTCATTATGGAGGAACCTGCATGATATTTATGGCTTTCAGCGACATATTTCGACTTTTTCCCATTCAAAAGATCTAATATTTAGCTTTAAATTGTGAATCGCTATGGCAACTGTCCTAGTTTTTCATCAGTCTGAAGCTCACGGACGGCGGCGAAGTGGCATTTCATTAACTGTGTTGAACGGAGCTCAAGAGTCCCGCCCACTTTGACGTCGTTTGCACCAAAATGACTACGCAGCGCTGCCGATTAAGAAAATAAAATTGAAGAATGCAGTTATGGGTCGTCGTTAGTTACCACAGAGCTGATTAGCCCTGAACTTTTCAGACTTTAAATATTCATTATTTTGGGAAAGTTTATGGGAAAAGTGAATGGAAATGGGTTTACTTCCAGAACTAGGAGGCAGCAGTCACTGTTGAGCTCCATAAATCATTAAAGAAGTAGGAAACAAGGCCTATAACTGGTTCAAGTTAATATTATTTAGACCATGTTTAGTCCTGGTTTAGACCTGATATAGTCCAGGTTTAGATCTGGTGGTGCTCAGAATGCCAAATATTATCACAGGACACAGCTAACCCAGTAGCCGCGCACTCCATATAGGAAGTGATCATGGACGCGCTTCAGGCTCCATCGACTCTGGCCCCAGTTCACTTTCTATTGAAAAACTGTCATCCCTCTCTCAGTAACTGCTGCATTGAGCCTCGTCATTTCGGTCTTAAAACTTTCATATTAACCCGTTCTACATGATAAGACACGGACATGAATAACAAACAAGTCAGGCGTCTTCTTTCCCCGAGGTTGCTCCCACTAGCCGTAGCAACCAGTTTGATTGACAGCGTTGCTAAGAGCCTGCTCCCTGTTAAATCAGCGGTGCAGGCGGGAAGGGGCGTTAGCTCGGGATTGGCTCTTTGGTTGCTATGATACTTGGGGTCGCAATTACAAATATGAAACTGCTCTAGCGTCGATTAGCTTCATTTGACTGGACGTTACACTCACTTAGTCCACTTCTTTATACAGTCTATGGTGGTACTTGGTGTTTTTTTTTTTTTTTTTTTTCTTAAATGTAGATGGTCTATATGTTTTCTCCCCCTTTTAAAATGTTCAAAACTAAAGTAAATCTGTCTATCAAAAGCTTGAGAAGCACTGGCCTGTATCAGTCAGTGTTTTTGCATTAGTGGATGGAATATCAATAGTGCTGATTTGGTGCAATAGCCGGTGCACAGTTTGCAGTATTACAAGATGTCGTTTGTCTCATGTGCAGTTTCAAGGATTTTGTAGCAAAGCAGGAATTCTATAAAACAAAACAGCACTAGACTAGACTTTACTTTCTACTATGAATAATAGGTGACGAGCATATATCAGATCAGATACACTGGCGATGCAGGTGGTATTTTTTTTTTTTTTTAAGTCAGATTTCAATTTTTCAGGTAAAATTGCATTGTCTTTCTATCCTTTTTTAGATACAGCTGCTACTTAATAAAGCATAAGAAATCTGTGCTGTCATAAAACCTGTTTTTAGTGACCAATCCTCTCATTTTTCAACTATAACAATAGGGAAATCTGCTAAACGATCTTAGGGGGAGCCCGCACTACCCACTACCCCTCCCTGCACTGGGCCGTGGGCAAACTGTTCCCATTACCCCCCCAGTTGAGTGAATGGACTCAATTGGCATCGCAAAGGCTGCAATGTATCAAGTACCATCATTTCCTCCATAAACAACAAAATCTCTGGTCTTATTTTGCATAAAAACTACTCACCCTGTGGTTTAGCTCTGCACAAACATGCACAAACACATCTGTAATAAGATTTGTACTATTAGTATTAATTTGTCAGTCATAGTTCACTGTTTTTCTCAATTCTTCTGGACATGTTTGAACAGAATCTTATTATTAAAACATAAATCATAAATCTAATTGCAGTGCTTGTCATAAATTAGATTATAATAGATATATATATAATAGATATAATAGATAAATTAGATATTTTTTTCCTATATTACTCAGCCCTATTGCCACTTTTTTCAGTTTAAATATTTGAAGTTGATCCATGGAAAATAATCTGAAGTTGGCCAACTGCAGATATTTAACATAAAATAATTAAATGGACAAGTAGCATTATATATTTATGTGGGTTACAGATTTTTTCACATCATTCTTATCATAAAACTATAATTCATCTACTTTTGTTCTGCCTGTACTGTATATTTTGTATTTATATTCTATCAATGTCATTTAATTTTAATTTAATTTTTTGTTTCTTTTTTCTTTATGTTGCACCATATCGCCAAAGAAAGTTCCCATTTTGTTTATTTACTTATTGCCAGATTGTATCAAATAAAATGCAATGAATGCTTTTAGTAAAGGAAAAACACACATATTTTTCTCAATTTTTCAACCATAATAAGACGACAGGGAGCAGTGGTGAGATAAAGAATGCAGTTGCTGTCTTCTTACTGATGCTGTTTGTCCCATGGGGGGCGCTGTCCTGAGTGGTTGGTACTGTTGACAGCTCTCGGCCCATGTCAGGTCCCCCGATCATCACCTAACTTTAAAAATACACACATTTGTAAGGTAGAGGTCCAGAGCCACTTCAACATGGTGGTCCCAATCCCCCTGCACTTCCTGTCTGATCTGAGAGACTGTCAGTCATCAGTTCACTCCAGGGTCAGAAATGGGACTATGTGCTAATGTAACTGCACTTTAAATAGATGCTTCACACAGCTGGGCAGGTTTAAACCAGGTCTAAACCGGGGATAAACCAGATCTAAACTGGAACCAATGCAGGTCTAAACTAGAACTAAACCAGGTCTTAACTGGAACTAAACCAAGTCTAAACTGGAACTAAACCAGCTCTACACAGGAGAATAGACCAGATCTAGACTAGGACAAAATACAGGTCTAAACTAGGACTAAACCAGGTCTAAACTAGAACAAAGACTAAATCTTAACAAGGACGAAACCATGTCTAAAACTAGGACTAAACTAGAACTAAACCAGCTCTAAACTAGGACTAAACCACATCTAAACTGGCACTAAACCAGCTCTATACTGGGGAATAAACCAGATCTAGACTAGGACAAAATACAGGTCTAAACTAAGACTAAACCAGCTCTAATCTAAGACTAAACCAGATCTAAACTGGGACTTAACTAAGTTTAAACTAGGACAAACACCAGGTCTAAACTAGAACTAAACTAGAACTAACCCAGGTCTAAACTGGAACAAAACCAGATTCAAACTGGTACTAAATCAGGTCTAAATTGGGGACTTAACCAGATCTAAACCAGAACTAATCCAGATCTAAACTGGGACCAAACCAGGTCTAAACTGGGAGTAAACCATTTCTAAAAGGGGACTATGCCTGGACAAATCCACATCTAAAACAGAACTGAACTAAGCATTCACCAAATCTATGTTCTAATTGCTTGGTTTTGCTGCCCTCTTGTGGACAGTGTACAGAAATCAAACAATAGTTCAATACCGTTATTTTTATACTAATTCCTTTAGCTTTTAGAGGTTATGATTTTGGTAAAATTTGACTATTTTCCATGTATTATTTTACCGATAAATGTAACATAGTCAAACCAAGCATTTTATGTGACAAAAGGCGCATGACCATGTTTGTCCCTCGTCACTTCCCGTAGATAGCACAGTGAAAAACTGCTTCGACCTCAGGAGGTAAGAACAGTGCGTACTTTTTGCAAAATAACACTGTTAAACTATTTAGATTAACACATTTAACCAGATATTGTACGTCCTATGTTGTTATTGCCATGTCATTGTTTTAAAAGTGTTAAATCGAGCCTGTAGTTGTAGATTTCTCGCTATGAAGCGGAAGTGTCAAGACAACATCAGCTGACCTGTTAGCTTAGCATAACTTTTGTAACATCTGCTTTATTTACATAACATAGCTTAATGTTTAATCGTGTTTGTCATATTTTCTCTGCGTATTTGCAAGTGATTTGCATCTTTCTGGATTATCAAAGTGTGCAGCTCATGTAGAAATGTTGCATCATGCCATAGATTTGTCACATTCCCAGGTTAATTTAAGTCACTTTTAAGCTCTAGGTCTCCGTGTGTTGACATATTGCTCCTGTTATCATATTGCGTAAACAAGTTTGTTTTTATTCACTTAGGTTTAACATTAAAAAGACAGAAGAAGGCCAAACACGATGTGCACTACGGTAAGTCAAAGCGGCCATTAAACTTTATGCGCCTTTTTAACTGGCACGATTAAGTAATTTTTAGAATAAGATATTAATATAAAATAATAGGCTATGATATAATGATTTTTATTCAACTTATATGTAGCTTGCAGCTCTAATCTAACAAACCATAAATACTTTATAACATATGCATTTGATTTCTTCTGTCAGTGTGAGAAATGAATGTAATCTGTTATATTTAATGTTGTTTTGAGGATAATATAACATAGATAAGTTTACACAAAGCTGTTCTAACATAGTAATTATTTATAAGTTTGTCTCATATTATTGTAGATTAATGGTTCGGTGGAAAAATTAAATAAATCAGTGAGCATCATCTCATATTTATTACAGAGTGCCAGTGTTTATTTCACAATATTCATCATTGTGTGTAGTGTGTTTGAGAACTGTTAAGTGTGATAAACTAACCTAAAAGTTGCTAACCTAAACTAAAACTAGGTATATTAATAAAATACTAAAAGTAGGTACTATTGATTAAAGTTTATGACCTGTTTGATAAAATGTACTGATATAAAAAGTCACATAAACAGAACAAAAGTTGACCTTTCCAACTGTTTTAGAATGATCTTAAGCTTTGTCAGAGCTAGACCCTGTTGTAAATCAGTAACAAGTACCAAACCGATCCCTTAGTATTGGGTAAAGGCTGCAGTTTTTGAAGTATCATAATTTCCTCCCAAAAAAAAATTAGCAATTTCATATTTTCCCCAAATGATTCAGCTCTACTTTGTATCAAAATAAAGTTTAAAATTGTAATATCATGACAACACTTTCTGCATAAATGTGAGTGTATGTGTTTATTTGCAGGTGCTTTGTGGTGGCAGGCGGTTGGTCGTCTCAAAAACCGCAGGACGTCAAACACTCGCTGCTCTCAGGGTCACGAAAACCAGGACTTTTTCTGCTGCAAGTTCAGACGAGCCTTACATCGCTGCTTCACCCGCAGACTCGGGTAGAAATACTCTTTCAGTTACTTTCAGTATTGATTTCATATAAACAACACAAACAAAAATACACCAGTTTGTTCTGCCAAAGTCCGAACTCTGCCTCAAACCACATGGTTTTACTGACAGAGGATTGACTGTAGACCTTTCCATTAAAAACACCCAACGACGGAATCTTGATCTTGATAAAATTTTGAGTGAGTGCCCTGCTCTACCTTAAATATTGCACAATATGTGGCATTTATTCAACTATATCACAACATACTGTCTGCAGTTTGTCTTTTTAAAATTCATAATTACGTCTGTAACTACCGTCTTTGTAGCCGATAATCCAGCGATTTGTTTTTTGATGGATCGATTAGTCAAACCATTATTTCTATTGTGCATTGAGATGTTTCAAATACATTATTGACCAAATATGGGTTGAAATGTAGTGACTGGGGCTTCTGTATTTTTTTATTTTATTTTATTTAACCTATATTAACCAGGAAAAAAGTCCCATGGAGATTCTTTGTCCTCTTTTTCAAGGGAGTCCTGGCCAAGCGACAGCAGCAAATAAAACATACAGTTACATAATACAAAAGGACCACAGGTTTGCAAATAACAATAAAGACAAATAGATTAATATACATATATACACACATACATACATACATATATATAGAGAATATTTATGAATAATGTATTATTAATGAAAATAAGACAGTTGGTAGAGTCTTTGTCCGCTGGTTCGGAGGTTGATTGTTCAAATCCCGCTATTGACTTAAACGTCATTTCCACTGACCCACAGGTTTCCTGTGTGACTCCAGCTCTCACAGATGAATGTTTTTGTGTTGGTGATTTAAGACACTTACCCCACTCTTTCCCCAGTGTCTAAAATGGGTTTTGATTTAAAGTGCTTTGAATGCCTTGAAGATGGAAAAGGTATAGTCCAGATGACAACTGTGATCAAAATACGACTACGATTATCTTTTATAGCTGACTAGTCACAATTAGTCAATTAATCAGTGCAGTTGTGCTTATACTATCTGTTTCGTAATATTTACTTTTATTTATTTTTGTTAAAGGTCAAAGGACGGTATGGCCAGACGAGAGCATGGGACCATTTGGACCTCAAGACCAGCGTTTCCAGTTACCAGGCAACGTGGGGTTTGACTGTCACCTGGAGGGACTCAACCAAAGCAAGAAAACTCCACAAAACGTCCACAAAACTGTCCCCGACGTCCTCACAGCTCCCAGCAGCTCAGAGCGGCACCATTTTGTCCTCGCGCAGTTCGTCAATGAGTTTCATGTAAGTTTGAGAAGCAAAAAATGAGGCTTGACGACTTTTGAAATGATTTTAAAGCATTAATGTGATACACGGGCGTGTTATTTAGACACATTGTTTTTATAATTTGGTGCTCCTTGGGTTAGTCTCAAAATACTTTCATCAATATTATCCCTAGTTTGGACTTTGAACAGTTTGTGAAATGTTTTTAGGATAAGATAAACCTTTATTTGTCCCACAGTGAGGAAATTACAGTGTTTCAATGTGAAGTTAACAATCAGGCAAGGACATGGCATGGAAAATCAAGATAATATTAAAGGACTTAACAATAGACATAGAATAAAACATGACTGTGCCAAAATGATCTATAACAAAACCTACTAAACCACGGCATTTCATGACTACCGTAATTTCCGGACTATAAGCCGCTACTTTTTTTCTACACTTTAGAAACTGCGGCTTATGGTACAGTGCGGATTCTTTTTTTTTTTTTTTTGTAAGATATACACTGGTCCCTCATTTATTACGTTCCAAAAATAACCTAACCCTAACCCGCAGAGCTGATCACCTCCGTTGATGAGTTTTATGTTATAAATACACTAAAGCCACTCTCTCAACATGGTCTGCAGCGTTCACAAAGACACAGGGAAATCTAATCATCCAAAGGCACTCGCAGACCGCAACAGACGCACAACGGCCGTCCAGAGCGTCCACAATGCGCGTTTGAGGCGTTTGTCCTCAAATGCAAAGGTGTCCATTGCGATCTTGACGTGTTTCGGAGTCACGCTGCATTTTGAACATTTTGGTAAATTTGGCTGAACACATTCTGTCCTGTACAGGAGACACGGCACCTCCTTTAGCCAATCAGGACGCAGAACACGCGCCGCATACACTGTAAAAAAAGTGTGAAATGTGAAGTGCGCTGTAGCGAGGGACCACTGTAATGAACGTCTTTGAGCAAATTTTTCGTATTACTATGTGGGACCTGCAGCTTAAAATCCGGTGCGGCTTGTACAAATACAAAATAGATTTTCTTTCTAAAAGTAAAGCTTGCGGCTTTTAATCAAGTGCGCGCTCTGTAGTCCGGAATTTACGGTAAATGTCTTATGAAAATGTTATGCAAACTTTAACTCAAGATTCAATACTAATTATAAACATGTCCAGTTTTTTTGAGTCAAAAAAAGTTTACCTGTTATTAGTGCTGTACAATTTTGGAAACTTTTACAAATATTGTGATTGGAAGAGTTTAGACTTTGTTAGAAATATGCTGAAAATGTCCGAAAGCATTTGCATTTGAGAGAAAACTGAAATTGAACTGCTAAACTAATACACGATACAATACTTTTCAGGATCAGAACATGTTTGTAGAGACTAAACTACAGGCTTAGCAGCTTTTTTACTTTTTGACATTTGCCCTCAAAGACTTGCTGCTCTAGCTGTGACCTTTGATTTGATTTGAATTAATTATTAAACCCAAACTAAAAGCTGTTAAACATTTGATAATATTTGTAATGATTGTTGTGCTTGTTTTACAGGGAAAACTTGGTCCCATTGCCACAAGAGTCCAGAAAGCAGATCATTACTTCAATCAAACAGACACAGACTGCACAATAAACTCCTGTCCAGAGCTACTAAGAAAAGGTCTGTGTTCATTTGTACTGTGACCAACCAGACGTAGCATTATTATAGAGGTAACGTTTAGGCCCTTGACTTTATTAGACAGGACAGTGAAAAGGAGAAGAGCAGGGAGGACATGACAGGACACAGAGCCTGGGATACTGTGTGTGCTGTTGTCAGCCACTTTTCTTTTACACTTTAACTCAGGAAAAGTTTATTTAGCATCAATAAGAGACCCGGAGACATGAACACTCAATACATTAACGCTTGCATCCTTATGAATACTACCACAAAGAGGACCGTGAATCTGAAATGTAAAGTTAGGAGGATTTATTAAGTCGGCAAAAGGTGAACAGCGTAGGTACTAGCCCTCCAGACAGGATATGGGGAGAGCCCTGAGGAGTTAGTGTTTACAGATTTTATAGTGTGTATCAGAGCGTGTTTGTGTGAAGGAGGAGCTTGTGGTCAGCAGAGCGTTATCATCGTGAGCTCCCCGGCAACGGCAGGGCCACAGGAACTCGCCGTCCTGTCGTTGAGCCAAAGCATTTCTATTGCATTCTGTGTGTGTGCAGTTTACTGGTGTTCACTGTTCAGCTTCAGCATTAGTGCATCGAGATAAAAGTGTCATAGTAAAGTCCATTGGTACATAAGGAATACGTTATAAATTCTAGTCTGACGATGCTTCCATTGGCCAGATAACAAGGACTGAGCTGGAGGTCGTAGTTTCCCTGTCTTTAATCTCCGCCCTCTCAAACAACCAAGTCAGACTCTGAAAGAGAGAGGCAGCTTTAAGACCCCACGCCGTGCAGTCTGGTGGGCCAGCGGAGGGGTTGCAGTCTATTTTGACCAGACTCCAGAGCCGACCAAGTGCAGCCTGGGCCGGGCGCAGTCTGAGCGAGGCTTTGGCTGTATGCCCTGTGGTGATGTAATTCTCTGTTTCAGACCTGGAGTTGATGTTCCCAACGGTGCCCCCCTCCGCCATCACCGTGGTAACCGTCACACAGAAGAGCAGTCGCCTTGAAGATGTGCGACAGGACGACCACCAACTGTTTGACCGCGTAAGTCCTTTAGACTTTGGAAACTAAAGAGAAAGTATAGGCCCTCTCAGGGACAGAGGATTACTTCATGGCTTAATAACAACCTAGACAATAATAACTGCCACAAATGTATCAGAGGAAAAAGAGGCATTTTTTTAGTCTATACATTTGTGTGATTAGATAAATTTCAAGTCATTTCAAACTAAATCAAATATCGTCACATACTTGAAGTAATTGAATGTCAAATTAATCACTATATCGACTTATTGCTCAGCACATGGTGTATTGAAACTTCTCATCGTGGGGGCGATATTATTGTGGTACTTTTTTTTTTTTGTTTTTACTATCAGTTTGTGTGTGTGTTTTTGTTATTTATCTGTAATACACTGGTCGAAATTTATGTAAATTCGGCCTGTACTGTACAGAGCCCACGGCACGGAGAATGGACAATGGTTAAAAGTCAGATTTAAGCTGAAGAGAGTTGATACTGTTGTGTAAATTAACATTTGACCCTTGATTACATTATGGTTGCTAGGTAAAAAGTTATAAATACATGTCACATCTACAACCCAATAGCAACCAGGAAGTAGAATCATAATCCTAACTATTCAAACTCTGTGGCTACAAACTTAAACATCATGAGTATATATATGTATATATATTATAGCATATAGTTATATACATATATGATGGCGACAGGCAGGATAGATATCCTATATCTATAGTATATATGTATATATTAACATTCTGGTGGTTCTGAACAGTTATCATACTGATTAGTATTAACTTCTATCTCTAATCGGGTATTATCTAATTAGATGTTTACTGACAGTATTAACTGGCACGTCTGCTTTTAATAGTAATAATATGTTTTCTTGGTTGCAGTTTGTAAATGGTGCTAAAGAGATGTGCTTCGCTCTGTGGACAGCAGGGTACTGGGCGGACTTCATAGACCCAACGACGGGGACAGCTGTAAGTCTCATGTTAAGTCACAAAAGTAGAATCAGGTCTGAAGTTCAAATCTTATAATAGAAATAAAAACAGATCAGAAAGAAAGATTTTTTTTTTTTTTTTTATATTAAGAGATTATATTATGGTTTAGAGCTGCAAGATTAATCGCAGTCAAATCAAAATCGCAGTTTGAATGGATGCAATCGGCAATTCAAAAATACTGGCATTTTTTTTTATTTCCTCCACAAACTAAAGTACTCCATCTTATTCTGTATAAAACTGCAGAAAAAACCTGCACTGCCCTGTACTTTAGATCTGTAAAAACATGTTCTTAAATGTAATTCTTCTATTAGTTCAATTCTTCTGCATATGTTTAAAATATGTAGTTTGAACAGAATTGTATTATTAAAACATGAACCACAAATCTAATGCTTGTCTGAAAAATCACAATTACATATTTTTCCCAAATCGTTCATCCCTTCTTTGACTGTACATTTATATAATATTGTGTGAGGGCACTAATAGTAGTAAACTCTATATACACCACCAGTCAGAGGTTTGGACACACGTTTTCAGTTTTGCTTCTTCCTCATTTCCAGGGTTATTGTGATGTCATCTGAAACCCAGCACTTAATAATAATTATCTCTTGTGCTTTCAGTTTTTTGCATCTACATCGAGTCAAAATCCCCTGAGCACAGAGGAGGAGCTGAGGAACCTCGGCTTTCACATTGAAGTGTCTGCGTCCTGTACGGTGATCAGACACATCCTCAGAGGGACGCCCATGTTTGTAGGGACTGTTTTCACCAACGCACCGACCCACAGCGCTGCTATCGCCCGGCTACAGGGGGAAACGAATGTACTGGACGAGGAGGAATAGCAGTTTTAGTGTGTTTATTATATATTGGTGAAGCTTTACTTTATAACACAGTAAAAACATGAGAATAACTTGGTAAATGGGATAATAATGAATTGATATTGGCGATATCGGCGAGTTTTCCCAGATATCGTATCAGCCCAATATTGAAAATTTTGCCAATATTTGGCACCTGCATTTTTCTTCATTTAGATCTAGATGGGTTCAGATTTGTTTTTTTGAATAGACTGATTAAAACAAATATGGCTGAAAGTTGATACAGGCATTCAGAAAATGATTTTATATCCCAGATAAATACATGTTGTTTCTTACTAGTACTGACCAGGCTTGAACTTGGAGATCAGACAATATCAGGTATTTCAGACGAGACCAGGAAAAAAACAAAAAAAACAACAACATTCTGTTGTTATTATCAAAAAGCAGATTATAAATATAATAATAATAATAATGATAATAATAATAATAATAATAATAATAATAATAATCTGTGCCATCTGCTCCTTCAACCACCACCAGCACATCCACCACTTTCATACTGGATAATGTGATGACGACTTTATTTATTTCCAGACATTTCTGTCTTAAGTCAAGGAAGCAAATCAAAATCCACAAAAGTCTGAAAAAGGAAAAGGCAGAAGTCTCATCTTATGGCGCCTCCCCCTGTTGTACATTGTGGGTGAAGTGCCTCGACACAATGACAGTTTTTGCCATTGGCGCCGTCACTAAATAAAAGTAAGACAAGTGTAAGTTTTCAATCAGGATATAAAGCAATAGTCTGCACATTTGTGGTTCATTTGAGTCTGTTAACTCCTTTTACAGTACACAACATGCACATGCATGTTAAACACATTTCTCACTGACTGATTAAACACTGGGCTTAACACTGACTTTGAGGGAGCCCAAAAAATATTAAGTTATTTATTTTTATCAATATCGCACTGTCCTACTGCTTCATATTATCACCAAAAACTCCTAACCATGGTCATGAATTGTCAGTCTTCATTTTGGGTTTGGGCAAAGCCTGTGACCATGAACTCCAGGAGACAGACGTGCCCCGTTACCACGTTTCTGTCGTTATTACACTTTTAGTTATTACCTACTCCATTTTATTCCTGTGCTCTGACCATGTTAACTGTGCTGTAAAGTAAAGTGATGTTTTAAGCCAAAAAGGCCTTTATTTATGTTTAGTTTAAGCTACATGCGCACTGCAAAAAAGTATCAAAATATATTAAAATGACTTGAATTCAGAACATAATCACTCATTTGATATTGTTTAGGTCTAATTATAATGGCCCAAAACAGTTTAAAATGCAATATTCATTCACCCCACAACACATTTATTCACTTGGCAAGATGGGTGAAGTGTCTTGCTAAAGGACAGAACAATAATAGCCTTTGTAACAAAAATCTAAACCTCACAAACTAAACTAAGCTTTTATATTCAAGTCATTTGAAGTATATGGAGACGTTTCTTTTCCAGTGTCGTAGACTTGGTCCTGCTGCAGTGAACAGTCGTCTGATCTGTGCTTGTTTGTCTAAGGGACTTTAATATAATCTAATACTGAGAATGTGAATTGCTTGTGTTGTCCTAATACTTTGAATGCAACGTTTTCAGATTTATTACCTCAGTGAAATGGACACACTACTCTGACTGCAGCTGAAAGCCTGTTTTAACTATCCAGGGCCAAAGAACAGCACTCTAGTTTTAATAATAGACTTTCAGGTTCAAAACTCCTTCCTTTTACAGTATTTCAAAGCAACACATTGTACATAATGGTTTTATGGAAGCACTTGTCACTGTCAAGAAATAAAGTGACTTCATATTATATAAAATGTATTTGTTTTTTGAAATCTATATCTTTAAGTGTCTTTCTATGGACATCAGATGTAGACTTACTAGTAAAAAAAAAAATATTATAAATACCTTACAAGTGCCAAAAGCTTTATGTTGACAATGTGAAACTAATTTGAACAATTTGTGTTTCTTGCAGCTTCTTCAGATATAACTTGTGTTGTACCTGTAGTTTTCCCAGATACTTTTTTTTACTCTCACTTGCACCACTACTTTGCACTTCTACTTGAGTAATATTATTCTGAAGTAGCATTACTCCTATTTGAGGAAAAATTTTGACGACCCTACACATATCTAGTAATTCTATAGGAGAACCAGGAAGTACTTCACACATGTGTCCTGTGTCCTGGCCTCCTGCTGGTCCCAGAGTGTGAGATGGTTCATGTGGCTCTAACATGTGGGAGATGTTCTTTGGTGCTGGTTCATGGAGAGACTTGTTCACACAGAGCTGCTTTAAAGTCTCTGAGCCACAGGAGCCAGAGACACAGGACACATGTGTGAAGTACTTCCTGGTTCTAGTCGAGCAGCAGTGTTCTATCTGGATGTACTGTTCTGTCTTAAGGCTCGTTTGGAGAGGCCAGTGAAAAGGACGTTACAGTCGTCTAACCTACTGGAGACAAATGCAGGATAAGTCTCCCTAAGTCTGGTTTTGACGGTTTACCTTTGATTTTTGACATGTTTTTTAGATGGTAAAAAGCTGCAGATGTTAGTGATTTGATGTGGCTGTTAAAGTTCAAGTCAGTCCATTATTACCTCTAGATTTCCAGCCTGATTTGAAGGTTTTAGAGAGAGACACTGGAGGTGACTGCTGACACTTTCTCTATTTTCTGGTGGACCAGAGACTACAACTTCAGTCTCGTCTGAGTTTAGCTGAAGAAAGTTGTTTTGCCTCCACAACTGATCTATTGAGTGAATCCACTGGTCCATATCCACCTGCTGCAGTGAGACATAGATCTGAGAGTCATCTGCAGAGCTGATGTAGGACATATATTAATTTTATATATATTTATTTATATTATCTTATTTATACAGGGGGGATAATGAGAGCATTAGGCTTTATATTTCATGGGTGCCCTGTACAATATATAACACAAACTAAAAACATCAAAACAAGCAAGTATATATAAAAACATCAAAAACATATAGCATATATAATGTATATAAATATTAATAAATATATATAAATATATATAAACTATGATATATATATATATATATGTATCATATATATATAATATATATTATATATATAATAAATATAGTGCATTATATATATATATATATATTGGTGAAGCTTTACTTTATAACACAGTAAGTCAAGGAAGCAAATCAAAATCCACAAAAGTCTGAAAAAGGCTCAGGCTTAAGTCATGTGATCTTGTTTATGGCGCCTCCCCCTGTTGTACATTGTGGTAGTGAAGTAGCCTCGACACAAAACTGACAGTGTTTCTTCTAACCATTGGTGTCGCCCACTTTTTCATATAAACATAAATGAGTAAATCCACAAGTGTAATATTTTTTAATAAAAAGCAATTCAGCATTCTGCACTCATGTGTGGTTTCATTTGATCCGTTTACTCCTGTTTGGTACAGTACACAACATGCACACATCTAATCATTTAAACACATTTCTCACTGACTGAAGAAATAGTGACACTGACTTTGTTAGGGAGCCCAAAAAATATTAAGTTATTTATTGAATTTTCCTACAATATCGCTGTGTACACTGTGTCGTGGCTGCTTCATATTGTCACCAAAAACTCCTAACCATGGTTATGAATTGTCAGTCTTCATTTTGGGTTTGGGCAAAACCCGAAAATTCACACAATGCTGTGACCAATGAACTCCAGGAGACAGATGTGCCCCGTTACCACGTTTCTGTCGTTATTACACTTTTAGTTATTACCTAAGTCCATTTTATTCCTGTGCTATGACCATGTTAAAAAATGTGCTGGTTATGTAAAGCGATGTTTGGGCAAAGCCAAAAAGGCCTTTATTTATGTTTAGTTTAGCTACATGCGCACTGCAAAAAGTAACAAAATATATTTTTATTTGAATGCATTTAGTTATATTCAAAACAGACATTGCTAGATTTTTATATATATTTTAATTATATAGTCATTGACACAGAGCCATTGCTAGTCGATACTGATGGCGGATGACAACACAGCAGGAGCCTCAGGATGCACACATGCAGTGAGTCCTGGTTGTCCTGACTCCACTGGCTCCACTGGCTCCACTGGCTCCACTGGGTCTCCGTCTGTTGCACAAAAACTAGCATTAGCCCAACAGAAACTCTACTATTCTTTTGTACGAGTTTAAATTACTGTACATTAAGTTATATCATTTAAATGTGCACTGTGCTTGAGACACATACTTATAGCATATTCTTACAACTCTCACCCTGACACGGGCCAGTGGCTGCTGCGTCACCACCTCGCTGGAGGATGTGAGCGGACAATTTGCTGGTCGCTCCTTCACGTCCACAGAGCTGATTTGCTATGGAAAAAGAAGAATGTGATGTAATAGAGTTGAGGATAACAAGGACGAGAAATAAGAATGTCATTAATGAGAAGTAATTAACAGAAAACAATATTAGGCGTATTCATGTAAATTTTAAATGTCATCATGTCTTTATATAAATATGGTGATAAAAATCAAATCATGATCCGACAATAGACTGTATATGGAATTCCAAAATTGTCTCCATGGAGATTGTCAAGTTTTGTGGGACATTCCACATCAAACCATCGCCATAGAGACCAGAAGACTCTCATGGTGCAGCTTTAAAGACAAGCCAATAATATTTTGAGGAGAAAAGCAGGTGACAGGCCCTCCACCAGATTATAATTAGACAGAGCAGCTTTAAGATAAAATAATACAGCATGTTTTAAAATCAGAAATCACAATTTAAAATCAGAAATCACAATTTAAAATCAGAAATCACAACTGATGACCTGCTCAAAGCACAATCTTTTCTCTTTTCCTTATATCTTTCAGTTCTACAGATAAAACTATTTAGTCAGATGAAAGTTTTACTAGTAATAATTGACTCACAGTTGCAGATGATTCCATTTACGTCTCTTTCAGTCTTTTTCCGTCAGATGCCTTCTTCAGATGTCTTCTTCAAATTCCTCCAAACACATATTTGAACTACTCTATTTTGTTTATTGTCAAAAGTTGTTGGCGTGTCTCCATGGAGATAGAAAGTTAAATGCTATATTGTGGAGTAATCCTGGCAAAGCAATAGCATCTCCATGGAAACAAGCAGGTGGTGGACTCTCACACCAGAAAATTCACATAATGCAACTTTAATACCCATAAATATAGTTGAATTATGTCGGTTGCCATGGTATTTCCAGATGCACCGGGCCCATTTGGATCATAACACTGAGCAGCTTTTCCTTTCCTAGCTTTTTAAATTGTTAATTGCTATGGCAACAGTCCTCATCTCTCATCGTACTTGCACAAACTCACACTTAATGATATTGTTTTTAGACTTGGATAATGTTTATTGATCCCCAAGGTCAAGAGCAACTATTACAGCACGTTTACAACGACCTGTGGGACCAAAGTGGTTTATAGTACAGGGAAATAATAGAAGAAAATACAATACAAAAAAAATAAAATAAATAAAAGACACAAGAGCAATACTAAATAATAAAAAAATGGAAATACATATAAGAAAAACAGATCAGCTTCTATTAAATACACAAAACTGACTCTTATGAGCTTTAAATCATGTTATAATGCTCTTACCTCCTCAAAAACAGACCTGGAGTGGTGTTTTGTTTCATTCACATGTTTGAGTAACACTTTATTATTAGTCTGTCTAAATCTCCAAAGCTCAGAATGCTCTGTTCCACCTTGTGATGTCATGAAGTAGTAGTTTTCAAGTTAACAGCTCATTTTACCTTTAGTTCAGTACAGATTGACGATTCCAGGGCTGAAATCATCCAAATGATTCTAATGAAGGTGTGTGGAGTTTAAAAACACAGTGGAGCACTTCCTGTATTATCAAATATAGTAAATATAAAACATATCTAGGCTTTTAGACAAGAGCCATTTTGTATGTGTCTCAGTTGTATCTGTCTCAGTTGCATGTGCAGTCCCCTTTGTATGCGTCTGACTTTGTGTGTTCTGAGACACTCGTTGACTCTTTGTTTTCTGTTCTTTATGGGTCTCTCATTTTCATTTGTCACTTGATTCTGTTTATAGGCCGTGTGACTTGTTAGTATTAAGAAACGTTTTGATGTTTAGTTGGATATTTTCATGTACATTTGATCTCACTTTTGTTAACTTATCTTTACATTCCTGTTATAATGTCATAAACTAAAATATAAATTCAAAGTAGTAATTTTGATATAGACTTTTTACCAGCAGGTGGCAGTATTGCATCGCACACGGCTCAAAGTGTTGAATTTATTAAAAAAATATATATATTTATTACTATTACTTGCTTTTAAGACAACTATTCATAAAATACACAATAATCAAGTTTAATATTTTATTTTCAGATTCTTCAAAATAAATGACATTTGCTACCGGAAGTTGGTAATGCAGCTTCCGGTCATAGCTTTTTGGCAACTAGTCAGATTAATTTGTCGCATCCAGCAAAAGTAAAACAAAATTGCTATTATTCCTTTATTATGTAGTTGTTATGCATCTGAATTAATGTAAATATGCACATAAGACATGCATAGCGTACTGGATATTGCAGAAGAGGACGATATTTCTTCGTGTCAAAGCCTAAAGCTGCCTCTTTGTTTAGCATTAGCCGCTCGGTCTCATCCATCTGAGCAGAAGGTAAAAACAATATTCATATTTAACATTCTCCAATTTTGACTTAGAAATGTTGTATTGTTGGAGGTTTTCTGGTAAACACGATAGGCATGTTTAAATTAGTGTCATGCTAAAGTTGTGTTTTATTACACCCGCTTTTCAGTGCTGCTTAATAATTCCTATTTATGGCTGTATTTTAAGCATTTTTAAGCATTGGCCTAGTTATTAGACAGACTTTGACATGTGTGTTATCATTAAACGAATTTCATAGTATTAGACAAGTAGAGAAACTTAAAAATACAGTTACTGTTAAGTTAAAAGCACCACTGTACAGTAACTACAGCACAGTACTGAAGTTATGGTGTAGTAGCCCCTTTAATTAGACTGAAACTCTGGAGATTGTATTAGTCAAATTAAGAGATGTGGCTTGACTAAAATGGGAGAATCATTACGCTATGTTTATGTCAGTCTTTTCAATTATGAGTACTTTTTTATTCTAGAGAAAATTTGTCTAGACATTTTTACACCAGTGCCCATACCCCAGGAAGGTTGTCAAAAAATAAAATAAAATAATTAAGGAAGGTTTTTTCACCACAAACCCATAAGAGAGTCACGTTTTCAGCTGTTATCTATCTGGATTTAAGTGTTCAAATGAAACTTTATGGGTATTTTTAAACTGCAGGTTACCCAAAATAAAATATCAGACTGTGCTGGAGATTTAACGCCGATAAACGACACGCTTGAAAGTCCAAATATTGTTCTATCGCTAATACTAAAGTTATTATTTCCTGTAAATAGCTAATTAGCCCAAACTAATTTTGTGTTGTTGTTATCATGACAACACCACATCCGGGGGTTTTATCTTCAAAACTAATTGCATATTTTTAGAAATTATCTGTAGAAGCTTAAACTACAGGGCACGTACATATTAAAGGACATTGTATTTGTAATTGTTGTTTGCTCATTAATTTTAACCATAAATAATTGTTTTGTTTAAATAATTTCAACTTGATTTTGAATAACTTGAAACTGTATTGCTAAATGTTTTGTCTCTGCTTTTCTTTCTTTTTTAGATTGAAAGCAAAAAGTAACCTGGAGCCCCCGTCCTGCCACCTTCACCATGTTTCCGTGTGATCAATGTGGGAAGAGCTACTCCACCCCGACCAACCTCAAAAACCACCAGCGTCTGCACACGGGGGACAAACCATTTAGCTGTGAATTTTGTGGGAAATCCTTTTATTGGAATCACGATTTGACGAAACATTTAAGGGTCCACACTGGTGAAAAGCCATTTGGATGCGATCTATGCCACAAAGAATTCGCCACAGCTCGAAAACTCAAACTCCACATTCAGATCCACACAGGAAATAGACCATTTAGCTGTGAAGTTTGCGATAAAGCTTTTGTGCAAAATCATGATCTCCGAAGACACATGATTATACATTCAGGGGAAAAGCCATTCAAATGTAATGAATGTGGGAAAACATTTATGCGCGAGGAAAAACTCAAAATTCATGAACGAATTCACACAGGAGAGAAACCGTATTCTTGTGAAGATTGTGGTCAAATGTTCGCTCATTCGTACACGCTCGACATGCATAAAAGACTTCATACAGGAGAAAAACCGTACAGCTGCGAATTCTGCGGTAAGACTTTCATCCGAAGCACCCATTATAAAGAGCATATCCGGTTACATACTGGTGAAAGACCCTACAATTGCGACCAGTGCAAGAAAACATTCAGGACGTCGTATTTGTTAGCAGCGCATAAAACTACACATAATAAAGAGACTGTAATACCATGCGAGATATGCGGTAAAATTAGCCACACAAGAGGGACCTACGCCTACCACATGAGGAGGTACCATCCAGAGTGCAAGCCCCAAAATCCCAATCCCATTAGGAATTTTTCAAGGTTCAAGTCAAAACAGCAAAAAGACGATGAGCAACAGGAGGAAGAGGAATCATCCGAGAAGCAAGTTAAAAGTGAAGAGGAGGAGGAACTAGTTGCTGAGGGTGTTTCCGGGGAGCAGAAATCAAGCGGCGACCAAGAGGAGAGTGAAACTGTAGTCAAACAGGAGGCAGAGGATGGGTCCGATTTTGAAGAGTCTGAGGATTCGGAGGAGGATCAAGAAGGAAAATTTGATCCAAAACTTCGAACTCTTAAGTCTGAGTTACAAGAAGAAAACGAGGAAGCATTTGAAACTGTCGTGAAACAAGAAATGAAAGAGGAATGTGATCCAGAGGAGCAGGAATTTCTAAATATTAAGATCAAAGAGGAGCCAGAGGATTGATTAGTTAGTCAGAAATGTTAATGAATGGCCAATACATTTAATAACTGTTTTTAGATTACATTAACACTCAAAATACAAAATAATTCTTGTTAATATGCAGATTTTGTGATGTGAAATGTACAAGATAATGGACCTTGTCACTATTCTCTAATCAAGTTAAAGGCCTTGTACCAGATTTTTCCTCACGTATATGAGCTGTCTGCATCCAATATGAAGCGGTTTATTGTCTGATAATCAGGAAGTGCATGTTAGCATGTTAGTTGTTGTTAGCTTTACCGTCATGGCAAAACTCTGGTCTCTTGAGAGTTGTGAAAAGCACTTATAAACTCATTGCGATGAATAATTAGGACGTTTGAAATGTATAAGGTAAGTGAGGAGTATCTTTGGACCACTGCAAACTAGTTCTGTTTTCCACATCTTCAAGACAGTAAAAATCAGGTACAGCGCCTTTAAACATTTATAGAAACTCCTGTTGGATCTTATCATTCTTGATTCCTGTATTGATTTCTGTGGGAAAGTCTTTCAAAAATACCACATAGTTGATACAGGAATACTGGGACATAAGCACTTATCAGTTTTGCTTGAAATGTTTTAAATGCTGAACTGGAAGCAACAAAACTTAAAATGAAAAGGTTAAAGATGATATTTTCATTCTACTTCCTCATTGACATTGAACTCCAGCCACATTATACGGGACAGGGGAGGGCATCTGACATAAAACAGGTCCATAAAACAGGTGTATTTATGGACTTGGTATACTCCTGAAGGAAACAACTATTTTGGTAACACTAACTTTTTCAGAAATGACACATAAAAAAAAATAGACAATATTCAGACAAAAAATCAATCTGGAAAATTCAAAGAGAGAAAGGGGTGGAACTTACCTGTCAATTATGTTGCCAACCAAGTTAATTTATTTATATATTTTTTTATTTCTTTGATTTTACTGTATAATAGCATCGCTGTTGTGACATTAAACCAAAAAACTCTTTAATGTAAAACTTAGGCGTATAGTCAGATCCCAAACTTTCTCGGCTGTTTGCAAATTTGCCATGTTAAATGTTGCCAAATTAACTCGCATTTTGTAGGACACTGAGGGCGTTTAGCTCTCACATACTGTATCTGAACGGCTTGCTAATAAAATTGTATAATTAAATGAATGTGAGTGTAATTATTGAATTCTTTATTGTAAATTATTTTTTATGGACACATTTGATTTTTTTTTTTTTTTTTAGAGAAGAACTCACATTTTGCTATTCGAATATCTGTTCCCTCTCGAGAATGGAGGTATCAATTTTAACTTGATTTACTTGCAAAATATTACAACTACTATAATTAATTAAAATGACTCATAATTGGCTTCTTGTAAATTAATACCTGCCACATTGGCCAGTGAGCAATCAAATTCACTATCATGCAAATTCTTGGTTAAATATCCATGTATATATTAATAATTTACAAAAATAAAACCTTTATTTATTAAAACCACCACCTCTGTATTTGTGTCAGTTCCGTGTTTGTCCTGCAGGGGGCAGCAACAAGGAAGCGCTCGTCCCGATAAAACAAGAAGTTCCGCTCCTGCACAAAAACCCAAAATAACACAATTATTTATCTTTATTTAATATTTATTCATGTAGTATAAGTTTCGTATGATTGATAATTGTTTAAAGTTGGGCGCTGATCGTCTCTAAAAGAAGCAGACGGAGAATAAAAGGTATTTATTTAGCATTAGCAGCTAACAGTACAGACACAGGCCTTTGTTTTACTGCACAGGGAGAAATAACTGGACTATTTGCACAAAACATCAGGCT
Organism: Periophthalmus modestus; assembly: GCA_019594935.1. Lineage (NCBI taxonomy): Eukaryota > Metazoa > Chordata > Actinopteri > Gobiiformes > Gobiidae > Periophthalmus > Periophthalmus modestus. The sequence continues at coordinate 6,371,643 of JAIEZT010000198.1, forward strand.
TCGTGCAAGTAGATTGATTCATTTCGGACATAATAATCTGAATAGTTTGCACAGTTTGTTCACAAAAATCTGTGCAAATGAGCAAAGTTTAATAGCTTTCTATATTTAGGGTTAGGGCTATTTTTATATTTTGCACAAACCTTTTCCAAAGCATTGAATTTTTATTTTAATGTTGTATGCATTTGAGATTTTTTTTTTTTTTTTAATATATATAATTTAATCTTTAGGCAGCCCCTGAAGCTCAGTGTTGACAGGTTATGATGCTAAAGCCAAACATGTGATTTTGTTTTATATTGACAGGTCTCTACTTTTTCTCACTGTTTTACACAATTAGACTGTCTCAGCATATTGTGGGTTTGTCCGTCAACATTCTAGTAAACAAAGCTGTCATCGCATCATAAGTTTTTTTTAGGCTTTTTGGCTTTTTGAGTTAGTACTGTTGTGTTGTCATCGGGCAAGACACTTCTCCACACTGTCTGTATGAATGTGGTGTGTGTATGAGTATCGGCAAGGCGAGTTTATTTGTATATCACAGTTCGTACACAAGGTAATTCAAAGTGCTAAAATCATAATAAAACAAATCGAAACATAAGTAATCACAAATAATGATCATAAGATTAACCTTAAAGGAGAAAAGTGCAGAATAAAAACCTTTCAGTCAAATGCACAGAGAAACAGAGCCTGGATTTAAACATTGTCAGAGTAAAGGCCTGTCTCACATCTTCAGGAAGAATGTTCCAGGTTTTAGCTGCACAAAACTGAAACACTGATTCTCCAGGTTTAGTCCTGGTTTAGTCCTGGTTTAGTCCTGGTTTTTGTCCTGGTTCCTGGTTCCTGGTTAGTCCTGGTTTTGTCCTGGTTTTTTGTCCTGGTTTTGTCCTGGTCCTGGTTTTGTCCTGTTTAGTCCTGGTTTTGTCCTGGTTTAGTCCTGGTTTAGTCCTGGTTTAGTCCTGGTTTTGTCCTGGTTTAGTCCTGGTTTTGTCCTGTTTAGTCTGGTTTAGACCTGTTTAGTCCTGGTTTAGTCCTGGTTTTGTCCTGGTTTTGTCCTGGTTTAGTCCTGGTTTAGTCCTGGTTTTGTCCTGGTTTATTCCTGGTTTTGTCCTGGTTCAGAATCAGAATCAGAATCACTTTTATTGATCCCCGGGGGAAATTCTCTTAGTTAACAGATGCCACAACCACAGAATAGAAATTTAAAATAATAAAATGTAAAACAGTAAAAATATAAAAAATAAAATAAAATAGAGTCTATAAATAAAAAAATAGATCTCAGTATCAGAAGATATTTACATCAATGTACAAAATGCAATTTTGGAGTACTTGTAAGTGATCATTACAGCACAGAGTTTTTTTTTTTGTTTTTTTTTCAGAAAGTTCTGGTTTAGTCCTGGTTTTGTCCTTGTTTACTGCTGGTTTATTCCTGGTTTAGTCCCGGTTTTGTCCCGGTTTACTGCTGGTTTATTCCTGGTTTAGTCCTGGTTTAGTCCTGGTTTAGTCCCGGTTTAGTCCTGGTTTAGTCCTGGTTTTGTCCTGGTTTAGTCCTGACTCTGGCACCAGCAGGAGTTGGGTCCCTGAAGTCCTCAGAGTGTGAGATGGTTCATGTGGCTCTAACATGTGGGAGATGTTCTTTGGTTTCTTTGGTATTGATGAGTAGCTGTGGGGAGTGTGGAGTTAGGGTTAGTATCTTTGGGCATCAGAACAGCTGTATATAACTCAAATGCATTATTATTAATAAAATAAATACAGTAATACATATTCTAGATGAGTACTAAAATAACCATTAGTTGCAGCCATCCATGTTTGTACATTGATATTGGTGAAATGCATCAACAACACATAATTTCTGGTGTTTTTTTAAATATATTTATTTATTAGTATTGTAGAATAAACTGATAGTGTTGTCCTTTCCAGTCTAGCGCAGTCTGTAGGGAGTATTATACCTGATGATGTAGGCCAAGACAATAAGGACGGAGCTGGCAGTGACGGCTCTCAGCACAGCACAGAATTTTCGATCAATGAGAAGTATTTTTATTTCCTAACGATTTTGTTTCTGTCTTTCTTCAAGGTAAACTCTTGAATTCCCAGTATTAACATGTTTTCCTGCGACGAATGCGACGCCAGTTACTCCACTGCAGGACATCTGAAGCGACACAAACTCCAGCACAGCGGCGTGAAAGCATTTATCTGTGAATTCTGCGAAAAAAGCTTCTTCCAACAATGTGATTTAACTCGACATTTGAGAGTGCACACGGGGGAGAAACCATTTAGCTGCGAGTTTTGTTCCAAGACTTTCGCGTGGGCTACAGATTTGAAAACCCACGTTCGAGTTCACACCGGAGAGCAGCCGTATGATTGTGCAGTTTGCGGGAAAAGTTTCAGACTCTCTGGAGATCTGAAAAGACACATGCTCACACACACGGGAGAGAAGCCGTTCGAATGTGAGCGATGTGGACAGAGATTTGCGCGAATGACGATTTTGAGGAGACACGAAGTTACGCACACGAGACTCAAACCTTTCGCCTGTGACGTTTGTCATAAGACGTTTTCGTTCAACTACAGTTTGAACGAGCATAAAAGGACTCACGATGGAAATAAAGCCCTAACCTGCCAAACGTGCGGGAAACGGTTTAAAAGTAAAGTCAAACTAAACTCACACATTTGTATCCAAGAATCAGAAGATGTGAAACCGGAGTCTGAAGTGAAAACTGAAGAGGAAAATACTGAAATAGTTGAAACTAAAATTTAAATGTGAAGGACATGATTCAGTAATAAATAATGTCATTATTTAAAGGTTATGTAACTTTTCTGGTGGAGGAGGTCTGTCACTATGGAGATGTTATTGCATTACCTGGAATGGTCCAACATTTATTCAATTACGTGGTTTTATTACCCAAAAATACCCCGACAAACATACATTTTAACTGAGTGTTATCGCCTCTCCACAGATATGGCTTTAACTTGGTCTGGACAAGCTTGAAAAGTTACATACTGTACCTTTTTTTGTGTAAATGTGCATTATTTGTGCATATGGTGAGCCTATAGACTGTAATAGATATATACAATCGATCAATCCCACCAATAAATCATTTTTTTTAACTTAAAGATGCACTATGTAACTTCTCTGCTGTGTTGTCTGCCACCTGCTTGTCTCTATTGATACTTTGCAGTGACGTCAGGCTGTGTGTGTGGGGGGGGGGGGTTCTGTATGTATGTATATGGCAGAATGTTCAGTCATTCAACAAAAAGGTGAGAGTGACTAACTGAAAAACTACTGGCTAATGTGACTAATGTTATTTGAGAGAGACTGAGTTGAAGTTTCTAGTCAGTTTAAGTCCATTTTTTTCTGGTCAGATTGTGTTAAAACAAAACTCAGATTAAAGTCCAATGTGAGTGAGAGAGCTTCAGACAGAGCAGAGCCTCCAGTTAGCATCACCCCTTCCCTGTATGGCATTTAACCCCCACCACAAAAGTCACATAGAGGATCTTTGATAATCTATGGATATATTCAAAGAGCGTCATGTTACATCACAAACACAGACCAACATCCTACTTAACTTAAAAATGTTAATTTATTTACGGTGAGATCGTTTGATTGGTTAAAACAGTTAATCAATAAAACATATCCAAAGCGATATTGTCATTTTTCATTTCTGCTCTAAAATGTTGATATTATTGGATATCCTCAGGTTATTTACTGTTTTAATTCAGGAATTAAGCTCAGCAATGCTCACAATCTACTTGCCTTATCACCAGGATTATAAAGAAATGGTTTGTAATAGATTCTAATACTATTTCACGTCTTCTTCTTTTAAGGAAGCATTGTTATTTTACAATTTAATCTACAAAAGTTGGAAATCCAAACACTTCTTTTCCTGTACTAAACTGTGTATATGGTGTTTGCTGCTGTTCCTAGTCATTGTGTGGCGATTTTAGTGCAGCTTTCTGGTAAAAAAATGTCTAAATCTAACTGTGCTGCCGTCAGTGGCCTCTACAATCTCCAGTAGTTGGTGACATCACACAGGACTGCTGATTACAGCCAGGTGTGTCTGATCACAAACACCTGGCTGCAGGGGCGGAGTTTAAAGTGTGGATCCCTGTTTGACCAATCACACTGTTTCTTAAACCTCCAAACCCCGCCCCTCCTCCCCGTCACTCTCCCCTTTAGTCCAGGTACTGCCCAGAAATGTGGTTGTAGGCGGAGTTTAGGTGTTTAGTCCTATTTGAACAGAGACAAGACAGTAAATAAATCACAGAAAATCATCAGTTCAGACTTATTTATTTTCTTATTTGATTTGGTGATGTCCAGATTCAGCTTGGTAAAAAAAAAGGGTTGGACATTCTTGTAGAGCTCGTACCTGTTTATTACTACAACACAAAACAAAATAAATATCTCTTGGAAAGACCCACTGCTTAGTCTTTCTCTTCAGATGGCACCCACTGTAGTTTTTGCCCCTTAAATAGTTCACAATAAATCGCTATGACACACGTTACTTTTATACTTGTATAAATGTGTAATAGGTTAAAATTATTCATGATAAAATTTCAAACTCAATTTTGATACTAAGGAAATACTGATAATTAAAAACCTTCTTCAGACAACAGAATGTGTGTTTTTCAGCAATAAATGGGAGTACTTTCTTTTATATTACCATGTGGCCTGTGTAATTCCTCAGTCATCCATAAAAATCCAAAATGTGTAACAGAAATCAGAAATGAGAATTCCATCAAAATGTCTCCAGTCTGTTTTACTGTTTTTCTAGTTCTACCACCTTTTCCTCAAGTTTCACATGTGTATTCCCAGTCTTGTAGTACTCTGAATGATATCGCCTCTTATGGTAATACACACTATCTGCAGAATAACTCAATTTACCACATAATTCACATGCTACAGCTACTTCCTTTTTATACCTCCCCTGGTGAATCTTTAACGCAGTCGCACTTTTGAAACTCTTACTGCAGTGATCACAGTCAAACGGCTTGTCTTCTGTGTGGGTCAGCTGATGCGTCTTGACTTGGCCAGGTTGTCGAAACTTCTTCCCACAAATATCGCAACTATATGGTTTTTCACCTGAATGGGTACGTTTGTGTTTAACTAAATTGGCAACAGCAGCAAATTCTCTACCGCATTTGTCACAACGGTAGCGTTTTTCACCACTATGCACAGCTTGGTGGGTTTTTAAGCTAACCCTATGCGTAAAAGTCTTACCACAGTCATTACATTTGAATGGTTTCTCTCCAGAATGTGTCCTCATATGGTTTTTGAGCTCGCAAGATTGAATGAACGATTTCCCACATTCTTCGCAGCTGTACGGCTTCTCTCCGGTGTGGTGTCTGAAATGAATCGTGAGCGTATTCGATGAAATAAACGTCTTGGCGCATAGCTCACATTTGAATGGTTTTTCTCCAGTGTGGACTCTCAAATGTCTCGTCAAATCGCCGCCTCCTACAAAAGTTTTACCGCAGAAATCACAACCGTAGGGCTTGTCTCCGCTGTGTAACCGTTGGTGATGTCGTAACGAACCAGCAGATGCGTAGCTTTTACCACATTTTTCACAAGGAAACATTTTAGTAGATTTTGTGTCCAATTTTTTGCGGGGAGTCCATTTGGGATACGGATGCTACCTCTTGGATAACTTCATTTGGAGGAGTTTTGGACATGTCCCACCAGAAGAGGGACCCAGGGTGGACCTAGAAGCTGGAGGGAAAGAACAGGAGGAGGTGTCTGGGGAGCGGGACGTTCAACTCCTGGAGAAGTAGAAGAAGATGGGACTTTGATGGTCCTTTTTCCTGAAAGAAAAACATTTTTTTTTACAGATTTTATATTCTATGATTTATTTTCTATGTGATAAATAAAGGTACACAGTGGCACATTTTCTGCAAGATTCCATGGAAATAGAAAGTTAAAACCATAGTTCGGAACATTCACCACAGAGATAGATACATTTTATGCCATACTGTGGAATATTACAGCCAAAGAAAAGACATTTCCATGGAAACAAGCAGGAGGAGTAAGGTTTATGGAGATGCAAGCCCGCTCACAGTAAAGACGCATGTTTTTCAGTGCAATACAAACAACTAAACTAAAGAAACATGCTTAATTTTAGTCTATTTTTAAGCTAACAGTTATATACTATGGCTTTAAACTACTAATACTAATACTAATTAAAATGCAATCAACGGACTGAACTATTGGCAATATAGAAATGTCTTTTCACATTCCTATAATTTATTTATTTTTCATTTTATGTTTAATTTGAACAATTAAACACTAAGCTTTATTTATTTGAGCAATTTCACTTGGTTGTTTGGGGCAACTACTATTTCTACAGCTGCTACTAGTACTACTACCATCAAAATATACAGTTTCAATAAGGTAAACCAAAATTTGCATTGAATTAAAAATAAATATGTCTTTTGAGTAAAATAAATTGAAAATAGACCCATAATTTGACTAGTACAACAAACTACCAAACAACCAAGCTGTTTTTAATTAACAAATCACCATTTCTATTGTAATAACACCTTAATACAAATATTACAGCTTTACTTAAACCAGTACTTTGCTTCTAGTTTATTTATAAGTGGATAAAAAGATAATTAAAGCGAGCTGTGAGGTAAGTACACTGTAGCTAGCATTACCTGCACGAGACACGATGCTTTGTCCAGTGAGAGTCAATGACAGGCTAATGCTAATGACTAGCTCAATCAAATAAAGAGAAAATACTATTGTTTATTGGCGAGTAAGCATGCATTTTATATTATTTGTTCCATAATAAAGACCACAACAAAATAGCGTGGTTTTCTTTTTCTGCATTTGTGAGATATCCACGAGACACCGACATGCAGAAATACTGCCACCTGCTGGTGTAAAATGGCAAACCTTGTTCATTAATTGGACTTAAAATAAATAAATGAATAAAAATAAAAACATCCATACATCTAATGGATGGTATTAAAATAAAATAATGAGTATTATTTATGTATTTAAATATTGATTTGGGCCTATTTATTTATTAATTAATTAATTCGTTTGTGTTATGAAGACATATACCCAAAACGTGATGGTATTAATTTTTTTTTTTTCCAACTATAATGTTGTTTTTTAATTGGTTTCTTAGACATAGGTAAAATAAGCTAAATGTTTAAAATAATTTGTATTTGTAGGACTCGTTATTACCGGTGGTGGCGCTGTTGTTCAGTCAAAACCTTGAGAAGAAGAACAATCAAAACAGACGCGCTAATTTCATCAAGGTTTCTTCTGCATTTTAAAGTTAAATTCCTCTTTTCTGGTAAGTTTAAGTTAAGTTAAGATAAGTTGTTGTCCTTATTTACGGTAGTTAAAAGTCGTAAAACCTAAATATCTGGTTGATTTGTTAAACAAGCTAATTTAGGCATGCTAGAAGTTCAATGAAAACAAGCTCAACAACGTGTTTAGCAATTAGCAAGAAAAAATGTCATTTGCCTAAACTTAAAAGCTCTAAAATATTTTACTCTGTTGTTGTCATGAAAGTATTATAAGATCTTATCATGTATCCATGTTTAATGTTTGTAATTTCTGAGGTAAAAGTCACCAACTTGTATCAATATTTCTTATAGGATCTTGTATCATTATTAGCTACTTATTTTGACAAGTAACCGTGCTCAAACTTGAACAAAACTTAAAGCTATTTATTTAATTTGATCTTTTTTTTTTTTTTTTTTTTTTTTTTTTTTTTTTTTAGAAGTAACTCCAATGTTCTTGCTATGATAACAGATTTGCCTTTGCCTACACACTATTATAGAATGAATAATCTACATTTGATGGATAATTTATTCAAAAGTTTATTAGTAATGTATTTTTTCTGATTTGATTTCATATTTTTACCCCTTAATATCTCGTGTTCTCAAACCTAGGGCTGAGTTCATTTTTAAATGTTTATATACATTATAATATAACTAAAACACGCTAACTCACCCAACACTGATACACAAAATACAAAATTATTGCATTTGCTGCTGGTCTGTTGATGGTAAATTATTCAGTTCTTATTGTGTGTTTTTGTAAGACTTAATTTTGACCTTTTCAGAATTAAACCAACACTGGATCTGGTTTATCTGCCATGTTTCCTTGCAGTAAGTGTGGGAAGAACTACACGTCTCCGCGTGGTGTAAGACTCCACCTGCGCATTCATTCTGGAGATCGACCTTACAGCTGTGATTTCTGCTCCAAGACTTTTGCCTGGAAACAAAACGCCAAAAAACACATCCTAATTCACGCCGATAAACCGTATGATTGTGAAATTTGTGACAAGCAGTTTAGATCCTCCAATGAACTAACGTACCATCTGAGAAAGCACTTTGAAACGATGCCTCATGTTTGTCTGGATTGTGGTAAAGGATTTGACAGGCCGGGTAAACTCAGAGTACATAGTTGTCACAGCAGAGCTAAAGTTGATGATGAAGAAATACTCAAGAAAAAAATATTACTGAAAAGACCCATTCTTTGGTCAATACAGGAGATGCAGGACTAGTAAATGTAGATGGGAAACCAGAGGATGAGGAGTAACAGTGAAATGTTTTGTTTGTTTGTTTTTTTTCTGTTTAACTAAAGTTAAAGGCTAAGTCCTATAGTTGCGTTAAGGTTATATGGTTTATTTAAGTTCATTATAGATCTTGCATTTCTCTGTATTACTACATCATGGCTGTTTGAACAATAACCTTAGAGATAATCAAAGTTTTTATATATTTATTTTTCAAATGAAAAGCTAAAAACATTTTTGTTCAAATCTAATAAAAGTTTATTTGTTGTTAATGCATATATATATTTTTTTTTTATATATTTGAGGTTGTACCTTATTTATTTTGTACAGAAATTACAACACTTTGAAAATATTAATGTCACTGTCAAATATTAAACATAAGGTTAGAATTACAGGGTCATGCTGACTTCACACTTCAGTGTCAAAATCACGCCAAATTTTTTTGTGTAGTGTTTATTATTTATGACAAACTTTTCATTCATTTATTAAATTAAAATGAATGGGGCACTTTCACAGTGCACATGATTATACATGTGTAATAACCAAAAGTGTATGACTCAAATTATTTGTAATTTGAGTCAATGTTGCATCTATTCAATTGCCTTAAAAAAAGTGCTTTCTCACTGTGAGGGCAGACTCACTTCTCCACAGATCTGATCTGTAATTTGGCCTGCTTGCGTCACCTGCTTGTCACCTTGGAGACTGATCAATTTAATACTATACGGTGAAACATTTCATCTCCTTGACGACAAGCAGGTGACCTATGACACTGTAACAGTATTGTGCGGTCTCCTCCTTTTCCACAGGTGGCGCTGTTGTAGCTTTTTCCATTTCAAACCCACGAAGAAGAACCAAGCTGCGCGCGCAACTTGTGCCATTTTCAAGCTCATGTTGTTGTCCACTCTGAGTCCTGCAAGTGCATCCCAGCCCCTTTTCCCTCAAAACAAACATATTTAACATATTTATCAGTGAAGCAATTTTGACCAATCATGTCTAATCGGAATACGCCTGATCCAAGCTCCCCAAAGAGCGAGTCCCCCTCCCCGGCTGCAGAGGAGGAGAAGTCGGACTCCCCAGCTCCGGAGAAGCCCGATGCGGCGAACAAAGACGATCCGCCTAAAGAGTCCTCCCCCCCGGCCACAGAGCAAGCCGAGGACCCCGGGGAAGACTCCAACTCCGACGAGGGACCAAAAGAAATGACTTTAGATATGAGCTGTTTTAGGAAACCCGGGGAGAAAACTTTTACGCAGAGATCGAGGCTGTACGTGGCCAATATTTCTCCAGACATCACCGAAGAGGAGTTTATTCAGCTTTTTGCAAAATATGGGAAAACTGAAGAAGTATTCATAAACAGAGAGAGAGGTTTTGGATTACTACGATTGGTGAGTAGTTAATGCAATTGTAATTAAAATGCAGTTTTATTTATAATTGGTGAACAAATCATGCAACACAGAACAAGAGGCGACTGATATATCGATTATTTTGGTGATACATCTTACAGTTATGGATCAATAATGTTCTACCTGCTTTTACTACTCAGAAATTTAGTTTAAAATCAAAGTTTTAATCTGGTAATGCTGTAATTTGTTAGTATTGTATATTGGGACTTCTACTAATTACAACTACATTATTTTAATGGCAACCTCTATCAGTCTCAGTCAGCAGTTTTTATATTTTAAAGCTTCATTATGTAACTTTTCTGTTGAGGAGTTTGCCACCTGCTTGTCTGTCTCCATGGAGATACAACTGTTCTAACGTTTCCTCAGTATGGCATTGCAGTTATTATGTTGCATTTTTTTTCAGTTACAGTGGATTTTGTTGCTTCAAAACATCTTCAAAATAATAATGTAATAACTACAGCTTTATTTTTTGTCACCCATAAAAATAATTTAAGTTGTAAGTGTGTAAGTTCAACTATCTTTTATTAATTGTTGTCTTGTTTTTCAGGAGACCAGAATTCTTGCAGAAATTGCCAAAGCAGAACTTGATGGGAGTCTTGTAAATAATCGTCCAATTCGAGTTCGTTTGGCGTCGCACGGGGCAACGCTCAAAGTCCGAAACCTGCTTCCCGTTGTGACCAATGAACTTTTAGAACAGGTAATATTTTTATTTCGTAAAATTGGGACTCAAACCTGGACTAAAACCTGGACCAAGCCAAGATTAACCCTATTAGTGATTTAATTTGGGTCCACTGAAACAATCCCCTTAACAGTGCGCTTGGAAAAGATAGTTCTGAAAAAAGATAAACTATGACTAAAACTAGGACTAAACTGGGACTAAATGGGGACTAAACCGGGGCTAAACCTGGACTAAAACGGGACTAAAACGGGACTAAACCGGGGCTAAACCTGGACTAAAACGGGACTAAACCGGGACTAAATGGGGACTAAACTGGGGCTAAACAGTGACTAAAACGGGACTAAATGGGGACTAAACCAGGGCTAAACCTGGACTTAAACAGGACTAAATCGGGGCTAAACCAGGACTCAACTCAACTGGGACTCAAAACTAAACGGGACTAAAACGGGACTAAAACGGGACTAAAACGGGACTAAAACGGGACTAAAACGGGACTAAAACAGGACTAAACCAGGGCTAAACCTGGACCAAACCTGGACCAAACCTGGACCAAACCAAGAGTAACCCTGTTAGTGATTTAATTTGGTGTCACTGAAACAATGGACAAGATCGTTCTTTTCCAGGTTGAAGAAAAATTTTTTGCTTAAGATGTTAAATTGTCCAGCAAAAAATGTATTTTCCAAACAGTATTACAACATTTTACCCTCTTGCAGTTGTGGGTAAAAAGTGGCATATCAAGACCTAGAATAGACAGAGTAATGTATAATGCACGAAACTGAAAAATAACCTGTAACATAAATGCAATCCAAGCTGTTATTATTGTCATACATGGCGACAGTTCCAACATCAGTGGAAAGAAAGTAGTAAAATGTGATTAGTAAAGTTTGTTCTTAAAATGCTAAATCTTTCCCACAGGCGTTTTCTCAGTTCGGGCCGGTGGAACGGACGATCGTGATCACAGACGACAGAGGACGACCAACAGGAAAAGGAATAATTGAGTTTGCAAATAAAATCGCTGCTCGTAAAGCTTTGGAGAGGTGCACAGAGGGAGCCCTACTACTCACAAAGTACGTCCTATTTTTAGGTTCTTTTTAGTTTGAATTAAGGATGTACTAATGTTGTTGTGTTTGTGCATTGGAGGTTTAAGTAGATTTGAACTAATTATTTATTGCTTATGGTACCTTTAACTTTATGCATATAATTAACTTGAAGTAAATCAAAAAATATGACTACGATTATTTTCTATAGTCAACTAACAATATCACTTCTGTCAAGTTTCTCATGGGCTTTACAATACAGCACTTTGGCCTAAAATGCATTTGTACAAGATCAAGATCCAAACTAGGAATAAACCAGGTCTAAAATGAGACTAGGAGACTTGCTAAACTAGTTTTAAACAAGGACTAACCAAAAGGAGGACAAAAATGTGGATCAAATAGATGCTAAATTTTGTTAATATTTGAACTGAATTTAAGAAGTAGGGCAGAAAAAAAACAAAACCATCCCCTGCCCCTTTTGTTCACTTTACTTTAGAGGCTAAAACCATTTTAACTCCAGATGTGAGATTTAGATATTGTTACATTACATCCCTATAATCACGATCAGTTTTTTTTTTTTTTAATCAGCATCGATCATTGTTAAGACTGATCATGTGTATTTGTATTTTATCCAGCACTCCTTGTCCAGTAATAGTCGAGCCTTCAGAACAGTTTGATGAAGAAGATGGTCTGTCTGAAAAGATACTACCCAAGACTCCAAGATACTACAAGTAAGACATTTAAATTTAATTTAATTTTTTTAATATTTCATGATTTGTGGAAATTTGTTGTAATTAAAAAACGATTCAAAGGAATTACAAAATAAAAGTCTACAAATGATTTACGATCATTTATATCAAAGGTGCACTATGTAACTTTTCTGGTCGAGGGTCTTACTTTGTCTTGAATATTCCACAGTATGGCATTAAACAATACATCTTGCTTTTATTTCATTAGAGTAGTTTTTTATGGCTCAAAAATATCCTGAATTACATGCATTTAAGGGCGGATCGCTTCTCCATAGATTTGACCTGTAACTTGGTCTGGCAGCGTCTCTATGGAAATAGAATTTTAATGCCATGCTGTGGGACATGGCCATGCGGTGAAATCTCTGTATCTATGATTGTTTTGTTTATAGGTGACATTTTGAGGAATTCTGACCCTTCAAAAGATTTAATATCTTGTTTTAAGTTGTTGATTACTATGGCAACTGTGTTCATTTTCACTCCGAAACCCGGGACACAGAAATGTCGCTCACACCGACTAGTCATAAACTTCTCACAGATCATATAAAACAGAAATATGAATGTTGAAATTAAAACGTAACCGTTATTTTCCCAGTTTATAATAATTAAATGTAACTTTTTTGTCAGAGAGCGTGAGCAGCAGCCTCGGTTCGCTCAGCCTGGTACGTTTGAGTTTGAGTACGCGTCTCGGTGGAGAGCTCTGGAGGAGATGGAGAAACACCAGAAGGAGCAAGTCGACAAAAACATCCGAGAGGCCAAAGAGAAACTGGAGCAAGAACTGGAGGCAGCTAAACACGAACACCAGCTGATGCTCATGAGACAAGGTAAAGTTGACAAAATACAGTCCTATGGTTCTTTATGCTGTATTTTATTACTGTGTCAGACAAAAGACATTTCATACTCAAAATGTTATTGTTTTGTGATGATTAATTTTTTAATTGTTGTTTTGGCCAACTACATTCACACAGAGCAGTCAGCGCAGATATTGCATGGATATTTGTGCAGCCTGTGCCATACTGGTTCTATCAAATGTTTATTCCATGACTTTTCACTGACTTTAATGTTTTTTTAATTTATGAACAGAACAGTACCTAAACTGATTTAATACTGATATTTGGGCAGTTAATGCTTATTTCCTTTGGAGTTTTGTTTGTTGTCGACAACTAGAACCAATATGGCACAGGTGCATTACAGTCCATGCACATAAACATTCTGAGAAAACAGATAAACAGTTAAATACATACTGTCATATTCAGTTATTCTTTTATATTTGGAAGCATCCAACTCGTATCTTAAAATGATTTGGACTTTTTCTAGACCTAATGAGACGCCAGGAGGAGCTGAGACGGTTAGAAGAGCTTCGAAATCAGGAACTACAAAGAAGAAAGCAGATCGAGATGAGGTGAGTTCAATTATAAAACTACAGTTTAATTGAATCTGTTATGGGGCCTGACCATCGTCTGCAGAGTAAACAACATGATTTTCATAGAACTTTTTGTCTTAAATCTATTTACACCAACTTAAACACCTAAGGAATAAGACAAAATACTATCCAAGGGCAAGGTAATATGACAAAAGACGTTGATTGAAGTGATTCTTTTCATCATATTGATGGATCAGTTTTTAATTTGTTATAATAAAAACAAATAAAAGTTTTTTTCATTTCAAGACAGATTTTAACATGTTCTACTTAAAACAAACTGTAGTCAAATTATTTCCTCTTAAATCTGAAATCTGCTCCAAACCATGTGCTTTTACTGACAGAGGACTATCTGTGTGAGTCTAATTCTTGATTTAAATGTGATTAATTGCAGAACCTTATATTGTCCCTTTTCTTGTTTCCCTTGTTATACTGTATTCACAATACTATTGTAGTTAATAATGTTTTTTTCTTTGTTGCAGACATGAGGAGGAGAGACGGCGCAGAGAGGGAGAAATGATGAGACACAGAGAGCAAGAGGAACAGAGACGACCATCAGAGCAGAGACCCAACTACCCCAACATGGAGGGAGTGAGTCACAACACGAGATTAAAACTGAAACATGGAGGGAGCGAATTACAATACAATATTAAAGAGGCTCTGTGTAACTTTTTTACGTCACCGGCCTGTCTCCATGGAAATGCTTTTCCTTTTCCCGCAATGTTCTACAGAATTGCATTAAACTTCTTTATCTCCCAGGAGATGAGCAGGTGACATTACCAGGTCAGATCTGTGGAGAGACGACCTCACAGAAAGAATGCATGTTTTTGAGCAATAAAAAGCTCTAATTGAATGATTGAAGATACATTTAATGCCATTCTTCTTCATGGAGATAAGCAGGTGGCATACCCTCGGCCAAAAAAGTTATATATTACATCTTTAATGCCGATGAATTTTTGCGAGTGTCTCAGAAAGAAGAAAGAAATCAGGTTTATGTTACAAATACATGAACCAACATTTAGTGCATGTTCTGTTACAGCAGAGGGAGCAGGAGATGAGAGCAGCCGACATGGGCCAACGACCTGGAAATATGGGAGGTATGGACATTATATTCTGGACCAATTATACTCTCAACAATTGCAGAACTATTATTATTTTTTGCCAGTAGAGGGCAGCAATGCACCTGTATTTTGTATTGCCAGTACTACAGTATATTGTGATGTCTTTCAGAGCATTAAACTGTGCTCCTGTATGTTGTGTAGAGGGCTTTAACCAGGCAGCTCTGGGCCCCGGAGTGACCCACCCTCAGATGATGGGCATGAGGCCGGCCGCCATCAGTCCAGAGGGAGCTGCCAGTATGAGTCCAGCCATGGGCCCTGAGAATGGCGCTATGGTAACGTCCTTTACAATACAATAAAAATAATATGTCCAGCCAGTGTTGATTCCCACTCGGACCAGTGCATACTGTCGATCGTACACAAAATAATTCAAAGTGCTTTACAGAATAAGAATGACATTAAAATCACACAAATCAAATCATAAATAATCACAAATAATCATCATGAAAGTACCATTAAAACAGAAAAGTGCAGAATAAAAACCTTTCAGTCATATTCACAGCTAAACAGAACGGTTTTGAGCCTGGATTTAAACATTGTCACAGTTGAGGCCTGTCTCACATCTTCAGACTGTTCCAGGTTTTAGTTGCAGCTAAAACTAAACTACATTTGTAAATAAATTGTACTGCAATAACCATGTTACACTGTATTTATTCTAGTTTTACTAACTCATAAGGGCTTATTTATAAAGTGAGTGAGTCTTGCCAATAACTCAACATTTTTTTCCCTACATTTTTCAAAAAAAGCCTAACCACCGAGATACTTCACCTTCAACACTGCACCACTCGGGATCTGATTTCAAAATAAACTTCATAAGACTATATACTTGTTGTTGCTCTTGCAGAGGTACCCCCAGCCTGGTTCAATGGGGATCCGCCCGGACATGGACCCCTCCAAACAGCCCCAGCAGCAGCAGCAGCAGCAGCAGCAGCAGCAGCAGCAGCAGCAGCAGCCCTCTCCCCTGGGTGCTCAGATGGGCCAGTCCCAGGCCTACGGAAGCCCCCTCGGAGGAGCCTTCGACGGTCCGAACAACAAGAGACGGAGATTTTAACTTAGTCTAAATCATTCACGGACATTGAGAAGATGGTTACTATTTTTATATGGGTTTACTTTTACCGTTTTGTGTTGTTTTTACTTATTTATTTGGTCGTTTGGTGGGGGCAGCATTATTATGAGCTACATTATGTCCTGTCCTACCAAGTGCATTTGTTACTGTGAATCCTGAGGCAAGATTAGGTAATGTAATGTAACTTGAAAACAACAAAACAAAATGTCCCATAAATCTGTATAAATCTGTAGTAGAGACCTGCCGAAGATGTTGTGAAATGCATGTGATTCTTGCATTAAGTAAAGATGCAGTATGTAACTTTTCTGACACATTTGCTTGTCTCCCTGGACCGCAGTATGGCATAAAACTTATCTATCTCCACGGTTACAAGCAGGTGATGCCTCTAGGCCAACTTATGGGGCAGATCTATGGAAAAGTGACCCCGTTCTTCGCAAGAATACTTGATTTTTAAAGTATTTTTGACCAATAAAAACACTTGTAATTGACTAAATGTATAATATATAGGATTAATGCCATACTGTGGAATGTTCCTGTTAAAGCAATAACATCTCCACTCCACTAGAAAAGTTACATAGTGCACTTTTAAGCAGTTTAAATTTTAGTAGTCAAATATCCCAGTATTATAACATAAATCACAAATCTGATCCCAGTTGCCGTACACTTCCATATGAATTTGTCTTATATTTTTGCGTCAGATGCCCTCCCCAATACAGTCTCGACATTTATCCTGCTTAAAGGTTAATATTGACTTTATTTTACAATGAAAAAATGTATCACGAGTTACTACCATTTTATCGCTGCTGTATGTCCAATACACAACTATGAGAAACGTCACAGGAAACGACAATAACACTAGAAAATCAGTGTTTCAAGGAATTAAAAGATTTATTGTAAACTAAATGATGTTGTAAATGATTTTTATTTTTTACAATCTTCAAAAGTTTGGACGCTTTGGTTCAGATCTTAATGGTTTCGATTCCTTCATAGCAGTTTGGAGGGTCTGTCATCTGCTCGTCTCCATGGAGATGCCACTTTTTTGCGTAGAATGGTCCGCAGTATGGCTTTTAACTTGTGTGACGATGCTGCCAGGTCAGATCTGTGGAGCGGCAAGCCCGGTCACAGTAAGAACGCATGTCACTCAGTGTGTTTTTTCACTTTATTAACACCTGTAATTGATGATATTAATGCCATACTGTGACATTTTCCAGGCGAAGTAATAACATCTCTGTCAAACAAGCAAATCGTGGATCCTCTACTAGAAAAGTTAGTGCATTTTTAATATTTCAATCATGTTTTTTCTTGTTCCTTGTTTAGGGTTAGGGTCTTATTCTGATTTAGTCCATTTGAATTACATAACTTTTCTAATGCGGATTTACTCTTAGTTACAAAAAACAATGGATACGACGATTATCCCATCAGAACGCAGAATTTGGGTTGCCAGTTCCAATGCAGAAATCCTCTTTTTAAACACTAAGACCCCAGCCTACAAAGCGTTTCAACATTTGACAGCCACATTTGCCCTAAACTATATTTTTTCGCCCACGGCAGAACCTACTCGGAAAGTAATTATTGAAATGATCCCGATTTTAAAAAACAGGCCGATTGTGTCCGATTTGGGGATTGAATCTTCTCGATGATTCTCTGGCCTCCTTCTTCTTTAGCCCAGTTTATGACACACTTTACGCTGCAAAGTACTTACGGGGGCATTCAGTACCAACAGTGTTAAAAGTGATATTTCAGTGTTTGATTTTTTTTATACAAATGTTAAAATAATTAATATTTACTAAAGAATAAACTAAAAACAGAGACAAGAACATATAAACAGAAGGTATATATGTGCAGATAATTGGTAACAAGGTAAATGGTTGACCCCAATTCAAAACAGCACAAATTTACAAATCTGCCTTTGTGTCCTTGAGCAAGACACTTCACCCACATGGCTTAAAAAGTTGCACTATGTAACTTTTCTGGTTGATTGTTCACCACCTGCTTGTCTCTATGGACATGTTAAAAAGGATAACACACATGAAACTAATACTGCAATATAAACCTGATGTGTAACGCTATTCTGTAACAATCCAGGCAAAGCAAAGGACATGTCCAAGAAGACGAGTCACGCATGGTACGAAAAGCTGGTGCAGTTTGGAGTTTTAAAATTACACAAAGATCCTATACATGCAATATACACGATGTGTGACGCATTCTGTAACACATACACACATTTATACATGTCCACACAGACAAGTACACAATGGTAACAGAACACACGCATACAGCACATACAAGTACACAAAGATCCTACACACACACATGTACACACACACACACCATATACGCACAGCTTTATAAGTACACACACACACACACACACACACACACACCAGAAAAGCTACGCAGTGCAGCTTTAAAAGTACACAAAGATCCTACACACACACACACACACACACACACACACATAGATAAGCTACGCAGTGCACACTTTACAAACACACAAAGATCCACACACACACACATACACACACACACACACACACACACACACATATATACACACACACACACACACACACACACACACTACGCACACAGCTTTAAAAATACACACAGATCACACACACACACACACACACACACACACACACACATATACACACACACACACACACACACACACACACACACAGCCTTTATACACAACACACACACACTAT
The DNA here is from genome assembly GCA_019594935.1 of Periophthalmus modestus. Taxonomy (NCBI): domain Eukaryota; kingdom Metazoa; phylum Chordata; class Actinopteri; order Gobiiformes; family Gobiidae; genus Periophthalmus; species Periophthalmus modestus. The sequence continues at coordinate 6,390,339 of JAIEZT010000198.1, forward strand.
TTGCAGTACACCACACACTTTCCCATATATACACACACAGTGCACTTTACAAATACACAAAGATCCTACACATACACACACACACACACACACACACACTGTGCTTTCAGACGCCTCCAGCTACAACCTATTAACCCAATAATATTTAATCAAGTTTGTCCTTTAGATCTAAATATGTTTGTGGTGCAAAGGAAAAATGGCTCTGAAACTGAGACTTTATTTAAACACACGTTAAACAACACGACGTTAATAGGTCGTCGCAGCAATTTAACCATTTTTAACCATCGTTGGTGCTAAACCAGTGGCTGTGTTCACATGTGCACCACGTCTGATCATCCAAATGTCACAGTCGTGAGTAATCTGATTTATTTTGGATTGTTCACACCTGTCCAGGATTTGGAAAGAAAAATGTTAAAGACTGAAAGACTACAATTTTGTGCTCCAAATACAACAGTTACTCTAAAATCCTTTGATTAACTTAGAAGTTTCATCAGATGTTTTTGATGTTTGTGCATGTAAACACACACCACGTTGGTCACTGGTTTATCTGATTTTACTGAGCACGTAAATGTACCATGAGGTGTTTACTGAACCAGAGTATCAGCTTTTGGATATGAAATCTATAATACTTTTAAATAGTCGAATGATACTTTTATGATGATTATTTGTGATTATTTAAGTTTTGATTTGTGTGATTTTAATGTCTTTCTTATTTTGTAAAACACTTTAAATTACTTTGCGTCAGAATTGTGCTGTACAGATAAACTTACCACCACCTTCACACTAATATTCTTTATTTCCCTCATAGTTCTCTGTGCGGTGATGGTTTTTAAGTTAAAGTATCTGGACCTGTCTGTGCTGCGCTCTGGCGCCGCCTACGTCCTGTGCGTAAAGACGCATTAAGACGCGCGAGGGAGACGCTGATCCAGACCAGAGACAAGTCACTGATGGTGAGAGCAACTGCAAATCAGCTACAAACGAGGACCTTTGAGCACGTTTTGGACCTACCTTTTCAAATCCTTCTGTTAAAGCGTGCGTTCAGATGGAGAGGTGTTTCCGGACTGGACTGGACTTTCCTCCCGCGGCTCCGGGCATCACCTGCGCGCGGGGACACGGCCAGTGAACAGCATGTCTCCTCAACAACAATCAGACAACAACCTGAACCGAGCAGGCGCGCAACGGGACCAGAAAACAGTAAGACTCTGTCAAATACAAACACTTTTTATTCACAATGGCGCTTTGGAAACGATCACTCCTCGTGTCCGTGTCTGTCCTGCGCGCTCGCCATGCACTGTACTTTTAAAAATGCTTGATATTTCTTGAGTTTAGCAAATTAAATAACGTTTTATCATAAAAAAACAAGGGTAGGACTTCGTTAAATTAAACTACTTTTACTTGCAGTGTTGGTTTAATTGAAGTAACAGTCTACGGTCCAAGGAAATTGACAAATCCTTCAAAAATAAAGAATAAAAACAGACTTGACCTTTAAAACTGTTCATCATAAGTTCTTAAATGCCATTGCACTTGGATAATACTCTGTTTGATTTGATGTTTCAGTGTAAATGCGCTCTGTTTCCAGCGGAATCATTGCGCGTAATTGGCGACGTGATCGATTAGAGACGCGGGAAAGGGCAAGAGATGAGTTGATGGATTGGTTGGTTTTGTTAAAAGTGGAGTTGGAGGAGGTCGAAGTGGAGTTGGAGGAGGTCAAAGTGGAGTTGGAGGAGGTCAAAGTGGAGTTCACCAGGATCAAACTGCTCCAGAAGTTTAGGGCTGGATGAACAAGCTCACTATTCAAAGTCATGTAATGTGGCACAGGAGTTAGACATCCAGGTCTTTAGGTTCATGTGGTTCACTCAGGTGTTTAAAAGTACAAGTAGTAAAGGACTGCACTTTAGTAGAAGTTTTAGGTGTCTGCACTTTTCTTAATTAGTCAATTTTGCAGTGGATAAATAGATGCTGTAGGTAGACTGATAGATTGATTAATTGACTGATTGACTGACCGACACTTTACCAAATTAACAACACAAATGTGAAATACTAAGTACATTTATAAGTACTTTTCCTTAAGTCGATTATTTATGTGATTTTTTTTTTTGCACATGTAACTTTTACTTTAACCCCAGTAACTTTTTGACCTCTGTACCTATACTTTTACTTAAGTTCATGTGATACTTTTCCTTTTACTAGAGTAACTTTAACCTCTGTATCAGTACTTTTACTTCAGTAACAAATTGTGTACCGGTACTTCATCTGACACTGCTAATAGTAACCGCTAGTAAGTATTTGTCACAGCAGATTGAATGTCATCACCGTAACCATATTACTACTACATACTACTACTATTAGAGCTACTGTTATACTATAATTACTACTACTCTTCTACTGCTACCACTACCACCATAATAAGTACTCATAAAACTTTTACTTATCTGTTTTCCCACGACTAGAGTGAGCAAAATGTGTCACTTCATTTAAAATATTTCCAAAATTATAGTCAGTTATAACCTCCTTTTTTTACTTTTTACCTTTTACAAATGCAGTTTATCACCAAAAAGTGCAAATTTAAATGTGCACTATGCAACTTTTCTGGTCGAGGGTCCACTGCATTGTCACCATGGAGATGTTAGTGCTTTATTTGAGATGCTCCACACTATAGCTTTAAACTTATTCCTCAAAAACACCTTGAAGAAAAACATGCTTTCTAACTGTGAGTGGGATTGCCTCTCCATAGATCTGATGCGTGGAGCCTGATGGAGCCCCCCTGCTTGTCTCCTCCATCTCAATAAATATGTTTAACTGCGGGACATGAAGCACATGCGGGTTGTAGATTCTCCTCCAGAAAAGTCACGGAGAACAACTTTAAAGTAATAAAAATGTACTTAGACAGACTGGTTATGTTCCCCAAAGCCAAAATATCCCAAATTAACCCAAATTAATCTCAAAACAAGTACGATTACGTGAATTTTAAGCATTTTAGCGTTTTCTTGTGTTTATTTTTAGCCCTGAAAGCTAACATTGTGACGCTCAAGTCTCAGGAATGTATCACCCAACTGTGACCCTGGTAGAATCAATAATATTACATTGTGAAACGTCAAAAATATGTAGGTGCGCGTAAATCTGGAGAAGTGTATCTTTTCAAGTGTTTCTGGTCAAAAAGAGGAGATTTTTTTAGTTCGCACAATGAACATTCAGTCAGTCCGTGTGGTTAAAGTGTCACCTGCACAAACCAATTTATAAAACCATTTCAAGGTGAACTGGAGCGAGTTACAAAGATACTGGACGGACTCATGGACAATGGTGCTAGTAATAATGAGGGTCCAATAGTCCTGGTTTAGTCCTGGTTTAGTCCTGGTTTAGTCCTGTTTTAGTCCTGTTTTAGTCCTGGTTTAGTCCTGGTTTAGTCCTGCTTTAGTCCTGGTTTAGTTCTGTTTTAGTCCTGGTTTAGTCCTGGTTTAGTCCTCTTTTAGACCTTTTTTAGTCCTGTTTAAGTCCTGGTTTAGTCCTCTTTTAGTCCTGTTCTAGTCCTGTTCTAGTCCTGGTTTGGTTCTGGTTTAGTCCTGGTTTAGTCCTGGTTTAGTCCTGTTCTAGTCCTGTTCGAGTCCTGGTTTAGTCCTGGTTTAGTCCTGGTTTAGTCCTGTTTTAGTCCTGTTTTAGTCCTGTTTTAGTCCTGTTTTAGTCCTGGTTTAGTCCTGGTTTAGTCCTGGTTTAGTCCTGGTTTAGTCCTGGTTTAGTCCTGGTTTAGTCCTGGTTTAGTCCTGGTTTAGTCCTGGTTTAGTCCTGTTTTAGTCCTGTTTTAGTCCTGGTTTAGTCCTGGTTGTTTTAGTCCTGGTTTTAGTCCTGTTTAGTCCTGTTTAGTCCTGTTTTAGTCCTGTTTTAGTCCTGTTTTAGTCCTGTTTTAGTCCTGGTTTAGTCCTGTTTTAGTCCTGGTTTAGTCCTGGTTTAGTCTTAGTTTAGACCTGGTTTAGACCTGGTCTACAGAGGTTCTGTAAACTTGTTTTAATCCTGTTTTAGTTCAGAATTAAACTAGTTTAGTCAGTTTTGATGGTCTGTACTGGTCAATCAGAAGAGCTTCAGACCTGGTTTACTGCTGGTCAAGACCTGTTATAGTTCTGATAAGGATCTCAATTAGTCCTGTTTTAGTCCTGTTTTGGATTTGGTTAGACCTGCTTTAGTGCTCTACTTACTACTTTAGTACTTCAGACCGTGTTCCCGATCTTTTAGTCAGTTAGTCAGCATCTATCAGGGGCTTTAGAGCTGTTTATCACCGGGGTTAGACCTAGTTTAGACCTGGTTTAGTCCTGTGAGGATTTGCACTGGTCAGTATTTGATGAACCAGGTGTCAGTAGAGATGAACATTATTTAAAAATAGTTCATTGTATTTATTAAAGAAAAGTAAAATCAGTTCATGATGCCCTTTTAAACCAGAAGTATTAACGCTAGAAAAGACGAGACTGCTACTAATAGAGTCCCATGCATTTCAGAACATACAGTATTTATTCAATTTGTTCATATATCACATTTAAAATACAACCTACGCTGCCCAAAGTGCTTCACATTAAGTCAATAAAAACAGAACAATAAAACAAAAAAAACACCACGATATCCTGCCTCTGATATGTTTGTACAGGGTTAGCTGGTTGTAGACAGAATAAGACCCTGCAGAGATATGATGGGAATGTTTCAAAAGGGGCTGGTCATAATATTTTGGCTAATTACTTCAAGTACACAGTAACATGCAGTGAAATGTCTGAGCAGCGTCACTAAATGTGGGTTAATCTTCGGTACAATGCGTTTGCCAGACCTCACACTCACTAATCTTGTTACAATTAGATTAAAACAAACTTTGTAATCTCCAGTGGTGAACTAGGACAATAGAAGCATACAAACAGTCTTCTGGTTCACAAGTAAAAGCTCAGTTTAAAGGTGCACCACGGAACTTTTTCACGGTGCAGGGTCCAAAACCGGCTTGTCTCCACGGCGATGTTACCTCTACACAGTGTGACATAAAACCTGTCTCGTATTTTTTTAGCAATTGAAAAACCTGCATTTTTTCAGTGAGTGAGGCTTGCCTCTCTGCAGATCTGTCCTGTAACTTGGCCCTGATGGCATCGCTTGTTTGTCTCCATGGAGATAGATATGTTTAATGCCGTACTGTGGAACATTCAGCAAAGCGATAACACCTCGATTGAGACAAGCACAGGTTGCATAAACATTTGGGGACCACATTTTCAAACAAGTAACTAAAAACTTTGTTAAGATGGTGTTGATGTCGTAGAGGATACTGCACCAGAAATGTTACACAGTGCATCTTTAAAGGTCCTATATTACACAAAATAGATTCTTGTGAGCTTGAAGTCATGTTATAATGCTGTTACCCCCTCAAAAACATACCTGGAGTTGTGTTTTGTTTCATTCACACACGTTTGAGCAACACTTTATTATTAGTCTGTCACATCTCCAAAGCTCAAAATGCTTCGTTCCACTTTATGATGTCACGGAGTGGTAGGTTTCAAGTTAACAGCTACTGTTTAACTTTCATTCAGCAGAAACGGGCAACTCCTGATCTGAAATTATGACTGATTGTAGCGAAGGCACATGCATCTTAAAAACACAGTGGAGCACTTCCTGTATTACCACATGATGACATCACAAGGTGGAACAAAGTGCAGAGAAGAATATGCAGGGTTTGTATGGTAAACGTGAGTAAATTAAGCGGAAACACAACTCCAGGTACGTTTGTGATGAGGAAAACAACGTTACGACATAGATCCGGAAAAAAATGAGTCATGTTGCTATGACGATTAACAATTGAAAGCTCAATATTCAACCTTTTTAATGGGGAAAAAGTCCTGAAAATGTTGCGTATAGTAATGAGCTTTAACACTTTGCTTTTTAGCGCATAGACTTTGCAATACTTACGTAATTTAACACAATCCGACCAATATTACATCATTGGTTAAAAACTCGCCTCGGTTTTAAACACTCGCCTCGTGTTGACAGTGTGCGGTCGTTATATAAGCTCGTATGTGTATGTCCAGTGCCGTCATTACATTAGCCTGACTCTGCGGCCTCCAAAACACACACACTATTTGATTAAATCAGAAATGAACCAGGGGAATGTAAGAGGGCATCCGCTGTATCAGAACGACACTATCAATCTTCAGACTTTCTCACACTGTTTTAGACTCCAGGTACTTTCGTCTTTCTTTTTCACATTATTTTACTCGGTCATTACATCCAAAAATCAAACATTATTCAACATTTACATCACGAAAGGGTTTAGGCTGAAGTCAGATTTACTTATGATGCTGAACCCATTTTAATAATACATAGAAATACCAAAAATAGCAGCAAGAATCAGTTTTGCAGCATATTGTAAAAAAATACGACAGTTCACACAAATTATTCCAGAGTCCTGTAATTTTCAAAAAGTAATGTTTCATAACGCTTTTATTGTGTAGGAGCTTTTTAATTTATCCTCAAGGTTGTTCCACACACTGACCCCTCGAACAGAAACACAATGACGTTTTTTACTGGTTCTAGTCTTAATTTTTTTTGAATAAACCTGTTTTTCTAAAATTATATTGACTGTCTCTCTGTTTGAATAACATCTGTAGACAAGGGGGGGGGGGCTTATGATTATAGACCTTATACACTATTACGGCTGTGCTCAAGTCAACAAGATCAAATAGTTTTACTAGTTTTAACTTGACAAAAGTAGGATTTGTTGGTGCGAGATGCTGCTTGATTAAAACAGAGAAGAGTTTTTTTCTAAAACGAGACAGTGTTTCTATATCAGTTTTATCGCAGTTTGATTGGATGCACTTAAGCAAAGCACAAAGGCTGCCATTTTGAAATAGCACGATTTACTCCACAAAAATGAAAATATCTTGTAGTTTTAATCTACATAAAAGCTGTAAAATGCTGTACAAACTGCTGTGAAATGTGACACTCGTATTATTTGTCAGAGTCAGTTCGTACTTCAGTCTTTTGGTCAGTTCTTCAAATGTGAACTTGATTTATTAAAACAGAAATCGCAAATCTAATGGAAATTGCATTGCGTATCAATTTCTTTTTACATTTTTTTCACAATTTTCCCCCTCAAACGTCCACTTAACACATATATTACACATTTACCACAGATACTACCCACCAAACCAAGTCAGAATGAGACAAACATGAAAATATCTGAGCTTTAACTGGACTCTTTGCTCTATTTTTAAATGTTCTCTTTGTGTTTCAGAGGATGAAGTCTCAGAGTTACCGGCGTCAGTCTGCTCCGTCTCTGGTCATCACCAAAGCCCTGACCAGGTCCAAGACTCTGTCCAGGTATGAGTGCAGTGTTGTTCTAACTCATATTTGTACTTGTAAGTAAAGATATTTGGAGCACATTGGCTGTCGGCCTTAACTCTCCTGCCTGCGCTGATATTTGGTTTGGACTCACTTATTGCTGCATAAATCTTTATTTTCACACTTTAGTGAAATGGTGACATTCACAAAATGAGATTACACAGCTCCATCGCGGGTTAGGAGTAAAAACGCGGTTGCAAATGTCTAAAAATGATTGAATGAATTATAGACAGTATTTATGTTAGTATTAATTTCAATTTATGGGTAAAATGATCAAAATTGGGCCAAAATATCAGTCCAAAAATATCATTTATCGGCTGTTAGTTGCTCTGGATTCTAAACAATCGGCATCGGCCATGAAAAAAACCCAAAAACAAAACATATTGGCCTCTAAACTTATAAACTGTTTTATTTGTGAGTCTCAATGGCAATAAAAATGCAAATATATGAAACATTTTCTTATATACTACTACTATTACTATTGCTATAATTATGGAAGTAGCTATAATTTGTAGTAAAACTGATAGTAGTAGTTACTAACTCTTGCTTGGTCCCACTCTCACCTTACTTTAGTCGTAGTGGGGAACTACTACTACTACTACTGCTGCTGCTGCTGCTGCTGCTGCTGCTGCTGCTGCTGCTGCTGCTGCTGCTGCTGCTGCTGCTGCTGCTGCTGCTGCTGCTGCTGCTGCTGCTGCTGCTGCTGCTGCTGCTGCTGCTACTACTACTACTACTACTACTACTACTACTACTACTACTGCTACTACTACTACTACTACTACTACTACTACTGCTACTACTGCGACTGCTACTACTACTACTACTACTACTACTATTACTTCTATCACTACTACTGCTGCTGCTGGTGCTACTACTACTGCTACTACTACTTCTGCTACTGCTACTACTACTACCACTGCTGGTGCTGCTGCTACTACCACTACTACTACTACTACTACTACTACTACTATTCTACTACTACTACTGCTGCTACTATTGCTATACTGCAGTTTTGATACCACTATTATCACTATTGCTATAATCATGTAAATCGCATCAGTTTGTATCAGTGATAATTTAAACAGCTCTTGACTTAAATTGAAAACCAACCATATTTTCGCGGTGACATTTTTCCTCATAACACTGGTTGTTAATAAAAATAGTGTTGAGTTCACTAACCCTCACTTGGCCCCTCGCTCACCCTGCGGCTCTTGTACTGTTGAACCTGTAATCCTGCTATCCACACTTTAGCGCTTTAGCTTCTATTAATATCTCCTGTTGGACATATGGCCCGGGTCACAGGAGAAAGTGTCACCCTATTAAAAAGGCCCCCTGTCTGTGACCCTGGGAAACAAAGGACTTAACACACCAGGGCTTAATTGTGTGTATTTTGTTGTATTTTTTTCCCGGTTTTAGTATATGGAAGCTAGTCCTATTTTTCTTATAGATTTTAGAATTTTTGCCTATTTTTTGCATATATTTGTTGAAGTCTTCTTTTTGTAGTTTTGCTCCTGCTCCTTTTTTTCACCCAGGAGCTTTTTAATAGCATGAACCCGACTTGCATTGATTGTCCTGGTGAGTCCGGACATTTTTTTTTTTTGGCATGGGGTTTGTTAAAGGTTTTTCCCCCCAACATCTTTAAAAAAAAACAGTAAAAATCGTTGAACTTTGAGCTTTGTGTCCTGTGTCCTTATTATTATTCCTTATTCGACCTATTTTTGGGTCATTACAGTACAATAAAAAAAAACCCGTCGTGCACATATTATAAAAGTGACAGTTGTAAAGTTGAAGTAAGGTCATTGTAACATATTCTGCACTTTGCCAAACTTAAATCCAAAGTGCATCCCATGTTTCATCCAAATGCATTACCGTAGTCACGTGGAAAAATATTTGAGGGATTTCAGCTTTTAGCAGACAGGAAATAAACCGGGAACATATGGTCGAATCAGGTATTAAGCTTCTATTTGGTTACACAACATGCTAAAATATATTAAAAATAACACCACATGTCGCTATCCAAAACAGTCAAGGCTCGAGGTGGATATATTTCAGTCTTTAATAGGCGACATACTGAGATTTTTCCGCAGCAAAATGGCAGTGATTGAGGAAAAACTGTACTGTGTTAATTTGATGAGCACCTGTATAATATAATCTGACTTTTTCAGTTCTGACACTAAAGCTTTAAGTATTTGCTGATACCTAATATTAACCAACACCAGGGCAGTGACTGAAAACGGCATTTTTTTTTTTACTTAAAACAAACGTAGAACAAGACAAAACTGATCCAAAAGTGTTTTTTTTTTTTATCCCTCAAGTATCTAGAGAACAACTTTGTCTAACACCTGCTCCTGTTTGAATCTTTTAAATGGACCTATAGTTATTTGTATTTTGCATTTTTCTGTATTTTAACATGGCGCTCATGAAAAAGAGTCTGGTGCTGTCACTGCGCTCTCCCTGTATAAATAAAGATACATTAAATTAAATTAAATTGGTAATTTAATTAGGTTAGTATTTATTATTTAGGTTGCCAGGGAGATATATCCAACTGACTTTGCCAACTGTACTTTTACTGCACAGGTAGTTCTACAGGTATATACTACATTTGTTAGTCGATAAGTAGTAATAATAGCACTAAAATTGGTTGTTATAATTCAGAAGTCAGAAGAAGTTTGTCCATTATTAAGTGTCCTACTGTCTAATCTCTCACATGACATTATCACTTTCATAACTGTTTGCACTATGTGGTTTTTTTCCAGGGAGAGTTTCGTGGTGTCCATATGTCCCGAGACCAGTGCGTTTGTCCAGTCTTTTCTAAGTGGATTTGAGCGATCGTTTCTCCTCCACGGACACGCTCAGCTCAAAACAGGACTGCAAACCCAAGACCGACACCTGTTCCTCTTCACCGATGTCCTGGTGATTGCTAAAGCGAAGTGAGTCATGGGGAAAAATGTGGTTTGGTTTTATTTTATTGCAGTAAAAATCAGATAGAACTTCAATAATCAGGCATAATTCATAATGAACAAATGGTTAATTAAGAATGATTCATGGAGGTAGTGCATTAAAGTGGCTGTACCTGATCATTTTCCATGTAGTTTAGCGTTTTCTTTTGCCCTGTAGCTGATATATTGCAAAAGCAGCTCTTAGGGTCAAAATGAGACGCCTGTGCATCTAGTTATTGTGAGAGAAGTGCACGGTTAGCATGCCAATTGTTTTACTGTGACTCTGGTGGCTCTGGTCTCTGAAAAGCGTTGAACAGTGCTTATAAACTCATCGTGGTGAATCATTAGGATGCTCTGAGTGCGTCAGGTAAGTGAGGAATGACTTTGGACCACTGCAAACTAGTTACTTTGTTTTGCAAGTTTTTAAGACGGTAAAAGTCAGGTATAAAATATAATGAACAAATAGTTTATTGAGTATGATTTAGGCTTTACTAATTAAGGGGGTTGAGGCAATAGTGAAGATTGTTGTTGTGTCCTTGGGCAAGACACTTTGAAGGTGGAAATGCGCTATATAAAAATATGACTTTAGGGTATTAATTAAGTATTGATTAAGCCTGTATCAGAGAGAGATGAGAAATTCAAGTTTAGCTGCAGAAACACCCTGTACTTCTGTCGCCTTTGTGTCTCAGTCAAAGGTTTAACAGGACGACTGGTCAGGTGGGTGTCAGCAGATCCTGTGTCAGCAGCTTGAGGAGAGTAACTGCCCTCTGGACAAAAGTGTCCCTCCTCGGTGTCATGCAGCGTAATAGCGTCCAGGGGGAGCCAGGTGAACTCTGGAGCCACAACAGGAAAGGTTCTTCTAAACTTCACTCTCACTCCGCTGTGTTGTCTTGGTTCATTATGAAGTGGTTCCAGTATTTCCTCTGGAAGGTTCTGCCACATTTGTTGTCACATTCAGTGTAAAGAGCCTGTAGCATCTCAGAGGTCTATAGCTAGCTCCTCCTCTTGCACGGCCTCCATGGAAACAGGAGAAACAAACATCTCATTTCACACAGTCCAACCGTCCCTGACTCGTGTCCTCTGAACTGCACACGCTGCTCTTCTTAGCTGGTTAAAATCCCATGATATGATTTTAAAAACTCAGCTCAAAAACCAAAAAGTTTCAAAAGCAGCCATAAAAGCAGCCAGCCACTCAGTTTCCATGGCGTATCGTGCATATTATGGCTACCTAAAGGTACAGTATGTAACTTTTTGGAGTTGGCACGTCACCTGCATGATTCCAGTGGAAATATAAACCACATGGATACAGAAGCTTTATGCCAAACTGTTGAATATTATAGCCAAGTAAGAGTCAGGTTTGTGGAGATGCAAGCCCGCTCATGTTTTGATGCAATAAACATAACCAAAATGAAGAAAACATGCTTTTATTTTAGTCTATTTTTTGTCTGAAAAGTTTCATACTGTGGCTTTAAGGCGAGGTCATGATACAGTGTCTCATTTGTAGGTCTTCAAACCAGTTCAAGCAGAAGGCGCAGGTGTCTCTGTGCGAGATGTGGACCGCTGGGTGTCTGGAGGAGGTGAGCGAGGGGACCACATACCCGGAGAGGAGCTTCGTTTTGGGCTGGCCAACCTCCAACTGCGTAGCTGTGTTTGGGTAACAAGCAACCACCCACCTCCACCTGGAAATGCATCAAGTGTTTGTGTGTAAATATAGTTGATGTTTAGATATGCAATACGCTTCACTACTGAGAAAAAGAAAAAGTGTTCAGACGATGGGGGCTCGACGGTGAATGAATAAAAGACATACACATTATTTTAGTTTATGACCCAGACTAAAAATAGAGCTCTTGATGTACAAGTAGTGTGTGATAATTTGTGATTTTTTTTCACTTGAGCTGCAAGATTAATCGCATATGATATTGAAATCGGTTTTTGATTTGACTCAATTTGCAAATCTCAAACGCTGCCATTTTTGAAAGTAACATAATTTCATCCAAATAGCAAAGTCTTCTGTCTTATTCTGCTTAAAAAATGTGATTCTTGTATCGGGAACTCGGGATTTGGACTTGCTTTTATCTCAGAAAGTCAGGATTTTCATGTCACCGATAATAAAATCATTAAGTTGGCTCATTATCAGTGTTTAATAAAAGTAAGCAGTAACTGTTCTTGTTATTAACCTTTTAATAAGCTGAAAATGTTTCTTTTACTTTAGATATTAATGTTACATCTGTAATTATTTAAACAGTAGTGTTGGGTCTTGTGATATGGACAGCTGACAGTAAAACCCTAAATATAATAGTGTTTAGTGAAAAATAAGCAGAATTTGTTCCGTCAGATGTGGTTGTTGGGCAGCTCCGGTTCCTGAGTTGGTTTTTCACCTCGGAAAAAACATTTCCCCGCAGCATGAACGCAGCATTGCATTGTACTGTATTGTTTTCTTGTCTTTATGGTTTCTGCGATGGGTTTCAGGCATACGGCTTCCTTCCTGATTTGAAGGATATGACATGGTGCAATATCACATTTCAAATCAGAACATTATTTGTGTCGAATGTGGAAATGTCCTCACAAAATGTTTTAATCAGAGAGGAATCATTTCACTGAATCGTCTTGATATCTTATCCTATATATAAGTCATAACATTGAGAACATATTTACCAGCGCATCCCCAAACGAAACAACTAAAAATTATACGATTTTTTTTATAAACTAATACAGTGCTTCAGCTTCAGTGTGTTCACCTTATATTTTAACGCTGTGTTTCAGTAATAATATTCAACACAGCTAAAATTCATATTGTTAAAATGCAGGTTTTTGTTGCAAGATTTCCTTTTAGTCTAGTCACTAATAGAAATCTGCTGATCTAGTTCAACGTTTGTGAATTTAGGCTTTAGATATTTGATTGCAGAGTACAATATGATCAATTAGAGAAACCTGTCTGGGAGTATGACGTCACCACAGTCTGCAACCTGAAAACCACCAGTAGAGCGCACGATAATAGTTATTTTCATTCACAAAAGCACTCACAGTACATTGGTTCTGTCCTTCCATCATTTTCCATGTAGTTCCCCTGCGTTAGACTAGAAAAGACCTTTCAAAAGTTGCTCGGATTTGCTCTGCCTGTTTTTGATTCAATGCTAAACATAACATAATATTGTTATAGTGACGTAAAATTAAACTTTTGCACCAAAATGTCATTCAGCAAATCGAAATTTAAGCTCTGAGCTCTAAACGTGTCTATAACTAACATGTTTTTTGCCACAGCTCGGCCGAACAAAAGGAAAAATGGCTGACGCTTCTCAAAAGGTAAGCTTAAATAAATACAAATAAATGTCGTTTGGAAAAGTACTTGTTGACTCACTTGGAATATTTCTTGTTTCCTTTTAGTCGGATAAAAGAAGAGAAGGAAAACGAAGAACCCAAAACGATCCCGTTGAGAGTTTATGGAAAAGGAATCAATACTTTTGCTGTTGTAAGTAGCTTTTATGTTTTATTTACAGTGGTTCAAGTTTGTTAGTCAGCTCAGTTTTGGGCCTGGAGAATGTAACGAGAATGAAATCAGAACATCAAATGAGAATTATGCACTAGTGGACGGTTCCAATCATTTGCCCTTTTGAAATGTAGTTAACATCGCAGTGCTCTGGCTGTTTTCTCCTCAGACTAAGACACTTCCTGTTAGTAACTCAGATTCGACCAATGAGGTGATCCGACTGGCGTTGCAGCAGTTTGGAATAATCGTACGTAATAACTTCATTTTGTGTTATTAAGATAAGTGAGAAAACATGAACGAACATGTTTCTAAGGAAGAGACTAATATACAGCTATAAATACTGTACAGAATAAGTAAGAGTGAAGTAAATCTTGGTAGTTTTGTGAATAATATATTTTTTTTAATCAAATTATGTGTAATTATCCACCTATGTGTGCCAGTTTTCTGCAGGCCAACCTTCACCTTGCCCGCTAGCCAACATTTTAACAAAACAGGCATCTCTTTCTACAAAATTGTTCTGATTATTTCTCTGTTTTCAGGGTCATGTCAAAGACTACCAGTTATGGGTAATCTCCAAGCGAGACAACACTCCCTATCCTCTCATTGGTGAGCAGTAATCCTCTGTTATTCTATTAAATCCGGAAAAAAACAAGGTCATCTGATCATATTTGATGATAATTGAATATGTAAAATTAGCAGTAATCCTTGGACCTTTCCTTCTGTAAACCACTGCGTTCAGTTCATCGTGTTTAAGAGCCAGAGTCATGAACAGTGGATCAATTCATTCCCAGACCGCGTGGTGTGATAGGCCTTAAAGCAAAAGAGAAAGGGTTACTAAGGTTTGAAAACTATTCATCTGTTTGTGGTGTTAAAGTCCATATGTCAGGATTTCATGTGTGTCTAATTATGAGTTTTACCACATTTAAATGGCACAGAAGTACAAAAATACAGTAAGTGAGTTCAAAAACAGAATTCCTCTGCCCATTTCATCAACACCAAAACTTCCATCCAGAATCCAGGGGCAATTTGTGAGCAAGGAACTTTTTTCTGACAGTTAAACCTTCATTTAACAAAATAAATGTGTCATCATGTATTTTGTTAGTCTAACCATAACTATTATGCACTTTAGACCAGTTTTGGCTCTTGTTGCCAGGTGCAGAGGTGCAGGTGAAGCAGGGCCAGCCTCAGACACATGATTTTAACCAGTTTTTAATATATGCAGAACATGAGCCACTCTCAATATCCACAACCACTGTTCTCCACTGTGACAAAACAAATAAAACAGTGAGGCTCCAGCTAGTGGCCACTTCCCTCATGACACAGGAGCAGCAAAGGCCTGTGAGAAGGCGTGGGCGGGACTAAAACAATGCACTGGGGCTGATTTCTGTCTGTCAATCAACTGCAAAGGGAGAATCTTTAAAATCCATAGCAAGAACCACGGATTTTTATAGTTAAGTTCAAATTAACTTTTTGCTTTTGTCATAATAATAATTATAAACTTACTTGCTTGGTTTTTCACCTATAACCAACAACAACATTTATCACCAAACAGGATCAAGACAAAAGTGTAAAGAGGACAGTGACTAAAAGTTAAATCCAGGTTAATCAGGTCTGGAAAAAAACAAGTCTAAAGTCTAAACCAGGTCTAAACCAGATCCAAACCAGGCCCAAACCAAGTCCAGACCAGGTCTAAACCAGTTCTAAATCAGGTCTAAACCAGGTCTAAACCAGGTCTAAACCAGGTCTGAACCAGGTCTAAACCAGGTCTGAACCAGGTCTAAACCAGGTCTAAACCAGGTCTGAACCAGGTCTAAACCAGGTCTAAACCAGGTCTAAACCAGGTCTAAACCAAGGCCAAACCAGGTCTAAACCAGGTCTAAACCAGGTCTAAACAAAGTCCAAACCAGGTCCCAACCAGGTCCAAACCAAGTCCAGACCAGGTCTAAACCAAATCCAGAGCAGGTCCAAACCAGATCCAAACCAGGTCTAAACCGGGTCTAAATCAGGTCTGATCCTGGTCTGATCCGGGTCTAAACCAGGTCTTATTTGGAGCTAAGCCTTCACCACAACAAATATTTATAACAATAATAAAATATCAAACTCAATTTCGATACTAAGGAATAGACTCAATACCATGACGATAATAAAAAGCCCTGTTTAATTAGACAATATAATGTGATTTTCAACATTAAATGGTAGTACTTTCTTTTCTATTCCCATGTGGCCTTTTATCTGTGTAATCCTCAATGGTCCAGTAGGTTCATAGTGGTCCATGGTTTTATACTTGTCTGTGTCTTATACTTGGTCTGATTCAGCTCAAGATCATTCTAAAGATTCAGGAAAGGTTCATTTCTGAGCTGTGAATGTGACTTTTTTTAGTATCGATACCTGCTCAAACGAGTATCTAGTTTCAATACTGGTTTTAGTATGAATTAACATCTGATTTTCGATACTTTTGACAACTCTAATCAAGACAAACGGGCCACATTGATAAGTACATTTGATTTTATTCCAGGTCATGAGTTCCCGTTCAGTATCCACATGAACCACGTGCGACAGTCGAGAGAAGGGAGAGAGGGCAGAGAGGAGGAGAGGCTCGTGTATAAACAGTGTCAGTTCATCCTCAAACTGCGACCCAATGACGTCATTCAACACCACGAGACAACAGGTGGGATTGTGGGTAATGCCGTTTGGGTTTTTTTTTTTTTTTGTATTATTTATTTTAAGCCAGAAGCATTCTTAACTTAACCATTTGTTCGTGCTTCATTATGGTGAAAGTGTTTCTGTATATTTAAATCACGTTAAATGTTAAGATGCCGTGTGTGTAACTTGCCTAGAATGTTCCACAGTATGGCATTAAACTCCATCTCCATTTGGCACAACCAGGCCAAGTTACAGGTCAGATCTGTGGGGAGGCAAGCGCGCTCACAGTGAGAATGCAAGTTTTTCAAGGTGTTTTTGAGCAATAAAAACACCTGTAAAGAAATAGATGATAGATAGACAGATGGATGAATTTAATGCCATACTTTGGAACATTTCAGGCAAAACAATAGCATCTCCATGGAGACAAGCAGTTGGCAGATCACCCACGAGAAAAGTTACATACTGCACCTGCCCAAAAGAAAAATAATGGCCAAGGTAAAATTGTGAGCAAACTTTTGAATGAAGGTTCAAATTGAATAAAAAATGAACAATTCTATGATAAACTAAAATACTGGTTGATTTGTGAGAGTTTAAATGGCCAAACTCTTAAAAAAAATCTCATACCAAGGAGAAAATTATGAGATAGGATGAAAAAAAAAAAATTACTGTGAAGACTATGTATGAATTATTATTTTATGTTTTAATTTCTTGTAGATTTCTCTCAGAAGTCGTTCAAGCGTCGCCGTTCTCTGATCGCTTGGGCGTTTTGGAGAGGTCCTGCTCAGCTCGCTGACGCTTCGCTCAGTGGCGCCCCTAGAGGCTGTTTATTTGGACAACCGCTGAGCTCCGTGTGCGTCGAGAATACGCTCCCCAAACCCGTCATGGTAAGATCATATTAACGCTATCTGTAGGGTTTCAGGAACGTTGCCATAGCGATTAACAATTTAAAACAGAACATTACATCTTCTGAATGGGAAAAAGTCCTCAAAGTGTTGCATATAACAGTAAGATGAGACATGAACAAATAAAAACGCTTTATAATTAGACGCAGACCCAAGATATCTGGACTAATTTTACTTTATTACATGAAAATCATTGTTTGGATGATACAGACTTTAAAATACATTTCAAAAGACCTTTTTATAACAATGACGGCAACATTATTAAATCAAAATGTTAAAAAGGGTTAATAATTTTATCAAGAATGCTTTTTTTTTTTTTAAAATATTCTCTATTTAAAAGGCTATTTTGGCCTTTATTTGGTTAAAAATGTGTTTGAAAATCTAAATTTCTTCATTCTTTGTCTCCTTTAAATGTGACTAAACCATCCTAATTATTCTGCACACTCTGATTCGTTTTATTCCCCATTCTCAGGACATGTTGACTTTCTGTACCACGAGGGCTGTTGGACCAGAGGAATATTTCGTCGTCCGGCCGGAGCGCGAGCCGTGAGGGAACTGCGGGATGCTTTAGACTCTGGAGAAGCTCAACTCCCAACGACCAGAGACCACGTTTTCATCATCGCTGGAGTCTTTAAGGTTCTCATTTCACCTAATAATAGCATAATAACCTCAGTTATGATTTCTCAACCTGTGGTACACGAGCTCCTACACAGATTAGTACCATATTTTTCTCAATTTAGTCAGTTTAACACACATTTTTGTCCTTTGGGTCTGATTCAACATGAGGTTTAGTCCTAACTGTGGGTTGGTCATCCCAGTCTGTTAGAAGAGAACAGGTATGAATAATTTATAAGGGAATACTTCAAAAACTGCCAGAATACCTCACCTGTTTGTGAATCACTGATACCTGGAAATTTAATACCAGATCACATGACTGCTTAAGGATGAAATACACTCCATAAAAAAGTAAAAGTGGGTACTTTGGTGACACAATTGCAATTTAATAATCCAATAACAAACTTTTATATACACACCTGCACCTGTTTTTAATGTTTTATATGGACTTGTATAATTGTTGCTCTCATTGGCTTCCCCTGTATAAATAAAGAAAGAAAATTTGCCCCAGAATAGTCGTGTTATAGACCTGGTTTAGATCTGTTGGTACTTGAAAAGCCAGATGTTTTCATAGGTGGTATTTTGTGTGAAATATTTGAAGACCATTGGCCTAAATCATTTTATGAGTCTTTCAGAAAGATAGAGGAGTGGATATTTTATTATAGAGCTTAAATAATTGCACCTTTTGCATCTTACGTTTATTCATATTGTGATTTTGATTTGATTTTTATGACTTCTGCAGCTCTCCTGTTGCACTGCGGACAGCCAGCTTTTAAGAGTAATAATAAATGTGATCAATGGTGAATTATCTTACAGCAGATTTCTTACAGAAATTTTCCGCAATAGAGCTCCCCCTACAGGTGTCTTATGAGAATACACTGTCAGGGAACAGACTCAAAAGTTTTATCTTTTCTTTTTTATTGAAATGAGGCAGATTGATCACATAAAAAGAAACATATTGCCAAATATTTAGATAAAAGCCAGGTTATCACAGAAAAACTCTCTTTGGGTCGTGTCAGTCATATTTCAAGGCTGGTTTTCTGCACAGAGAAAGCAGGCGGAGACGCTTCAAACACCCCAGAAATACATATTTAACCATCACATGGACTTACAAAGACGTTTAATGAGGTAAATATTTTACTTAGTTGTGCTATAATAAACAATTATATAAATAAATCAGTGATATATTGGCATTCATATGTAACTATAGCAACACACTCATGCCCATATATGGAGTTATTACCTGTGACATCACCTGACGACGTGTGACATCACCTGACGACCTGTGACATCACCTGGCAACACGTGACATCAGAACATTCTATTTCTTTATGACACGTTTTGTCTTTGAGAGTTTTTGAGTACAGCACAATCACTGGACAACGTCACTTCAACTCAGCACTCGAACAAGCACGCAGCGAACGAACTCAGAGCAGCAAACATGTCCAAAAACTGGTACGACTTTACTCCTGAAGACGACGAACTCCTCTACAGTCAGGAATTCAACCTGATGGAGGTTCTGGGGATAGTATCCACCGATCCAGACCCTCCTGAGGACGGTAACTCTCCATCTTTTGAGGAGTTGGAGCAGTTAGACCCTCAAAACCAACAGAGGTCTAACGATCAAGCATCCATCGATCCAGACCAGAAACCTCTCCAGACCATCTGAAAACCATCTGGGCCAGACCTTTCTAACTGTTGAGGAGTTGGAGAGGGAGCAGTTAGGGCCTCAAAACTATAAGAGGTCTAAGGAGGAAGACGAGCAGGGCATGGCCTTAGTCATGTCACAACTCGAAATGGCCTCCAAAGCTGCTCGGGCTTTAGACGACAGAGAGAAACATCTACTCCAACAACTGGAAGACCTCAAGAAACTCAGAGAAAGAGACAGAGAACAGCACCAGGAGGAGAAGTTAAAGCTACTGAGGGAAACAGAGCTGATTATTGAAGCTCATAAAACTCAGATGGAGAAAAAGGACAGAACAATCGAAGAACTCAAAACTGAACTGGTCCAAGTGAAGGAGGAGAGAGGAGGACTTAGAGACCAGTCAGATGAACTGAAAAAACAGCTTGAGTCCAAAGACGGCGATATTGAGATCCTGCAGAAACAAGTCGCTGAAACTAAAGACATGCTGGAGAAAATTCAAGAAGACTCCTGCCAAAAAGCCAAAGAGTGGGAGACAGAAAAGCTGAATCTTCAGAAGGAGGCTGCTGATCTGAGATCCAAACTGCAGGAGAAATCTTTGGAGAACACACAGCTGATGGAGCAAACTCTCAACTGGAGCACAGTCTGTCGAACCTTAAAAGTGACATGTCTGCTCTGGTACAGTTCTGTCATGAACTGGAGGGAAAACAACACGAGGAGGCTGAGCAGAAGATCCAGATGCTCCAGCAAATACAAGACAAAGAGGCACAGGTCCAAAAGATGGAGGAAGAGAAGGACGCCATTTTGAGGACCTGTGAGGAACTGAAGGAAGTACTGAAGAGGTCAGAAGGAGAGCGCTCCCTGCTGGTGGAGCGATCCAGTGCATTAGACGAGAAGCTGAGGAGTGCAGAGGAAGAACGCTCTCTGCTGATCGAGAGGAACAATGTTCTACAGCAGGAGGTAGAACAGGAGAAAGAAATCACAACCAAACTAAAGGAAGAAAAAACAGCTGTTTTAAAGACCTGTGAGGAGCTGAGAGTAGAGCGCTCCCTGCAGGTTGAGAGATGCAGCGCACTAGAGGAAAAGCTGAAGAATACAGAAGAACAGCGCTCCCTGCAGGTTGAGAGATGCAGCGCATTAGACCAAAAACTGAAGAACACAGAAGAACAGCGCTCCCTGCTTCAAGAGAGATGCAGTGCACTAGAGGAAAAGCTGAAGAACACAGAAGAACAGCGCTCCCTGCTGGAGGAGATGAGCAGAGCACTGGAGAAGGAGCTGGAGAAGAAAAAGAGGAAGTGGTACAGGAGGCTCCTGCGTATCTAGACCCTCAACCCCCCGCACTGTTCTGCATTTGAACAATAAAGCATTGCAAAAAAAAAAAAAAAGTTGTATTACAATGTTTGAGGTTTTTCTTTATTTACACAGAAATCTATTCAGGTTTTTGTTCTGTTTTGGGTCAGTCATTTTTAATAATTAATAATAATTTTAATGTATGGTAGCTTTAAGTACTTTAGCATGAAGTGGTCAGTGTAGTAGCAGTAGTAATATACAGAGCCGGATCTTTTGCGTATAGGAAGATCCGGCTCTGTATATTACTACACAAGGACTCCACAGCTGCGAGGAGACCCACCTCCCAAGTCCTGATACTTTCATTATTCATATCTGTCAATCTACATGTAACAAGGGCTTCAGAAACTTTAGTTTGCAGAGGGTCACTGTAGAGAAAAACAGAAGCTTTTCTTTTGCAGGTCAAGTGAACGAGCCGTGAATGCGTCTTTGTGCATAATCTAATGTATCTGTACATTTGTGCACATATTATACTCATACTAATATGTTTAATCACCCCATAATTATTCACACATTATTTTTCCTGCATTGATTGAACAGAAATAACACGATCATGAAGTGAAGCTAAAGTGAAAGTTTTCTTGGTGTTGTGTAGGGTGGCAAAGACAGTGGCATAAAATGTAATGCTCTTAATAATTCACTCTTAAATATTCTCCATCTAGAAGCTCTACGTCACCATATTTCCGTGTTTTTTTCAATTAAAACTGTAATATCACAATGTAGAATGATTTCACACCAGTCTCATACTATTTTTACTACTTATTTTGAATTTATTGATATTTTGCTCTTTGTTAGTCTGAGCTAATGTGTCTAAATAACTTGAACACACTTTTAAAATGCACCGTTCCTGATGGATTTCACTGTGAACGATGTGGTCCTTCATATCATGCGTTACTCTCAGTCGTATCGATCGCTGTGCAGTTCCACATCTACAAGCACTATTTTAATAACATGTTTTCTGACTCAGCCCTTGTGAGCAGTACAGACTGTTCAATACCCTCTCGATGTGATAATCCTTATTTAAATCCTGTTAACTGCACGGATCACAAACGCTTTATGCACAAACAAAAGTGTGTCACTGATTATTATATAACATTACAAAGGTTGCTCAGGCTGAGATAATACTAAGCTCTCGGTAATCTGTTCATTATTATCAGAGCACATGGTATAAGTGCAGAGATTAACATGCTGTGATATTAGGAAAAGTAAATGTTTGGTCTATGGACATTTACACTGTCAAAACGTTGCAAAAAGAGTCACTCTGGAGTCAAATTCAAAGTTTTTTTTATCTGTTCTTGTGTTGTCCAGTCCTGGTTTTAGACTTGGTTTAGTCTTTAAATTTTGATAATGAAATTTAGTCCCAGTCTAGACCTGGTTTAGTTCATTTTAAATCCATGGTTTAATCCTTAATTTTTGATTAAGGGACTTGCTACTGTCTGTCTATCTTTCTTTTTTCTTTCTTTCTTTCTGTATATGTATCCATCCTTCTTCCTTCCTTCCTTCCTTTCTTTCTGTCTGTCTGTTTCTTTCTGTATATGGATCCATTCTTCTTCCTTCCTTCCTTCCTTCCTTCCTTCCTTCCTTCCTTCCTTTCTGTTTCTTTCTTTCTGTATATGTATCCATCCTTCTGTCTTTCTTCCATTTTCTTTTTCTTTCTGTCTGTCTGTTTCTTTCTGTATATGTATCCTTTCTTTTTCTTTCTTCCCTCCTTCCTTTTTCTTTGTTTCTTCCTTTTTCTTTCTTTCTTCTTTCTTTCTTTCTGTTTCTTCCTTCCTTTTTCTTTCTGTGTTTCTTCTTCTTTTTCTATCTTCCTTCCTTCCTTTTTCTTTCTTTGTGTCTTCCTTCCTTCCTTTTTTCTTTCTTTGTTTCTTCTTTCTTTTTTTTTTTCTTCTATCTATTTACTGTATTTCCTATTAGAAAACACAGTGTGTCCAGTTTGTGCCAGACTGACTGAATCTTACTGAACCAACATCTTTAATAACGGCGACACAGAGACATAAGAAACATTTCACTGCACAGTACATGTCATATTTTACACCCCGAGTATAACTGGTGTTCATGTATTTTTAAACGTGTGTATTTTCCTTGTTGTCTTCAGGAGTTCTTGCGGAGTATCCCGAACAGCCTGTTGTGTTGTGAACTGTATGAAGAGTGGCTCGACGCTTTGGAGGAAGATGACGAGGAAGAGGAGCAGGTGCACGATGTACAAAGGTTGGTTTTTGAAAGTGTATGTATCCTGCACTTTAAACTTTACTTTCCTACAGTTTTAAAATAGGTATCACAATCACAACTAAACCTGGGTTGCCAGTGCCGTAACCTGCACTTTTTCTCATTCTCAGTATTTGGACAAGCCTCATGTGAAAGCTCAAAACCTCCAAAATCACTGAGCTGCAGAGGCGGCACTAGCACTGGTTCATGATTGTCTGCAGGTGCTGGGGTTTAGGTGCAGATGATTCCGATCAGAGAGTTATTTGAGGTTTAAACCAACTGGATTTTTATGCACTGAACCTGGCAACACAAATGAGACTCGTGTGAGGCTCATTCTGCTTTCCAAATGGACAATTGTTTTTAGTGCCAAAACATCAAATTATAGCTTAAACAACTTCATGTGCAATGTTTTTGTGTCAAAGAATAATAGCAGTACAGTTGTTAGCAGTTTATTTCATTCACTTCATATCTGCGGACAGGTATTTCCATGTTTGTAATAATATACACATTTCTAAAAGTTTGTTACTGGAAAAGAAAAAACATGTACCCCCTGAACCAAAAGTTATTAAAGACATGTCTTGTTTTTTTGGTAGGATCCTCCTCCGGCTGCCAAAGGAGAACACCATGCTGTTGCGCCACCTGCTGGCTGTACTCCACGGGATCCAGAGCAACGCCTCAGAAAACCAGATGACCAGTTTGAACCTGTCCATCTGCATCGCCCCGAGTCTGCTGTGGCCACCGGGGGCAGCACACAGCCCCGTGGTGGAGGAGGAGGGAACCAGGAGGGTACGAACACACTTTAAACCCAAAATATTCACCTTATTCTGGACGTTACCGTGGACGCCGCCATCCTTGTAAAAATGAAAATACAATACTTAAACAAAGGTGTCAGTGCAGATTAATAGGAGACACAGTAAAGCTACAGTATGTAACTTTTCTGGTGGGTTTATGGCACCAGTTTGTCTTTATGGATGTTATTGCTTTGCCTAGAATGTTACACAGTGGTGATTTAACTTTTCAATGTCGCATTTATTCAGTTGCAGGTGTTATTGTAAATTAATACCTTAAAAACATGCATTCTTACTGTAGCTGGAGTGACTTTTCCACAGATCTGACCTGTAGCTAGGTGACGTCATGTGCTTGTCTCTGTGCAGTAATACAACAGATAGAGACCCTCCACTGTAAAGTTACACAGTGCACCTTTACACCTAAGTCATGCTTCAGTGTGAAAGTATCAGGGAGCTGCAAAGCTGGTTAAACAATGTTATTTTTGGAAGTAGATCATTGTGGATAATCTGACCGTTGTGACGACCTTAAACCTGTCAAAAGAATGCCCCAAATCTGCTTAATTAGGAAAACAATGAGATCAACAAGGAAAATGGCTGTTTATGAACATTGGAAAATAAAATAAACTCGTGTCTTTTCAGATCTGTGACTTGGTGAAGTTCATGATCGAACACTGTCAGATGATTTTTGGAGAAGACCCCTCCACGATGTTCGGAGGGCCGCCCCAGAGACAAACTCCAGACGACGATGAGACAGGTGAAAACAACTCGGCCTACATATAAACCACTCATTTAGGGCTACAATGGTTTTGAGTTGTAATACATTTAGCTGTTTTTTAAATATTATTACAAGTAGATTTTGTTTTTGTCAGGTCAGGGCTACAAACTGTAGTAATCCCTAAAACTAGTATTTACTAATTTTAACAAGAAATTACATAAAACTAAAACCTTTACTTGAATCATTTTAGAACACGGGTGAGCAAACTAGGCCCGCGGGGCTTATTAATCTGGCCTGCCAAATGTGAACAAATTATAGAGCATGTCTCTTTAATCTGTCTGTATGTATACATAACAATGCTACATAATATATAAAACAAAATATTTTTATTTTTAAAAACCGATCAAAGTACCAAGGCAAGTTTTATATCGCATGGCCGGTTGCTTCCTTGGTGTCGCACCGGTCCTGAGGGTGTTCCACTCGGGTACGCTGGCTGCCCTTTTGGCTGTCCGGTGAAGTCAGTGATTGTAGGCAATGAGAGGAGGATGGTGGTGGTGGAGAGGTATATGGGGGAGATGGAGAGTCACAGAGTGTGTGTGGGATGACATCAGGCCACTGGCACACCACTGTCTCACTCACTTACCTTAAACTTATCTTCGGGCCATGCATAATACTTATTGGGCCTTCGTACTTAATCTCCGGATGGGGAGTTGATGTTAACTCCCCTCTGACCTGGCGTCCTGGCTCCCCCTTGCCGTAGCATATTTTGTGTTGTGCCTCATCAATCTCTCACATCTCACATCTCACCCATCTCCGCCTTTTTTTCACTGGTTGTTGGTAATTGCTCATTGCTTGGGAAGGGGGAGATTCGAACCCAGGTCCCCCATGTGAAAGCCAGAAGACTTACCAGTTGAGCTAACCAGTTACACTTATTTATATTCACATAGATATATATATGTATAGAGATAGACATAGACAGACAGAGAGACAGATAAATGTCAAAATTTAGAACCCATTGTGGCCCATGTGTCAAAAAGTTTGCCCACCTGTTTTAGAATAATCTTGATCTTGATTGGTATTAGCACATGACTGTGTGGTAATATTTAAGGAACTACTAGTGTTTTGTGTTAAAATTACATAATATTTTGTAAAAACATATATTTTGTTATCATTGTATATCAAAATTGGGATTCAATATCAAGCACTTTACTTATCAGAAGAGTCTGAAATTTTCGTATTGTGACATTACTTTAGATATGTCTTTAGTCAACTGTCTCATCACAGCTCTCTATAAACAAAATACATTCAGCAAAGCCCATTTGTGGAGGAGATACATTTACATGGGATACTTTAGACTGACACATATTGAAATAATTGAATACTGTGGTTACTTTCATGTCATAATTTTATACCAGATAAACATGCATTTTTATTTTTAAAGTAGAGCAATAAGTGTTTTTACATAATGGTGTCAAAAGTGCATTGGTAAATAAAATGTCTGCTTCTGTCTGCACAGAAGTTATCCCGACAATCATTTTTGAATCTGTAAATCACTGCAACAATGCACAAAACAACAAGAACACATAGAAATCCTTGTATTTTTTGTTTTGTTTTAGAGTCTTGGCAGTACCCTTTGACTGACTCCTCCTACGACAGCCTGGAGAATGAACTGGACAACAGCAGCGGAGGATCCCCGAGTCTCATTCAACGCAAAATGGATAATCACCATGACGACCACCACCAACCTCTCCAGGGCAGCCTCGATTCAATCCTAACATTTAGCGACTACGATCAAGAAAACGACCCTGAAAACCCCTCCAAATCAACGAGACATTACCGTATTGAGAAACTAGGGGGCGATAGCGTCATATACAGCTCTAAGCAGGACTATAAATATGTGGAGTCGTCTCCGTCTCTTGGCTCACCATCTTTGGAGGCTAGACATCGACCAAGGAGGAGATCCGAACCCGCTGTTACCTATATAAGGAAGTTACAGCCTTATAATTCAAATACAGGTGATGACGAGCAGCTGAACAGCCAATCAGATTTGAGAGATGAGCCCAAGAGGCGGGACTTGGGGTTTGGAATGAAATGTTTAGGCTTAGAAGCCAGTTTGTCAAGTTTATCATCAACCCCCAACTCTCCAGCACCTAATTACTCATCAATTGATTCACTGGACTCTTTAAGCTTTGATAAATCGCAAAGACAGCAAGTAAAATCGAGCATTACAGATGAAATCCCAAGTTAGTATCATTTCAACGCCAGAAGATAATAGTGCAAGAAATTCTCCGCCTAAAGACTTGGGAACGTCGAAAAGCTGTGGGAATCTTCATCCAAATTCGTGGTTGAAAAAGGATTGGAGGTTGACGTTAAGCCATAAGGACGGTATGAAGAAGGAGGAGAAGACACCGGTGAGTGAACAGATGATAACTTAACATGTATGAGTCTTATTCTGCACATTCATGTACAGGGAACATGGGTCAAGTGTCTTGCCTAAGGACACAACACTAGGACAATTCTGGAGGTGATGCAAATATCTGAGTAGTAATGGAAGTAAATGTGTCATTCATTTTTCCCATAGATTTTCTGAAATAAATTAGTATTACAAGTGTGAAAGCTCAGGGCTAATGAGCTCTGTGGTAACTAACGACCACGAGACCCATAATTTCATTTAAAATCTGTCTCTGAAACTTTATAAACCACCAAGTTATTAAAACATTTGGTTAGATTCTCTTTCTAAGTAGCTTGTTAGCCTCCGCTATGCCTTTGAACCCTTAATATTTAAATTATTCAAAAAGTTTATGGGAAAAAATTACCAAGAATTTCCTGGAACCAGAGCAGAGTTGGAAATGGGCCAATTAGACTGTATCCAGTGTCTTTTTCTTAATTGGATTTTAGGACTTTAAAGGCTCGCCATGTAACTTTTTCCCAGAGGGTCTGCACCCTTGTCTTAATGAAAATGCTACTGGGTTGCGTGGAATGTCCCACAGTACAGTATTTAACTATTTATCAAGCAAAAATGATAAGACATTGCTCCTTTACTTTAGTGACATCTAGGGGCTATAGTGAAAATTTCAATTTCATACCTCGGAACAGGATAACCGAGCTGAAATTTAAATAATTGGCCTAATAAAAATGCTGTTTTTGCATTTTCTCATGTGTTTGGCATATGTATCAGAATATTTGTTTATGTATTTTATAACATAATAGGTTAACAGCATTCTATAATAAGAAATTAAAGTTTAAAGTCATCTGGACTAAGCCAGGACTTAAACTAGGACTTAAACCAGGACTTAAACTAGGACTTAAACTAGGACTTAAACTAGGACTTAAACTAGGACTTAAACTAGGACTTAAACCAGGTTGTCAAAAGAATCAAAATCAGATACTAACACTAAAACTAGTACTGAAACTAGATACTCATTTGAGCAGGTATTGATACTAAAAAGTCACATTCACAGGACAGTCTATGTGATCTTATACTTGTTCTGATACATCAAGATCATCATGGAACTCACATTCTATTGTCTAAAGAAAGAGTGTTTTCTTATCATTGTGGTATTTAAGTCTTTTCCTTAGTATCAAAGAGGACTCAATCCGTGATATAACAGAATAGGACCAAACGTTACTGTTATGTGTTTTTCTGTCTCCATTTAGATTGTAGCAGCTGATAAGTTTCCTGTGGTCATCAAAGGAGGTCCAGAGAAGTCCAAGACCAAAATAGTCCAGACCAAACTGGGCCAAAGAGGATCCAAAGACCACCATCCAGAAGAGCAGGTCCAAACCAGCCCCTCTCCGTCTCTGTTCTACCGTCAGGGCGGTCCCACACTGTCCCTGTTCAAGAAGCAGAGATCTACTGAGGAACAAGGCAAGTTTAGACACGATTTCACTTTGAATGTATTTATCAATATCTATTCATTTATTTGTGTTATCTACTTTGAAGAAATATTATCTTTCTTTGTTGGTTTGATCACTTTATTTTACTCTGCACCCAATACACATTACCTCCCTAGACTACAACTAACCTTCTACCGTACGCATTACCCTAATAGGACTACTTATTAACTAGTTATCACCCATTACCTTAAATTTCAGGCATATTTATTGTTACACCTACTATTAGTCCTACCTAAATCTGGGTAGGCCTATCAGTAAGCCTATTTATAGTAACCATTTTTGTGTAGGCCTATGATTAGTCCTACTTAAAATCCAGGTAAATCTATTGGTAGACCAACTTATTTCAATTAGTTTCTTGTAAGGCTACTGTTAGTCCTACTCACATTCACGTAGGCTTATTAGTACTTACATTAACCATTTTTATATTGTCCCACAAATAGTCCTACCTAAATCTGGGTTCACATGTATCACCCGTTGCCTGTTAGGCCTACTTACAACCATTGTATTACAGGGGCACTGATGTCTTTACCTGTACCTGGGTTGACCCACTTATTATCAAGTACTTCCATCACCAATTTCCTTGTAAATTGTACTTTTAGTCACATCTGTTTTAATGTATGCCCACTTCTTATGGGTAGGTTTAGCTTAGCAACCCACCTGACGTGACTGTAGGCCGACATGACTTTAGGCCGACATGTGACATTTCACCCCTATTTCCCTATAATCACCACATTCTGCTGCTACTACAAGAACTACTACAACTAGACCTATAACAACTAGACCAACTACAACAACTAGAACTACTTTTACTACAACTAGAACTACTACAACTAGAAATACTCCTATAACAACTACAACTAGAACTACTACTACAACTAGAACTACTACTACAACTAGAAATACTACTGCAACAACTCGAACTACTACAACTACTGCAACAACAACAACTCGAACTACTACAACTACTGCAACAACTACAACTCGAACTACTACAACTACTGCAACAACAACAACTCGAACTACTACAACTACTGCAACAACTCGAACTACTACTGCAACAACAACTCGAACTACTACTGCAACAACAACTCGAACTACTACTGCAACAACAACTCGAACTACTACTGCAACAACAACTCGAACTACTACTGCAACAACAACTCGAACAACTACTGCAACAACAACTCGAACTACTACTGCAAACACAACTCGAACTACTACTACTGCAACAACAACTCGAACAACTACTGCAACAACAACTCGAACTATTACTGCAACAACAACTCGAACTATTACTGCTACAACAACTCGAACTATTACTGCTACAAAACTCGAACTATTACTGCTACAACAACTCGAACTACTACTGCTACAACTACTGCAACAACAACTCGAACTACTACTGCAACAACTACTGCAACAACAATTCGAACTACTACTGCAAACAACAACTAGAACTGCTACTGCGATAACCACTAGAAGTACTACTGCAACAACTCGAACTACTACTGCAACAACAACTTGAACTACTACTAACAAATTCCTCTCTCCTCCTGCAGCTAATCCCAGACTGTCCCAGAGACGCGGATCAGAACCAAATCGGGTTCTTGTAGATCGGGTCTCGGGTCTCCATAGAACCCGTCTCCCGAGCGACCCAGGACTCAAAGTATCTGAGGTGGACAACAAAGAGGCGTCCGCAGAGACACGATTTTGTCTATCTCCTCATGCGACAAAAACAGTGAAGGACTATTTCTCGTCGCATCCACGCAGCAATCCCCAGAGCAGCAAACAGGTGGCGCTAGCCCTGGTGGAGAGCCAGAGGGAGTTGATTAAACGGTGCAGTGACCCTCAAACTGAACCAGACTTTGAACAATTGTTATTAGCAGAAGAGTCCTACGTCTAACTATCAGAGCCCCAGTGCAGATATATTGTACAAGCAGCTCTTGGTCAAAATAAGTCAACTGTGAAGTGTTTGCATCTTCTTAACGATAATCGGGAAGTGCGCTTGCATGCTAGTTGTTAGCTTTACAATGATGGTTCTGGAAGTTGTGAAACGCACTTCTAACTTCATCACCGTGAATAATTAGGATGCTTGGACTGCATAAGTTTAAGAGAGGAACAACTTTGGACCACTGCAAACTGTTTAAACTATTTTTCATGTTTTTAAGACTGTAAAAAATCAGGTACAGAGCTGCTCAATGAATGAAATAAATGCTTTTTAGTTCTGAAAAAAAATGTTACACAGAGGGGCTTTAAAGCTGCGATCTGCAAGTGCTTTTTCACCAGTAGATGGCAGATGTGAAACCTGTTGTTTTTTTATTATTTTGAATATAACTTAAGGACAAATGACAAGCTTTATGTCGACATCGGAGTATTGAACAGCACTAGGAGTAAATTGTAAATTACCCGTTCAAATATGAGGTCTAATATGAGGTGTATTTGTATAATAATATTTGTGTATGTAAGTTAACCTTTGCCATTTCGACCTGCTGTTGCCTTTTAACATTATAAACAGCCAAATTCAAACGCTTCATAATTTGCCATTGTGTTTAAATAATGTTAAATTACTACAGTAGACCTAACATTAACTCGCCTATTTTTTTGAAAGTACATTCGCGAAATTAAAAGGTACACTACGTAACTTTTCTGATGGGGGTCCGCCATCTGCTGTCCATGGAGATGTTATTGCATTGCCTAGAATGTTCCCCAGTATGGCATTAGCTTCTACTACTACTACTACTATCTTGCATTTATTCAACTACAGGTGTTTTTTGTTGCTAATGCTAATATTTCCATGTATTTTTCTTACTTGGCCACGGACATCGCTACATGCTCGTTTAATGCCATACTGTGAAAAATTCTAGGCACATGAAGAACATCTCCATGGAGACAAGCAAGTAGCAGACCTTCCAATAGAAAAGTTACATAGTGTGCCATTAAAACAATAGGAGCTACATTTTGACTGTGATACAAACGCTTGTCTTTGATTATGGAAATAATGTAGCAGATAAATACTAGATATTTTTAGTTATTGCCACTGCCTCCTTAGTAGTTTCCGTTCTTAATTTGTAAGTTTGTGCAAGTGTTAAAATATTACAATAGTCCAAGCCAGGGCACTTTGTTACTACCACTGAGAGACCAGTGCCTTGGCAGAGGTCTATGGTCTCAAAATGCATTGAAATTAATGTTTTGGACACTAACACATACATTTGTACATTATAATTTTTCATTTGTGCAGTATCTCAAACAAACCAGAATAGCTTTGATTGTAAATAAAATAAGAAAATACTGTGGTCGGCGTACTTTGCAATTATCAACCTTTGTCTAGACTCGTCTTAATGCATTTAAAAAGTGCTGCTTTGTAACCAGCTGCTCCATCACTGCCTATATTTACCAATTTATGAGCTATAAGAAAATAAAATATATACTGTAAAATATGGCGTTTTGTCCCGTTTTATGACACTGTTACAGTTGACAAGACATTTTCAATCGAGTCCTACTCTGTTTTAGTATAGTCAATGTATTTAAATCAACAGAAATATAAAAAACATAATACTTGGAAAGTGAGGGACAACTATACAAGTACAGCTCTTCAAAATAGCAAATTCAAACTGGAAATTCATGATTATTGTAATATAAACAATGGAGGGTAACAAAAAAAAAAAAGGAATATTTTTTATCCTGGCTGCTAATAATAATCCGATGGCATTTTTGCGTTAGAAATGTGACTGTATCTGTTTTGGTTGAAGTTTTGAAAGTACTGTTGCCTCAGATACAGAAAACACATAAATATTTTACAACGCTGCGAGTCTAATCACCGCTGAACCTCCCTGAGCTCAGATGGATGTGACTGACAAGTGGATTAGCCAATGAGACACACACGAGCTCAGTCTGCATCGAAACTAACATGGCTGGTTATGAGGGAAAAGTGATGAAAAGAAAAAAAAATCACAGCTGACTAAAAAAAACATGGTGGATTTCTGCAGAATCAATGAGTGAAGCACTGAACTGTTCATCTGAGGTGAGAGAAATGTGATTTTGTTTGATGACCAATGAGCTCCTTTGTTTCACATGCGTCACTGAAATAAATAAATCTGATTGGACGGCTCGGTTTGGTTCTGGCTCGAGTGGGACCACACTGAAAACAACCTGTCTAAAAATACAGAGATATCACTGTGGACTTGCTAAATATCTCCTTATATCTATATATAGTTATGGTTCTGACCCTCTTTTTTGCTATTTTTTGTTAATACTAGAAAATACCCTTTAAAACCATACACTTAACACATCTCCAAATTCTAATACAAACCAACACTGGCCCATTCCCTCTATAAAATTCAACTTTTCACTTCAATTTTGGTAGTAACAACGCATACAGATCATGATACAGATTGACCACAGCCTTAGAAAGAGATTATCTTTTTATTATGACACTATACAGTTAAACAGTGGTGTCTGTACAATCACCCGGTTAAATTAGCTCAGTGTTTAACGTACTTTTGATTAAGCGGACAAACAGTAGTAGTAATAATAATAATAAAACACAAATAATAATAATAAAATAAGTGGATACGGCAGTTTGAACATATTCTCCATTTAAAATCAAGGTGTTATGTCCAGGCCCCATTCAGTTTATACCTGCTTCAATTTCCATATAAAACTATTGTATAAAATATGGTTTACGTAGTGTTTGTTTCCCTTGTTATTAAATTTAAAAGATGTACTATGTAACTTTTCCGGTGCCAACAGCTGTCTCTATGGTAGTTATAGCTATCTCTATAACTTCTGTGTGGTGCAGTTTCATGTTACAGCTCAGATCTGTGGAGAAGCGACCGTGCTTACAGTCATTATGCAATATAGATTGAATTATTTACCTAGAATGTTGCAAAATATGGCATCCAACTTCTGTACCTCCATGGAGACAACTTTTTAACGCCATTAGACTAAGTCGCGGGTCAGATCTGTGGAGAGGCGACCCTGCTCACAGTAGTTATGTATGTACTATGTTTTTTGAGGTATTTTTAAGCAACAAAAACATCTGTAATTAACTAGATAAGTTTGCCGTCATACTGTGGAAGACTCTAGGGAAAAGTAACAACATCTCCTCCAGAAAAGTTACACAGTGCATCTATAAACTCGATAAGCAATTTGTTACTTAACAGCATTTATAATAGAAAAGTCAATTTTAGTAACGGTAGTTAATTTCATATTAGCCCAAAAGTAAAGCGTCAGTTCATTCTACAGGGACATATATGTTAAGCATTCGTTAGTTGTGATAACAGGGACCGACTGTTAAATACATCAAGTCTTAATAATGTGGTTTTTCCATTTGAATATAACTACTACTAAAATGTTATTGATACTTTGCAGTGACATCACGCTGGAGGCTACTTCTTGTATGTCTATGGCAGAATGTCCAGCAGTTACCGTGGGGACACAAAGCACATATTGGCAAACACTACCAAAGATGTTATAAAATCACTTTGAAGAACAGTTTCAGGAGCCTGTGATCGATACGAGCATTCACGGTCCAGTTTAGGCGTTTGATTTTCAACCAAAAAGTTGAGGCCCAAACTGACAGACTGTTTGCTAATGCTAACTAGCTTGCGACTGTAATGTTATTTAAGAGAAACTTGTTTAACACCACAAATCAGCTCATGTGTTTTATTCCAGCTAAATCAGTTCTTTGTGGTCAGATTGTGATAAAACAAAACTCAGAATAAAGTTTAACTTGAGAAACAGAGCAGTGCCTCCAGTTAGCTTCAACCCCCCAGAGAAAGCTGATGACATCAGCTGCAAAGTATCAATAGGGGTACAAAAAAATAACTTAAATATGAAATTGACTGTAAAGGCAAATATGAAACCCAACTCCACATGGATAATAAGGCTTTTCCCAATAATATTCAGTTTATTATCTATTATAGGCCATTTTGTGTAGAAAACGAATAAATCTATTGTATCAAAAGTCAGGAAAACCGGTGAGGAGCAGTTGGACCTACCCCGGGCCCTGGACACCGAGCATGGCGCCCCCTTGTGTGCGCGGATGTGTAACTACAGCTCACAGTTTTTATGCAGAACCGTCCTTGCTTTGTCTGATGTCTGCTACGCTTTCGGGGACACGCGCCACCATTCCCTCCAGAGATTTGGTCAGGCAGATCTGGCAACCCAACCGAGACCTAAAAAAAAGTATTATATAAGATGAATTTTGATTTGAACCTATAATAATCTGTTCATGTGGTTATGTAGTGATTCTGTGGTTCTATGTTTAAAGGTCCTATATTACACAACATGGACTCTTGAGAGCTTTAAGACATGCACTTCCTGTATCACCACATGACATCACAGGGTGGAGTGCTTTCTGTTTGAGAGAAGAACTCGGCCTAAATGATGCGTGAAATACCGTTTGTTGCCTTAAAAGGGCATTTGACAGACGACTTGGTTTGTGGTAAATATTGATCATAGCATTACAACAGTTAAGTGGCAATTTGGGGGAAAAGTTGACAAAAATACAGGGATTTCAAACCAGAATACCTCCATCCCTGACCACACCAAAAATACATCCAAATCAGTTTAAACCTTCACTTAACTATTGTGCAATTTTTACAGTTTAATTTGATTTGCTATTAGTGTCAGCAAATATTCCTGAGGTCAGTTACCGTTCACAATTATATTCACAGTTAGTCACCTAAAAATGGTTAATTTTTACACCAGTACAGATCATCTGCCACGAAGTAAAACGATTAACTTCACCAAAATAAACACACTAAAAAATTTAAA
Organism: Periophthalmus modestus; assembly: GCA_019594935.1. Classification (NCBI taxonomy): domain Eukaryota; kingdom Metazoa; phylum Chordata; class Actinopteri; order Gobiiformes; family Gobiidae; genus Periophthalmus; species Periophthalmus modestus. The sequence continues at coordinate 6,425,652 of JAIEZT010000198.1, forward strand.
ATATAATGATGTTAACTATGTTTTAGTGAAATAAGCAGTCCAAGTACTTTGTCATATGCATTAAGTTATATTTTTATAATCAAGATTTCACAAAAAATCTTGTTTTGTTTTTTCTTTTTTATTTTGGTGAAGTTTATAATTTTACTTCCTGGTTGGACATGAGCAGCAGATGTGACATAGACATAATTACATAGCTGTTAACTAGCAACCATAATGTAAAAAAGGGCAAAACCTGTTTAAATTACACAATAGTTATGAATAGACTAGTAAAAAAAAAAAAAAAAAAAGCAACACCTGTATTTTTTTAACTGTCAGAAATGAATGCAATTTGTGTTGATGAGGTACAAGTACATAGGTTTCAGAACTCAGCATTACTTCCTGTATTTTTGTACCTTTCCTCTCAACTTTTTTTCCCCACAAATGATCACTTGACTGATGTAAAACTATGATAAATATTTACCACAAGTACTATCTCACCAAAACAAGTCATAGTTAGAAAAACATGAAAACCCACCATATGCACTTTAATATAAATGAGTTATTACTAAAAGTGTTTAATGAGCAGGATTCTCACGTGTCCGTCAGGCCGTACGCCAGGTCCAGCATGTCCATCTCCTCGTCTGTGATTGGGCCGAGCTGCTTGTAAACGTCCTCATCAAAAATTAAGTGACACGTGGAGCAGGCCAGTGTCCCCTCACACGCTCCTACAGAGATCAAGAGATATTCACTGTCAAATTGGGAACAGGCACGGGACCACAGGTGGGTGGTACTGCCAGAAATGAATCCCTCTCGATTTTTTTTGCATTATTACGATATTCAGATGATCTTTTAACAATAAATCAGTGATTTTTCTGTTCTATGAGCAGATTTGAGCTGTAGTGGGCTGAATAAATAACTTCTCTTACTCATTAAGTGTCACTTTTTCATTGCAGTTCATGTTCGTTAACAATACTGTACAAATAGAATCTTTTTTAGGGGAAATCCTGCTTTAGGTTAACTGTGTCAGTGGCATATAGGCACTACTGTTACTGTCATTCTGACAGGCCAATGTGTGCAGACATATAATTTTGTAACCTTGTTTGAGACAATTCTTCTCATTTTATTTTTACTCACCTCTTTTTGCTGTAATTTTTGCCTCCAACAACATTCACACATGCACCAGACCTTGTGTGTCTTGCCCAAGGACACAGCAACAGCCTACTGCAAGACTGTGGCAACTAGTATTTCCCAGTTTCCTCTTATCCAAACACTAATCATCGATTCTTGCCAAGCTTCAGAGCTGAAGTGGGACTAACACTGCAGTTTGGCCATTAAGGAACACAAGGTTTTCAGTTACAATTTATCTGCAAAACTCAACTAAAATGTAAATAAATTACATATTATATTTTTTCAGGAAACTAGTATTAACTATGATAGATTATTATTATGTAATTATATCACAGTATTACAAATTTTATATGATCTATCCCAAATTAGGGCTGCAAGATTAATTGAAATCAAAATCTCAATGTGAATGGACACAATTAGCAAATCTCAAAGGCTGCTATTTTTGATGTACCATCATTTTGTCCACAAACAACATCTCCTGTCTTATTCTGCATAAAAACTGCTCACCCAGTAGTTCAGATCTGCTCAAACACATTTCGAAATGTCATTCTTGTATTAGTTGGTCAGTTCAGATTTCAACTTTTTGTCAATTTTTCTGGATGGTTCTAAAACTTTGAACAGAATCCCATCATTAAAACACAATGCGTTACCAGATGACTTACCAAATCCATCGAAGTCCAGGTCTTCATTTATGACCACGTCGAGCAGAGAGTCTCCAGGAGAGCCCTTCACTGTGACCTTCTCTCCATCTCTGTTCACAAAATGCACCGTCACTTTGTTATCCGCCCTGTAAATACAAAAACATTAGAAAACATTAAGGATTGAACTCGAAGAACCCACAAACCCACAGTAAAGTTTACTCCACTGCACAGGACATTATATTAGCCCTAAACAATTGTGGCTTTTAGGATTTGCCGTTTAATTTAATTGAGCGGATCAACATTCCTCATTGGCTTAAAAAGGCCTTTGAGGCAAGTGTATACACTCAATGTAAGGACTTCAACAAAACTCACTTTCACTGGGAACTGCAACCAAGCTAAATATGTATTTGAAATATATAAAATAATAATAAAAAAAACAAAACACAAAACGTTCCCTAGTGTAAAAACAATGTCAAAGTTATGGTGCTTCAAAGTTGTTTTTTTTTTTACCAAGAACTTGTTGCCCATTGAAATGTTAAAATATTACTCACAAAGTACGAAGAGAACCCTCTTCTTGGCACTGAAAATAATTGATTTGGCTCACTACATTTTTATCAATGAACCCACATCTCCCATGTCCCAGTGTCCTTTTGTACTGTAAAAACACAACATGCTCTTCTGAATGACAGCGCTCACAGGCTAAAGGCTAATCACACACACAGCTCACGTAAATATATGAACTCAATGACCTTTAGTTTTGGAGCAAGTGGCCAGTGATAACATCCTACAGGGACAGTTATAACATCTCCATGGAGACAAGTAAAAGCAGTGGACACACCACCAAAAATTACACAAGCACCTTCATGTTTCCACATCAAGCTTTTTATAAACTTTCAGATTTATAAATGCAATACTTTTCCTAGCATCAAAGCATTGGCATACAGGATTATTAATCAATGAATCAATTGATCAATGCTATTATAAGACACTGAATGTATAAATTCAGCTTTAAACAGTATGATAGTCACAATAATGTGGACTACTAGTCATGATTAATAGATTAATCGTTGTAGCCCTAGCTTAAACGTAAATCATTTTTATAATGTGCAATTGATTCCATTAATGGCTACATCTAGTGTAAAATCAAGGTCAATGAACTGTTTAAATTTTGGTTTATTTTTTAAGTTAAAAGTATCAGAGACTATGATAAAACCACAATGTATCTTCTCAAAATTAATTCTAATTTTAAACTTCTACCGATCTCTCTTGCACATGTAATAAGCAGTTTGGCCCTGGGAATTATGCCTCTCCCCTGTCCTTGAACACATCCTTGGACCCCGGGTTGAAATATCAATCCCAAAACCTTGTTTCCAAAGTGTAGTTTTTGGCTAAGAATTCTTCTGAAAAAATAAACTAATCTCATCACTACATGAGTGATGCTATTTCAAGTCAAAACACATAAGAAACTGATAGTGAGTTTGGCACAATCATTACTGTAGTAGTGGTACTGTAGTAACTGTTATTTTATATTTATTTCAATATCATTTCTAGTACTTATTTATACATAATTTTTTCCGATATTGTCTAGGAAAGATTGAAAATACATCTATTTATTTATTTATTTGATTTTATTTATTAGCATATATATCTGCTGTATAAAGTAGATCAGCCTTAATCACTTTTACACAAGTTTTTGTGGAGTAGTTAATTATTATCATTACATTTATTTATTTATTTTTTATTATTTTATTGATTTTATTTTACATATTTATTTACATCACTTACCAAATGTTTGTCTTACATTTTTTCTTGTGAGACTGTCCTGATTACAAACATTTAAACCATTGGGAAACGTCTAAAAATACAAAATATAAATTCTTAGTCAGTTTGAATGGTGTCTCTCTATTCTTTTGTTATATTATAATTACATTAACTTTATGGAAATGATTGAGTGCAAAACTGTGTTGCTTCAATGAAAAACAATTAACAAAGTATTACATAAATACTTTCTCATTACACCAAAGATGCCAATTCTTTTCCCACAAATTTACGCACCAATTACGCACTTAAACTGTTTAGTTTTACCATTTCACAGTCTGCAAATAAGCCCGCAGCATGTGTATTTTTGTTAAGTTGTTTGTCGAGTGTAAAGTTACTCACCTTAGGGGCTGTATGCCGGAGGTAAAGGTTCTAGGATTATTGTGCCAAACTGCAGGAGAAGACAGGACAGCGACCGATCTGCGTGAATACTGCCCCAATCTTCTAACAGCTGCAACTAAAGCCATAATTAAGGCAAAAACAATCTATATACAAAAGGCACTGTTCAAGAAGGAACCCTCTCGGTCAAAAAGTGAGCTATGCTAAAAACCAGTGATGCTAGCTGCAGTGTTACTTTTCAAGCCAACAAAAGTCAATGTGTCAGTGTCACGCTCATTGCGCAACGTACAACTTGTGCAAACTTGTCCAGAAAACCGAAAATACTGCGCCACGACCGAGAGGGCAAAGAAAACTAAACAGGAATACGGTTTGAAGGTGGTGTCGGAGGTGCACGATGCTCACGACCCGCAGAGGAGAAAGTAAACCACAGCAGCGCACGGGACACACGCTTCCTGTATTACAAAACACGTGTCTGTCAGAGAGCAGCTTCCGGTCCGCAACTTCAAAATAAAAGCCGTTTATTATTATTTTTTACTTATTATGATTACTTAAAAAAAAAGAAAAAAAAATAGCATTGACTGTATATTTATTAAAATATTATTATTTGTTGGAAAATGATTGTACTTTCTTTTGAAAATAATGAAAATGTATACTAACAACAACTGAATGTGTTTGTATAGAGACAGGGCCAGCTTGACTAATAAAGTAATTTATAAAATAGTTAAAATAGATTAGACCTCATACAAAAAAAATAATAATAATACTTTTCAGATTGTTTTACTTAAACTAATAAAAACAGGGACCAAATGTGTGTATGTGTGTGTGTGTTTTTGTAAAAACCTTATTGTGCAATTCCAGTGTTTTCTGCATTTAGGGTAATATGTTGAGTAAATAAGTAAGGTTGTTTAATTTATATGGCTACTGTACTGTATGTAAACCAAGTATGTCAGTTCACAAGTACCATTTAAAGGCTTTGATTCTGAAACCAACAAAATAACCATAAGGTCAGAGGCTTTTATTGTAGCTACAACTGCCCATTGGCAAAGAGGCTGCCAATTTGTGACAGCAGCTTCTCCGACCACCTGGGATAGATAAGCAATTTTAGTGAAGTGTCTTGCTCATTGACATAACACCACTCTCCGGGATATCCATTACTGTCGTGGCTAGATCTAGTCAGTTAAAATACTTGTTTTAATTTGACGATTCTAGTTCTACTGTTCTAATGTTCTCGTGAAACTGCTGCCAACTTGACAACAAACAGCCTGACATGCCTTTGCACATGGGGGTCTGGTGCAGCCAATGGCAGTGCAGCAAAATGAGGGCGCTTAATTTGTGTAACTAGTATAAACAATATGGGTGGATACATAATCTAACTGAAAACACCAAGCCTACGAGCCAACCAGGAGTGAGAAAACTAAACCAAAGTAGCCTGTTGCATAAGGGTCACTTGCGGACATTAGATTGAAAACAGCTTTGAAGAATTTGACACTGTTAAACATTTAATTTGGCACATGTTGGGCCTAAAGTACTACAATTTGGGTTCAAAAATAATTCACCATCCAACTAATTTCAGTAGTCAGTGAAACTCTAATTATGTCTGTGTATTCATAGACAAATCATAATATCAGATTTCAGATAAAAAAATAAACTAAATAAAAAAAAATAGATCCACCACATTCCCAGGATAACTCAGCAAAAGTATAATAATAAGCACAGGTTCATATAATGTGTAATATGTGTTTTGTCTCCAAGAAGATGTTATGCTTTGCTTTGCCTGGAATGTTCCTCAGTATAGCATTTAACTTATCTACACGAAGAAATCTGGTGACATTCTCAGACCAGATCTAGGTCAGATCTGCGGAGTGGCGATCCTGCTCACATTATTTTACTAGTAACAAAACCTCTGTTATTGATGAAGTTAAGGTTCATGCCATACTGTGGAACATCCCAGGAAAACCAATAGCATCTCCATGGAAACAAGTTCTACATGTACCTTTGATTCATAATATACTTAATACCGCTAAGGCCAAAAATGACTTAGTTACACTGTTCTTAGTGCAACCTACTTTACAGCAATTAGAGCCAATAGGTCCACACTGTCTGTCTATGAGGCCAACCCATTAACCTGTACTTCCACTATCAGGACCAGATTTTGCCCGTACGATCTTTGCTCTTGGCCCAAATATAAATATTGCTCAACTACTACGCCCAGGATGTGACCTTTGCCATGAAGTTGAATAACATGGAAACAACTGTTGTAAGTTACTGTCAAAGCTCCCAGTATGTCACTTTTTGTCAAAAAATATATCTAAATAAATGCATGTTTTTTGTGTTTATTGCACTGAATTATTTGCCCTTCATCTGAGAGTTCCCATGAAAATGTTCTAAGTATGGTTTTAATTTTCTATTTCCATAAAAATGCTGGGTTAAAAAGACTACTCACTATTGGACTAACACAGCTCAGCATCACAGGACGTGGGTAATGTCAGCTGTAGACAGTTGAAGAGTCTATATTTGACCCATTTCACTGGGTTGTTTAAGAGGATTTAACCCAGACCGTTGGGTAGACCAGGTACGAGGCAGGAAAATGTCTAATCATGTAGACAAAATGTATCATTACGACCCAACTATGACTCAACCTGTTGATCCAGTGTTTGGGTTAAGCAAAACGACCCAACCCAACAGTGCCCCAATAGACCCAACTCAGCAGCTGGGTAGAAAGAATAACCCATAATGTTTAGGGTATTTTAGAGTACATGGAAACCTACAGAAAGTTACATAGTTTTGCTTTAAATAAACACAAATACAGTAGATAGGTGGCAGTTACTGAACTTGCTTACAGGAAAGAGTACAGATGCTTTAAATACTCACTCAAGTTTAAAGTGTAAAGCGTAAAACAAGTGTAAAAACCATAAATGCTATTAAAATAAGTGCTTAAGATGGTACTTAAAGGTGCACTGTGTAACTTTTCTGGAGGGGGATTTGCTGCTTGCTTCTTTCCATGAATATTGTGCTGTCAGGTGTGTTCCCCACTTACTTATGTATCTTGCATGTATTCAGCAGGTGTTTTTATTGAGAAACAATCTTATCATGGATCTATAATATAAATATTATACTTCCATGATTCTTACTGTGAGCTGCCTGTATCCATGGGGATGACTACATTTAATGCCATCCTGAGGCACATTCCTGTATTACTTCTGTCTCAATTCAGATATTTCCAAAGAAGAGAATGTAAAGATTCAAAATTGCCAAAAAGTACCTACAACGTCTTCAGAAAGTTACTCAAAAAACTCTTTAGTTGTAGAAACTCAATGTTTACCAAGTTGCTATGTTGACTCCACATTCCTGCCATTATCAGTGAATTAATTTAACACAGGACAAAGTGCAGTCGCTGTGGAGACAATAACTGCATTGAAAAATGCCATTGGTTGTTGATCATTTATGATGGAGCTATGGGGGTATTTACTGCTGGTTCTTTCCATAGACGTGGCTCAGTTGTCGCTGTAGTCACAGGTAAGCTTTGTATAGACGACTGCAAAATGTTGCAACAGACTGAGGTTATAATTATTAAATATTGGTGTATTTTTTAGGATGTACAAGTTTGTGCTGTTATGCTTGGCCCTATCAGGTAAGAACACATTATATAACTTTTTCATATATTTCTCACAAAAATCAATTACTAATTTAACTGAGGGCATAAAAATAGCAAAAATTTGCTTGTAACCATAAATTTAAAACACATTTTAAAAAGCCAAATAGTCCTTTCAAGTACTCCCAAAGGTGGAATAACTAAGTGATGCAAATTGAATTGAATGTAATTTTTCAGTATAATCTTGGCCTAATCCCCCTCATCTTAAGTAAATATTTTTTTAATGCTTAGAATGATCAAACACAAAGCAATATAAGTTTCAACTAAAGAAGCAATTGGGAGAAATATTTACTGTAAACATTTTCATATTTACGGCTGGACTGGGAACGAGTCAAAGTGGAGGAGCTGGAGGAAGTGACTAGGGTGAGGGAAGTGCCTGCTTAGACTTTTGCCCTCATGAAGAAAATGTATATATTTAGAATTTCAATACCATTAATGCCCTATTAATGGATTAGTGTTAGGACTTAGAGTTAGGGTTTTAGGTTTTTTTTTTTTATTGCGCCTGTTAAAATGTATATGACAGATTTTCATGTTTTTCTGATTATGACTTGATTTGGTGGGGGTAGTAGTTTCACATCAGGTAAGGCATTTTTTTGGTACATTCAACATTCATTTGGCAAATTAAAGGTGTTGTCTTTTACTTTTATTAGTCTAATCATAACTATTGTGCATTTTAGACATGTTTTATTAACATTACGATTGCTAGGAAACAGTGATAGGATTAACTCTATGTATCATCTCTGTATCAAATTGTAAATATAATGATGTCAACTGTGTTTTAGTGAAATTAATAGTCTAATTTAGGGCTATTAAAAGTGTGTTAATTAACATGTTCTATATGATTTTTCCCCAGGCCTCCAGGCTCTCCCAATCTCCAGAAGATTGACACAAACGCACCATGTTCTTCCTGCGGGGGTTCAAGATGGCCGACCGGTGCCTCTCCCCGACAGCTTCAGACAAGGCACTGAGCCCTCCCGGCGCTTCATAGTGGACCTCAACACTGGGAGAGTGCAGGACTACATCAGCGAAATGGAGAGGAGAACAGGTAGGAGCAAGAAAATATATATTATTTGAGTCTTAATAAAGCATGAACAAAAACTTAATTCATAATGATCAAATAATTATTAAGAGCTGATTTATACTGTCTTAAAAATGTGAAAAACAGAGCTAATTAAACAGCTTGCAGTGGTACAAATTTCTCCCTCATAACATCAATAACTAGCATGCTAACCACAGACAATAAAACGCCTTATTATAGTTTACAGACACTACACATGACTAATTTGACCTCAAGAGCTGCTTATACAATGTATCTGTACTGGGGTAACTGTATTGTACTTACTCAAATACATGGAAAAAATGTGTCTGTGCATTTGTAAGCGTATGTATCAAGTGTATAGTGCAAAATCAGCCTAAAAAACTAATAAAACTATACCGATTAAGGTTTGCTGTCACCTTCTTTGGGCAATGGGCATGGAGAAATGGATCGAAGACACTGGCTGAAAGAAAACTGTAAGTAACTTAAATATAAAATAACTGGGATAAATACAGCATTCGTTTGGCCAGCACAATAACTCAATAAATTTACCAAAACAATATAAACAGAAAACAATTTAACTTCTGATAAATACATCCGCCTAACTATTACATCCTAATACTGTCCAAGTAGCCTTAATTTTGTTAATTTTAAAAATCATACTTGGTTTACAAGACTGGCTTCGAGCGACAGGAGTTAGAAGCCCCATTGGTTTCTGTTCAATGGTCAAAAGTCAGAAACAGGAAAAAGTCACGTAACTGAAACCCATGAACATGAAAAATGCAAGAACTGGGGACGCATTTATAATAATCAGAATCTTGCTGTTTTATCAGTATAGTTTCTGTTGTTTTTTTCAGCTGTCGAAGATGCTCCCATCCAAAAAAATGGCGAAGGTTGGGTCCGAGTTGAAGAGCGAGCTACGATTCCAGATGGATTTAGACAAGGAACCGAACCATCCAATCGAATCCCAGAAGGGTTTAGACAGGGTACCGAGCGTTTTATGCCCATCCTGGATGGGTTTAGGCAGGGTACTGAACCATCTCTAAGGATCCCAAAAGGTTTCAGGCAGGGTACCGAACCAACAGACCCAGCTGAATATCGAAATATGGCTCTTTTGAAAGCCGTCCCCGCTAAACGAGTAAACACAATTCCAGATGGCTTCAGACAGGGAACCGAACCTTCCAATCGCATCCCAGATGGATTCAGGCAGGGTACTGAACGTTTTATGCCCATCCTGGATGGGTTTAGACAGGGTACTGAACCATCTTTGAAGATCCCAAAAGGGTTCAGACAGGGTACCGAACCAAAAAACCCAGATGACTACCGAAATATGGCTCTTTTGAAAGCCGTCCCAGCTAAACGAGTAAACACAATTCCAGATGGCTTCAGACAGGGAACCGAACCTTCAAATCGCATCCCAGAAGGATTTAGACAGGGTACAGAGCGTTTTATGCCCATCCTGGACGGGTTTAGGCAGGGTACTGAACCATCTCTAAGGATCCCAAAAGGGTTCAGACAGGGAACCGAACCAACAGACCCAGCTGAATATCGAAATATGGGTCTTTTGAAAGCCGTCCCAGCTAAACGAGTAAACACAATTCCAGATGGCTTCAGACAGGGAACCGAACCTTCCAATCGCATCCCAGATGGATTTAGACAGGGTACTGAGCGTTTTATGCCCATCCTGGACGGGTTTAGGCAGGGTACTGAACCATCTTTGAAGATTCCAAAAGGGTTCAGACAGGGAACCGAACCAAAAAACCCAGTTGACTACAGAGAACAGTCTAGTAACACGCTCCCAGTTAAACAAGTTCAGCCAGTCCAAGATAAATTTGAAACATCCAATGACATTTTGAGTGGTTTTAGACCTGGCACGGGTCCATTTATGCCAGTTCGTGATGGAGACAGACAGGGAATTGAACCACCAAATTATATCCCAGCTAGTCTTAGGGAAGAAAACAAGCTTGCCAAATTGAATGAACCAAGAACCACTCAGTGCAAAGGGGAAATCATCAGTGGACGTTGCTATACATTCAACCCAACACGGCTGCCTTTCTTGGAAGCTCAGGTTTGGCATTTTTCCATTTGATTTCAACAATTCACCTACAAAGAGTTAATCCGTGCTTTTGTTTCCTGGATGTTATAGGATTCTTGTAAAAGTCTGAGTCCGAATGCAGAGCTCGCTTCAGTGACCAGCAAGGACCTTCATTCTCGACTGGTTTCCATGGTGACGAATGGAGGAGAGAAAGAGCCAGTGATGACCTGGCTCGGAGGCACAGTCAAGGCAAGTTTTTTAATTTATATTCATTCATATGACATAATTAGTTTAATACTTCAAAAGAAAATCTATATTCTTGACTTTGTACTACTGAAAAATCACTATCACTTTGTCATCAAGGTAAAAATACTTGTGTACATCCTTGTAGTAGTAGTAGTAGTAGTAGTATAGTGAATGCATAATGACTATAGTATATTTACCCTGCTGTTATCTAATTTTGTTACTAGTACTACTACTACTACTACTACTACTACTACTACTACTACTAGAACAACTACTACTACAACAACAGTCACTACCACCACTACAACTACAATTCTGCTACAAGCTTACTAATGTTACTAGAATGTTACTTCTACTACAGTGTGGCCGAAAAGTGACACTTTTAAACCTTCAGTAGATCCTATAATTCTTAAGATATACTCACAAATTTTTAGCAGTAAATAAACTGAACCTTCTGAGATTTTTGGCAGTATATAAGGATTACACTTGAATTTATCACTACTTAAACTAAGTAAAAATGACAAATTTTTAAAAATTATGTTTTTTAAGTGTCCACCATTTTGGATTTCACACTGAATAGGCCGATCCAACACACTTTACATAACATTTTAAAACATTTCCAGGCTTATGGCTCTTATTTGACCCTCGATATTATGTTTTAAGTGGTTTATTGTCTGAGGTTTATTCACAAACACCTTCTCTTTAAGACAGCCCCACAGGAAGAAATCAGGACTAGTCAGGTCTGTGGAGATCACATACTGCCCCCTGTCTGTGAAAAACACTTATTATTCCTTTAATGACATTTACGCTCAGGGCATCTCTGGTATTAAAATGTCAACGGTAACACCGCTGGGTTTGGGAATTTGACCCATGTGACTCAAAGTACCACTGTACAATGAGGGTTAGTTCCTCGGTGCTATATTTGCTCATATTAATGTCGGAAGGGTCGTTCTAAATGCTCTGAAAAAATAAAATAAAAAGATTTCTGGGCCCCCCTGTACTACATCATGGTATTACCCAGCTCAACTTCCAAGTAAGTTTTCTGTCCCCACCAAATCTGCAACAGGACAAAAATAAAACTAAACCAATGACGACTAACCCAAATAAGACAAAAAATGTACGATTTAAGCCAAACCAAGGCTAGATCCAGTGAAACGCCATGAAGCAGTGTTTAATGGTAAAAGCGGTCATGGCTTCACTTCACTGAACTTAGGCCAAGGATAAAACATCAGATACGTTATCAACAAGACAGATTGTGTTATTCCACCTTGGCACGACACTGCTCTTTGGACCATCATTTAAGTAGAACATGTTCCACTGCACTCACTCAGCACAAGGAAAAACGGCACATTTCCTTCATTTTGTGGGTGAAATTTGACCGTTTTAGGACTTCAACTAGCAAAAATTAACAATGACGATTATTTCTATTGTACACTGAGACTTTTTGAATTCATTATTAACCAAATAAAGGTTGAAATATCGAGTGTATTATTGATGATTTGATTTAATAATGTCACTGTCTATGTTGTAGCACTGTCTTTTTGTAGGTGTTTTAGAGTCTGTATAGCCCAGGTAAAGATTATGACTAAATTAACCCACACCCATGAGTAAATTTAAATTTTAAGTCAATTTTAAGTCTCCTTTTATATTGCCATGGGTTAATTCCACACTTGGTTCATACCTGACTATTATTTATTTATTTGTTTCCTCTTACAGAACCAGCGTGGCTCGTGGTTGGACGGAGCAGAGTGGGGCTACAGTGACTGGATGCCTGGACAGCCCAGTATTCACACAGAAAAACCAGCCTGTGTGGAGATGTTCAGGATGGGTAAGCAACACAGACTTTATTTGAATTATTCTATATATTTTTAAGATAAGGGGAACTAACATAATGCCTCCCTTTTAACAAGAATGGACTGTAATCCTGTAATAAATGTGTGTGTTAATAACTAGACTGGTGTAACATGTGATTTTACCAATGGATGCAGCAATATAAGACCTTGATTAGTTTTAGGTTCAATTATTTGTTTTCGATAGTTAAGCTCCTAAACTCTATCTCATTCTCATTTAATCTTCTTCATGTTGATGCCAACTGATAATCCTCATCAAGACTGAACTCTGACACACAGTAAAGTGCAGTTATAAAGTAATGCCGTAGGTTGTTGAAGTTTCGCAATGACATAATAGTTTAACGTCCAGTAGCTGTAGCATATATCAGATATTACGAGTGAGCACTAGGAGAAGGGAATACATTAAAATAGTAGACTAAACCAGGACTAGACCAGGACAAAGTCTTCAAGAGAACTAAACCAAGACCAACAGAGCACCCATCCAGTGGACAACTAGGTTTAAACAAGGACTTGAGATTGGACAATACTTAATAATGAACAAATAGTTTATTAAGGCCATTAAAGCCATGTTATAATCATTTTACCTCCTTAAAAATACTTGGAGTTATGTTTTGTTTCATTCACACATGTCTGAATAATCCTGCATAATTAGTCTATCTACATTTCCTAAACTCAACATGACATCACAAGGTGGAACAGAGCGTTTTCAGTTTGAGAGAAGAACTCAGCCTAAATCTGCAGGGTTTGTGTTAAACACGTGTGAATGAAACAAAACACAAGTCCAGATGCGCTTTTGATGAGGAAACGACATTATAACAGATCAAAAAATAGTGTAATATAGCCCTTTAAGTAGTTATAGTCATTCATAATAAACCATAAACTATTTGTTCATTATTTCTTTGTGAGGTGTAACCTATAACTCTCGTGATACCAGAAGTAGCTTGGATGAGCAGCGAAATGTCTTCACTCCTACAACAATTTGTCGATTTGAGAGATTTAACTTCATCTTTTGCTGTAACTAGTAGAATACACTTTCATTCTTAAGTAAATATATTTAAATGTAAAAAATGTGTTTATGTTTTCCCCTTTCTTTCCCTACCCTCTTTTCTTTAGATGAAACTTGGTGGTCTGCTGTCGACTGTGACCTCAAGAGGGCGTCGATCTGCTCCTATTCTGTTGTAGCTTAAACTCTTAACCAATCTGCAACAAAATAAAACCTAGCATTAAACACGTGTGTCAATTATTCCACAAACAAAACACAATATTATAAATTTAGACAATACTTTTAATGATCATTTACTACTTTTGTATACAAAGCTGTTATTTTTACAGATAAGGGAGCCGATTTTTAAAACAAAATTAGTTACAATTTAGTACCTTGGAAAGTGCAAAAAGTACATTTGAAATACACCAAAAATAAACATAAAAATAAGAATCATGCTGTACATTATATAGTGTTTTCATAAATAATCAGACATATACACACACCCATTTGTTGACAATCACAGAGAAAGATTAGTTAAATATATCCTTTGTTCCTGTTTTAGATTGAGGAATGCAGTTTTGGTTGTAATCAATGTTATGTCATTTAAAGGGCCCATATTACGCCATTTTCTGATCTGTGTTATAATGTTGTTTCCTCGTCACAAACAGACCTGGAGTTGTGTTTTGTTCCACCTTGTGATGTCATTGAGTGGTGTTACAGAAAGTATTCAGCGTGTTTTTAAGCTCCGTACGCCTTACGCAACAACTTCTAGTAGTGTATTGTAGAGTAAATCCAGGCTAAAATGTAGCTGTTAACTTTAAAACGACCACTTAATGACATCACAAGGTGGACCAGAGCATTTTGAGATGTAGACAATCATGCGAGGTTACTCAAACATGTGTGAATGAAACAAAACTCAGCTCCAGGTGTGTTTTTGATGAAGTAACAGCATTATAACATGACTAAAAGCTCACATTAGTCAGTTTTGCGTTATATAAGACCTTTAAGTGATTCTTTGATATTGTTTATAAATTAAGTTAATAAAAGGCACTATTTGCAATTGATAAAGTGGTGTACGTACATCTATATATATGGACAACACAGCTGCATTGCATTTGACTGAACTGAACAAAAAAACATTACAAAGACACGATGATTTTTCAAAGTAATGCAGTTTGCTGTTTGAACCGTCCATAATATTATACAGATTTTGCAGGTCAAATTCTTTACCACAAGGAACTACTCGCATTGCAGAAGCCCGATAATATGCACTTCAACACATCAAACTATTACTCTGAACAGAAACTTGACTTTTGATGAAAAATATTTGGCTGTAAAAATGCTTAAAGATGTACTATGTCATTTTTCTGGTCGTCTCCACGGAGATGTTGCTCTGCCTAGAATGTTCCACAGTACGCACCTTATGTATTAATCATCTATGGCATCTACGCATTGATTTGAGAAGATAAAGATTTAAAAATGTATATCAACAGAAAGAGGCAATTCAATTCAATGTATAATGTCCCAGTTTAAGTTAAGGGAAGACTAGTAAACCCAATAATATGGCATTTTGGGACAAGGAAGAAAGCATTGACGTGTATTGCTTAGCTTGTATAGCCCTTAAGCTATTTTTCTATCTTCATTTTATGGATTTCTAAACAGTCGACTTAAATAAATGTAGGAAAATATGATTAAAATTGCTACTTAGTTATAAATAAAAGGTCTTCAAGTAACTTAGATATTCAGTAAATATAGGAATTTGAAAGACGAGACTGATTTGTACTGCAAATGTAGTGTTAGGTTTTTAAAATGTGACAAAGTAGACTGCATTCTCAACCATTCGATCTCAAAGTGGACCTTCTACAAACATGCAAAGAAAAAACATAAAAAAGTCATTCACAATATTAACAAATGTTTAAAAAACCTCGGCATAGTGTTTGGTCTTGTAAGTGGTAGCATTGAACTGGTTTTACTGCATAAGGCATGATCTGAACAAGCCGAAAAGGCCACTTAAAACTATATTTAAAGGTGTATTACGTAACTTTTCTGGTGGAGGGTTTGCAGCGAGACTGTCCCCATGGAGATGTTACCGCTTTGCCTAGAATGTCCCACAAAAACGTCATCATCTCCATGTCTGTTTTTTCAAGATATTGTTTTAGCAAACCAAATCTACCTATAATACTAAAAAATGCAAAATAGACAAGTTTAATGCCATACTGCGGAACATTCCAGGCAAAGCACAAATATCCCAGTGTAGACAAGCAGGTGTCTGACCCTTCCACCTGAAAAGTTACATAGCACACCTTTAAAACATGGAAAAACATTCAAAAACACAAGCTAGCACTCACAATTCCTAAGACAATTAGAAATACTTTTGTGAACATTTTGGCTAATTATAAAATGAGAATGATCGAAAATATAGTCGTAGTGGTGTTTTAAAGTGGTGGCTACTTGGATTGCAGCTTCAACGCCAGCGCCTTAAAAAGCAATCAAAAGTAGCGTTTATTATAGCATAGATCAGGTAGAAAAAATAGTGGACCAGTTTAAACATTTTCAGGGCGAGTATTATGATGTTAACAGTACCAACACCAAGTTAGTACAATGGCAAGATGGTTCATCGGAGACATATTTACTGTTCAACTCAATGAATACAACTGGATCTGAAATATACCAAACAAATAAGTGGCAAATGATAGCAGATCAGTACTTCTAATACCAGTATTATTTGGAGGTTAAATACTGACAACTATAGTCAGTCAGGTAGGGCATCTGGCCTGCAAAAGCTTTCACCGAACCAGCTGGAGTCGTCAAGATAGTTAACCTTCAAATTACTCTGTTTCGAATATTGTTACATAACATTTTACACACCTATAATGTTTGACAGAAACTCGGGATATAAATTGCTACGATTTGATAATAACCAATTAAAGTGACTTAATACCAGACAGAGGTGGGCAGTACTTAGTTACATTTACTGTACTTTAACTTGTTGTACTGAAAAACTTGTCTGTCTTTACTTTAATTGGGGCTTGCATCTCCACAAACCTGACTCTTATGTGGTCTCCTCCTGCTTGTTTCCATGGAAATGTTGTTTTTTGGCTATAATATTCTACGGTATGGCAGAGAATGTATCTATTTCCATGGAGAATGTCCCGAAGTATGGTATGAATATAATATAATACACTCTACCCACCTCTGTATCACACCTTTAATCTTTGGAGTCAAACCTGCACCGTTTTCTTTGAATTCACTGGTCTACTATTATCTACTGTCTATATATTGGAATACTGGGAGTGAATGCTGAATGACTGACAGGTATGGATGAGAGGGAGAATCCTGGAATGTGGTTTGGGGAAGCCGGGATGGGAACGCTGGGGTCAAAGGTCAAGTCTGGTCATTTTGAGTGTTGTAAAGAGTCTCGCCCGACGATATTTGGCTCATTTTCTTGCTGGAGCCCCAAAGTTTTCTCGTGATCTGTCCAAAACGCATCTGGGAAAGAGGAGGAAGTTTGAGGAGGAAGGGGGGGAGAGAGGGGAGGAGGAAGTGCAAAAGAAATAAAAAAAGAGGAGAGGAGGAAAGGATCATGATTTATGGGTGAGTGATTGGTAAAATAGAAACTTGATTGACTGGTGATGGTGTGTATGTCAATGTAACCTTCGTTCAATCAGGTTTTAACTTGAATTGTAATGTTTTAAAATGACAGTATTTTAAGGAAGAGAATTTGATTGAATGAAGGGCACATGGACCGTTTAAATTGTTGATTTAGGTGAGGTTTGTAGCCAAATAAAAATATAAGCAGACAGATTGTGGTTATCAAACTTTTAACATCTCACGCTAATCTAGGACTCAACCAGGACTAAGATTCACCAAAATCAGATCCAACTACGCCAGAACTAAAGTAGATTTTTAAGACTAACCTTGGCAAAAACAGAGTGGACTAAATGAGGACCACAACTGGACTAAGTCTGGACTAAACTAAGTCTAAACTATTATAAAATGAGCCTACAGCACTAACCAAAGCCATGCACTGGAGTAAGATTTGACAAAACCAGAAAGTTCAATTGAAACTAAATCAAGTAAAACTCAACTAAACAAGGGAATTGTTTGGTTTAACCAGAAGTAGAGCTAAAAACTGGACAATACCAGAACTAAGACAGTTCTAGGCCATGAATTGGACCAAACCTAAACTTAACAAGGTCTAAACTGAACCCAAAAGTACAGTAAGCTCGTAATCTACACTCAAGAAAGAAGTTTGACAAGCCAAGACTAAACCAGAACCAAAACTGGACTGAATCAGGACTAAGGCAGGTCTAGGCCAGGAACTAAACCAGGTCTATACAGTGGTCTATATACATTTTCTTAAACATCTGTAATAATACCTTTTTACGACATGTATTTCAAACGGGCCAATATAAAAATGAACAAAATCAATTAGAAGAGCAGTATTTGGGTCGTCTACAATAGCAACTTATCGTTTTAAGATGCCAAACATAATTAAATAAAACTGTTGCTTTTTAGTGGCAAATACATGAGATGAGGAGTAATGCTTGATATAGACTTTGTACAGTTTTAACTATTATATTCTATTAACTCTTTAACTACTTGGCACATTGAGTTGCATTGGTATCGCTACACTAAACGTATGGCTTACATTTGCAGAGAGAGTTTCAGTCCTCAGTACTTTTTAAAACAGCATGGGTTGAAATCGTCAGCATTTCGTTGGTAATAAATATGGCACAGTTAAGCAGTTTTTAAACACAAAATGAGGTATAATTCATTTGATATCACAGTTGGAGGATGTTATAGTTGTGTTTTAGCTTAAGATGTGGGCGAAACTGCAAATGTTTGATTCAAATGGAAGCGTAAACCATCCCTGAGTACAACAGGAATTTACTTTAGAGAATACAGTACTGTGCAAAAGTTATATACACAAAAATATGGATAAATACATATATCATTGTGAAAAATATAAAAAAATAGCATAGACCTCTGCCAAGGCACTGGTCCCAACTCGCAATTGTGACGATATAATGCCCAAAAATGAACTACAAAAAAACAACCTTTTAGAGACCTGTTTTTTAATATTACAAAGTATGCACCAAAACTAATAATTAATAGTGAGGGAAGATGGTAATTCGAAAAAGTAATGGATTTTAACTGTGATCTGGAGGTTGAATCAAAATTAAAATCAAACTTTAGCATACTAGACTACACTGAAGCTAAACTTACGCTATATTATTATTATTTTCATTGTCTGAAGTCCAGCTGGTCTCATTGGTGGATGAACCTTCTTTAGTTCTTACACAATCATGGGAAGAAAACTTGTAAAATGTATTTAGTTACAGAATACCTGAATCAACTGTATTTTGTATCGTATCAATCAGAGTACTGTATTCTGTAGTGTAATATTAAAACAGCTTTATGCTTTTTATTTTTATTTTTATCACCAAGTTATTCAAATTAGCGTCTTTTTTTTACCAATTCTGTGCAGTTTGAAGCCTAAATTGTGTGATCAAATACACAGTAGGCCACATGATAATATAAAAGAACTATTTTATACTATTATTTAATGTTGAAAATAACAGTGTATTTTGTTTTTTATGTTTTTTTTTACTATCATCATCACTGCATGGGAATCGGTATTGAGTGTCAAGTCTATTCCTCAGTATCGAAATCGAGTTTGAAATTTTTGTATAGGGACAACACTACTGCAATATATTCCTTTAATTTTAGGACAGTAACTTAATTCTGAATACTGCCAAATGAAAGAGTAAGTCTACTACACTACACTTACTCAAAATTAGTATATATGTAACTCCCCAGTCAACTATTGCACAGTACTGTAGGCTAAAAATATCTGAAGAATCCAATCAACAAGGCTTTTATGTTACTGTATATCTGCTAATTTTGAGGGCTTGAAGTAGGACTGAAGACTAGCTGGTCCCGTTGGTGGATGAGTCTTGTTGGTGAGCGTGCTCGTAGTGGGGCGAGCAGGGGGGAGGAGAGGAGCGGTGACGCCTCCAGACTTTGGGCGATGTAATTCCTCAGGGAGCTCTTTACCTCGGCTGGACGCCCCACTCCGACGATGATCAGCTTTCCGTCCTGGAGACCGACCAAAACGTGGCTCTGTTCTTTAGTGACGGAGACGCAGCGCACTGGGACTCGCATGGCCATCGGCTCCATACACAGAGATAAGCTGAAACGGGGAGAAACACATTAGGGGATAAAAAACATTACCAAGGCATTTTAACTTGTACAGTAGTTTTTTACGTTTTCAAACCAAGTAGAAGTAAAAATATTTGCCTTTCTGAAAACAACCAAGTGTATTTTAGGACTAAACAAGCCTAGAAAAGGACAAATTGTACCTAAAATAGTTATAAGTTACACAAACAAGGTCAAATATGTGAATTAAATTGATTTACGTTATGATAATAATTGTAAACTGGACAAAAAGATGTAGGAGTGAAGACATTTAGCTGCTCATCCAAGCCACTTTTTCAGCTCTGTTTCAGCTACACTGACACTAACACCCCTATTATCTACAGTTTCTACTTGTGGGGCTAGGTCAAGCTGCTAAGTGTCAACTGTGCCTGAGTCATACTTGGCGTAATTATTCAGGCCCCTAATAGGTGCTCTCACACTGAACAGGTGTGTTAGTTTCAGAGTAGTTAGCTCTTCCCTTCAGAGAAGACAGTGTCCACCAGCAATCTGACCAGAACTGAAGAAGTGTCTTGGATGAGCAGCGAAACATATTCACTCTTCATTATCAAAATTAACATCTCACTCTAATCTAGCACTAAACAAGGAACATAACTGGACTAAACCAAACTATTAACTATATTTGGAGTAAAACCATAATGTCTGAGAAGCATTAGCTGTTGTTCACCTGTAGAGGTCCCTGATGGACAAGTGTCCCTGTTCACTCCCGATCACCACAAACTCTCCAGACACACACATGTCTGTGACCTGCTCCATCAGAGGCTCTGAGTGCAGGTGCTTCCCATTCACAGAATACAGGTGCAGCGCGTTTTTATCCTATAGACACAAAGGGACAAGAATCACCCATTGTTTTGTGATTATTCATTAAACAGCCATATAAAAGCACATAACATGTATATTGTGACCTGAATAATGTACATGTGCTTTTTATATGGCTGTTTATGTCACACTAACTTTCACTCAGATTTGAAAATATCGCTACATTAACATTAACATTAACATTGTCGTAGTGGCTAAATCTGGTACAAATCATATTTTCTTTTGTAAGAATTTGTACAAGGTCCCAGACAAATAAAGAATAAAGGAGGAAAGAAAACTCAATAGAGGCTTTTACAGCTGTTTGGTCAGAGTCAAGCTGTGAGACTGACGGTTGGATCAGTGCAGTGTTTGCAGTGATGCAGTCGCTGTATTGGACCGTTGTGGTGAAAAAGGAGCTGAGTCCAAAGGCAAAGCTCTCAATTTACCTGTCAATCTACGTTCCTACCCTCACCCATGGTCATGAGCTCTGGATCATGACCGAAAGGACAAGACTGTGGATACACAGGGTCGAAATGAGTTTCCTCTGCGGGGTGGCTTAAAGGCGGGGTGTTCCCGATGCCTCCTGGACACCTCCCTGGAGAGGTAATCCAGGCATGTCCCACTAAGAGGAGGCCCAGGGGAAGAACCAGGACACACTGGAGGGACTATGTCTCTCAGCTGCTGCTTAGACTGCTGCCCCGGGACCTGGCCCCCGATAAGCAGAAGAAGATGAATGGATGGGTGGATGAATTGGTTATAGAGTCAATAATGGTAAATAATCATAAGAATGTAACTAAAATATCAAATAGTGAAATCTCCAATTCAGAAGAAATTAATTCCAGTAAATAAACCTGTTTTGACATAAACATATTGTGAAGTGACCACAACATCTGTCTATAAGTTAAAGATGACATATTATTCAAAATCTACATTTAAAAACTCATCATTCTCTTACTAAGTTGTATTTCCAGAAAATCCAAAAAATGTAAATTTACACTCTATCTCTGACCACTGCACTGGATTTAATCATTAAGATTCTGAGTCATACACACACGGTCCAGAAATGTTCAGTAGGGATTCTTCAAAAACTTCAACAAGTAAATAACATGTGCTACTTGCTAAGGTGAAAGGCCAGAATAGACTGGGTCTGTCAGTTCTGAAGTTTTGAACAGGAAGTCAAGTCTAAGTCTAAACGACTTTAGATCAGTATTGCAGTTTACAATGAACAAACTGTAAAATTGTGATCTGCTTATGTTGTAAATTAATATTAAGTACCAGAAAAATGGACAAAATGTTAAATGTGGATATTTTGAGAACAGATAGAGCGATTCTTCACCTTGAGAGAAGCTTTCCCCTCTACACAGGTGTGAACGAGCAGGTGACCGTCCCAGGACACGGCCAGGTGAAGAATGGACATGGGCAAAGAGCTGTCACAGGGTGGACGCAGGCACCGCATATACTGCCCCCTACGGACCGTGTGGATTATTACTGTCCCATCCTAGAGCACAGACAGACCAATGACAAATTTAATTGAGGTTTCACAAAACTACATTGTCATCATTACGATGCCTGATATTTTCAGGATATATTTTATATCATTCAACTAGCTTTGACCATACAAACAATACTCCATAGAGATAGATATGTTTTATGCTATATTGCGGAATATTCTAGCCAAAGGAACAACATTATTTCCATGAAGACAAGTAGGAGACAAGCCAGTTCACAGTGAGAATGCATGTTTTTCTGTTTTTAAATGTGATAAAACCATCCAGAATGAAAAAAGCGTGCTTTTGTTTTTTGGCTAAAAAGTTAAACGGTGGGCCTTAAAGATCCCATAATATGTTAAATTGATTCATGTGAGATTTAAGCCCTTTTATAATGCGGTTATCTCCTCAAAAACGTACCTGGAGATGTGTTTCATTCACATATGTTTGAGTAAACCTTTATTATTAGTCTCCAAAGCTCCAAAGCTCAAAATGCCCTGTTCCACCTAGTGATGTCATGAAGTGGTAGTTTTCAATTCAACAGCTACATTTATAGTTCAGTAGAGATCGGCAATTCCAGGGCTGAAAATATCCACGTGATACAAGTGGAGATGTGTGGAGTTTAAAAACACAGTGGAGCACTTCCTGTATTACCACATGATGACATCACAAGGTGGAACAGAGTGTTTTTATGTTTGAGAGAAGAACTCAGCCTAAATCTGCAGGGTTTGTGTGTTAAACATGTGAAACAAAAACACAACTCCAGGTCTGTTTGTGATGAGGAAACCACATTATAACATAGGCCAGAAAAAAACGCAATATGGGCCCTTTAAAAGTTATTTACACCAAGTTTAAAATACGACAACAATGGGACCAGATCTACATGTAGTTTAAGAAGTAACTAACATTTTGACAGCAGAATGGGTTCCCTCAAACATTTTTAATAATATTATATGAAGTTAATACAGAGATAAGGCTGTTCAGGGAGATTTGAAAAGCAAACCATCTGAAGTACTATTTAGATTTCTCATTTTGGTTTAACAGAACTTACCCTGGACCCAGACACAGCCATGTCCAGTTCTGTGCTGATGTTCACACTGACCACTTCATCTGTGTGACCGTACAGCACCTGCACCGGTTTGGGATGGAGACCTACAGGAGCACCCCCCTGTGGAAGAGAAAGGAAATGCTTTAAAAAAAAAAAAATACAATTATGGAATCTTAAAATAACCAAAAAATAAACATGCTACAACTAAATTTTGTTAAAAGTATACACAACAATGGTAAATTTAGACAAGATTATACAACAACAGAAAAATATATACCATAAAAGTTAGGATTACGCATAAATATATAAAATGTAACAATAAAATACAAGGAAACAATTTCATAATATAAAAAAAAAAATCAAAGAGTGATCAGAAAGAGAAAAACAAACATATTGCAATGATCTGATATTTTGTGTTTAATTCAGAGTTGATCCCTTTTGTTCTTGTTTATGTGTTTTTGTTAATATATCTGGTTTTGTATGTGACACCCGGTTGCTATGACGACGCGTTGATGTGAAGGTTGTATTGGTCACTTCCTGGTCCATTTTGGAGACTGGCTCTAGTGAGTTGAGCCTGCTGTTGTCTTGCCATGGGTTATGGCCTACAGTAGCCCTCGTGTTCAGAAAATAAACATCCAGAAGAAACTCGGTGTGTTTCCTTACACCAAAACACTACAATATTTTCAAATTACCTGTTGTAGGACCTGCCACACCATGCAGGTTGTGTCTCTAGATCCTGAGATCAGATGGATACCGCAGTGATCTGTCGACAGGCACGTGACGATGTCTGAGGAAAAAAGGAAAGATTAAATAAATATATTAAAAACAAGCATTTGCAGTGTTCTCTAATATGAAAAATCATAAGTGATAAGTGAGAAAAATCTAGGTAATGTGGTGTGTTTTTTGGAGTCTTTCTGACGCAATAATCAAATTAAATATATCAGTAGTTACTAAACCAAGACTATACCAGTATTAAACTAAACAATTGAACTAAACAGGACTGCAAAACTAGAATATTTAGAATCAAAACTATTAAAAATGACCTAAAAACGGTACAGAAACATCTAGCGTAACTGCTCAATACACTAGACTGTATAAATCCCTGCACTGTTGTGGTTAATTTTATGGTTTTATGTGATATTTGAATCTCAACATTCACTGGCACATTTTAACACATTCCTGATGCATTGTTAAAACTGAACGTCATCTAAACAATCTTAAAATGGTAGAGTGGTGCAGTTGTTTTTATAATGTAATATTCTGTGATTTTGGCCTGCAGGTCTCTCTCAAAAATAAAGGTATAGATACAAAATTAAGACAATATTGTTCTCGGGATTAAAAAAAAATAATAATTTTTTGTCAATATAACCCACTCCTCTTGTAGATCACTTTACGCAATGGTACTGGTAATTACAGAAATATCCATCTAAAAGTGCTCTAGATTTCATACCCATGTGTCGTATGTGTTGTCCCACAGTTTTGGCCTTGACCAGAGACGTGACACGGAGGCTGTTGTCCCAGTGTCCTCCGCTGAACAGCAGTTTACCATCATGAGAAACCACAAATAACCCAGCAGACACCTCCACACCAGGGGCGAACGGACCGCACAGGAAACGCTGCGTCCTGTTATGAAGATTTGACATGAGTGATGAAAAGTACTTGCTGAGGCGTTGGAATAGCGCTATAAATATATATTTGTTGAAAATACAGTGTTTTCTGCGTCATCTGGACTGTTTAACTTGCTCTATTCTAACAATCTCACAATACGGGAATGAGATTTATGTGTTTATGTGTCTATTTTTTTTTTTTCCAAGAGTTTTTTTTTTCATGTAATAAAGTAAAGGTATATTATCAAAGCAGTTCTTAAGGTCCAAAATAAAACAACAAAAAAAATAACCTAATTATGCTTTGCATAACTACGAAGTGTTGTTTTACCGTGGCACCAAAAACTCTCCTCTGTTTTCTGGAAGTTGTGAAAAGTGCTTATAAACTCATCATGGTGAAATAGGATGCTGGTGAGGATTAACTTTGGAGCGCCGTTTAAAATGAACTAGTTTATCATGTTTTATATAAAAACAGGCTTTAATTTCCCAGAAGGTTAAGATTAAATCCCCATTTTGTCTGTTACCGTTTATAGAACTTGTTATGTCTAGAGCAGTGGTTCTTAACCTGGGTTCGATCGAACCCTAGGGGTTCGGTGAGTCAGTCTCAGGGGTTCGGTGGAGGTCAAGACACGCACCCGACTCATATGATTCGTGATGAGACGCCCCGCTTGGCCATCACTGGCTGCAGGTGATCACGCTGCTTGGCCAATCTGTGCTGCAGAGAATTTGGTGACTCAGTAGTCAACTTGTGACTGGTATGTCGTGTGGTTTCTTTCTTAACTCTATAGCATCAGATGCTGTCACCGCCAATAGACTCACGGACTGCGAGCGACTCCAGATGCCAGCCGTGTCCTAGTTCTACAAGTGCACCTTTAGATGTCGACGCATTTAAGTCGGGCGGGTACTTCTTCGACCCACACTTTAAACAGTACATGGAAGTGTGCATTTGTTGATTTGACGCCGTGTCTCAATTCGCCCAATGCACCGTTCGATGTACTGTTCAAGGTGCGGGTCTAAGTACCCTCCCGACTTAAATGCACCGTTCGAACGGCTCATTTAAGGGCACTTTGGTGAATTGAGACACGCCATGAGACACGGAACAGACTTTGCTGTGAAAATGACATGAGGCACAAGGTGAAGCCGCATTTCTGAACTTGTCTCTCAAAGGAAACAGCGGAAGTCACTGATTTGCAGTAAATATTCATTATTATTGTACCTGATGGAAATGTGGTGATGGGTGTGTGTTAAAAATTATAAATGGCATAAATACAATAAGTTCATTATTGGAATACATAAGGTTAAAAATTAAAATTATTTCAGTGTGGTAGTATTAAAAAAGGTCATGTCTTAGTGAAAAGGTATGTATGCAGTTTGTTGTAAGTTCATGTATTGTATTGGTTTTGTTCTTTGAACACAGTGATGTTAATGCACGGCTCATTTTGTGACCAGTAAAACACCTATACCTGTGTCTTGAATTTAAAAAAAATCATATTTTATTTTTCGATAAAGAAGGGTTCGGTGAATGTGCAGATGAAACTGGTGGGGTTCAGTACCTCCAACAAGGTTAAGAACCACTGGTCTAGAGTCATAATCAACTACATAAAGAGTTTGTTTTATGAATATTTTAAATGTTTTGAGTCTTACTTGGGGTTGGAGACAGTGGGGTCCTTGATAAAAGTGAAATAGTTGGAGATGTTTTTGTTGTAGGGAAGCCAGCCGTGTGTCCCAAACATGCAGTTCTGGCTCAGAGCAACCTGAAATTAAAGGAATAAATAATTATGTAACAATTAAGCGATCTTGCATGTGTGTTTGCAAACATAGCTTAGCATTTACAGCCAAGTTTATTTTTTGTAACGGTTGAAATCACCAATCTTCATCAGGACTGGAATTACAAGATCTAAATAAGGACTAAACCAGGTATTAACTGGAATTTTACCAAAAGTAAACCAAGACATAAGTGAAATAGGTATGAACCAGGACTAAACCAAGGTCTGACTCCAATTATGAAGTTTAGAGAAGATGACAAAATGAAAATATGATCTGTGCACTATTTAGTAATAATTTTGTGACCATTGACTTACCATTGTGTCTGGACTTCCTTGTGTGATGAAGGAGTGAGACTGGTTTTTAGGCACCACAACTTTTACAAGTGGCACATTGTCACTGATGCCCTGAAATAAATGGAAATAATAGAAAAAAATATAATACATGTGCTGTAGCTTGTAAATTTTAAAGTTAAAATCTGTAACATAAGCTATAAAAATGATTGGGGTCATTTTTGTAGTTTAGCATTGATCTTGGTTCTATATTACTGCCTCCTCTTCCTTTTAAAGAGAGACTACTATCCAATGATGGTTAAACTTTTGACTCTTAGACAAGTAGCATCTCTGAAAATGTTGAAAAAAAGATTAAATAAATAAACCAGGACTGAACTTGACTCAAAATTTAGGGGTTAAACACGGTCAATCAGAACTGTAGCTATTTATTTGGATCAAATCTGGATAAACTTGGGACTATCACAACTAAACGAGGACAAAACGAAGAGAAAACGAGGACAAAATGAGGACTAAACCAGGACTGAACCAGGACTAAACCAGGACTAAACCAGGACTAAGCCAAGATTAAACTAGGACTAAACAAGGATTAAACCGGGACTAAACCAGGACTAAACCAAGACAAAACCAGGACAAAACCAGGACTAAACCAGGACTAAACCAAGATTAAACCAGGACTGAACAAGGACTAAACCAAGACTAAGCCAAGACTAAACCAGGACTGAACCAAGACTAAACCAGGACTAAGCCAGGACTAAGCCAGGACTAAGCCAGGACTAAGCCAGGACTAAGCCAGGACTAAGCCAGGACTAAGCCAGGACTAAATCAGGACTAAATCAGGACTAAATGAGGACTAAATCAGGACTAAATCAGGACTAAATGAGGACTAAATCAGGACTAAACCAGGACTAAACCAGGACTAAGCCAAGATTAAACTAGAACTGAACAAGGACTAAACCAGGACTAAACCAGGACTAAACCAGGACTAAACCAGGACTAAACCAGGACTAAACCAGGACTAAACTATTTGATTGAAAAGTCTCTAACCTCAACAAAGAAAGATTTGAGGTCACTGATTTGTTCGAACATATTGACGGGACTCGAGTCCAGCTGGGCCTTCCTCTTCTCCACTTCCTCCTGAGAGAGACGCACAGGATGGGGCTCCTGCAAATGTGATGACACCAAAATACAGACGGGTCAAAACAAAGGCCACAAAACACAGCTGAAATGTGAGGCTGGTTTAAGTGTAATATTTCTGAGTGTACTTTAAGTAATTGGCACGGCGTCTGTCCAAAGTTGCTGATCATGCCCTCCACAGCTTTACGCTCTTTTTCGTCAGTGATGGCATCAAGATCCACCGCTCCTAAAGCAAAAATATTACATAATTGAATAAAGTTTTATGACAAAAATGGGACAGCAATTAAAAGTGAAAAAGTATGTAGATTTGTTTTTAGATAAGAAAAAAACACTAAAAAATGAAACTTGTGACTGATCAATATGTAGAAATAAAATGTAAATTTGTTTTACTTTCTTTTTTTCCCAATATATTTTTATTAATTCACTATTGTTCTTTTAGGATCAGTCAGATATGAGTGAAAGTGGTTATTAAATGCTTCATGTTTGTAAAGGAGGAGCTTGTACCCTCATAGGTGCAGTAGTAGAACACATTGAGGGCCTCCACAGCGGCTGGTCCTCGTTGCTTATATCCAAAAATCAGATCAATCCACTCGTGAAGATGGGCAGACACATACTCCGACTCCTGCAAAACATATTAATACATTTATTCAATACAAAATGAATGTCTAAAGTGCAGATGTAGAGCTGGAGGTGGAGATTCACAATATTTCAGTACATCTAGATTAGAACTACAGTAAAGCAATTGTGCAGACCTATTTTAGACGTGGTTTAGCCCTAATTTAAACCTGGAAAATTCCTGTTTTAGACTTGGTTTGGATGAGCTGGTACTCGGAGAACCAAATATTTCTTTTCTGTTGGTAATTGTTGTAGAAAAACTATAAAAAAATCTGAAATAAGAGCTGAGGAAAAACTAGGGCAAGGTCATATTTCTGTTTATTTGTGGTTCATTTCACAGTCTATTCACTTTTTGTGCGATACTTGATCTTAAACCAAGACATTTGACAAGCGTGTTTTAAAAATATGATCCCCACCCTTATGTTGAGCTAATTTCAATGTGTAAAACAGAAATCAAGACTAACTCACCAGGGCTTTGCGATGCTTGTAGATAAAATCCTCGGGAGACTTGGCCCATTTTGGCAAAATAACATCATTGACCCTCTCTTTGGAGATCTGTAGTCGACCCAGATCAAAACCTGCAATATTTATCAAAAAGGGGACACAAAATTACGAAAATTAGGTTATAAGATCTACAGTTTATGGCAAAAAGTAATAAGATGGTGATTTTATTTTACCATTTTGGTTTTCAAGGAATTCAGGGAAGTAGAAAAACTCGGGGATGAGTTCTTTCACATCGTTGGGATTGTCCATAAGAGTCTGCCATGTTCCCGGGATGGAGTGAAACTGTCGATCTGCACAGTCAAATCTACAGAAAGCCCGTAAGAAATCAAGATTTTATCCATCCTTATCCCTCAAACTGTGCTACAATATTACTTTATGCATTAAAGAGGAGGTATTACACTTCTATGGGGTATTAACTGCTAACACATAACATATTTAGATCACCATTTTACCTTTTATTGTTTTCAAAATCCTATATTTGGCAAAAAACAGCTTATTAAAATGTGTAATTTATTATTTGAGTCTCCTTTCCATTTATTCCCTGCGAAAGGTCACTCCCTCAACACAATCAGCTGCATCCCACTAATGAAACTACTGCACATCAGGTTTGTCAAGTTGTTGTGTACAGTTTTGTATCATGTTTTTGTATATTTTGTATCATGTTTTTGTATATTTATGGAACAGCTAACCCTAAGCAGGGTTCAAATGGGGTCTGAGAGAGATCACTAGATTACTCAAACTCATACATGGATGACATCTAAAACCTCTTCAAGCATGTTTTTGATGAGGGAACAACATTATAACATGGTAGAAAGCTCCAAAAAGTCGATTTTGCATAATACCCCCATTTTAAAGACATTTTTTGATTCCCTATCCCATATTCTCCCTGCTTACCGTCCGCTCTGCAGTTGTATGTGCAGAGAGGTGAAAGGCTCCACTCTGATCAGGTAGTGCATGACTCCAGCAGCGTTCGAGTAGTGAGTACCATAATGAAAACGGTCTATGGTGCCTGTGGGGTCTTCAAAACCCTCATACCTAAAGTAAATAAAACATCACAAATATGGGAGCGATGTTCAGTTCAGGAGTTGATACAAAATATTATATCAAATATTAAAAATATAATCAATACTACAATTTACACAGTGAGTACGAAATTAGCTTTCATGAACTTTGTCAGTTAGAAAAAATATTTATACAGGATGTGGGGAACTTTAGGAATCAAAATTTCAGATAAAAAAAAACAACTGCATTTCCTTTATCATTTCCAGACTACAGATAAATTAAAGGTACAGCATGTAACTTTCTGGAGGTGGAACGTCTCCAGCATAATTCCACAGAAATATAAAGTTAAAACCATACTTCAGAACACAGATGATTTTTATGCCCTACTATGGAATATTAGAGCTAAAGGAACATCATTTCAAATCCCAGTTTTCCATTAAATATGATCAAAATGGAAAAAAAGAAACACATTTTTTTGTATTTTTTGTCAGAAAACTTACATAATGTGGCTTTAAATATTTTTTTGTTTCTATAACTCTTGCAGTTCTCCTTCAGAAAATCTTGATTATACTATATAGATCATTAAGTATCTAGAAAACTGCAAAGTGAAATGCGTTATTATTATTATTATTTCACCTCTATAGCATTAAAACTAAAATATTGATTAATCTGGTTCATGCTGGCATTCCTAAAACATAATCTGCAAATCTTTAAGTTTATAATTATAGTTCTCATGTAATGCAAAAATAATAACTTACTTTTCCCTCACGGCTTTTGCGTTGCGTTCATTGACGACAGCAATTGGTTTCGAAAGATCCCTGAAAACTCGAGGGTCTGATAAGTCCAGCTCCTCTGACGTGTAGTCGGCAAGGATCCAGGGAAACTAAAATAAAATGAGAAAAATATATATGACAAATAGAAAACGCATCTTCATTTAAGTTGTTTTGGGATAAAGTGATAACTGTGATAAATGAAGGACTCACGACGGGGTATTGGGCGAGGTCGTTGTATGTCCTGCCTGCGATAGTGTTGAGCTGCATCAAGTAGTCGAAGTTGGAGATCTCTCTGTTCACCCATTTCTGCAAACAAAAGTATAAGCAAAAGAAAGATGGGATTTTGTTGCTGATGTTGTGCTAAATTGAAGACCAATGCACTAAAACATTAATGAACAAAAACTGCATCACTTTGTAAGGACTAAACCATGATTAAACCAGGACTAAACTAGTTCTAAACCAGGGCTGAAAGGTGCATTTTCTTAAAACATAAAAAACAGAACTAGTTCATTTAAAACTGTTTGCAGTGGTCCAGTGGTTTTGCAGTTATTCCTCACATACTGTTATTATGCAATCTGAGCATCCTAATTATTCACCGCAACTTGTTTATAAGCGCTTTTCACAACTTTCAGAGACCAGAGCAGAGTTGTACTAACCATGCACTTCAAAAAATAAAATAAACTGCCTTCTAATCAGATGCAGACAGTACACATCGGACTCATTTTGACTTCAAGAGCTGTTTATGCAATATATCTGTGCTGGAGCAAGACACATTTTGCACAAAAACATGGAAAAAATCTGGTAACCAAACTGAAAAAACTTAGATTACACCAGGTCTAAACTAGGACTAACCCAGATTTTCTCCAGGACTAAATACTGCTAATAAACAAGCTTTCTCTCTATTTTAAAGAGAGAAAGCATTTAGATAAATAAAGAAAGTGTTCATTAGTAGGCCAAAGTGATTACAGACAGCATAATTGTTACCTGTGTTAGCCCAGACGCCTTGAGCAGTTCTTGTGGAGAGCGGGTCCCATATAAACTGAGCGATCGCAGCAGCAGCATCCGACTGTAGACTTTATTTCTTGCCTGTCAATAGAAAATACATTTAGCTTCAATCAAAATGTCAAATGAAAAAATGAAGAGCCAGATGGGGGCAAAGAGCCAGATCTCCAGGGCCAGATTTCCAATTGATTACACTTCAGTCATGAAATATCCAAAAGATAAATTCACAAATGTTGAACCTGATCATTTCTAGTAGTGACTAGAACCTAAACTACACCAAGTTTAAGATGTTATAATACGACAAATATCCACATTTGAACAATATTTATTTTAGCTGCCCCCATCTGTGTTAAATATGGTTGAACTATAGAATGTTGTGATTTCATGTGAAACCCAGCGATAGGTGTACAACAGTCCTTTTACCTCTTTTTTGAAGTTGAGGAAGTAGTTTGTTTGGTCGATGAGAAAAATTTCCAAAGCAGAACGTCGCAGGTTGTATCTTCGCAAATGAACTTCCCTGATTTGAGACAGTGGCCATTTAAAATCATGACCAACTCCTTAGAAAAACACAATTAAAACAATGTTAACATAATTCAAATAACAAAAATATCTTAAAATAAATGTGTAATTATATATATAATAATAATAATAATTATATAATATTTTTTAGTAAGTTACTAAAGTATGTAACTTCCTGGATGTGGAATGTCACCTGCATGATTCCATGGAAATAAAAAGTTAAAACCACACTTTGGAACATTCTTCACGGAGATATAAGTTTTATGCCATACAGTGGAAGATTATAGCCAAAGGAACAACATTTCCATGGAAACAAGCTGGTGCAGGCCCTCAGGCAGACCAAATAAGAGTCAGGTTTGTGGAGATGCGAGCCCGCTCAGACTGTAACTAGAGTTTAAGTTACACAGTCTAACTAGTAGACTGTGTAACTTTCAGTGCGACCAAACACAGCCAAAATAAAAAAAAAATAAATAAATACATGCTTTATATTGTAGAAGCTTTTTGGCCTAAAAGGTTACACACTGTGGCTTTAATCTTCAAGTGCCCTTACCTTCCTCTTTTTCCTGGCTACTATCATAGAAGTAAATATGTTGTGTTGTGAGCTCCAGTCGGCCAGTAACAACGTCGACAATAGTCACCAGTTCACAGTCCTCCCAGAGAACCAGCTTCTCCTTCTGACTGGCCTCCTCCAGCTCAGCTCTGCAGGAAGACAACCATTTAATATCACGTCTACAATGTATATATACATTTATTAATAGGCAAGTAGTATTTTAAAGATGAACAAGTTTTTATATATATTTTTTTTATACTTTCAATTTGTCTTTCATTTTGAGTTGGTCACAGCAAACCATTTGGCTTCCAATACTGATATAGAAGAATACCTCCTCTGTTAAATATAATACTTTATTTATTTGGGTTTAGTAATAACATAAAATAAAATAAAATATGCACACATTTAGTATTGTTCTTGTTGGATAAAAAAATTATAAATAATATATAAGATAAACTTTTAAAAAATATTATTAATATAATAGTGTTTAGTAGATTTCTTGTATCAAATTAACCACTATTCCAGGATTTTTTTATGATGAGTAAACAACATTATAACATGATTAAAAGCGTGAAAAAAGCGACACTGTACATGTCCTTTAAGTGGGTTTCACTGTTGGACATTAAAACATGCAACTCCAGTTCTCAGCAGCAGGAGGCGTTTACTACATAAAGTATTCCATGATTAACTAAAATCCTCTTTCAGTGCACAAACCTAAAGCTTCTCCATGGGTTTCAGAAGAATTATGAAAACTTAAGACCATTGAGTTAACAGTTAACAACAGAACTAAATATTAAATCTTTTG
>JAIEZT010000198.1:6459577-6619577 GCA_019594935.1 Periophthalmus modestus
ATAAACTTACTCAAAATACAATTTTGAATAAGTTATATTATACACAAATATTTATATCTAATTCACACACTATTACTAAATGAGCACATCAAAAAAGAGTGAAAGTCAGATTTTTTAAGAACATGTAAATTTAACATGTGTATAAGGAAACAGAATCTTTACCATGTTCATGAGCTCTTTGAGGAGGTGCCGTGAAGGCTGCCCCAGAGAGATCAGGATTTCAAACAAGTGATTATAGCCTATCCTCTCCTTGAACACCTCCTGCAAACAAACAGTGAAAATGTATATCAATTTACCATACAAGTAGCATCTTAGCCCAGTTTAGACCTAATGTAGACTTGGTTTAGTCCTGGTCTAGTCCAGGTTTAGTCCCAGTTTAGTCTCAGTTTTAATGCACTCATAGTCTTTAAAGGTGGCATTCACACCAGTCCTGGTTTGGTCCTGGTTTGAGCTCGGTTTAGTCCTGATGTAAACTTGGTTCAGTTCTGTTTTAGTTCAGTCTTAGGCCTGGTTAAATCTAGGTTGAGTCCAGGTTAAAATTGGATACTTTGGTACTACAAATACAATTTAATATGCTGGTGAAAACATTTATACTCACACCTGCTCCTGTTTTTAATGTTTTAATGAAATGTACCTATTTGTTTTGTTTATTTTTTTTTTGTATTTCTCTGTATTTGAACAGGGCACTCATGAAAAGGAGAGTCTGAGTGTTCCCACTGGGTTCTCCCTGTATAAATAAAAATAAATGAAAGTCCAGGTTAAGTCCAGGTTTAGTTGCAGGTTAGTCACAATTCTGATGTGGTGTGTGCAAGTGTCTACAAGTGCATTTCACACTGGTCCTGGTTTGGTCCTGGTTTAGTTCTGGTTTAGTCCTGGTTTAATCCTCTTCTGACTTAGCTCTGGTTTAGCCTTGTTCTAGCTAAATCCTGGCTTAGTCCTAGTTTAGACCTAACTAAATCCTGGCTAAATCCTGGTTTAGCCGTGTTTTAGCTCTGGCTTAGCCCTGACTAAATCCTGTCTTAGTCCTGGCTAAATCCTGTCTTAGTAATGTCTTAGTCCTGGCTTAGATATGGTCCATGGCGGCGTTTAGACGTGTCCTGGCTTGATCCTGGTTTAGTCCTGGTTTAGTCCTGGTTTTGGTGTGTGAACACAGCAACAGCTTCTCCTCTTATTTTACCTTTGCAGCCGGTGACTTGTGCATTACTGTTGTAAGCGCCTTAATGGTTGCAACTGCAAGTGAGTCCAATCTTCCCTGAAACACCTGTAAAATGACTGTAGTTAATGAATTATGCAACTGTGTCCTTATGGTTACAGCTGCAATGGATTATGGGTAAGGAACAACGAACACAAACCAAATTTCAATGTTAAAGTAATGTGCATGCTGCATTATAAAGGTCTCATAATGGACCAAAACACAACATGCAGCACACAGATTGCTGACGTTTGATTTAATTAGTGTAACATGGTAGTTGTGTTTCCATAAATATTGTATTGTAGCATTGTATTCTACACTGTTTAAACAGCACCAGTCAAGTTTGGAGACTTTTATTTTAGTTTGTTTTTATAATAATTACTTTCTACATGTTAGATATGTAGAAGTGTTTCAAATATATAATGTAAGATATATGGAATTATGTATAATAATTATATATAAGTCTACTAAATATTTTTTCGACAAAGAAAAGGATGGCTACTTGGAGGATTTGAATATAAAATACATTTACTTAACTTTTTTCTTACTTTTCTACATAATTCCATATATTTTACTTCATATATTTGATGTCTTCTGTATGTGTATAAAATGTAGAAAGTAGTAAAATAAAAAAAAATAATAAAAAAAACAGTGATTGAGACAGTGTGTCCACATTTTTGATTGGTAGTGTATATTGTATAAGCAGATCTTGAGGTCAAAATAAGTCTGGTATGTACTATCTGCTCTAACTATAAAGTGTTTTATTGTCCGATAATCAGGAAGCGCTTGTTAGCATGTTAGTTATCAGCTTTACTGTGAATAAAATGTATAATCTCATCTCGGTGAATAATCAGGATGCTCAGAATGCATAAGGTAAGTGAAGAATAACTTTGGACCACTGCAAACTGTTTAAAATTAACTCGTTCTGTTTTACATTTTGCTTAAAGGTATTTTTAGTAATAGTTTTATATGCGGTAATATACAATGACTGTGTATCGCAGTAGAATGAGTTAAATTAAATGGAAACACAACTACTGAATAAATAATCAACTCATTGTCAGTGCAACTTCCTGTTCCAGATACTTTTGTCTTCCTACTTCAAATTAACACCGTCTTACTGTAAAGAACAGCAACTGAAGCAGGAAGAAACATTTAAAACAACACATTCACAAAACAGTGCGAACTCCCCTTTCACAAACCAACATTCAAATTTCAAAGCATGCAGCCTTTGAAACACGAATCTCTATCCAGCCAAGTCCTGCGTTGGTAGATAATATGTTGTAGTTTTTCAAGTTATTTGTAGCAATTAAATTTGGTGATCTTGGACGAGCTGGAGAGGGACTTAGGAGTAAAAACACAAATGAATACCGAATGCCAAAAATCACAGCAAAATCTGGTTAGCTTTGCCAGAGTAACACACCAGAACATTGTGATAGCATTCCAATGGAGCCCACTATACCGCAGACAACCAGGACAAAATGGAGGAGAGGGAGAGAGACGACAAAGCAAATATAAATAAAAGAAAATGAATGACATCACTCCACAGCGAGACTTGAATAGAGCTGAAATTTAAGGAAAGGTTTCTTACAATGAACGACTTAGTTTTAACCTGTTGTTTTATGTAAGATATCGTCTAAGATATCATACTTTTGTCATATTTTTTTTTTTTTTTTTTTTTACACTTTTGGCCTATAATGTTACTTGGAAAATATCTTAAAATGGTACAGCAGACAAAATAAACAAAAATATAACAATCTACTGGTGAATCTACTGTACAGTTACTGAAATAATTGTAAAACCAGATGTCAAAATATTGTAAGACTAGGAATTTTCTTATTTCAAATGTAAATCATTTTAAGGGTCTGTGGGAATTTGTGTGACCTACTTTTGTAATGTTGAAAGTTTGATTTACTCATAATTTTAGAAATGTATAATTTTAATATCAGAAAATGACTCGTTTCAATTTGGGAAAAATGTTTAATTGCCATTTTTCTGACTAGCATTTGCATTAGATTTGTGAATTAAGTTTTAATAATAGGATTCTGTTAAAAGCTCATATTTTTAATGCATCCAGAAGAATTGGAAAAAAAAAAAAAAAAATCTGAAATATGAACTGACAAACTAATACAAGAATCACATTTCAGAACATGTTTGTACAGATCTAAACTACAGGGTTAGCGGTTTGTATGCAGAATAAGACAGGAGATTTTGTTGTTTATGGAGGAAATGTTGGTACTTAAAATTTGCAGCTTTTTTGCGCTAATTGCAGCACGACTTGCCTCGTTACACAACTAAAGTTATTTATTTAAACTTCTGTCCAGACTAATACTGCATCAGGCCCTTGCATCTGTCACTATATTAAGTAAGTTCCACAGGGTTAAACTAAGGGACTTACATGTGGTGGTCTGATACAGGCCTGTCCACCTGTGTTCACTCTGAATACATCAATGGAGGGATTATACGGCGAAATATAAAGTGTCTTTATACTAGAGATTGAAAGCTTGTTCACAATGAAAGGGACGTGTAGCCTTTTCAACAGAGGACAAATGGGACAGATGGGATTGATCTGTGAAATAAAGGCCAGAATCAAAGACTTCAAACAGAAGACATGGATGTAAACTAATAAAAACATTTACAAAAATATATCAAACTGTAAATAATAACTGGTAATAGTGCTTCATTACCAGCATTTTTAGTAAAATTTATAGATTTTTTTTTTTTTTTTTTTACTAAGAAGAATATTAAACCTAAAAAGAAATCTGCATGTATAAAAACCTAATATTCTCATTCTTGTGGCTTTATTTCCCTTTTAAACATGCATTTGATCACCTTGGGATAAGTATTTCACATTTGCTAACTTAAAATACTGTCTACATTAGAAAAACACGCTTTATAAACTACACCTCTGTTTCCGATGAGGCGTTTAGGTGTTAGAGCTCCCCCTGCTGTCCACAATGGGAATGAACAATTTGACCGTAGAATGTGTCTGGTGATCGTTAAAAAACACTTTTTCTTTCCTTGTCTCCTGACAAATTTGACATGAATATCTCGTCAGGCTGTGGAGTGGTTAAAGGGAGGGTACTGGGGTGTTTGGCAGCAGTAGGTGATAGGCGGGTGAATGAACTTTAAAATAAAACTTAAATAAATAAAGTGAATGGTATCTCCGTGGTACCTGGGTGTCCCTCTCTCCTGACAGTAACATGTTGTTGGTTATATCTTTCTGGTCCTTGTCAGCCGACGTGCTCCTAGCATTTATCAGCTGATACACAATACATAATACAGGCAACATGTCAACAAAGCAAGAGGTGGTACAGATAGGGTTATGGGGATAGGGTTAAGGATTAGCCATGGGGAGGAGGTGCAGGGGAGGAATATGTGGGAGGAGGAGGAGAGGTGAGAGGTTAAAGGTTACAATAAGCCAGTTAGATATTAGGGTTGCTGTGAAGAGGTGAAACCAGTGGGCCAAGCCTGTGTGACATGCAAAAATGAAGACAATGCATTTTTTCCACCTATAATATAATAACAATATCAGAATTCCTCTATTTTGATATATAAACTATACAAATATGCATAGTATCTGCTCAGGTTAATGCATATGCATACTTTTAATCTAACCTGGCAACCATATTGAAAACAAGAGCAAAAATGGTCTAAATTGCAGAATAGTTATGACTAGACTAATAAAAATAAATTATAACAACTTTATTTTTACATGAAGGTTTCAAACTGCCCAGAAATACCTTCCTTTTGAATGGGGTGGTAACACAGGTAGAGGTTTTCATTTTCAAAGTCAGCTCTACTTCCTGTATTTTAGTACTTCAACTTTTCCCCACAAACTGCTACTTAACTGATGTGAAACTATGATAAGTATTTACCACATGTACTATCTCACCAAACCAAGTTATCATTAGAAAAACATGAAAACCTGTCATATTAAATCTTAAGTTTTAAATCTAGAGAGTGCAAAATGCAATTCCACTCACTCTCATCCAAATTTGTGCCATGTTTAGAGAATCGAGGGTAGATGGAGTTTACCTTGCTGTTTTGCAGGAGTCTTGTGAGATGCTCAAAGCAGTTACTGTTGAGGAAGATGGCTTGTAGAACCGGCCGATCCGAGCACAGGAACATGTCTCTGATGGTGTCTATGAGATACAAATAAGTAGAGGTAAAAATTAAATTCATGTCATGTTCTTTAATGCTGCTAATGCTATGCTTTTAATATTAACATCTAAAAAATACACAGATCAGGGAAAAAAACACGATATGGCTGGTAAGATTAATCGCAAATTAATCTGGATTGCAATTTCCTCCACAAACAACAAAATCTCCTGTATATTCTGCATAAAAATGGTTAACCCTGTAGTTTAGATCAGTACAAACATGTTCTGTAATGTGATTCTTGTATTAGTTTGTCAGTTCAGATTTCAGTCGCTTTTAAATTGTGAACTTTGAACAGATCCTAAGATTAAAACGTATATCGCATATCTTTTCGTGGCTGTATTGTTCTCCCCTGATCTTTGCACAGGACATACCTAACATATTGACTTGCAGCGCCACAAATCTGCTCTCCCAATGTCTCCCCAGCGTTGGCACTTTCCCCTTCCCCTGCTTCTGCTGCTGTTGTTTCGAAGCCACTACTGCAGCCGGATCCGAATTGAGCAACTTGAAATAATTCTCCAGAACCGACGCGATCTCCACTTGCCGCTGGTCCGAACTGGAAGCTAGGAGGCGCTGTACCACTTCCCGGAGACAGCCTAGAGTTAGCAGGGCCTTTCGATCGGGTGCCTCGCTGTCCCAGTCCTCTCCTTCGTCTGTGGGGCAGCTGCCGAGCGAGCAGTCCCCCAGCACCCGCATCAGTACCTCCATAGTGGCTGGGGAGATGGCGAGCAGAGCATTTCTCTACGGGACAAACAAGAGACAGGTTTAGGCAAATGAACAAGACTTGCACTGTGAAAATACAGTATATATGCAACACTTTTTTCCCCATTCAAAAGATGTAACCGCTATGGTCCTAATTTTTCATCATCCTGAAACACATGGACATGAGTAAAACACCAGCCTCATAGCATAACTGCATAACATTTTGGTCAAATTTTTCTGTATAATTCTACTCTCCAGACGCTGCTGCATCTGTAGGTACCACTGCCTCTATCCTCGCCCAATGACACATATTTTTACAACCACAAAAATGTAAAATAATCCAAACTGCCCCAGTGATCTTATTGAAACAGACAGTTTATTTTTGTATTTTCCACAAAACTTTGACAAATTACTTGAGGCTAACAAAAAATAAGTTTTATTTAATTGTAGATTTTATTTATTTAGCTTTTACTGATTTAAATATGTTTAATAAGCCAATTAATTTGCCTTTTTTTTTTAAAGAACCAAAATAAACCAAAATATTCACGCAATAAATGTTTTCTGAGTTCAGTTCATTTCAGCGAGTATAACTAACTAACTCCTTTTTGGCAGTCTAGACATGTTTTACTGCAGTGATTTGATCAAAAAGGAGGAAAGATGCCGTTTTGTTCTCAATTCTTTTTTATCTGATATCCCGCCAGTATGCTATGATCTCCCTCACCCTCATTTCCATGTTTATTTTAGATCTAAGGCCGGAGCCTGAAATAAACAGTCTGAGTCAATGAAACGTTTGAAGTTATAAATTCTTCAAAACTATTTCACAACATTTCCAAACCCCAAATTACCATGAAACAAAAACTGGTAATGGTTTTCTATTTTTTATTTATTTACTTGACCATAAATAAGGGTACTGAACTGTTACTGAACTGAACACATAAATAAATGTTTCTTAGAAGTAAAGGAAGAGGCACACATTTGAGTGACTTATTTTGACTGACTTTTTCTTGCACAAATTATAACTTGTGGTCTTGTAAATTGTATCTATAGTCTTACCTGATCCCCGGCTACTATGGCCCCAAACAGGTGAAGCAAACAGCACTTTAAACTCTCCTTTAGATGCTCACTTTCCTGGAAGCACTCTGTAACAAGAACAAAAGCCATAATTAAAACATTCAAATGCATTGAAAGGATCTGTACGCAATGTTATGTTATCTGTGCAAACAAAGCAGGAGCATAAAGCACAGCCACACCCGTTTAATGGATTGTAATGTTAAAGGCGCTAAACCTGATTTCTACACTCGTAAAAAAACAGAACTAGTTCATTTTAAACAGTTTGCAGTGAACCAAAGTTATTCCGCACTTATCTTATGCCTTCAGAGCATCCTAATTATTCATCGTAATGAGTTTATAATCGCTTTTCACAACAGAGCAGAGCGGAGAATGGATTATTTCTGTTGTTGTGGTGTTATATTGTTAAAAATTGTGAGCCCTGGTAAATAGTAGCACTTTGTTTGATATTTTAGACTATAGATTTGCAGATAGAGGTAGGGGAATGGTATGTGTCTGTGACCTCCAGCTCATGGTCCTGGTCATCTATTAACTCATCTGTCAACACATTCGCTTGGGCACAATGCTCTGTGTGGGCTCTGTGAAGTCTCTTTGCTTCGTGCCACTCATACCACAACTAGCAATCAACAAAAGGACCTTTTTAAAAAACATTCAAACTCAAATCATAATGCAGTTCTTAACTAGGTCAAGATCAGTGTTTTGATCTAATACCGTTTTAAAAATAACCGTAATTATCTATAGTTTCATTCACACATTTGGCTAATCCTGCATGTTTAATTTTAATATTTTCAAAGCAGTATTAAAGAGTTTATACTTTTTTTTTCATGTATTTGAGCTATATGTGTGTTTCCCCAGTACAGATGCGTTGTATAAACAGCTTTTTGAGATCAGAATAAGTCAGCTGCGTGTTACTTATGTGTTATTTTACGGTCCAA
Source organism: Periophthalmus modestus (assembly GCA_019594935.1). Lineage (NCBI taxonomy): Eukaryota > Metazoa > Chordata > Actinopteri > Gobiiformes > Gobiidae > Periophthalmus > Periophthalmus modestus. The sequence continues at coordinate 6,467,633 of JAIEZT010000198.1, forward strand.
GAATCAGGAAGTGCGCTTTTTGCATGCCAATTATAGTTAACATTACTGTGACTGAAAACTCCGCTGTGAATAATTAGGACGCTAAGAAGGCATGAGGTGAGTAACTTGGAACTCCTGCGAACCTTTAAATATTAATTATTTCAGTTTTTCATGTTTTAATATAGTAAAAATAATGTAATATTATTAGATCTGGCTCGCTTGTAACCACAGTACAGCTAAATAATCTCTTTTCATCATTAAATTTGATTCTAGTTTGTATCATATTGTTGTATTCTTCATAAATCAGTCGAAAATAGACTTACGATAAAAGAAAGGAACAAACTCCACAGTGAGAGGTGCTGCTTTGTACTTCTGCCTGCTCCGCTCCACTGTCCCAACCTGCTCTCTGAAATCAAACCAACCCAGTTAAGATATAAATACACACATAAAAGCTGCTAACATTAATATTTGATCATCTTGCAGGGCATGTATGGTATATTCAGTTACCCGCTGGTCCGATGCCTCCAGTTGTGATATGGGTCGTATAGACTCTCACAGAAAGCCAAAGCGTGTCGGACAAATTCTTCAGCCTGGCTCTGGTCCACCATCTCCTTCTCTTTGGTCTTACTTTTCAACTATAACCAACAGAAATTATAATTAGCCTTAAGAATCAGTAAAATGTATTGTATTAATCTATGCAAATTAGTATTAGGACCTGTCACAATAAATACTATGGACTAATAAATTACACTGTCATTGTTATTTTTGGGAGTCAGTATTTATCATGAGTACTTTTTATTTGAACTAGTGGGGATAATATTGCTTTAGGGTTACTGCGGCAGTGGCAAAATTTGGCTGAAACTAGTGAAACTAGATACTTTAAATAATGTGTTGATTACAAATGATTATAAATAAAATCAGTTTCCCATTACTCAACGTTGATTTACAGTTTGGTCAAATATTTATTCATTCAGTGATTGTAAAATGGCCCATGTCACATCTACCCTGGGACAGTATGAGCAGGATTGAAATCTCACTCTATCTAAACTCTATATCTCTATCTAAAAATCAAACAGAATAACACTAGTAGCTAGTACTAAATAGTGGGATTACAGAAGTTAAAATTAAGATACATTACTCAAACCTCGATAAGTTAGAACAAGTTTAATGTTTGTGCAAAGATCTCACCTGCTGAATGTAAAGCGTGGTCATGTTGATAATGTGATTGATGTAGGAGCAGGTGCCGATCTCCTCCACATTGGACAAGTTCCTGCAAAAAAGCACATTAATTTACTTTAATAGGTTGCGTTCAATTTAAATAGTTTATTATGTCATCATTTCACATAGAGGGCAGGGAGCTACATAACTCTATTCACAGTTTTTAGAAGAAATATCAAATATCGTTATGTTCCACAACTGTTGAAGCTTGTTATTGGTTGGAGATTGGCTCCACAAACTTGACACTTGTGTCTTAGAGTCGTTTCAACTGACAACAATCACGTCTTTGTGAATAATGGCACCACTTTAGTTTATTCTAGCAGAGAAGGTGTTAAAATTTGTGGCAGTTTTAGTTTCATGTGGATGGGCCCAGTAATTACAGAGGTATTAATCTGACAGTTAAACCACAAATTCCACCATAGAATTATGATCAGTCCTCCAGCTCAGTTTTAAAATATAGGGATTTAAGAATGCTGTAATATTAAATGAATGCAACCTAAGCCTCATTCACACATGCACCAGTCCCAGAACATTGTTGGATCTGCTCTGTTCACACTTAACCTACATTTGGCTCTTCACACTCTCTCAAATAGCAACATGCTGCTGCGTCATTTAAATATAATGAAACCAGAACGCAATCGTGTGACGTAACCAGGAAACCAAGATAGTAACCAAGGAAAGCAGCAGATAACCAAGGAAACCAAGCTCGTAACCAGATAACCAAGGAGTGATACTGACAATTTACTAGCTCTATTCACTCATAAGGTTTCCCTGCATATTCCTAGTAACGTAAATTTCGGACTATAAGCTGCTACTTTTCCCCACGCTTTCAACCCTGCGGCCTATACAACGGTGCGGTTAATTTATAGACTTTTTTTTTGGCTAATGGCCACCGGGGGCACTCTCTAGCAGTAAATGCAAAAATGAGACAGACATGGGGAAGATTATACGCTGAAGAATACACTAGTTTTGATTTTGAACTGTCATTTTGCGCATCATGCAAATGCCCTCATCATGGAAAACACACAAAGAAATGAAGATGATGCAGGTTTTAAGATAAATGCAAAGAATCTGGCATCAAAGAAGGAAATAGAGACACTGCACGTGAGTTTGGCATCAATGAATCGATGGTGGGACGATGGAGGCAGCAGCGGGAAGAACTTAGTCAATGTAAAAAGACGACAACAGCTTTTAGAGTAAAATAAAAGCAGATGGCCCATGTTGGTGCTGTTTTATTTTCTAAACACGCAGGTATGTCCATCCTGTGTTGATGGCGTGTTGGTGCCGTATTACTGACTTTCTAGCACACTTTGAAAAAAAGTGTCTTAAATTAAAACTCAAAAAAACCTCAGTGTACCGTCTTTCTGTGTAAATATCTCATGTTACAACATAAAAACCTGCGGCTTATATTCAGGTGCAGTTTATATATGTGCAAAATTAATTTTCTTTTAAACTTGAGCTGGTGTAGTTCGAATTTATGGCAATTTACCCCAAAAAATGCCAGATCAAAAATACAGGGAAATCAGTTCTGGCTGTGTTCACACACTGTTTGAGGATTGTTATTATTATCTTTGTCAGTTGCAGTTGCTTTCTGACCTGCAGATGAGAATGAGGAACTTGAGGAGGAGCAGAGCCAGGTTCTGCTGCTCTGGCTCCAGACCGTCCGAGGCCTTTTGGACGCATTGCAGCAGCTGGTGACGCAAAACCTGAAGGATGTTGTCTGGGAGCAGGGTCAGCACCGGGGGCAACTCCTCTGGCCTAAGAGAAAACAAACCAATATTAGACCTGAACGTTTTTGGAAACATGTTTGTAGAGATGCAAACTACAGGTACAACAAGATGTACCTATAAAAAGATGTTTCATATAAATGTATTCTGATGTATCTTGACATTAAAAACTCAATATGTTACAAAGTTTACTACTGTCTATTGACGCCTCCATTATTCAAATTAATGCCTGTCCGTTACCATTTGCTTTGATAATGCGGGTGTTTCAGAGGTTCAAAGTACATAGTGTACTCTTTGTGTGCTGCTGGTAAAGAGCTGTATGCCGTCATCTATGCAAAACATACACAAATATTACATTTTTCTCTTAAAGCAATGCCATACAAACAGGTATTATGAACAACCTCGTGTACCTCATATTTAACTAATGGATTAGAGTGAGTTCACAAAGTGAACTTAAAACATACAGCGATAGCAATTTCAATTTTTGTCACAATTGGAATCTTTTTTCTAAATTGTTCAACCTTATGCACGTGTTTCAGAAAAATAAAAAATTAGGATAGTTGTCATAGCAATTAACACTTCAAAACAAAATATCGTGTCTTTTGAATGAGCAGCCATTCTTCTGTATAAGCCGCTCCTGGGGCTAAAGTATGAGTTCACAGTGTGTGGTCTGCATCTAATTTTAAAGCTTTATTAATTTATTGTCTGAGAATGAGGAAGTTAGCTTGCTAATTGCTGTTAGCATTACGGTAAAGGGAAAACTCTCCTCTGGCAGTAAACATCATTGGTAAAGATCAATGAATGCTGCCATTGTGTCCTCAGGCAAGACACTTAACCCACTTGCCTCCAGTGTCTGTGTACACCAGTGTACAAATGTGCAAATGTGTGTGTGAATGAATCAGTGGTTTCTTGATGTAAAGTGCCATAAAGGTGGAAAAGCGCTATATAAAAATGTGACCATTAACCAAATGTAAAACCGCAAACTGTTTTTCACATTTTTAGATGATTAAAATCAGGTACAGCATCTTTAAAATCTCTTTTCTACATGCACAATACTGGCTACTGCATCCAATCAACTTCTTGTTAGTGGTAAAAAACAGCATCTAGACTTGGCTCAGCTCATCAGAGAAATTGCAGCTAAGAAGCAGGCCCTGAGTGTATTGACGAGATGGAGAAGCAGATGTGACAGCTGCGAGGAGAGAAGGAGGGATCCACACAGAGCTAAAAGAGGGAGAGAAGGGGACTGGAAAAGGACCAAGGAAAAGAGGTCTGATTTTTAAGAGAGACTTAGAAAAGTCATTAAAAGAGAAGGAAAGCCAGATAAAACAGAGGGATAGAGGAACTGTTTTTCATATAAACACTACTTCAGATGGCACTCAGTTAAATATCTTTTTAAAGGGGGGTATTACACTTCTATGGGGTAGTACCTGCTAACACACATTTAGATGACCATGTTACCCTTTACTCTTTTAAAATGACTATATTCACCAAAAACAACCTATTAACATGTTTTATGAGGTTCACTTTAGTTGTTGATGAGTCTCCCCTCCCTTTGCTCTCTGTGCTAAGTCGCTCCCCCTTCAGAACGCTATCACACCACAATCAGTGTGCATCCCGCAAAAGAAACTACTGCATCAGGTTTGTTAAGTTGTTGTGTACAGTTTTGTATCATGTTTTTGTATATTTATGGAGAAGTGTCGTGTGGGGGCACGGGCTTGTGGGCAGAGCAAAGGACAGAATGTTACAGCTAACCATAAAGAGGGTTTGAACAGGGCCCGGGAGAGATCACTAAATTACTCAAGCATGTATGGATGACATCTGAAACGTCTTCTGGCATCTTTTGGATGAGGGGACAATGTTATAACATGGTAGAGAGCTAGAAATAAAATGAATTTTGCATAACACTCCGCTTTAAGTATTGCAGAACAGTTTATGTGCCAGAAAAAATGTGGGGGCTAATCATGAATGTAGAAATGGACTGTTAAACAGATTAGTTAAACCTGATTTTTCAGAGACCAAAGCGGAGTGACAGTGAAGCCAACAAGAACTAGCATACTAGAAAACACTTCCTGATTATCAAACAATAAAATGCTTTCTAATTAAATGCAGACAATATTTCTATATTTTGGTCACATTTTATATAGCGCATTCACACACACATTCATACACCAGTGAACGCAGACACTGGGGGCGAGGGCGGTTAAGTGTCTTGCCCAAGGACACAACCACAGTCTTCTACCAATGATATTTATGTCGAGAGTGAGTTTCAAACCCCCAACCTTCAGCTCAGGGAACAAACGCTCTACCAACTGAGCTACTGTCGCCTCATTGCTCAAGCACATGGGGAAAAATCTGGTCCAGGAGCGTTAATCAATTTGTAGCATTGTAGCAACCGTTCACATGTGTATTACCTGGTCGGTGGCTTTTCAAAATCCACATTTAGGCATCTTTCATAGGAGCTGACGAAAATCTCCAGCCATAACTTCAAGTAGTCTGGATCCCTCTGCAAGTAGAGACAAAAATAAAAATGAATTGTTTGTTTAGCTGTCTGCCAACTCAAAAATGACAATCATTCAAGTTAAGTTATAAATTGCCACTGCGTACAATATTTGTCAAGTATGTAGCCTCATTTATTCAGTGTAGTTAATTACCCCTTTGTGCTACGACCAAACAATGCCTGCAAACCATAAAGATTTTGTCAGTCTATAAATGGCTGGAACAATTGGGAGTACAAATGAAGGACTTTAACTGCCTCATTTAGCACAGTCAAGTCGCAAAACAGCAATTATGGTGTATTGTGTTAATGGTTGAAAAATACTTAAAAATAATGTCGGTTTAGTCATATAAGACCAAATGCCACTGAAGAGAGTGTGCCAGATGGTCTGTGTCTTATGTATTGTAGGTGCGGGATTTTAGACAATGCACCTGTGTGGTACAAAACAGGTTTAACTTCATTTTAAAGGGATATGAGGGAAGCTGACCTATCCACATTTTCCAAATTCCTGATCGGTGCCTCGACAAACAAACAATGAGAAACTGAAGGATGTGAATGTTGGAAAATACAAACTAAAACTGAAATTCTTGGTGTTAAAAAAACAAAACAATAAAGTAGTGCTATGGGGCACCAATTTTGTCTAATCAGAAGCAGAGTTGAATGAGGACTGTGTAGAAACAACTGAGACGATCCCAGAAAGTGTGCGCATTTATAATGGTGAAATATTAGAGGACAACTGATCAAACTTAAACATCCTGTGCTGTACTTGATTTTGAACTTGTTGTTGTAGTACATTTACTTGTTTTATTAGAGGCTGTACCATAGTATATGTATTTAGTAGTCATATATATAAATGGACATAGCTAATGTGCTAGCCGCCGTGTTACAAATAGGAAGTGATCATGGGCTCTAGCTCCATCGACTCTGGCTCCAATTCACTTTACATTGAAAAACTGTCACACCTCTCTCTGTAACTCCTGCAGTGGGCCTCGTCATTTTGGTCTTAAATGTTCGTATTAACCTACAGGATCTACATGAACCTGGGGTTTTTATTTCGCTTTGGCCATAAATCAAGATATGAATACTGATAACAGATAAATCAGATGCCTTCTTTCCCCGAGGTCACTCCTGCTGGCATTTAGCAAGAGGTTTGATTGACAGCGTTGATAAGCGCCGCTCCCTGCTAACCCAGCGTCACTCCAGATTGGCTCTTTGGTTGCTATGATACTCACGGTTGAAATTCCAGCTGTAGAACTCAGCTCCAAACTCGCCGCTAGCCGAACGCTATGGGTGACATCACACTCCCTTAGTCCACGTCTTTATACAATTTATGGGCTGTACTTGTTTGTTTGTTTTTTGCAGTAAAATCTCAAATTTTGCCCCAGTACAGATGTATAGCAAAGGCTGAGTGGTGTCTGTATCTGATTATAAAGCATTCTTATCCTCCGTGAACCAGGAAGTAATGCTGGTGTGCTGTTAGCATGCTAGTTGTTGTTAGCATTACCTTTATTTATTGTAAAGTAAAAGCGCTACTTTTGTAATATACTCTTTTAAACTGGAGTACCCACCGTTTTTTGTGTATGAGTAAAGAAATAAAGTTTAGAATAATACAGGCCCTATATTTTTGACTTGTACTTAAAATAGAGATTATAGGGCACATTTGAGGTTGCACATTGCAGAGAAAAGTTGCAGCAGCCGGGTGGGTTTAAAGAAGACGAGTGACTTGTGTGCGTGTCAGACTGGGACAGATCCAGGAAGCAGCTCAAGGCATTTCCCAGTGAAGTCATCATGAAGAGTGAGTCTGCAAAGCTCTATGTGTTTGTGGCTATGGAGAGGAGGGAGGAGGAAGAAGAGAGGGAGAGAAGCAGAGAAGGAGAGAGGAGGAGAGAGGGGAGAAGAGGGGAGAGAGGGGAGAGGGAGAAGGAGAGGAAGACACAGAGAGGGAGAGGGGAGGGAGAAAGAGGATCAGAGGGGAGAGAGAGAAGGGAAGGGGGTTAGCGAGAGAGAAGAAGGAAGACAGAAAAAGGAAATGAGAAAGAGACACTGAGAAGACAGTGGGGAGAGGGAAAGAGAGAGGGAACGTGCGATAGTGGATAGAGAGAAGAGAGTGGTGAAAGGGGGAGAAAAGACAGAGAGGGAAAGGAGAGAGACAAGGAGAGGAGGAGAGAGTGAGAGAGGACCAGGAGGTAGAGGAGTGCAAAAGTAGATGAGGAGTCAGAGAGGGAGGAGAATGGGGAGAAGGGAGAGAAGAGAGTTAACAACAGGAAAAAAAGAGAGGGGGGAGGGAAAGAAAGTGAGGGACAAGGGGGCAAGAGGAGGAGGAGGAGAAGAAAAGGAGAGAAATAGGAGATTGTAGAGAAAGAGAAATAGAGAAAGGGAAAGGGGGGTGAGAAGAGAAAGAGAGGCAGAGAGGAGAGAGAGGAAAGAGGACAGAGGAGGACAGCATTAGCCACGTGGATTAATATGTTGTGGTGGGAGAGTCTGTGTAACTTAAGCTGCATGAATCAAGAGACAGTTGGAAATAGACTGTGGGCACTAGAAGGACAGGACACTTTTCCCTCGACATCTGAGGCAGAACCCCCCTCAAACAAGACCCTATGCACTCATATTTATACTTCCACTCATGTTTTGTGCTAGATTTGAACGTCAACCAAGACATTTAAATTCTCAACAAGACAGGACAAGACAAGAGCTACTTCTGTCTGAATCACCGCTGCAGTAAATGATTGTACAAGGTAAAATAATAACAATTAGTGCTGCGAGATTTTGTAAAACATGTCCAAAATGTGTCATGTTACTTAAACAATATGAACTGATCAACTAATACAAGAATCCTGTGCATTTCAGAACAAGTTTGTAGAGGTCTAAACTAAATTATCTAAATAATCGTAGGCTTTGGTTTGATTGCGTTGTATCTTGCAGTACTGGTAACATAAGGTCGATGCTTAGTAGGGCTGTAATCGACTAAAGAAAGTCTTGGTTGGTTAAAGACACGTCCTGCCGATCGATTAGGGGACTAAAAAGGGGCGTGGCAAAACCTGTAAAAACTATTACGTATTTCTATCTGCCCGAAACTGCGTCACAAGACTACGCCTGCACAGGAATTCATCCAAAAACGAGAACTCGGAAAGGTTTTAATGAGGTAGATTAAACTCATGATTCACTTCCGAGTCTTCTGCCAACTCACGCCATACCTTCAAATTTCGGTCGACCAAGACACCATCGACCGGTTACTCAACTAGAACGCCTATAGGCTTCATGTTTAGTCCCATTGAGTTTTGAGTGAGGCAGCAGTTTCCTCTTGAACGCACGTGTCAGACAGCAGAGACCGAGACTGTGGTGGTTTTGTCCTCGTTTAGAGCTGAGCACAGAGATGCCCTTTGAGGGTTTAGACACACCCAGATCTGCCCTGTTTACCCTCTAACACAAAATCAACCCAACACCATGTAAAGGGAGAGAGAGGAAAATGTGCTCAAGAGGTAGTGAGTGTATTATTGTTGCCTCAGAATAGCATTAAAGGGGCACTCCGCAAGTTTTTTAGTTGGAGCGCCCCAAAGCTTATTTTCTCCATAGAGATGTTTTGTTGTTTTGTCTGGAATGATCAACAAAATGGCATTAAAACATAGCAATCGTCATGGAGACACAAGAAAGGTCTGGAGTTGAAATAATGGAAAATAGTGTTGTACGGTACTAAAATGTGAAACTCCATTTCGATACTGAAGAATAGACTCGATACTAGATACAGACACACAAATGATCATTTTAAAAGCTCTTTTTTGGACAATATTGTAATTTTCAACACAAAATAATAGCATTTGTTTATTACACCACTAGTACCTGTGATAAAACTGTTGAGGAAAGGTCAAATTGGTCAAACATCTTAAATGACTATATTAGATTTAGTGATTAGTATCCGAGTTTCGATACTTTTGACAACCCTGATGGAAATAATGAAAGGTAGATGAGTTTATCCCATACTATAACATACTTTTTATGCTAGCAAATGATATTACAACACAATATTCAGCAAACCTGACATTACTACTAGTGAAGGACGCTCCTATAAGAATAAGGTCAAAAGGTACATGAGTCGATACGCTTAACAGAGACAAGAACGACAGCAGCCATATTGGATTTCCTTATAATGAATGAATCAATGTCTGGCTGCACAGGACAAAACCATTCACCATCTGAAACGAGTTATGAACAAATCACTGTGTTGTTCTTGCAGGTTGGGGGGATTTATTTAACCACGTTTGTGTGTATTAACATGTGATTCTTCATGTGAATGTTTGAATGTGTGATTATGTGGCTGTCGTGCTACATGTCCTACATGTGTACTGATGATAAACTAAAATACTGATGCAAAACAAATCTACCTATAGGGGTACAAAGAGTCAACTGAACCAAGACACAGAGGATAAGCCATTTGGAAGGACTCACGAACATTATTAGACTATATGGTAGACATATATTATTACTTGTAGTAGTTTTGTTTTTTTAATGAGGTTTATACTGAGTAGTTTAATTATGTTTTAGATCAAAGTCTATAATCCTACATAAATTGGTAAGTTTACATAAAATCTTCTTCCTGCTATATACAACATTTTAAGCACGTTGTCACATTCAAAAGACATAATATTTTGTTTCAAATTGTTAATCCCTATGGTAACAGTCCAAAGTTTTCATCATTCAGAAATCCACAGATTGATTGACTGACTTTGAAATATAAGCTTTGTCTCAACTTGTCTGGATGATGGAATAGAAAGTAATGTTAGGCTAATTGTTTTTGTATTTTCAGAAGTACAACAATGACAATATGAAAGATATCAACCAACCACATAGTTATAGCTCATAGTAAAGTTCTATTTATAGCTAGACTAGAACACTTAAAAGGTCCTATATTACACAAAATACTCTTGTGAGCTTTAAGGCATGTTATAATGCTGTTACCTCATCAAAAACAGACCTGGAGTTGTGTTTTGTTTCATTCCCACATGTTTCATTCACACTTTATTATTACTCTGTCTACATCTTCAAAGCTCAAAACGCTCTATTCCACCTTGTGATGTTATGAAGCGATAGTTTCAAAGTTAACAGCTACTTTTAACCTTTTGTTCAGTAAATTGGCAAATCCAAGGCTGAAATTATCCAAATGATTCAAGTGGAGGTGTGTGGAGTTTAAAAACACAGTGGAGCACTTCCTGTATCACCACATGACATCACAAGGTGGAACATTGTGTTTCCAGTTCGAGAGAAGAACTCAGCCTAAATCTGCAGGGTTTGTGTGTGAAACATAGATCATTAAACAGTGTAATATGTGGCCTTTAATTAGTTACTAGTACAGCTAAATGATCTTCCCTATTGTGACGTCAGCATTGTTAGTAAATGTGATCCATGGAGCTTTTGCGCTTGTAAAGATATATTATTGTATTGGCCAACTGTTTTACCAAAGTCTTTAATTGTCTCATTTTACCACCCCTCCCTGTTTAACTCTGCTCTTATATGGCTTTTTAATTGCAACCAACATTATTAAAGCAATTTGTATAAACCGCTGTGCTACTTAAAGATCACGAGGCTAAGCAAATCTTCACAAATACGACAGCAAGATGCTATTTGACTGGTCGAAATTAGCAAGTCACAAAGGCTGCGATTCTAGGTAATGAAATGACTCTTAATTTGTGTAAAAGCTGCTGACCCTGCAGTTAAAATCTCTACAAACATGTTCTGAAATGTCCCTCTGTGTCAGATGCCCTCCCTGTGTCACCGCGGGGTTTTACTCTGTAAAAGCTGCTGACCCTGCAGCTTAAATCTCTAAAACATGTTCTGTAAAGGATGGGATTCTTGTATTAGTTTAGCAATGCACTGTGAAGTAAACCTGGATTTGAAAAACATCACTATTTACTCTATTAAAAGGTTCGCATTGTAACTTTTCCACTTGGGTTTTGTCTTGTCTCCATGGCGATATCATAGCTTGACCTGGAATGTTACACTGTATGACATTAGACTTTTCTATCCTGCATTTATTCAATAACATGCATTCTTACAGCTCAAAAAAGCACTGAAAAACATGTATTCTTGCAGAAAGCGGGGCAGCCTCTCCACAGATCTGACCTGTAACTTGGCCACATGGTGTTACCTGCTTGACTCCAGATGGATAACTTAAATGCCATAGCAAACAACCTTGAGTAGTTGTTCGCTAATAACTCAATAGTCATTTGCGTTCCTGTACATAGTTAAAACCCCGAGGCTAGCTTTTTCTTTAGCTGCTAACTTCATCTTGTGCTAGCCTCCTCCTTGTGCTATGAATATCTCCCTCTCTGCAATAACACTGATGTCATTGACGCTGATTTAGCCATAGTTCTTGGCTTTGGCTACCGAATACGTCACTATATTGAAGACTTCATGGACCATACGCAGCGCGGTTACAATGTAGCTGTAGCAAATTGCCCCGCATGTCATCCTTTATGGCAATGGCAACAGAGGAGGGACATTTTTAAACATTGTGGTGGGGCTAATTCTAGACCACTTCCATCGAAACTGGTGATCTGGGAGCACCCCATAACCGCGCCCTGTCTGGGGAGTAAAGAGGGAGAAGGGTGGGGCAGCTGAGAGAGAACCAAGAGAGTCAGATCAATTCAATCACATTATATTATTAGGCTAATTAAATGCATGCAGTAATACAACATGTCCCATTGTGTTGGTTATTATGTCACTACATCTGCAGAGGAGTGTTAAGCATTTCTGTTCATTCACATTTATTTTTTCTATTTTGCTGTGTCAAAGGTTGAAGAATTTTGCCTGGGATGGTACAAAGTGGATGGCTAATATTAACAAAAGGTAATATCTTATCACATTATAAAAACTGTCATCCTGATAATGATAACTCCACAGAAGGTTTGGTTCAGCAGTTTTTATAATTAAATGTTATAAATAAGAAACTGGCATATCTCCAAGAAAACTGTTTTGATATTACTTGAAGCAAACATGCAGAAAATAAAGCACCGTTCTTGAATTCAAACATAGCACTGGTAAATATTGGTGGTAATATATCTATAGGCCTACTACTTCCTCCTCCTATAATAAAAAAGAGAACATTTATTGTGTTTCCTGTGTGCATTAGCTTTAGTGTTGAGCAGTCGAGCTGACGGGAGCAGAGCCGCTTACGTAATGCTCTTATTTGTCGTCTGTGACCTCTCCACCTCTGTCTACGTAACTGGAGTCACCCTCTGCTAGCATGGCACAGGGCATGTTTTTTCTGCAAATGTAATCTAAACAATAAAACATCAAATTGTGTTATTTTAAGTTTTGAAAGATGTCTAATGAAAAACTGGACTGTACAGTTTGCTAGAAGTTATTGCAACCTCAGCGCTTGTCAAATGCTAACTTGAATTACAATAAAAGGCCCTGTCCCTGCTTTTTCCCCATGTATTTAAGCAAAATTTGTCTCTTGAGGTCAAAAAAACTTCTTTGCGTGCTGTCTGCATCTATTTAGACAGCCTTTCATTGTCTGATAATCAGGAAGTGTGTGCTAGAATGCTAGTTGTTGGCTTTACAAACAAAAAGCTCGTTGTAGTTTAGTTTGGCTGGTTGTGGCACTTAAGGAAATCCATCAGACAACTGTCAAACGTAAAGAGCAGATAAGTAATCAGAGAGGAGGTGACAAGTGAAACTGAGCTAGCACAGCGCTAACACAAAGCTAACGCTAAGCTAACACAGGAGGGAGAGCAGGTTCAATGGAACAGAGGCCAGACCTGATTGTCTTGTACTCACTGACAACAAACAGAAACCTCAGACTGATAAAGGTTTCACAGACAAGTTATTCAAGGACCACCAGGGATTTACAGGTCGAGGACATTTTAAAGACACAAATGGAAAAAGTATAAACCAACTTTTCAACATTACGTTTTTGGTTATCTTTGGTTGAGATTCAAGTTTTGAACAAAAAGTGAGTGGATTAAAAATTAACCTCAAAAGCTCAGATATATCACTGCAAGTTTGTTATTTTTAAACTTGTCATTATTGCAGTCTTTTGTTTTTTTAGACAATGCACCCCGTAGTCTAATTTTAGCTATTTTAAAACAGTCATTTAAATATTGTACATTTGTTGATATATCTCCCATAATTGTATGTATTTATGACTATTAATCTGAATAATTCTTAGTTTAAACTATTTTCAGTGGTTCTAAAAGACAATATTTTAGTTTTTATGTAGCAAAAACCTGAATCTTGAATGAAGCTTATGTGTTAAAATACCAGATGCTAAGTTTTGCATTTATCCATGCTTTGGACTGGTACAAAGAGACAAAAAGTATATTTCAAACCAGTGTGGCTGGATTTAACCTGAGACTTACACACCTAAAAAGATAGAAAACATCAAACTAAGTTGAGCAAAGAGCCAGATGCCAGATGCCCTTTCTGAAGGTTGCATTTGTAAAGGCTTTGTGCTGTGCAGTGTATTTGAAACCAGTGTGACTAGATTTAAGCTTAGAGAGTGAAAAAAGATATTAAAAATGCATGACAGGTTTTCGTGTTTTCTAATCATTACTTGTTTAGGTGGGATAGTGCCTGTGGCAGTTAAAACCTTCATTTAAGAAAATAAAGGTGCAAAGCTTTTACTATTTTATCTGTCTATTCTAATTAAAAATTTAGATGCACAAAGAAAGCAATCTTTCAGTCGACCATTAAGTCTCCTCTGCTTCAACATACAACACCAAAACACAGCCACATTCCTCGTTAAGTTTAGCCCACGTGACCCTACTGTTTGCTGCTTCTCCTGACTGACAACATAACCTGGCAACCCTCTCCCACACACAAACACTGGTTAGCATTAGCATTAGCATTTGCAGCATAGCACACATAGCCTGGAGACTCCCCATTGCTGCACCAAAATTTTCAGCTGCTGCTTGGGGAAGAAATGTATTTTTAAATGGTTTGCCGTCAGCACCATGCAGAGAAAGATATTGGTGCACCCCGGAGTTTAGGTCACTTTAGCATAAAATGAAGTTAGCTTTTCCTGCAATGTTACGAGGAATGTTACTAGGTCAATAAATAATCATGACTATGTATTTATGTCATATTTGTGTCCCATGTACTAGAGGAGTGGTGATCTATTAGACAGTGTTTGGTCATGGTGTCAATCAGTGTGAATAACCGTAAACTTCAATATTTCTTCTCGGAATGAAGGTAACACTAAAATTTTATATTGCGACATCACTAAATGTTACTAAAAACAACATGCATAGAGTAGTGTTACAACAGAGCAAAAGAACGGTGAAGGTTTACACTAGAAACAGATCGATACATCAGTACATATATCAGGTCGATATTTGGACTTTACAGCTTTTATATTGGCTAGGGCCGATATTTTGTTTTAGTCAATTTATTGCCTAGAACATACACACAAAACTTTATATTAACACTTAAATATGAAGAGACACCTGCACTAAATGTAATACACTGCTCTCTTAAAAGGTCTGTAGTTAAAAAACAAAGGGCGTTTCTAGTAAATTTTTTATTACATAATTAGAGGAAAATAATCTAAATCAGCCCTACATATCGGTCCCAAAATATCGGCAGAGCTGATCGGCCTCTGGTTGCTCTGTATTCTTAACAATCTGTATCTGCATAAGCCATAAAAGAAAAAAAACAAAACACATATCGGTCAATCTCTGATAATCTAGTTTAAAGCAATCAATAAATGTGTGTGCTGGTATTGTTACTCACTGTAACCCAATAATCAATGGATAACACATTGCTTATTGATTGCAAATGAGTTATAAACCGATGCAACATACTTAAAAGTATTACTACCACAATTATGGTAAGGTTATACAAACTGACTACAACTGAATCATTGTCTACAAAACTGACCACAAACCTGCAATTACTTTGACAAATTCTCCTCTGCTAATGATAAAATCTTACTGTGTTTCCACTGTGAAATTATTGATGTTTGATTTGCAAATTTGGCAGAAAAAAAATGTAAGTAGATATTTTTGCAAACACTGGTACATTGTGTAGCTCAGGCTTGTTGTTGTCAGCACTATGCTCCTAACAGAGGGATTATTCAGAGGCACATCTTAAACGCATGTCCAACAGATTTGCTTTATAGGCTCAGAGTTTGACACAGGGCTGAGTAGTGTGCGTGTGTGCGTGTGTATGGGTATTATCACAATGTGGGGACTAAACTCAACCAAAACCATGTCCCCATAACATAAATCCTTTATTATTACATAAACAACATGATTTAGGTTTAGTTTAAGGTTAGGCTGGAGGTTAACATAGGTTAAAGGAACCGTAGGTAGCTTCCAGAATATACTCAAAGGTTGTAGTAGCACTGATTAATGATTGGCTGGGGTTTAGAAATCGAGGATACAGATTAGAGAGTGTAGAGATGAGATGAGGTTTTCAAATGTCTCTTTAATTATAACTTCTAACTGAATGATCAAGTAAGCAGAATTCATAACATAAATATGCAGAATTCATGACATAACAACCTTTTAAGTTTAAACCAACTGTATTTTAGCATTAAAACTGATATCTCAAATGAGAGACTCGCGTGAAGCTCAATCTGCTTTCTGGTTTGATAATCGTCTTGAGAACCAAAACAGCAAATTATCACCTAAATAAATGGGCCATCATGCTATATTTGATTTGAACACAATAACCTCGTATTTGGGAACACAGTTACATCATATTTAGGACATTTAAAATAAAA
The DNA here is from genome assembly GCA_019594935.1 of Periophthalmus modestus. Lineage (NCBI taxonomy): Eukaryota > Metazoa > Chordata > Actinopteri > Gobiiformes > Gobiidae > Periophthalmus > Periophthalmus modestus. Next base: position 6,483,771 of record JAIEZT010000198.1, read on the forward strand.
ATCTTACATACAGTTCCTTTAGGATTCGGCAAGTAGTGACTATGGTTTTGGGATCAGTCTCCAGGAAATTAATGGAAGTCAATGTGATGTCCACAAGAAGCATGGAAACCCAACATGTACGGGCAACTATTCGCTACACTGTGGGGACTAAAATCTGTGTGCGCGTGCGCATGTGTAGGATTACTGCAGAAGTACCAGCCAGCAGCCTCACGTGAACACCAGCTCAGCGCGGCCTGTTTGTAATGTGCAAATGTGCTTTGTCGCCAAGTACATTAAAAAGAGCCAAGAGCTGACTCAAGGAAGCTTTCTGTACTCCCCTGTCATTCATTCATGGCTATAGGTAAAAACAATACAAGCAACACTATTGCTGCTACGGCTCACGTGACGTCACAACACTGTACAATCCCTGTGGTTAAGGGACCTGGAGGAAAGGTCAGGATTCTGTGGTGGAATTTACCTTTTCACCGTCAGATTACAGATTTGTTGGCCTGGTTTACAGTTAATATCTCTGTAGTACATCATCATGAAACAAAACTTGATAATTTATGTCTTATCTGTCAGTAAACATGATATACACAGTCAATGGTATAAATAACCAAAGGTGAAATACTTTTTCACAATATCTTCAGAAAGTGATACCATTATTCAACTCCAACTGTGTAATTGTTGTCAGGTGAAAGACTTGAGGCCATGAAATTAATCTGTAGCTCTAATCCCTAATACGTATTTATAAGGTTCATTGTTTATGGATTTTAATTTGAGGATTAACTGTAACTATTATATCAATACTTATTAATCTCCAACCAGTTTGCAATACTGGAAGTTCCCCATTGTGGAACGAATAAATGCTATCTTATCTACTGACATTTTTAAAAGGTTGTCACAGTTACAAACTGCGGTGTTAAGATTATTGTAAGAGGAAATATGCAATGTCATGATAAAATTAAAGCTTTAATCCATTCACATTATCCATTAAACTTGTATGCAAATACCATGCATATATCATAATCAAAGGTTAACTGATTACATTCAATTATGAATTTTATCCAAGGGTAGCATTTAAATTACATACAGTGGTAGTTTGCTTTCTAAAGATACTCAGAACAAACTTGAATTGCTGTATTGTGTCATGACATCACTAAAATATGTTTGGTCAAAAAAGACAGGAAAGACCCTATTGATCTTTTTAGATTTTTACAAGTTTTGGGTGACAAACCTTAAGCAACAAAGTGCTCCCTCATGAATAGGTAATGTGCATAAAATCTAATGTGTTGCCAGCCAATAAATCGACCTCAAGCTTCAGGCTATTTCATTAGTGTCTCTTTTAAATAGCAGCTTTCAGAAGAGCCTGTAGCACCAGCAAAGAAGGTATTATCTCGCTGTAAGTGTTATGATTTTGTCTGCTAATTGTCAGTAATTATGTTAATTACATTATGGGTAATTATCGGTAGGGGGCAAAAGGCATATGTATAGGGCTGGATAAAACTGGGTAAAAATCTAACTGAGATTAAATAAGATATTACTACGGTGTAACTGCTAATTATAAGATTATATCAGTTATGTTTATTACATTGTATTATGGTGTAACAGCTATAAAACACCTATATTAGGGCAAAATAATTTGGGGAAAAATCAGATTTTTATAATTGCAATTGTGCTTGGACTTGATTCATTTTCCAATTCACATTTTAAAACACAACCAGGAGCGTTAATAGAAAAAGACTTAACTATAAACTGCTAAACTATTACAAGAATCCCTATGCATTTCAGAGCATGTCTAAACTACAGGGTGTTTCCATTAAAATACAGGAGCTTTCATCATAGTACCTGATTTCTCTTGCAGTATATTGTTCAGCCCTACATAAAAAGGGGTTCCTGTGGGTTGTTTAGGGTTGATGCACAATGTGTAATCTTACCTTAGTGGAGTATAGCATCCACACCTCGTACAATCTCTCCTTGGATGCCATGGCACCAGCAAAGTGGTACCCTCCTCCAACCAAAAGGCAATACAATCCACTGGAATTACTTCATGCTTTTCCAGTCATGAGCTAAACGGCATCTGTACAAGATCAGACCATAACACCATGTTGTCCAACTTTCTGACAACGTGTCCTTTCCACCGGGAATGGCAGATGTCTTGAAGAATGCACCAAGTTTTCCTCAGTGTTTACTCCATGGTAGAGGCTCGAGTACAGTAGATTCCTCACAACAGCTGGGCCCTTTCTACTCCTCCTGATCCAATAGTAGTCGCTTTTCCTGCTACGTTTGCTCTGTTGAACATAATAACAAACATATTTACACGTTAAATATTCAGTTTTTACAGGGTTATAACAAAAAGTGACGCTAATACACTTGCAATGATCGAAACTGTCTGATGTAGTCAGAGCTTTACGAAGAGGTATGTCACATTACTCCGCATTAATCATGTATGTTGTGGGATGCGAGGGACAAAAGCGTAAAAAGACGTGATCTGTAGACGCAAAGACAGCTGCAGAGCGCCTTCAGATCGCCTCGGGTAACATTACAGCAATAGTTCAACCTACCTGCCCCTATTAGCTTCGGGCTAGCTGTCAAAAAGCCTATTTTCTTATATTTGAGCCTCTCCTTCTCTCCACCTCCTCATGTGACCCACACACCTCGTCAACCCAACACCGTACAAGCCTAAAAGTACTGTAAAATAATAAAAATACGACTTATAATCGCAGTAAAAGCTCTCAATCCGTCCATATAAAGGCATTTCCTCACCTGAGTCCAGCGGAGCGAAACTGTCAGTGCCGTTGTTTGCAGAGTTGTGGCTATCAAGTCAAAGCTAAAAGCATGAAAAGCAACTTCCTGTCTGCATAATTTCAAAATAAAATACACCAACATTTAAACAGCCAGTACAGTTGATTTCCAAACTTTATTTTAAGTGTACATCGTTATTATGCGTGTAAAATCGATGTGAAACGTGAATGTGAAAGTTTAGTTACCCTAATAGACAAATTAGTTAAGTTGAAGACATTAATTTTGAAAAGCAAAACGGATACAAATTAGGCTTAATATCAAAACGGCTTCAATATCAAAAGTTGTCGTTATAATAAATAAATAGAATGATTTTTACTGGCATTTAATTACCCATACGTATCTACAGTTTGAGAATAATTTGTTTATCGTAGTGAAATACGTTGGTGTTGTGTTTGCGACAGTATTAACACTTTACGGTGTCGATGTGGAGCTTCGTGGTTACTAGGGGACGGATCGAAACTCAAATTAGAATGGAGTTTTAGCGCCCCCTATTGTAAAAACAAATGTATAGAAAAGGAAATTATTGCATTAAGCTTTCCAAATCTATCAACACATAAAGATCAGGACTTTTTAATGGTTAATTAAAAATTATTCTGATTTTAAAAGTACAATTTGAAAGTTGTTTCTATATTATTATTATTATTATTATTATTATTATTATTATTATTATTATTTTATCATTGTTATATTTTTATTATCATTATTATTATTATTGCATTTTTTTTCATCCTGTTGTCTAGATAAAAATGAAGAAAAAAGAGCATGACAATATTATATTAAAAAACACAATAAAAAAAAAAAAAACTAAATAAAAGAGCTCAGAAGCCAAATCTTTGAAAAATCAAATATATTTACTTTATATAGGTTATGAGAATGCGTTTACATATTATAAGGCTCATACAGCTACCATATCCAATGTACTGCAAGTCACATTTGTTTAACAGTACACCAGTCACAGTTACAAAGATATCACCATCTTTGAAAAAACATAAAGGCATTTTTGAAGACATGGACAAAGCACATATATAATCTCATATTTTGATAATTCACAGGTAACAAGTAGAGACTGTATCTTCTACATGAAAACGCAAGGTGAATTTGCTATTGCTATGTGCTCCAGTTGTACCATTGGATAAAAGGCTCTCAGTAAATGCAGTTAAAAATCACCCATACATGATACTTGTATGCTCAAAAATACATTTAGATATTTACAGGTTAAAATTTGTCACTTTTGATGTCCAGCCATTATCAAAGATGGACTATGTAACTTTTCTGGTTCAGGGTCTGATACCAGCGTGTCTCACCAGCTGATATTCCACTGTATGGCATTAAACTAATCTATCTCCATGGAGACAAGCATTGCACACTCCCAGGCTAAGTCACAGGTCAGATCTATGGAAAGGATGCAAGGAATTTCAGAAGAATAAACCCCCTGTAATTAATGTTTAATAGATGTGTTAAATGCCATACTGTGGAGCATTCCAGGCAAAACATCTCCATGGAGACGAAAACGATGCAAACTCCAAACAGAAAAGTTACACTGCACATCTTTAAGCAATGTATTGAGGTCTGATTTTGTACACAGTTTTGAGTGCATGTATATAGAGATTAAAATAATTAAAATATTAGTTATAGGTTATAGGCTATGTATGTACCCTTAATACCGTAATACAATACCGTTATTCACAGTCAACTCAATACTTAGCTATTGCAGAGGAGGAAACCAAAGTTCCATATTTTACACAGACCCATGAAAAGCTAACACATAGACTACCACAATGAATGAAAGTGGAATAAAAGCCTATTGTAATTACCAGCTTAACAATACTACAGTATGTCAAGTTTTTAAGGTGTGCCCAGAAAGTAGCAGTAGCTGAAAGGCCCACTGTGTCACTAGAAAAGTTACAGATTGTACCTTTAACAATAAGATAGCATCCAGTAAAACAGGGATGTTACTATATTCAAATCTCACAGTATTTAAATATTTATTGCAGGACTGTGGGAAAGCTTAGTAACGTTTTCACAAATCACCCAACAAGCCTTTAGTGTTAACATTTCAAAGATTTTCAAGTGTTAGTTGGCTCCGCTGAAAGGATCATGGTCAATGTAGTTCCCTCTGCTTTTTTCGTATACTACTGCAACAAAACAACGAGCGTCCAATTCAATATAATGTAATAGTTCAAATATTATTGTGAGACTTTGGATTTTGTAATATGACATTACAGTTTTAGTTACATCCCTGTTTTAAATGTTCTTAGCTGACAGTTTAGACAGACCTTATATTGTAGTGCATTCCTATTATATTGTTCATAGTAGGTTTTTCCTTCACGTATAGTTGCCTTTTACATTAAAATGCATATGACAGGCTAGACTACTTATTTCACATCAATAGCATCATTATATTTAAGATTTTACTTTACTATTTTTTTAGATTTTTGGTGAAATATATCATTTTACTTCCTGGTTGGATCAGAGCAGCAGATATGACATACATAGAGGTCATTTCATAACTGTTACCTAGCAACCATAATGTAGATAGGGGCTATAGTTTGTCTAATATTATGATTGAACTAAAACATTTTCAGAATATTTCAGTGTTGATGACATAGGTAGAAGAAAAAACTGTCATATGCACTTTAAGTAGGAAGTACAGGATTATTATTCTTATTATTACAACTACAGTTTGTCTATTATATTATTATTGATATCAAGAACAGCTTTTTTTGATCCAGCGCTTTCACAGTCAAAAACTCCCTTGTCAATAAAATATAAAAGAATAAAAAAACATAATAAAGGCTCAAGTTGGCTCTTAATGTAGTGTTTAAACAGCACAGTAAAATTAGGCCTCGTAATTGCTTCTTTAGATTGTCTTTTTTGGCTTATTCTTCGTGATTTGTGGGATCATTTTGGCGAGTTTTTAAGAGAAGTCCCATATGGCGTCAGTGGTTTCAGGCGGAGTGGCTGGTGAATTGCATGATGGGACGGGGGGGCTGGAGACAAAGGGGTCGTCCGGGCTGGTGAGGGGTACGGCGGGGTACATGAGGCTGAGAAAGGAGTCCCGCGTGTGTCTTTTCACCTGAGGGAGAGATTTAAGAACAATATACTTCAAATTGTTCCAGATGGATATTTAGAAAAGAGAAAAGACTGAGGAAGTAGCTCACCTGCTTAAAAAAGGCGTGGGTCAGCAGAGTGGTTGCAGAGGGTCTATAAATAAGAAAAAAAGCATGATGAGAAATAATTTAGTAAAAAATTCTGCCGATTCAGTTTCTAAATTTCAAATCAGATTGCATTTTTATACATTTTTTGCAAAGTTTCTCTCTGGGATTTTACAAAAGCAGCCAAAAACATACGAAAAAGCAACTACTCCAGTACTAACTTACATCATTTTGAGCAGTAATATGCAAGTTCTCTAATAGAGGGTCCACCAACTGCTTGTCTTCATGGAGGTGCTATACTATTTGCTTGAAATGTTCCGCAGTATGGCATTAAACTTATCTAACTCCAGGGGACAAGGAGGTGATGCCGCCAAGCCAAGTTACAGGTTGAGAGGTGTCCCTGCTCATAGTAAGAACGCATGTTTAAGCAATAAATACACCTATAACTGAATACATGCAAGATAGATATACGTAATGCTGTACTGTGGAACATCTACGCAAAGCATTATATAGGAGGCAGTTAATTCAAAGAGTGTCATAACAGTGAAGTCTGACCTCCTCTCAGGCTGCTGCTGGAGACACTGCTGGACCAGGTTGTGCAGAGTGGCGGAGTGGTTTTTCGGCCCGGGGCTCTGTGGTCTGTCTGTAGGGGGCGCCGTTGCACTGTGGGTCATGGAACCGGTGGCTACGCTCTCCCCGATCCCGGAGTCCACCCCCGAGCGGGACACTTTCAGCCCCCCCAGCTCCCCCAGAGGAAAGGGCGCGACGTCGAGCAGGCAGCAGTGAGAGCCGCGCAGCTTCTGGAGGAGCATCTGAGCAAAACAAAGCAAAATAAACACATAAATAGTTAAATACAACAAAACTGCAATAAATAAATACATTAAAATTGCGATTTTTGGTTCTAAAAGTACTCTACTTGAATGTCTGCTATAAGCCATGTCACCACCACTTGACTCCATTTATATGAAACACATCTTAAAGGTCCTATAGTACACAAAAATAGATTCTTGTGAATTTGAGTAATCCTGCATTATTAGTCTGTCAAGTCAAAATGCTCTGTTCCACCTTGTGATGTCATAAAGCTGTAGTTTTCAAGTTAACAGCTCCTTTTACCTTTTGGCAATTCCAGAGCTGAAATTATCCAAATGATTCTAGTGAAGGTGGAGTTTAAAAACACAGTGGAGCACTTACTCTATTACCATATGACATCACAAGGGTTGAACAGAGTGTTTTCTGTTCTGTGAGAGAAAAACTATGCAGGATTTGTGTGTTGGATTTATGTGAATGAAACAAACCACAAAGATGAGGTATAGTCTAAACAAAACAGACTTTAGAAGTATTTTTTCGTGAAATACCTGAGTTGGCGGCATGTCTTGAAAAGGCACCCGTCCGCTGACCAGTTCACAGGCCACGATCCCCAAACTGTAAATGTCCGACTTTACTCCATAACCGTGCAGGTCCTGGGGAATAACAGAAGATTAATCACAAACAAAGCTCTAAAATACATTATTTTAAAGGGATGTATTATGTAAATTACACTTTTATGTCCATCAGCGTTCCCTCATCCCTAAAAGTTGTATTTTGATTGTTTCATTCATGTTTGAGTATCTTGTGTTGTCCTGCATTTAAGACTTGGATTGGGTACTTAAAAAATTGCAGCTTTCACCTACCCTCCATCCCCACCCACCTCTTTGTATTTATTCTCAACTATCCCAAAGAATCAGACTCTGGGCCATACATGTAGGATTCAAAAATACTGATGAAAAGATCGCTCATTACAGTAAAATGCCACTATGAAGAGGCACAAAATAAACAATAACGATTTACATAAGTTAGAGTTAAATATAAGGTGTAACTTTTCTGGTGGAGATGAAGATGTTTTTGCTTTGCCTAGACAGAATGTTACACAGTATGGCATTAACCGTACCTATTTCCATGGAAACAGACAGCCAAGTTACAGGTCAGATCAGTGGCTCATAGTAAGAATGCTTGTTTTTAAGGTTTAGCCATTAAAAACACATGTAATAGAATAAATAGGTAAATAGCTATACCGTGAACATTCCAGGCAATGCAATAACATCTCCATGGAGACAAGCAGGAAGCAGACACTCCGAAAGTAAAGTTGCCTAGTGTAGCTTTAAATACTAAAAAAAAAAACCCATTCTTTAAAAGTAGTACCTGTCTGAGCAGCTCCGGACTGAGCCAGGGCAGCAGTGAGGGGCTGTGGTGGGGCATATCATAGACCGCCCTCTGCCTCTTGCCCTCCCTCATCATACTGTAGGCGCTGTGCAGCCCCGACAGGTACACACGGCCCTCCTCCGACAGAAGGATGTGGCTGGCTTTCACCCCCCTAGTTCAGAAGAAAGAGAATTATAGCAGTGTGTTAGATAAGTGGTGCTATCTTGGCATACATCATCAGAGGTATAATACTCCCTACAACTGGTAAATACACTTCTCCTGCATTAAAACTCCAGTGTCATGCCTCTGCTTACAATTTTTGGACTATTTCAGTGTATTCTACAGTAACGGTGGGTAGCCTAGTCCTTGTTTAAGTTATGATTTAGTCAAATATTAGACCTGGTTCATTCATAATCTAGACTTAAAAATACTGTTGTTGACCTGGTTTAAATCTGAAACTACTCAAAGATACAAACTGAGGCTTGTTATTTTGGTTAAATAGACATAAAATAAAATAAATATATAGATCTATATTCCAGGTTGAACTCCATTAACATTATTATGCTAAAAGATAAATGAAAAACACACTTTATTTAGACAGTAGAATGTGATTTTCAACATTAAATCATTAAAGTACTTTATTTTATATTACCATGTGGCCTCCAGAGCCGGATCTTCCTATACGGAGACTACGCAAGTTGCATGGGGGCCCGTCTTTTTAGTCCTGATAGTATAGATAGCATGGTTTAAGTTTACTTGCTATACGGGTGTCTGTTGTCTGGTTTTTGCTTCATGACAAAAACTTTAGGCTACAGTGAGTTACTGCTGATAATGACAGAAACTTCCTTTGCCTTTGCAGGTCGAGTGAATAACCCGTGAATGAGCCCTGAATGTGTCTTTGTGCACAATATTAATTAATATGTTTAAACACCCGCTAATTATTTATGTATTTTTATTTTCTCTTGCATTTACTGAACACAAATAACATGATCATGAAGTGAAACTAAAGTGAAGGTTTTCATGACTGTGTATCCTGTTCAGGTCCTATTCACATTATGATCAAAAGATGGTAAGCCTATAATATTTAGGCTCCGCAAACCAAATTTGCTAAGGGCCCCCTGAAGGTTAAATCCGGCTCTAAATCCCTCAGACGTCCAGGGGTGTAAACTAGTCTATGTGTCTTATATTTGTTCTGATGCAGCTCAAGATCATTCTAAAGCCATTCAGGAGAGGTTAATTTCTATCAATACCTGCTCACATGAGTATCTAGTTTTGATACTAGTTTTAGTATAGTTTAGTACCTGATTTTTGATACTTTTGATAACCATAATATAGTGTAATAAGTAAATAAATAAAATAAAAAATATATGTGCATTCAAAACTATCACTACAGGCAAATCTATCAATCTGCCTTTTTTATTTCTGCCAAGCTAATATACAAAAATGCCTTTGAAAACCGTAATTGCACTTACCGGTGAACATAGCCCATTTTGTGGAGGTATTCCAAAGCCTTTAGCGCTCCAAACAGCAGATAGGCTATTAGTGATTCACTCATACCATCAGGGAAATAGGTTCTCAGCAAAGTGTCTGCAGAGCCTGGGGAGAGAGCGGAAAATGGATAGAGGTTTAATTCACTAAGTATCTACAAAAGCAATATCGATATAGTTATTCTGAAAAGGGCAAACCATAGGACATGAGAGGTGAGAGGACCCAGAGTTGACAAGAAGAGCTGAAGACGAGGCGGGACGTGAGCAGGTTTGGATGACGGAAAAGTCGAGACAGCAAAACCTCATTCTGGTACAGAAGGAAAACGCTGATAATGCACTGGTCATGACTATGCTGTCTTTCTAGTATATACTCTGGTTCGTCGTGAACTTTCTAAAATGTTCTGCAGTATGGAATTTAATTTAAAGATCTCCATGGATACCAGCACGTGATGCCACTAGGCCAAGGTACAAGTCTGATCTATGGAGTGGTGAGCCTGCTTTAAGAATGCATATTGGTATTTATAAGCAATAAACACTTCACTCCATGGAGCCAAGTCAACATATTTTTTTATTTATTTATACTTAAATAATAAAATGTGTTCTAACCAATAAAAAAAAAGTGTCATAATTTTAAGTATGTTATTTGATCTGTAAATCAGCTTTTTTACTTCATATTGATGTAATTTATATTCAGTATTATAGTTAAGTACTGAATAAAACCAGTCACAAGTAGCAACTAGACAACTTTCATTTTGAGAATGCCAGCTATGGGCTATTTCATTTACCACTCTCTTAGCTTAATTACTCCAACACAGTTTGTCACTCACTGCTGCTAGTCTAGTAAGTATACGTTAAATGAATGTATTAAATAGCGGTAGTTTACATGGAAGTTTTCAGATGCTTAGCCTCACCATAAGCTGTAAGAGCTCCTCTTCTGTGCACTCGTCCAGGTTGGTCTGTTTCAGTGCCACTAACTGCCCTGTTGGGATGTGTCGCCCCATATGCACCAGGCTCAGGTTATTAAAGCCCCTCCCTACAAATAACAAAGACTTAAACATGTACAATATCTGAAGAATCTAAACGGCATAAGTGGCATTTTGCAAAAAGTCCTCCAACTGTTTTACGTTAAAGGTGCACTGTGTAGCTTTTCTGGTAAAGGGTCCATGGAGATTTTATACTGTAGTTTGCGTAGAACGTTCAACAGTATGGCCCTCAACTTACTCTTATCTATTATACACAAGCATTTAGCACGACCAGGCCAGGTTACTGGTCAGATCTGTGGAGAGGTAACCCTGACAAAGTAAAATTGCAAATGTTTTTCAAGGTATTTTTTTAGCAATAAAAACACTTGCTTGATAAAAGTGTTTAATGCCATACTGTGAAGCATCCCAGGCAAAGAAACGATATCACCATGGAGACAAGAAGATGCACACCTTCCACCAGATTCCGCAGTACAACTTTAACTAAAATAGTCCTAAAATCTCAAATTCCAGTTGACTTACCTTGCAACTGTTTAATATAACATGTAACTCTTAAAACCTTTAGATGATGTGATAAAGCCGAGTCTTGAAGATGACAAGCTCAGTACTGAGAGAGGGCAGTTTGTTTAGAAATTACTAGTCAAAGTTTATCATATTGTTTTAATTTCAATGTAAGAAAAACCCCAAGTCACCTATACCTTTTATATTCTCAAAATACTGAAACACAACAGTATATAAAAACATGTTCTCACCAAGCTCAGCCAGTATTTGGTAGTGGGCCGGTTCAGCAGATAGCCCTGTGACGTCATCGCCCCCTGCTGGCCCTTGGAGGGTGAATTCAGATCCGTCTGAGCTCTGAGCAACACATTTTCAAACATAAGCATAAATAAAATAGACACAAAAGAAAATAACATTCTTCATACAATGGGAGTTAGTGTGGACTTGGGTAGAATGTTGTAGTGTGATGGGTGCTGCCAGAGGGGGCGCTATGGCACACATAAGAGCAAGGGTATGAAAAGAGGGAATGCCTGCTTTTGGAGAAATGTTCTTTCGATATTATCAACTTATTACTTGCAAAAATTACATGGTTGATTATAGAATTATATATGAATAAATGACTTACTTTAGAGTTGGTATTTTAACCACTTTATACTGAGAATAATTATTTTAACATAACAACTATTTTAATGTATAATAAATATCCACTTGGAGGGTCCATTACCTACTTGGTTGTATCTACGGAGATGTGATTTCTTTGTCTGGAATGTTCCACAGTATGGCATTAAATGTATTTATCTCGATGAGGACAACAGGGGATGCCACTAGGCCAAGTTACGGGTCAGATCTATGGCGACACTACTCCACTATCTGTAAAATACTTGCTTGTACTCGCTTGCACTTATATGAAAAGTTAGATGAGTTTAATGCCATACTGTGTGACATGCAAGGCAAGCAATGGATATAATGTAATCTCCATGGAGCCAAGCGGGTGGCATATCCTCCACCAGAAAAGTTACATAGTGAACCTTTAAGCTGTAAATTGCATTGAACCACATTTCAATCCTCACATTAGATTACAGTGTTTTGGACTTGTACCTGAAAGCCTTTTAGCTTGATTAGAGCATCCGGTTTAGACCATCACGCATTGCAGCAAGGAAGGCAAATGTATTAAATTATTGTATCAAGTTTGGATCATTTTCAAAAGAAGACATAATTTGACAAGGAAATTCACGCAAAAGGAGCATTTAACCAATACTATAGGCTTACAGAAGGATATGATATTGGTTAAACAAGCTTCAGACACGACAGTAGGTGGTGTGTTTCACAATTGTTGATAATGGACTTAGGCTGGTCACGATAAATGAAACATAAATGAAAATAAACTGAAATATTTGGGGGTCAATATTTAACGTGTTTTCTCTTTTGATTGCAATATGGCCCAAAATACAGCCAAATAATGACAAATGCTTCTGTTCAATCTGAATATGGCAGATTAAGAAACATTTATTTTAAGGCAGGAGAGTCAGACACATTTTCATCTAGGGGCCACATCAGCAAAATAACTGCTCTCAAAGGGCCAGATGTAAAATAAATCTTACTACTTTTTTAGCTTGTTAATTAACTGTTTCTGTATTTATTACTTATTCAAGTTACAAATATTGTATATGCATTTGCCTAGATGTAAAAAATATGGCTGTGTAACTGTGTATCTTCTTTTAAAATTAAATTTTAAGACCATCATACCTTTTAATTTATCCTGTCAAGGGCTACATAAAATGATGTGGAGGCCTTAAGCTTGACACATGTGTTTTAAGGCATAAAAGTACATTAAGAAGGTGGAAATTACTTTAAAACTAATGAGAAGACATACAGATCAAATCAAAATCTGATTTTTTTATATATTTTTCTGTGCCCCCATCTGGGAGGAGGACATCATCACTCTCTAGAAGCTGAAAACCACAATGGAGGTTTTACATTAACATCATTTTATTTGAGAAAATGCTCCTCAACCTTCCGACTGAGTGGCTCTGAGGCAGAACTATGAGCAGCTTAACAGACAAAATGTTTCTTTGCTTCTTTTGACCACATTTTTATCTATCTAAATAATTGCAGGCTTTGTGATTTGAAATTTTCTTCAGCAGTTATTTTGCAGTTCAAAATGACTTATCATGACCGGCCTAAATGGACATCATCAACATGTTACTGACCAGGAATTGGTGGCTGGTGTCTTCATAGCACTCCTCTATGTCCATGGGCTGGACCTGAGCGTGGGAGATGCAGGAACAGTCCTGGGGGGAGGGGGGAGGAGCAGAGGTGAGACATGCCCAAAGGGGGTGAGGTGTTTGGGGAGGGGGAAGGCACGTGGGAGTGGAAGTGGATAGGGATGTCATGCCACTATGTCACATTTTGGAGTTACGAGTTTAGAGTGAATTTTTTGACTTGTGTAAAACCATTAATGTATCGAGCTTTATTAACAACATGTTTTAGATTAGAAATACTGTCTTTTTATTTTTCTAGTATTTATTTTGAGATATTTATACTTTAATATTTAATGAGTGACAAAAAGTAACTTACATGTTGTGTTTTTATGACTGACTTCCAATGAATGACTAAACTAGTACATTTTTTTTATTCTTTCACATATCCAAAACCATTAGCGCAGCCAGATCGTTTTTAGTAGAGCTTTAGTACCATAATTATGACATGCCTAGTTCATTTTAAAATATTGTTTACATTAACACTTCTGCATCATTGCTCATCGTAATAATAATAATTGTGTAATTGTAGCTGGTTTTATATGTGACACTTGGTTGCTATGACGACACGCTGATGTGAAGTTTCAGTTTCTGGTCTGTTTTGGAGACTGGCTCTAGTGAGTTGAGACGGCTGTTGTTTTGCTCTTGTTTTGTCGTGGGTTACTGGCCGACAGTAGCGCTTATGTTCAGAAAATAAACAGCTAGAAAAAATGTGGCGTGTTTCCTTAAATCAGAACAGAACGATATAATAGGTTTGTAAATTTCTACAAATACCTTTATATAACTGTGACATAATTACAATGAATTCAATTTTCCCCAGCTTTAGTAGAAACAGTCAGGCTAATATCGTTTGTTTCAATATTTCCTAAGCAACAAAATGTTTTTTACATATGTAAGTCAGTTGTTTTTAGTATAGCTCAGTTTATCTAAGTCTATTACATTTTATTTTCATTGACATTTGAATAGTGCATTAATTTTACAAAAGCAAAATCGCTCTGTCGTAGCTCATCAAATCAGACAGGTGCGCTTCTTAAATAATGACTTAAATAGTCTCACATAATAATAATAGGCTGACAGCTATAATTTATTATCATATCAACATATACTGGCATCCCTATGTATGTAGCAGGGGTCATGGATGGAGGGAGGGTAGAAGCAAGCACCCGAATGTGGTATTTTATCGATGAAATGAAGAGGGAGTTAAATATGATAAAGAGGTAATGGACTGTCAGAGTGTCTCCGCTGAGCTGCGTACATAAATAGACTTCATTAAGACAGATCCACAGAGAACCATTGTGACGTCAGTATATATGACTGAAATAACATAGTTCATTTGACTTTCAAAACTCGGACACATTACCAGCTGTCTTTAGTCTAAAAGCAGACGTAGAGTCCAGTGGTGGTGAAAGAAATACTCAGTTTTGTTATTTAAGTAAAAGTACAGATACCGGAGCAAAAAAAAAAAAACTCAAGTAAATGTAAAAGTATCACATGAAAACATCTACTTAAGTATTATAAATAAAGTACCTGTTTAAAAATATGCTTAAAGAGAAAAAGTATAAGTATTTCTTGCAGGTTTTGAGATCTAATAAAGCTTCAAATGTGATGATTTTTAAAGAATGTACCTGTTTATTTGCTCAAATTATGAACGTGTTAAAAACAAACCCTCAGCCTTTTCTGCAGGTCTTAGACAATAATGAAAAATACTTTTACTTCTCAGTCCAGTTAAAAAAATGTAGTTGAGTAGAATGAAGTAATGATACCAGCTCTCAAATGTAGTGAAGTAAAAGTAAAAAGTATCCACTGTACAAATCTACTTACTACTTTTACTTTGTTACGTTCCACATCTGGTAGAGTCTCCTTGGACAAAACCCTCTTTGTATGTGTGAATTTGAGTGAATGGGTGATTTTTAGTGCTTTGAGTGTCCACTACAGAGCTGCAACGATTGATGATTTTACTAATGATCTAGTCAGCTATTAACTTCTGAATGAATCGACTCATCCAGCAATTATTACTGTTGTACATTTTAACTTTTTAACTACATTATCAGCTACAGAAAGGGGGAAAATCATGACTGAAGGATTCTATAAAATAAAAGTTATGTAAATGTATGTCTTTGTTATATCTTTTTTTACGTTTGTATAGTGGAATAATGGTTACAAATATTAAAATATGATAATATGGTTAGAAATATTAAAATATGACTACAATTAGCAGCCCTGTTCTAATTAAGTATTAAGAGTGATAAGCCTTGTGTCTCTTAGTAAGGACATTATAGGTTTGCATGTGCTCCCTGTGTTAATATAAAAGAGTCTCATCTTTCTATCCAAACACAGGCATGCAAGTAAAAATAAGTACATTTGTTCAGTTTCGATTTGCCTTATTTTTGCATATTCCAATATCGCAACTGTAGTCACCTCACCTCCCGAGGCATTGCAAAAGTAGTATGTATGTTTCAAATGAATTCATGTGAAAGTTAAGGGTTGGTATGCAGCTAAATATGAAAACGCACTTTGTCCATAGCTGCTGGGATAAGATTCTGCCCCCCACAACCCTAAATAGTAATTATGTAAGAAACCAAATGAATGAAGAATAGTCTATTCTTCACGATGACATAACATCTTAAGAGGCTCCCATAGCCCAGAAACTAGACTAGATTATAACTGACAGCATATCTTGGCACAGGAGGGCACATTCTTAGTCGTCTTAATACAGTTTAATTACAGTCTAATCACAACAACATGTGTAATATGAACTGACAAATGACAACTACATAGAGATTAATCAGAACATAATGACAACTGCAGAAAAAGAATGTTTGTTTGGTTGTTGTTGTTGTCCAAAAAAATAAGTAAACATGCAAAAATAAGTGTATAAACATTCTTTGGTAAAGTGGTATCCATGACAACCCTAATTCCTTGTTGTAACCTTGACCTAAAATCTGCTGATAACAAAAAAATAGCGAGTAAGCTTAGTAGAGTTGGTAAATGTGACCGCTATAACACAGTAATTGTCAGGTACATAACAGTTTTGCTTCTAGTTCATCGATCCATGGGTTTCAGACTGATGAAAAATGAGAAACACTAACATAGTAATTAACAATCTAAAACAATTCTATGTTTTGAATAGGAAAAATCCTCCAAATTCTGCATATAACAGGAAGCTGAGAGTCATGTATATTGTTGTATTGCATTATTTTTTGCACAAGCTATGTAATATTATGTGCAATGACCTTGTCTATAACAACCACAAACATGTCCAAGCACTTCAGCAGCATGAAAATATAACTGTCATTTGAAAGAAAGTAAAGCTCTCTTCACCAAACTCAAACAAATGAATGGTCTGGGCTCCATTCACAACAACAAGCATGAATGACACGGCTGGCTGCTTCTAGTAGGTCACGAAGCAGATCCAGAATACAAAATACACGTGGGATTATATTATTGTTATTATTCCTTACCAAGAAAGACATGGAGTCCTTTCAGCGACGATTTTATCCGAAGCTTTGGCATTCATTCGAGGGGAGGCTGCGATAGACGAAGGAGAAGGATACAGGAGTACAAAGAGACAAAGCCCACTGTGAAATATGATAGCTTTCAACAAATACATGTCTCACTGAACCGGAATACAACCAGCAACAGTGTTTTTTTTCACAGTCTCCTACCTGGTCGCATCAGCAGACGTCGTTCGTGTGGATCTAAAACCCAAAAGCGCATATTTACTTTACGCACAATTACGCACGGTTACATTGTGTGCCCAAAATGCAGCCAATGGTTATGTAAAGACTTTTTATCTATAAGTACGGGTCCTTAGAGTCAAATCGTGTTGCACTTTCTGTCCTAAGCTTCAAATGCGATCCATTCTTCCAGATGTTTTTAATCTATTAGACTGTAAGACGCTGTGGCAATGTGGAATACCTATGTTTGTCATTTGCGCATGGTTAGTAGTTAACAGTGGAACTTTTTCAACAAACATAGCATGTAATTAATAATCAATAACAGCAGATTAACACCATTAACCTGATCGTGTTCTGAAAAAAAAAAAAAAAACATCTGGCGTGGGAAATATAAAACCACTTACCATTCGTCAACAAATCACAAAACGTCCCTAAATATCTTTATCTACGTTTGACAGCTTAAAGTTCCATCGTTTTGTCATAAATCGAAAAGCATGTTACGGCTATATTACGAAGTTATAACCTCAAAACTTGGTCGCATTTCTCAGTTTCTTGACAAGACTTTTAATTTGACACCCGTCGCGTGCTATGAGCGTCATCCTGGTGTCTGGCGCGGATTGATTGCGTCACAGATGGCTAGCCCTTCCTACTACCCCATTGTTTGAGCATTTTGGACACGGTTACATCGTCGCCCCATGTGCCCCTAAAACTGCCCACACTGAGGAATAAATAGCGCACAAGGTAAGCTAAATTTAGATGGTAATATATGTTGATTTCTGTGCAGGTGATGTTGCAAAATGTACATTATTTAGCTGGGTTGGAGTTAGCGCGCAATGCTAACGGTGCGTGTAGCTGTCATCCTCGCCCATCAGTCCGATAAATAGACTCATAATGAGGTCAGTTCTGCCCCTGATCGCAATTTAAGATAATGTGTTGACCCATTTAACGCAAATACCTTAACGCGCGATTACTGAAGCCTTAAAATAGCCAGAAGACCCAAGGATGCTGTGTGACTGTCCAATTCTATGGATGGAGAGCAGGATTTGTCATAGTAAACAATGTGTTTGTGGACATTCAAGATTTTATCATGTAGGGACGAAACAAACATTTAAGATATTGCAAAAACAAACATAAACATTCAAAATTACAGATTTAATTTAATTGATATTGCAATGCATTACAGTTTTACAAAATATTGCATCATTATAAACATTTGAGACAGGCACTTAGCACAGTTAATACAATATTAGACTAACAATTTATCTTAAAATATAATGTCTGTATTAGATTTATACTATTTATATTTTTGGGGTTCTTTTTGTTTACATTTATGAGCTTGGATGTTCCTGCTACAACCACAGACTATGTAGAAGAAAGAAATTAAATATTCTGGTCTAAAAAGACACATTTGTAGTCCAGACAGTGCACCAGTATTATCCATAATAAATGAATAAATAATGCATTTTCTTTATCAAATGCCTTTCTAAACACTCAAGGTCACTCATGGGCTCAGCGTGTTTATCCTGCCATCTCCTTAGTGTTCCAGAAAGAAAACACGATCGACCTGATGAATTGATTTGATCTGGGTTTAATTTAATTTCACTATAAAAATCATTCTGACTTTTGCTGCTATGTAAACAAGGTCTCATCTAATCAAGTGAGAGATCAGACCTGAGCAGACGTCTGACTCACATGATGAGTCACATACCATTCTCCATGACAAGCTCTGACATTCTAGCTATGGGAAAACAGATGTATAGTTTGCCAAATGTTGCCAGCGAGTCTCTTCTGCGTTGGGACGGCAAATAGAACTGGCATCTTTGCTATAATCTGGCGTATTTACACTGTAATTACAGATGTTCATGAATATGCACTGTCTTCATGAACAAACAAGTAAGATGATTGATTAAAAGTGTTAAATGGAATAGATTATTTGCATACTTTTCTTAGAGGCCAATTGCGTTGTTAAAAATAGACCGGGGGAAGTAGACTGGGTAAGGTCTAGCGATTGTACCAGGGACTAAACCAGATCTAAACCTTAACAGATCTAAGACTGAACCAGATACAAACTAGACATGTTTTGTTCCCTGCCAGCCGCAATAGAAAAAGGCTATCATTATCATACCTGGACTCTCTTAGAAGCCTGTCAATAGCTATAATGGTCAGTAATGGCTTTAAAGTAGAGGTATGCCCAGCTCTGTGATGGTGCTTAGACTTGGCGTGCATCACTGACTATAATCCTCTATGTAGCCAACCATTTTAGCTGGTTATGTAACAATGATTTATGCCCAAGGACGTTTACAGACATTTCTAGACCAACTGTCCCTACAGATGTTGAAAAGGACACTGATGCAGATAAAAAAGCCTCAAGAAAAACGAGCTGGAATCATGACTTTTGGCTTTGGGTGGATGATACTGACACAACTAATAATATGATGTTTGTTGGTATCAAAGTATTCAGACAGTTTTGCAGTCCAGCAAATTGATTCTAATTGTTTTTTGTTGTTCTAGTTTAGTTATTTAGGTGCAGCATTGGTCAATAGTTACTAGTCAAATTGCGTATAAGTTATTGCTTTGTTTGGAATATTCCACAGTATGGCATCAAGCGAATATATTTTGCGTTTATGCAATTATAGGTGCTTTATTGCTCAAAATGCACTGAAAAACATGTATTTTTACTGTGAGCGGAGTTGGATCCACAGATCTGACCTGTAACTTGGCCTGATGGGGTCACATGTTTCCGCGGGGATAGAGCGGAAGGAATTGTATTTAAAGAATACTGAATATCTACATTTAAATATATTCTGATACATGGTCCAATCAGCATACTGTATTCTGAATACTTTCACATAGAGTTACATTTAAATTATAAAGTAAAAACACAACATAGGATTAAAACAGCTTTATATTTGTTTAACTTTTTGTAAAACCATTTCCTGTTTGTAATTAGAGATGGAATAATCTCACATGCCTCACCACAAGAGCAGAGCTGTCTATTCTGTGCACTTTGAAGCCTAAATTATATGATCAAATACCGTAATGTGTTCTTTTGATTTTAGAAAACGTACTGTATTCTGAACCGCCAAATGTAAAAGAAACTGTACCAGAATACAGTTACTCAAAATTATTTTTCAGAGTACAGATTCTTGGTACATGTATTCAGTTACTTACCGACACTGGGGATGGATGCTTTTAATGCTATACAGTGGAGCATTCTAGGCAAAGCAATAACATCTCCACAGGGACTAGCACGTAGCAGTCCCTCCACCAGAAAAGTTACATAGTGCAACTTTAGGTAGTAATTTAAAAATGTAAAAAAATAGCTGAAAAAATAATTGTCAAATAAAGTGAAAGTGAAAATGTTACTTGTACTTTTCATCTTCAGTTTTGTTATCTTGCATCACCACTTTACGATTCCTTTTAAATTTTTGATATACTCAGTGTTCAAATGTTTTATTATAACCAGCTCACCTTCATTTGAACGATTTTGGAGCAGCCATCTGTCCACGTCCCTTTAGGACATCCAGCTGTGTCCTTCCCTTTAAGGCCGTACACATTCCCTTGAGTTTTTTTTTTTTTTTTTTTTTGTGTGACTGCAGACAGGATGTTGGGAGGGGTATCTCCTCTTACCCCTGACTTGGCCTTGCCCCAAAACATTACAGCATTTCTCCCACAAGACGATAGTGAAGACTCGTATGAGCAGCTACAGTGATTCGATCTGAAATTGAACTCAATGCAAAAACACAAAGAAATGCATTTGAATAGAGCACGAAGATGCCTAGATCAAAACTGCAGTTTGGCTTATTGAAATAGCTTTGCAAATTAATTTTACTAAAGAATTTCCAGGTTGGTGTTTAAATCTTAACTCTATTTAGTAAGTGCTATTGTGGTGTCATTGGGCAAGACATGTCACCTTACTACTTTGTATTAATGTCGTAATGTAACTGCAAAACACAAAGAGAGAAGTTATGTTTAGAATAAAATTAGAGCAGTTTGGTATTGATTGCAACAAAATGGGAAAACTTGCCCATATATCAGTTAAGGAGTCAGTCTATTTTTTTGTTTTATACATTATACATATTAGCTTTCAAACCCAACAACAAAGCAGTGGTGCCAAACTAAATAAATGATTGCATTTTCTTCATAGAGATGTGAGGGCACCATGTGAGGCCACCAACCAGGCCATTTCCAGTCCAGCGGTGATTTAAGTGGTGGGTAGGGGGCGCTATCTCACTGGACTGGAGATGTTTGAGGCAAAACAACATCGAGCGGTGGAGAAGAAAGAGTCGAGCACAGAGACGGGTAACCACAGAAACACGTGTTAAACTTCTGTTATTATTACACGAATGCTTGATTTTATAGTTGCGGTGAGCAGTTTTCGCAAATATGCTCCATTTTCTGATTTGTTGTGCCTTTATTTTTCTTCTTTTTCTAGCAAGCACAATTACTAGACAAAGACAAAATCCAGCTTTTGTTTTAGTTTAGAAATGAAAGTTATTCGCTACAATTTGTTTCGCTTTCATTTACTTTAATTATACCATTATATGTTCAAGTCATTTCAAGCAAACTGTAATTTTAACAGTCACAATTCGCTAATCCTTGAAGATGTCCTCGCCTGAAAATAACCTGCTAACACTGCAGTTTACACCTTTACAAGCATTAGATTCTTACATTAGTTTAGCAGTTCAGTAAAAAGTGCAGCTAAATATTATTACAAAATGGTTCAGCCCTAATACCTTTGTCCAACCCTCTTGCGCTTCATTGTGTTGATGTTACTGTATCTTTAAAATCCAGTGTATGTCCAATGTCCTGCTGTGCCCTGAAGTGCATTAGCTTCTATAGTTAGTCCATGTGTCCCACTGAACCACATGTTAACTCAAGTGGAAGAGTATTGACTTCTGCAATATTCATATTCAATATAAATGGCTGAGTCTCCAGTCACCCAGGCCTTTCTGCAATACTTCAAATCCTCCTATAGCTTACCTTAAATAAATTAACTTGTTGGGAATCTAACCTAGTTTTTTTTTTCTGTATTTATTTTCTTATTTCAGTTTATTTTTACATGATTAAATCCATTTTCCTAATTACAGTATATTATTTTCTGTGTGTAGATGAGGGCCTCGGGAGCAGTAGTAAACATTTCGGCTCGGGGTCCCTGGGCTCCGGTTCGGGGGGCTCCGTGTACCTGTCCGACAGCCAGGACTGGGTGGTCTCTCCCAGCTGCTCACCTGACGAAGGCCCCGCCCCCCATCCCGCCATCTCCCCCATGTTAGCAGAGGAGACCTTCAGATACATGAGTGAGTACAAGACAAGTGATTAAAATGTAAAAATATCCATAGGTGATGCTAAATCTGGTGATCTACAGAATCATTATTGTGGGCTGCTGTATAAATATATCACAGGAGTATTTTTTTGCGACATTTTTTATTTTTTATGACATTATTTTGTGATTTTCTTGCTTGTTTAGAGAAAGAACTTGTTTATACACTACATATTACTGACATATTCACCATTTTGATCATTTAAATTGGTGTTTTTCATATTAAGTTTATACAGGCAGTGGTTTAATAAATACTATTAACATGTATATGGTATCATGTACAGTATATCGAGTATATATATATGGTTAATCGTGAGACATTTCAGATGTTTTGAAACCTTCACTAAATTATATAAATATGAGGATTGGATTCTATATGTTTAAAATTATTTTCTAAGAAGATTTGTGCTTTAATTTTTCCAATATAGCATTTATTTGACCACTTGTATCACATAGAGAGAATGTGGTAAATAAATTGGCCAAGTTGATAAATTATAAATCTATGGTTCATTTTCTATTACTAACTTTTCTGAAAATGCAAGAAAACAGCCAAGATATTTTGAATTACAATTACTACTACTTAATACTACTACGACAAACTAATCAGCAGGCAGAATTTAACTGGTAAATTCTTATGTTTAACAATAACTGGACTTTTTACTTGTTCTTTTTAGACTTTATAGACTGAACTTAAGTCAAATGTAGAGAAAAATATAATGTATAACTGGTTCAACAAGTTTTTAAAAGTGGAAGTATATGAACCAGCACTACATGGAAATTTAGAAACATAAGAGTGAGTGGTTTCAGTATCTTTTGTCAAGCACCATGTATACGAACACCCACAAAAACATGCAAAGTACTACTAAATACTGCTGTGACAAACTAGCTTATCAATACTTGCAAATCTTAAATATGTGTTGCAATAACTTTGTCTAGCAAACTGCTACATTATTCCTATTTTTTTTTTTTTATGTGCAAAGACATTATTCCTTGATTTTTATTTTTTATTAAAACATTAAACACAGAACCATAGTTCATTTTAAAAACATTTGCAGTCATTTCGCATTTTGCCGTGGTCGAAAGTTATCCCTCCAAAGTTATCCTTATGCATTCTGACCATCCTAATTATTCACAGCGATGAGTTTATAAGCTCTTTTTCACCCAATTCTCAGAGAACAGAGCAGAGTTTTGCCGTGACAGTAACGCTAACAACAACTAGCATGCTAACGTGCACTCGGACAATAAAATGCTTTCTAATTCGTTGCACACAGCACACAGCCGCCATATTTTGACCTAGATCTGCTGATACAAGACACATATTGCTTAAATGCATGAGAAAAATCTGCCACTGGACCTTCAAAGTCATACCACGAGGTTTCTTTCTGTGGCATGAAAAATGACATAATAAAATATTAAATACAGCATGTTGTAATATTGTTATCCAAGCTGTTTTATGATGCTACCTTTGGCATACAGTTATAAACTCACCACATTATCAAACTCCAGTCACTTCCTGTATCCCTGTTTCCCTCCTTCTGATTCGTCAAGCAACAGATGGCGCCTCTTCTAATGCATTCAGCACGTGACAGTTCATTTATCCTTATCCTTGAAATAACTGGGATTTACTTGTGGATATTGTTTGACAACCGGCGTTACTGCGTTGCCATGTTGCGTGGGTATCCTGTATTTATCTGCCCTATAGGAGAGGAGGGAGAAAGAGAGAGAAGAGGAGTTAAGTGGACTTGTAAACCAGCTCTAAACAAGTCATAGTACAAAAAACTGTCAGAGAGGCTATTATTTGGCAACCGGCATCACTGCGTTGCCATGTCGTGTGTGTGTGTATCCTGTATTTATCTGCCCTAGTTTGTGTAAAGTAGAGGAGGGAGGGACACAGAGAGGAGGAGAGTTAAGTGGACTTGCAAACGAGGGTTTAACAAGTCACCGGACAAGCTTCCAAAGCAGAGAGGCTAGAGAAATGCCAAGGTTTACCACACATCATGAAGAAGTTTATGATCGGATTGCGGTCGAGGGTGAGTAGAGCATAATGGATAATGCATTTGTGCGTGTTTTGACATGTGAGCTATTGTTGGAAAGTATACGGACAAGTCTGCAAGGTCAGGAGGAACGTGAGAACAGTGAGAGGAAGGGAGGCGGGGGCGGCGGGGCATATGCACGGTATAGGAAATGGGTGAATCAGATTGTTTACATTGAAAGGAATGCATCACAAGTGTCTTATATCGTCTATTTAGAGTTATCGTTTTATATATTCGTAAAAAAAGACTTGTTCTTAAATACTACTACTACTACTACTACTACTCTACTGAAAAGTGTAGAAGTTAGAAGGTTTATTCACTGTTGCATGCTTATACTGATCATGAAAAATCTCTCACAATTATCTATTTCAGGACTTAAAATTGAATTCCCAAACTAATTTTCATACAAAAACTGGCTTTGCTATTTAGATATTTTAGTAGAAGCTCATGTTTTTTTTAATATATATGAGAAAATAATCCTGCATTCAAAGAAGAAGTTGTTAAAAGCAGAAGTATATGCACCAACGCTGCATGGAAATACAGGCAACAATATAACATCTGCATGGAAACAAACTGGTAATGGACGCCTCACCAGAAAAGTTACTTGGTTAGTGCAGCTTTAAATCAAACTGTGCCCTTTATTTGTACTTGAACTTGCACGTGCACAGGGTTCACCGAAGCCGGGCGTCAGATTGCGGGGCTGTGATACATTTGCTCCACTTCCCCGTCGGACATGAGACTAAAAATAACTTTTGATAGTTCTGCAGGAAGTAAAGGAAGGACTGTACATGCAGAGCTGGAGACTGCATACACTGTACCACAAAGACTGTGTTACATGTTATGGATTTTAATGCGGCGGCTTTCAGATTCTCCCAGACGAGGGGCGATATTAATATGACCTGCCCCCCGTATTGTATCTGTATTAAATATTATTGGCCTTTAGCTTGTTGTGATGTCATCTGAAACCCAGCAATACATTATACATTATATTTAAATGACAAAACAAGCAATAAAAATATGTCTGGAAATAAAACTATGCTTTCGATTAACTATTTCTATATTACATAATAGTAAAATGGCTAGAAATAAAATTCTCAAAAATTTCGTGTATAATTTGATGATAGTTACATAGAAATTAATCTTTATTATATTATGCAAGCTACCCGACTGAAGGTAATGATAATGTGTTTTATAATACTACAGTTTATGATGGCAGTGTTTAGTGGTGCCGTGTCTTTCTTAACCTTTTCATGTCGAGCAACTGCAACGTCCCACAGTGACACCACCAGGCCAAGTTACAGGTCAGATCTGCAGAGAGGCGAGTTCGCTCACAGAAAGAATGTGAGCCACTCCACAAATACACAGAGGGTTAGTTATGGGATTTTGGTATTATTGGCAGTTTGTTTGCTTGTCCTTTTTTTTTTTATATACTATTTGGCAGCCTGTCTGTGTTATGCTACTCCAAAAATGTACTAAACTTAAACCAAAAGATAATGTTAGGAGGAAAAAAAAGTTACACGGCGAACCTTTAACTACTGGTATTGATCAAATAGAAACATTACCCAGCCTGTTTACTGTGCATATAGATAAAATGACATAAGTAAAACGGCGAGTAAATATAGCGTTGGGAGCTGAGGTTATTTTGAGCTGAAGTTGTTGTAGAGAATTGGCCTGGTTGTATTTACAGGTCAAAGAGGGCCTCACGTTGTTAGACAGAGCACATGCAGCACCTGTCTCACACTGTTTAATCCTTCATCAAATTACTCTCTCTCTCTATATATATATATACACACACAAGTACTGGAAAACTAGACTGGAAAATGTACCGTCTCCTGGTTTCGTTCGTGTTAACTCGATTTCGATACTAAGGAATAGACACAATACTCAATACCGCTTCCAATACCACGATGAAAATTAAAAACACTATTTATTTAGATAGTAGAGTGTGATTCGTGACGTTTAAGTATCGATTAGTATCTGATTTTTGATACTTTTGACAGTCCCATTGTTAAGATTTGAAGTAATAACTATAATGTGTATTGAATTTGGAGGGTTAAATTGCAGTATAATTTTAGCCAGTAGGAAAAATAAATGTCGCTTCAGTGAGTTTAGAGTTTATTTTTCAGGGGCATGTACATATTTATTTGTGCCACATTTGGCTCTTGCTGTTTGCCATCTGCAGTCAGTCCTCGGGTGGCTGTGGCTCCTATCAGCTCCCGTCGGGCACCGCTGTTTTCTAAAGTGAAAGTCAGCAGGCTTGTTTCTTTTATTAAGTCGTTTTAGATGAATATTGCGATTTAAAATGTGCAAATTATAGCATAATGATCCACAGGTGTCATAGATTATAACTATACAGCAGACACAAGCACAGTATGTCTTCTTTAACTGTTGTATATCATTTGCTGTTTTTTGCTTCTTTCTCTGTCCTGTTTCTCATTTCCTTAATCCCTCTCCTCCCTCTCTCCTTGTCTCCAGCGTATCTTGCTCTGGATCCCACCTCTTATTCCCACTCAGGCTCCTCGGGCTTGACTAAAGGTATCTCTCTCCTTCTTTCTCTCCCAGTACACTTTCTGCCTGCTTCACCCTCAGTTCAACTTCTTTAGGTGTAGTATTTTTATTCTTAGTGAACTAGTATAGACCATCGTTTATCAGCTTTTTCAGATGCCTGTGATTGCTAAACTACTGCAGAAATCACTTTAATTTTTCAGAAAGGCTGTTCTTCCCATGCAGCTCATTAGTTTATTTTCTTCTCTTCCAGTCCTCAGTGCAGACCGAGTGGAGCAGATGACCAAGACCTACAATGACATCGACGTGGTCACGCACCTTTTGGCTGAGGTGAGGTTTTAGATTTTATGCATCATATATACATGTTTTTTTTTTTTGTCATATTGATTTGGGGAAAAAAAGTTAAAAAGTCAATCGTGATGGTGCCAAAATTATGTGTGTGTGTATAGTGGAATATTCTTCACGGTGTTACCATGGTGACAAAATGGACAGATTAGCTAACACTGTCAAAAATACACTGAAAAATTCAAGAACACATTTTCAGGAGATCAAAACGAGCGTTCATGGTTCTGTTTAGGTGTTTGATTTTCAACAAAAAGATGAGAGTAACTGAAAAACTATTGGGTAATGCTAGCTAGTTTGTGACTGTAACGTTATTTGAGATGGACTTGTAAAAACTGTAAAAATTAGCTCACCTGTGGTATTTCCAACTACCGGTAAATTCCTTTTGGTCAGATTGTGTTAAAATAAAGCTCAGATTAAAGTCTAACAAAGTCTTAGACCAGGGGCGTCAAACTCATAGTTGGCCACAGTTAAAACTAAGACAAATTCATGGGCCAAACTCAACATTTACTGAAAAATTGCCTGCACCTGACATGTAATGTTTAAACTTTTCATCTGGAAACAAACTTTAGTTTTGCTTAAACACAAAATCTGAAACAACTCTAGCTTGATATTACAAACATATTAGAAATTAAATTTGAAATGAAACACATATCAGTATTAATTTCTTATTTAAATAAATAAAATTAATTATGTCTTTCTGTAGCAATTCATTTGTCCGAGATCTCCAGTAGCTTGGCCGCTAATGAAAAGGACGAGCGCTTGTCAGTCTGGACTGCAGTGTACTAGGAAAGCATTCAGGGATTTGTAGTATTAGTGGTGCATCCGCTATACACCGGCGGGGCAGCTTTAATGCACATTTGATATGATCTCACGGGCCAAATATAATTACACCATGAGCCATATTTGGCCCCCAGGCCTGAGTTTGACATGTGTATCTTAGACAGAACATGCTTGCAGTTAGCATGACACCTCCAGGGAATGTTGATGACATCAGCTGCAAAGTATCAATAAAAACAATAAAGATAGTTAAATTAATAGTTTATTTCTTTTTTTGGTTGAACAGAGGGACAGAGACTTGGAGTTGGCGGCTCGGATCGGTCAGTCTCTTTTACAGAGGAACCATCTTCTACAGGAACGAAACGAGGCCATAGAGGAGCAGCTCGCTCAGGCTCTGGACCAGGTGACAAACACCTTTTTAAAACCTTAACAAATAACTTTCATCCAGTCTACACAATCAAGTGTGGGTGTGTTCACTCTTGCACACACACCACATCAAAGTGGGACTAAACTGGGACTAAACCTGGAACTAAATAGAAAGTTAAAGCCACACCTGGGGAAATTCTCCATGAAGATAGATGAGCTTTGTTTCATACTGTGGAACATTTTAGCCAAAAGAACATCATTTCCATAAAGACAAGCAGGAGAAGACACTCCTCCAAAGCCAAAAAGGTGTTAGGTTTGAGTCTGAACATTCACAATGACAAAAGTTTAAGTTTATTTTTGGTGAAAAAGTTGCACAGTGAGGCTTGTTTGGTCCTAGTTTGAGCCCAGTTTGAGTCCTAATGTAGACTTGTTTTGGTCCTGTTCTAGTCCTGGTTTAGTCTTGGTCTAATTCAGGTTTAGTTCTAGTTTTAATCCCAGTTTAGAACTTATTTAGATGTGATTGTTCAAGTGTGAGAGCACCCTAAATTCACTAAACTTTACATATGACATTATATTGAATCTTTAATCTTTTCTTTAAGGTGAACCAGTTGCAGCATGAGCTCGGTAAGAAGGACGAGTTGTTGCGGATGGTGGCGATTGCGTCGGAGGAGAGCGAGACGGACTCTAGCGTCTCGACTCCCCTTCGGCAGAACCCGCCTCTCGGAGCGGTCTCCACGGCAACGGCAGCCCTCAGCCAACTGGAACATCTGCAAAACAAACTGCAAGAGCTGGAGGAAGAGAACCTGGCCTTAAGATCTGAGGTATGAACGTTAACAGTTGGAAGAAATTATGAAAAGTTATGAGTGTTTTGTGTCCTAAGCAGGGCTGTAGTCCATTACTTGTTTAGTCTATTGATATTTTGTCGTGACAACATACTGGGGGTGTTCTACATCTATCTCTATGGTGTAATGTTCATCAGTTACCATAGAGACACAATGCACACATTAGCAAACAGTGTCAAATAGTCTGAAAAAAATACAAAATGGATTTGAACAACACATTTTCAGGAGCCTGTGATTGATACGAGCGTTCATGGTCCTGTTTAAGTGTTTGATTTTTAGCAAAAAGGTGACTAACTGAAAAACGCTCGGCTAATGCTAACTAGCTCGTGACTGTTATTTTATATTTGAGAGACTTGTTTAACAGCACAAATCAACTCACCTGTTCTAGTTCCAACTAAACCAGTTCTTTATGGTCAGATTTTATTCTAATAAAGGACAGATTAAAGTCTAATTTGAGTAACAGAGCTTCAGACAGAGCAGTGCCTACAGTTAGCTTCACCTACCCAAGGAATGTTGACATCAGATGTATCAAGTATCAATTAATTGGTCCACAGTTGTAGTTGACTTATTATTTTATTAGGATTATAAGGATTTTTTTGCACAACAGTAGGAAGTAGAAAGCATAGAGTTTGACTTGACCGTTTAATCTCTTTTCACTTTGAAGATGCTGTTTATTATTAGTGCTTCTTTATATATTTAGTTTTAGCAAAAGATGGTAATAATTTTGTAGTTGATTTATCGATGCACGGGGCATGTTTTTAGTCGGCCAAGAACTTCGTAAGTTGTCTATTGTCCTGATTCTAAGACCAAAGTGTTGACTCCTTCTTTTCAGTTTCAATCTTCCAATGTTTAAAATATTACAGTTATTTTAGTGAAGTGTCTTGCCCGAGGACACAAGATCAGATGGGTCACAGTTTCACTCATCAGTTATTTCATTGAACCTTTATTTAACAAAAAAACCTCATAAAAAGCACATATTTTTCCAGAGTGTTATTTTTCTACCAAATTGATTTCTTGCGAGCAGTTTGAAGAAAGCAGTCACTTAAATTTTTTTGCACTGAATGGAGGAATTGCTTAATCTTGGCTTAAATGTTTGAGAAGGGGAGACGAAGCTATACGTTTTGACTCACGTGTGACCAAATTTAACACCACTCCACACAACACTAAATGCTAACGCTAACTGAACATCTTTATTTCAGGCATGTCAGTTGAAAAGAGACACCATAAGCTACGAGGAGAAGGAACAGCAGCTCGTCAGCGACTGTGTCAAAGAGCTTCGTAAGTCAATACAAGACGCTCACACTATTTTCTATAAAGTTTAATGTATTATATCATATTTTGTTATTTGTTTTTTTAGGAGAGTCCAATTCGCAGATGGTGACTCTGACAGAAGATTTGTCCAAAAAGAATGAAGAGCTTGTTAGACATCAAGAGGAAATCGCTCAGCTCCTGTCTCAAATCGTGGAGTTGCAACACAGAGTAAAAGAAGTGAGAACGTGATAATAATTTGTTATGGTGATAATAGATTTGGACAAAATGTCTTTCCAGTTTGGCAGGTTTTTTTGCACACATTGATTTTGTTAACGATTTTTAAATAGGCCCTGTTATAGCATTTTTCTTATTCACAGGTTCATTTAAAAGATATACTGCTTTAAATTGTTAATTGCTACGGTAACTGTCCCTTTTTTTACACCTTTCTGAAACCCATGGATACATACTGACAGATCTGATATTACTTTAAAAATGTTAACCTTCTTATTTCTGAAAAATTGGCAAAATATTGGCGAATTTTTTATGTGCCTTGCCAATTTATTACATTTTTAGCAAACTACTGTCAAAATTTGGACCAGGCTATTTAACAAAAAACATTATACTTGTGCTGGTGCAGTTTTTATGTTTTATTATTATATTTGTTATATTGTGAGAATTGATATATAAATTACATATCATACTTACATATACAGATTTTTCTTCTTCATAGCTTGCTTTAGAGAAGGAAGAACTACGAATCCACTTACAAGCCTCCAAAGACGCTCAAAGACAACTGACAGCAGAGGTAAAAATATCGCAATTTAAATCCCTTAAAAATTCCTTATAAAAATATAAATTATAAAATAATAACAATACATTTGTGCTTGTTTCTCCAGCTAAAAGAAGTGACTGAAAGAAATGCAGAGTGTTTAGAAATGTTTCACGAATCACAGGAAGAGATCAAAGAACTAAGGAACAAAAATAGTCCATTTTCTGGGATGAGGAGGCACATGTCCTACGGCCTGTACCCCATGGTGAGACCCAGAACTTTACGCTCTCAGATTTGGGGGATTGGGCTTCACTCTGGTCTTGTCATTTTAAATTGTTTTCTTGTGTTCAATAGGACTCTTTGGCAGCTGAAATCGAAGGCACCATGAGGAGAGAACTGAGCATAGATGAAGAAACGGCTTATGAGGACCAAAGGTAAGAAAATATAGTTGATAAAATGGCATTTTGCAACCTGTATATTGTACTTTTTGACTGGAAACATTTCATTTAACTGTTTAAAGGTGCACTATGCAACTTTTCTCATGGAGGGTTCCTCACTTGCTTGTCTCCATGGAGATTTTATTGCATTGCCTGGATGAGACTCAAGTTGAGCTGTTTTTATTGCTCAAAAATAGCTTCAAAAATATGTATTCTTGGCCTAGTTATTTCCATGGTAGATAGAGGAGTTAATGCCATATTGTAGAACATTCCAGGCAAAGTAGCATATCCTTGGAGACAAACAGGTGGACCAAAAAGTTACATAGTGCAGCTTTAGGTTTTTATTTAGATTTAAAAGTTTCATGGATATTGTTTCCCACAGACTTGTAGATGTGTCTAATACAGAACACTTTTTATGTTGTTTATACATCACAGACTTTCCCAGAAGAGAGTTTTCCAGACAGTTCGGTCCTTAAACGCAGCAGCGTCGTCCAGAGCCCCCTCAGCCGTGCCCCCCATCCCCGGGTCAGGCAGCTCTCTGGTGATGACCGCACAGCCCCTCCCCTCCACGTATGTTCAAAATATACACATTACACAGAATAAATACAGAATATAGAAAGCAAAGGAATAAATGGAGAGTGAGAGATTGAAATTTATTACCACCAGTCTTCATTTTGTTTTAAAATCATAACAAAACAAAACTTACATGTTGACCTGAACTAATATAGTTTATTTGTATAGTCGGTGTCTTCTCTGTCACCAAAAATGAACAAACTGAAAAGATGTGATTGTTGTCAGTTAAAAGGACTTTAAGCCATACGATTAATAAGTTTGTGGAGCCAATCCTAAAATGATATGTTTGATTTTATGAGCTATAACATCAGCCTGTCCAGATGTGGAACCTGTTAAATAAATAAACTAAACTGCAAAGTTTTAATATTTTTCTTGCAAAAACTGTGAATTTAGCCAGAGTTATACAAGCCTGTGCTCACCATCTGAAATTATAAAATCATATTCTAAAATGTGAACCCATCCTGTTATAGCTGTAATTATAATGATTTAATGAACAAACATATTTATTTTGCAGAGAGGAGGTAAAGATGGGGCTGCCTGGTTGTCCCGGTGGTAATGATTTGACCAAAGCTCTGCACAGACTTTCTTTGAGGAGACACAACTTCCTGTGTGAGAGACAGTTCTTTCAGTCAGAGAGGGAGAGGAAGCTCCAGGCGCTGACAGCAGAGGGCGACGGTGAGGCCAGCGGCTGCTGCTCTCCAATGGGCAGCGTCATGTCGTCTTATTCAAACCTGTCGGAGCTCTCCATCGGCTCCAGCGTGTTCAAAACCTTCCTCCCTGAGAAACTGCAGATTGTCAAACCCATGGAAGGTACAGGAGATTTTTTTTTTTTTTTTTTGTAAATATATTGTGGGCTGCCGTATCTTAGTATTTATTTATTTTAGTTTTTATTGGCAAAAAAGAGGTTAAATGGCAGAGGGTTACATTTCTGGAGAAGCTGTGGTTTTAAAAAGCTACGTTACATGACATGACTGAACGCTAATGTGTAAAGTGAACCCACCAACCAGAAGATAGTTTGTTCTTGCAATCATTACTGTAATAAACTGAACGATTAAACAAAAAACAATCATAATTTCATGTTATAATGATGATTCTTCATGTCCACTGTTCTAAAACTATTATACATTTTGTTTCTTAGGCTCCCTGACGCTTCACCATTGGCAGCAGCTCGCTAAACCCCACCTGGCCACCATCTTGGATCCCCATCCCGGAGTCGTCACCAAGGGTTTCCGCCCCCTTGCCCAAGACGCTGTTTATCAACTCTCCGACATGGAAGAGGACGAAGACAACGAAGGAAGAAGTCGGAGCGTTTTGGAGAAGGGAGCAACCGAACTAGGCAAAGATGAAGAGGCGGAGGAGGAAGAGGGAGGTATAACGTTCAAAGTCAGATGCACGTCCACGCCCGAAGAGAGGAGGGAGAGGAAGTCGCCAATCTCGCCACTTCCTGCCTCGCCACTTTCTTCAAATTTGCCGTCAATACCGAAAGCTACGACAGCAAGCGCTCTGTCCAATGTCCAAGCAGAAACCCAGTCAGCGCAGAGCATTCCAGTTACATCAGCAGCAACCGGCCAATCAAATGACAAGATTACAGTCAGTACTTCATCAGGTAAATTACTATTATATTTATTTATGAATTAAGTATTATTTTACTAATTGTTTTACAAGTTTCCCCCAAAAATATGACCAAAAAATCTATTGCATTAGTTAGAATATTTAAAGGTACATTATGTAACTTTCTGGAAGTGGCACATCACCTGCATGATTCCATGGAAATAGAAAACTAAAATTATACAGAACATTCTCCATAGAGAATATAAATGATTTTGTCATGCCGTGTAATATTATAGGCAAAGGAACAACTTTTCCATGGAGATGAAGCAGGTGGAGGCAATAAAGACCAAAATCCAAAATGAATAACAAAGTGCTTTTATTTTAGTATATGTGCTGGCTAAAAGTACATACTGTAGCTTTAAAATAATAAAGGTGTGGAATTAAAATGTACTTTTTAGGGAAGTACGTATTGAAGAAGATGTAGTTACAATCTGTTGTAATCTGTTTCTCTTCAGTGCAAAACCCAGGAAAGAGTCAGAGCTCCACTTTCTCCACCTACACCTTCACCACCTGTCGCATCCTGCACCCGAGCGACGTCACACAAGTCACTCCCAGGTACGCTGTCAAGCCTCGCATAAAAATACAATAAATCATTTGAAATAGGTAGTCTTGAGAATGTTTGCGTTTTTTTCAAACTGTGATATTTGTACTAGTGAGGCTGTAGTAGTTGGTTTGGTTTCAGTTTTAGTCCTGGATTAGACCCTTTTCACTTATGATTTCATTGTTCTTGTAAACTCATATTTTACTCTTGTTCAAAGAGCTGTTCTCATTTTTTTCATGCAATAAAGTAAAATTGGTTTTACCCTCAATAATTATACAAATCTGGTTCCGTTCTTGGCAAAGTAAGGCTTTTAAAGAGTACAAAGGTATAAGTCGTTCACAACAGAAGTATCTACACCTATTTAATTACAAAATAAATGCAATTGACAATATTGGTAAGTTTTAGCTTGGTTCTGTCTTTAGGTTTAGGCTCATTTTACTGCATCTTACTTTAGGATGCAAATGTTGTGTAGTATTTGACTATATATTCATACATTTTGTTTTCCAGTTCCCATTCGTCTCTTGCTAACACTCCGAGCTCGATGCGGACCGGTCCAAGCACTCCAGTGACCCCCTGCCGACTCAGCTTGGGCGACTCCTTCCCCCCTCGTCGCCTTGTCGCGCCCCCTCCCGGCAGCTTAGCAAAACTCGTCTTGGAACGAGGTATTTCTGCGCAAGTCTCCACCGAAACTCCTCCTCCTTCACCTAAACCTAAAAACAGACCACCACTTCTCCGCCTATTCCCCGTCACGCCTCCAAATTCACCCTCCCAGTCGCCAGCGCCATCTCCCGTCCCAACTGAGCGACCCGCAGACAACTTCTTAGCATCTCGACCTGCAGAACTGTTCCTCCAAGATGTTTACGGTTTGAATTTGGGACGCGCTCCTCATCCGAACTTACCAAGCCCTTTGCAAGACGCCCCGGCTCAAATTGCGCCCCCAAAACCAGACCAAGTTGGGATAGTTGAGCGATTACGCAAACTAGGATTCAAAAAAGTCCTACAAAGCGAATCAGCCAGACAGGACTCTACTTTTGTATCTGCGAGCGGAGGTAGTTTATTGGATGGACTAAGGCGAAATCAGAGTCTACCCGTGTTAATTGGAGCTAAACCAGGGAAGTCTTCAACAAGTCACCTGCCCCATCACCCAACTTCCCTCGCCATTCCTCCCCCGCCCTGGGGTAACTTGAAGGAGAGAAGGCACCATGTCGGATTTGGTAATGCCCCTCCCACTACCAAATCATAAGTTTTATTCCCTGTAACATCCAACCATATGGGAAAAAACAAACCAGGGTTGCACAATATTGAAGAAATATGTGGTATTCGATGATTATGATTTTAATATTGTGATTGTTAATATGACATGTCAAGAAACAGTGAGGGCAAGATTACATTACAACAAAAATGTAGAACTGTGTTGAACTAAAAACTAAACCAAGTCCAAAAACAAGTTTAAATTTATGCCGAACATGTTTAAATTGAGACAAATATATGAAGTTTATACATTTATATACAAAAAACAACTGAACAACTTTGACCTTACCTGCGATATTGATGATTTTAAGAGATATCGTGCAGCCCTAAAAAAAAAATAAAAATCCAACCAATTCCCCTGTTTTTAATCTAAATTTAAAGCACAATTTTATTACATGTTTTTAGTGGTGAAACTGCAAAGTCTTTCTGTAGATATTTGCTAGTTTTATGGCCTTAGCTTGCCCATTAGGTAGCTAGTATGTTTTTAAATAGGTAGGTTTAAAATGGCCATGTGGATTGTTTAGTCAAAGAAAGACAAAATAAAAAGGTTATGAAGGTTTGAGGAAGTTTAAAAAAGGAGGGAGAGAAGAGAGAAGGAGCAAGAGGATGGGGGGAAAGATAGAGAAACAGGGAGAGATACCGGTGGCTTTGAAAGAAAAAGTAAGTAGAAAAATGTATATGAATTATTTTGACTGTATGGTTTCGTAATAGGTTTGAAAAGCTTTAGTTTTAGGCCTGGATTAGCCTTACATGCCACTAAACTCTTAAAACTGCGGCATTTTGAAGTAACAATATACATAATTCAGATAACTCTGCCAGTATTGATCATTTAAAGGGCTTATATTACCCCATCTATGTTATAATGTTGTTTCCTGATCAAAAACAGACCTGGAGTTAGGTTTTGACACACAAACCCAGAGCATTTCGAGCTGTGGAGACGTGGACAGAGTAGCAATAAAGGATTACTCAAACGAAACACTTCTTGAAGTGTATTTTTGATGAGGTAACAACATTCTACCATGACTTAAAGCGAGAATCCATTTTGTGTAATATAGGACCTTTCAACAGTTGCACAAATGTACAGTCGGTGTGTTCCTATTTCCGTCCATCGCAAGGGCCGTGTTTGCATGATTTTCAACTGCAATTCCCAGCATGCACCTGTTGCCAAGCTAATCCTGTTACCAAATTCAACTGATGACTCTTCAGGTTTTTGTGTGGTGTTGTATGGGGCCTTATGTATAAGCTAGCACTGTTCAGTCGTGTCCATGCAAGCCATTTTTGTACATAATAAGTTGAGTTTCATGATTTCTAATGCAAATTTTCAGCCATTTGATCTCAGGCAATCAATATATTATGAGGGAAGCCACTTCATTTTTAAGTCAGGGTTAGCTTTGATTTTTTGTTTTTTTATTTGGTTTTCTATGCCATATTTGGTCAGACGGAGCCAATATGTCGTGTCAAACCTCATATAAAAAGGCTACAAAAGTATAGCAAAACTAAAACTAATTCACATTTCCAAAAACATAGTTAATATTACAGGTTGACTGATGTTAATGTGTGCATTTATGTCAAAACTTGCAACTAACTAAGGTTAAAGGTGCACTGCGTAACTTTTCTGGTGGAAGCAACCTCCTTGTCTCCTTGCCTGGAAATGTTCCACTGTATGGCATTAGCAATCTAATGTGCAATTTTTGAACTACAAATGTTTTTATTGCACAAAAATCACCTTAAAACATGTATTTTTACCATGAGCTAGGTCTCCTCTGCGCAGATCTGATCAGTAACTTGGCCTGTGTAGTTTAGAGTCATTCTGTAGAACTTTCAAGGCAAAACTACAACTTTTCCTTAGAGACTAGCAGAAAAGTTACACAGTGCAACTTAAATATTTCAAGGTATTCGCTATTTCATATAACCACTGCTTAATCCCTGCTGCTATTCGACCCTATCTTGACTAACTTATATTTTATTGCACTTTTAATATTCATTTTGTATTGTTTTAATGTTGTCACAGTTTTTTTTTTAATTTAACAAATTATTCTAACATTATTTAACTTTTGAAAAAATATTGCTAACATTTGGTTGTGATGTTTTATTTTACACAAGCGCACATGTTACGTTTATTATGCTTTTTATTTGAAGTTTAATGTCGTGTTAAGGTTTGATTATAGCCTTGGTTTTACAAAGAAGGACTAGAGAGATAATGTAGGAACTGTACATTTACTGTGAGTTAGTGCTAGCTCAATCTCATAATAGAAATAGAAAATGCTAAACGTTTTGTCTTTTTCAAAATCCTCTGTAAACGGCTTTTAATCGGTTACCTCTTTTTTAAATAAAGCTTTGAAAAAAAACTTTGTCTGTTCATTTACGCTGTAGAACATGTAGATATCTGCATGAATCTCTGTACATTAGAAGTGCCGTAACCTTTTTCTAATTTTTTTTTTTTGCAAATTAAGTTCATAAACTTTCAGACATGTTCAAATTAAATAACTTTTACTGGTAAGAATTATAATGCTGATTTATTTTGAATTACAAAAATCCTGGACATGATGCCAAGTTGTTTGTTATAATTTGATGTTTTCGATTATCCAATCAGAAAGCAGAATGAGGCTCACATGACTCATTTGGTCACTACCTAAACCTCAGCACCTGCAGCCAATCATGAACCAGTGCTAGTGCGGCCTCTGCAGCTCAGGGAGTGATTTTGGAGGTTCTGAGCTTCACATGAGACCTGTCCATATACTGAGAATGAACTGTAGAATTGTGTGTGCCCTCTGTCTGCAGTTAAATCAAACTTTTCTCATTAAGGGCCACAGATAAAAACACAGCCAAAGCTGAGGGCCGATTGAGGGCCACAGACTCGTCACCAATACAGTGAATACTTCAAATCTGTGTTATTATTACAAGTTAGACTGAACCACTCGACCTTTACTCACACATCCTCAGTGAGACACATTAAATATTTGATATGAGCTTGTTAAAGTAGATTTTCAGAAATATACAGTAAAAAGTACTGTTAAGGTAATATGGGCCAATTCACCTGGAAGCTTGAGGGCCAAGAAAAATTGGCCCCCACAGTTTGGACATGCCCAAGTTAAACAGTAACAGCGCCCTCTATTGACATTACTGGGTTTTTGCTCTCTCTGATCAAGTCCTATATACAATACAAAATCTGGAGAAGAATATATTTGGTGCAATAAATAATTTATTTCTATACATTTTATTGACCCCATGTGTTTACCAAATTAACACGATTTATTTAACATTTACACAACATTAGCTTTATTTGTCATGCACATAAACATAAACTTGCAAAAATCATTGGTTTAACAATCATTTGAAAAGTTTTAATTTAACTTAATTCAGTCTTTGTGTTGATCTTGAACTACTTTTTCCCTCTTGTGTCATTTCTGTCAGATATGAACTTGATATGCTAATTACCACATAAAGGTGCAATAGGTATTTTTCCAGTCACTTGCTTGTCTCCATGACGATGTTATTGCTTTGCATGGAAAGTTTAATGCCAAACTGTGGAACATACTCATCTCCATGGAGACAAAAATGATAAGGCCACCAGGCAAAGTTATAGGTCAACCCCAGTCACAGTAATAACGCAGGTTTATCCAGGTATTTTTAAGCAATAAAACCGGTGGCAGACCCTTCACCAGAAAAGTGACATAGTACACCTTTAAATATAATCTTGCGTTATGTTTTTTTCACATGGGACATATTTTAATGCTGTCTGTGCTTGAGCTAAACTGCCCCAAAGCGAAATCTAAACCCACACCTACTCCACACCCGACCCCGAAAGCAGCGTACAGAGGCTGGGTAAAATTGGCCCTAAACGTGTGTAAGAGCGTCATATTATCCGCCACGCTATAAAACGACAGCAATCCTCCAGAGGTATCCACAAAAACCCCAACTCTGGGCGAATACGTAACCGGAATATCTCTCTTTTGGTTATCATGCATGGCGGCGCAGCATGTATCCGACAGCTCCAAAGTCCAAGATTGGACGTTGTATCCAAGTCCGGATCTTGCATCGGCTCCTTTCCGAGATATTGAACCGTAGACGACCCCCACTGAGGATCCTCTGCCTCTCCACTCTACCTCCCAGTAGCTGCGCGGGGAGTACAGGGCGCTTTGGCACAAAACTTGGGTCCACCCGTCGAAGCGTTGGGGGGTATCGGGGTACGGCTGAGCGGAGGACTGGAGGCTGGCTTTGGTGTTGCCTTCGGAGAGGACTAGTCGCTTATGAGCCGTGTTTGGGTCGAGGATTAAAGATACAGCATCTGAAAAGACACGGTAGAAACTGTATGTAAGATTCTGATTTTAAATTTCTTAAACGTGACGCAATTATGTAAAATGTTCAAATCAAATACAGCGTTTACTGATACAACTGTAGCGCAGATGTGTTCTAATAAGTATAACATGAGTCTCTCAGTTGGGTTGCCAGTTTCAATGCTCAAATCCAGCTGTATAAACCTAAAAGGAGTCGCTCTGATCCAAATCGTTATTACCTAAACCCCAGCACCAGGCCGGTTCAGCCTATGAGCAGACTGAGCAGCTGCTTAGGGCCCCAACGCCACCAGAGGGCCCCCAAGAGCCCATACATTTGTACTGAAAATAATATATGTGAAGTAATATATGTGTTTAAAGCAGCCTAAAAATCCCTCTATAAAGATTACATTTGTTTTTATATAAAGTAGCAAAATATCTGCTGCCTACATTTGTTTTATCTGTGTGTTTATACCTCAGAGGTGCACTGAGGCCCCTGAGGTACTTTTGTACTTTTGAATGGCTGTTTTACAAGTTAGATTAAAACATTTCAGTCTTTTGGTCATATAAATAGAAACACAATTGGACAAGGTGATGAGAGCAGGGTCATAATGTCGTCAAATGTGAGTCACCAACAGCTGAGCCCAGGTACATTCCCCGTTAAGGGGCCCAGAGACACATTCTGCTTAGGGCCCCCTGAAAGCTAGGGCCGGCCCTGCCTACAGTCAATCATGAATCAGTGCTAGTGCAGCCTCTGGAGGTTCTGAGCTTTCACATGAGGCCTGTCCATTTACTGAAGATGAGAAAAGTGTGTATGTGTCCTCGATCTGCAAGTTTAGTCTCGGGCAACACAGGTTCAGTTGTGATTGTAGTACTTTTTTTTTTAAAATATTAAGATCACAACCTACATACTGTTCATTTACACGCGCAAAAATGTTGGTAGCCTTTGGTTAATGAAAGAAAAACTCACAATGGTCACAGAAATAACTTGAATTTGACAAAAGTAATAATAAATTAAAATTCTATGAAATTTAACCAATTAAAATCAGACATTGCTTTTCAACCATGCTTCAACAGAATTACTTAAAAAAAATAAACTCATGAAACAGGCCTGGACAAAAATAATGTGACCAAAAATAATGTGTGTTAATCTAAGGTGTGTCCACTAATTAGCATCACAGGTGTCGTCACGTGGAATGAGAGAAAGAAAAGGAAAGAGTTGTCTCAGGAGATTAGAAAGAAAATAAGAAGACAAGTATGTTAAATGTAAAGGCTATAAGACCATCTCCAAGCAGCTTCATGTTCCTGTGACTACAGTTGCACATATTATTCAGAAATTTAAAATCCATGGGACTCTAGCCAACCTCCCGTTTCCACAGGAAAAAATTTTGATGACAAATCTCAGTCGCAGGTCATGGGTCTTGCAACAGGACAATGACCCAAAACACAGCTAAAAACACCCAAGAATGGCTAAGAGGAAAACAATGGACTGGACTATTCTCAAGTGCCTTTATGAGCCCTGACCTAAATCCTACTGAGTATATTTGGAAGGAGCTGAAACCTGCCGTCCGGAAAAGGCACTGTTCAAACCTGAGACAACTGGAGCTCACGAGGAGTGGGCCAAAATACCTGCTGAGAGGTGCAGAAGTCTCACTGACAGTTACAGGAATCGTTTGGTTGCAGTGATTGGCTCAGAAGGTTGTGAAACAAAATATTAAGTTAAGGGCAGCATCATTTTTGTCCAGGCCTGTTTCATGAGTTTATTTTTTTTTTAATAATTCTGTTGAAGCATGGTTGAAAAGCAAAGTCTGATTTTCATTGGTTAAATTTCATAGAATTTTTATTTATTATTACTTTTGTCAGATTCAAGTTATTTCCATTGTGAGTTTTTCTTTCATTAACCGAAGGGTACCACCAGCTTTGTCCATGTGTGTAAGGCATTGTTTCTGAAAGTATCACCTCATATATTTGGCTTTTTCTGGACTAGACGGAGACTACATCTGGACTAAAACAGGTCCTAAACCAGGTCTAAAACGTAATAAAATAAGCCAGAATCTGGACTAAATTATGGCAGCACTGTTGGAAATAATGACCAATATTTAATAAGAGAACTTACACTGTAGAAACTCCTCTCTGGATCGTGGCTCCGGGGCCTGGATACTGTCAATGCTGATTTCTCTCACTAGAAAATATGTTTGAGTCACGTGATGCGATTGTACACCTTATAAGATTCCAATTCTTTTCAATTTTTTGCAGAACACATGTACTTACAACCAGGGAAGGCGGCAGCGTAGTTCACTGTTTCAGTTGTAGGTGAATCGTCCAAGAAAAGGCCTGGGTTCACTGTGAACATTTTAATACAACCGTTAACAGAAAAATGCACCGCTGAACTCGCATTTTAATTAATACAAACAAACAGACATCTTACCTTCTATTGGTGATTCAGGAACAGTACTCATCCCACCTCCAACTGCAAAAAACATGAGCACGAATATTAACATCTCAACTTTATACTTTTATTTACTAAACAGATGTTTCAGATCCTTCTTACATGCATTGGCTGCGACTGGAGTGGCTTGGTTTGTCCCACGACGAGATCGAAAGATGCTGCTAATTGAAGCCATACGACTGAAACCTAAAAAAAAGTATGTAAGGTTTTCATTTTAAACATCTCAACCGGAAAAAGGTGGCTTGCCCTCTTCGGGTGGGTGGGGAGTCTCTGCCTCTTGTGGAGGAGTTGAAGTATCGTCTTGTTCACGAGTGAGGGACGGATAGAGTGTAAGATTGACAGGCGGATCGGTGCAGCGTCTGCAGTGATGCGGTCGCTGTATCAGACCGTCGTGGTGAAGAAGGAGCTGAGTCGAAAGGCAAAGCTCTTGATTTACCGCTCAATCTACGTTCTTACCCTCACCTATGGTCAAGAGCTCTGGGTAATGACGGAAAGGACAAGATCACGGATACAATCGGCCGAAATGGGTTTCCTCCGCAGGGTGGCTGGGGCTCACTTCGAGATAGGGTGAGGAGCTCAGTCACACGGGAGGAGCTCGGAGTAGAGCCGCTGCTCCTTCACGTCGAGAGGAGTCAGCTGAGGTGGCTCGGGCATCTGCTCAGGATGCCTCCTGGACGCCTCCCTAGGGAGGTGTTCCGGGCATGTCCCACCGGGAGGAGGCCCCAGGGAAGACCCAGGACACGCTGGAGGGACTATGTCTCTCAGCTGGCCTGGGAACACCCTGGGGTCCCACCAGAGGAGCTGGAGGACGTGTCTGGGGTAAGGGAAGTCTGGGAGTCCCTGCTTAGACTGCTGCCCCTGCGACCCGGCATCGGATCAGCAGAAGAAAATGGATGGATTTTAAACATGATCTATCTGTGTCTTCAGATATAAGGTGAACATTTTCTAACATGGCTTTTACTGATGACAAGTGCAATGCTGGTTTATTCTTAATTACGAAAACCCTGACATGATATCACTGTAGCCTCGCCAGACAAATTCTTGAAAAATTTCTTGTGAATTTTGTGAATCTGTCTTGAAGAGCTCTGGCTGAATCGTTTGCATGTGACAGGTCCTGCTTGTTCCACTGTTGTGACGCTTCGACCAATCAACATCAAGTAGAAGTAGAAATCCTCACAAAAGGCCTCTTTCATGCACTTTAGATATGACTTGCCTCACACACACACACACACACACACACAAATAGTCATTCATTTTACCTGCTCAATAATAAAAAAACAACGTAAGCCTCGAGCCCACCCCCTCAACCCATCCCAAGCTCTCATCATTGTTTTATTTCTGTTTCTTGTCCTATGCTTTGCACCAGGTTTATAATTTTCTGTTTTTCTGTCTGTTTCTTTGTCTCCTTTGCATGTTTCTATCTCTTGTCAAGTCCTGTTATGTTTTATACTGTACTGTTTTTTTTCATAAATAAAAAAAAAAAAAAACATCAAGTGTTTGTTTGAATGCTCCAATCCAAACGAGTTCAGCGAGAGCTATTCCAGACCGATGTGTAGAGCTTGATTCAGAGGGTGAACAGATCACTCTGGTAGGACTGAAGCCAGGTTAATGTCCAAGACAATTATCCAATCAGAAAGCAGAATCAGCTGCACAGGAGTCATTTTGGTTGCCAGTTTAAATGCTGAAATCCAGTTGGTTTTAACCTAAAAATGAGTCTCTCTGATCAGAACCTTCACTTCCTAAACCACAGCTCAGAGACAAACGTGTAAGTGTTCTCTCTCTGAAGGTTTAGACACTGACACTAGTTGTAAGTGTAGTACCTTTGGATGATGATGATAAGCTATGGAAACTCACACACTTATTCATCAAGGTAAAGTGCAAAGTACAGTGTCTTGCCCAACAACACAATGGCAAATATGTCTGCTTACACCTTCCACTGAGTACATCTTAATAGTTATATCTCCTTACCTCCACTTGGGGCAGTATTGGCAGCTTGTGGGGCGGTTTGCGCAGGCAGTGACTGTGGGATGGAGTTGTGTGTTGGGACGGCAGAGGGCACCGCCAGACTTTGGGAGCTGGACCTGCTCCACAGAGACCGGGATTCTCTCCGACTCGGGTTTGGACTCGACCTCGGACTTGGACTCACCACAGAATTGGTGTCTCGCACTGCAAAAATAATAGGACTTATTAGGATAACAGAAGTATAACTGCTGTGTTTTTTGGATAAGCACAACATTCTATAGGTCAATAATGTTGAATAAAGATGGAGAAGTTAAAATAGATACTGTTAAAATGCAGATTATTGTGGTAATAGTGTGATTTCTAGAGTCCAGTCACTAACAGCAATGATCAGCTTCAACATTTGTGCATTTTTATGGTTAATATCTCTGTAATTACTGGGTTAATCCACATGACATTAGAAATAAACCAAAGTGGAATTATTTTGTCATAATAGCCTTGAAAA
The DNA here is from genome assembly GCA_019594935.1 of Periophthalmus modestus. Taxonomy (NCBI): domain Eukaryota; kingdom Metazoa; phylum Chordata; class Actinopteri; order Gobiiformes; family Gobiidae; genus Periophthalmus; species Periophthalmus modestus. The sequence goes on from JAIEZT010000198.1 coordinate 6,528,596, forward strand.
GTGACCCCAGACAAGTGATAAAGACTTTATCCTATGATATTTCAGGTTTGTGGACCCAATCTCTAACATATAATGCTAAGTTTCAATGTTTGTGCATTTCTATTTTGGATTTTTCTTACTTTTTGCACCTTTTAGTAATCTTACATGCACATACTAGCCTTATTCTGACATTATAGTATGGTGTTGATTATATGACATGATTATAACACGAAACTACGTCTAAACAATGACCAGGAACAAGGAAACTTACCAGATTCTCTCTCCTGTCCTCTCTGTCTCTGTCTCGGTCGAGGTGAACTGTTCCCTGGAAACAAAAACATAAAGTTAGAGATTTAAAATGGATTATTACACTATTATCATGTATATTTAGGGATAAGCGATTGTTTCAGTAGAAGTTTCAGTAGTCTTACCACGTGGAGTATCTCTGCTTCTCACATCTTTGCTGCCCAAACCTAAAAGTGTGAAATGTTAAAGAATTAATGGGGAAATAAAGATTATGTCTGAGATCTGAGACGGGGAACGTTATTTGTTTGAAAAAGATGGTGTTTAGTCACAGAGCATCCTTTTGAACTATATTTTACAGCTTATTTTACTCACAAAAGTACAATATATGGAGAAAGTCACATTTTTATATAGCGCTTTTGCACCTTCAAGGAAACACTCACCCATCCACACACACATTCATACACCAGTGCATCTTTAAAATCACATACCTATTCCTCGTCTCTCTCCGCTTCTCCCTCCAGATGACAGACTAGGGGTGGAGCCTGTTAAATAAAATGCATGCATTGATTTTCATGTGAACAAATTGCAGAAAAAGATATATAAAGATAAAAATATGCAGTAGTGCACATACCAGGGGAGCGATTGTTTGAATTGCGAGTTCCCAGGCCAGAAAATACTAGAAAATGACCAAAAAGTAAACATAATGTAGGTATAAAGAATAGTACAAATAGATTTTAACCATGTCAGAACAGACTTACATTTCAAAATGGCTCCTTTAGCGACCTCCACGATTTGCTGAAGGACAAGAAATATAGTTCTATTAAAGGTCCTATATACACAAAATGGACTCTTGTGAGCTTTAAGACATGTTATAATGCTATTACTTCATCAAAAACATACCTGGAGTCATGTTTTGTTTGAGTAATGCTCTGTTCCAACTTGTGATGTCATGAAGTGGTAGTTTTCAAGTTAACAGCTACATTTTACCTTTAGTTCAGTAAAAAATTAGCATGTCCAGGGCTGAAATCATCCAAATTAATCTAGTGAAGGTGTTAATGGAGTTTAAAAACACAGTGGAGCACTTCCTGTATCACCACATGATGACATCACATGGTGGAACAGAGTGTTTTCTGTTTGAGAGAAGAACTAAATATGCAGGGGTGTGTGTGTTAAACATGTGTGAAGCAGAAAACAGTGTAAAATGAGCTTTTTAAGGTGGAATTATTTGTGAAACTCACCTCCCAGTGTGAACAGGGTTGTGTCATTCACTGCGAAACAAAGATACACGTAAATTGCATTGAAGATTAAAGCAGCAATAACAATTTACCTTTAATCAATCGATATATGTAATTATTAAAGCTGTGCAATAGGTTGGGTTCACGTGACATCAGAAAAGTGTTATTTTCCTCAGAAATGGGCGGTTTTTTAAGAGCTGCCGAGGGTGAAAAATATTGTCTGCAGGTTTGTCCAGAGCTATTTTCCATTTTCCATGTGATTTTAGAATAATCCTAATGATTCTGTCCTGATTTTTGGTGACAAATCTTCATATTTAAAGCCATCAGTGCTCTGTAGAACTTGTATTTGTGTGAGAATGAGGGGGAAGGGGCGGGTTTGTGTTACCGTAGGAGCGCTACTTTCATAAATATAGTAGAAAATACAGCTGTACCTTCCACTGTATAGATAAAACTATGTGATATTATCAGACCTTGTTTACTGATCTTGCCCAGTTCTTGGTTGCACAGGTCCTCCACTTTCTCCCTGAGGTCCAGAACTACATCTCGTATCGGCTCGAAGGTCGCCTCGTGGTTCACATGGACAGACGGGAGCTCTCCGGTCTCCAAGGGGCTGCACATGGACTCATAGGTCTGAAACAAGCGAGAGGAGTGTTTGAAATAGTGTAGGTCGTAAGGACGGGTCTCAAAAACGGATTGTAGAGCAGCAGAAACTATTCTTCAACGCTGGCCAACCTGTTGAATCCAGTGTGACAAGTGAAATAAAAATAAAATTTAGTTCTGAGTTCAGTTTGACCTAAAAAAAACGACCTCTATGAGCACGGAAACACTCTATAAAAGTCTCCCCAGTTGTCAGAATACAATGTTCTTTTGTGAGTAAATATTTATGGGTTAGAGTTGAGGTTAGGTTATTGATGCACAAGTGAAATTACTTGGACAGACGCAATTAAATTAAATATTTTAGTCTTGGATATGTTAGTATTAAATAAATAAAGTGGTATTAAAAATGTTAGTATTAAATAAATAAAGTAGTATATAAATATGTTAGTATTAAATAAATAAATAAAGTAGTATTAAATATGTTAGTATTAAATAAATAAAGTAGTATTAAATATGTTAGTATTAAATAAATAAATAAAGTAGTATTAAATATGTTAGTATTAAATAAATAAAGTAGTATTAAATATGTTAGTATTAAATAAAAAAGTAGTATTAAATATGTTAGTATTAAATAAAAAAAGTAGTATTAAATATGTTAGTATTAAATAAATAAATAAAGTAGTATTAAATATGTTAGTATTAAATAAGAAAAAAAGTAGTACTAAATATGCTAGTATTAAATAAATAAAGTAGTATTAAATATGTTAGTATTAAATAAAAAAAAGTATTATTAAATATGTTAGTATTAAATAAATAAAGTATTAATTAATAAAATAGTATTAAATATGGCACAATTATACAGATCTATACATGCACAAGAATAATTGCAAATATAGCGTGGTAGAAATTTTAGTCATGATAAACTGTAAGTGTTAAAAGCCACACTAGCCTTGGTCAAATCCTATACTCTCACAGGAGGCTGTAAGTCACTTTGTGTTTTCCATTTACATGTCTGCTGCTTTATTTCACATGTCTATTGTTTGATTGTCCTTACCTGTACTTAAATACTAACGTAAAGTGTTACCTCTCTGATCTAAGAAGGGCAAGTGTCCAGCCAGACTGACCTTAATGTAACTTATACTTGGGGAAGGGCTTGGACCTCAGACAGTCAGTAGTAGTAGTCTGTCAGTAGTGGGACTGTTAGTTTACCGGTGCAAACATAATAAACCAACATAGACGGTCTTCTTGTATGTTCTGGTATTATTTTAGATCATTTCTACGACAATAGGAAATATAAAAGAAGTGTTGGGATTCAAGATGAACAGTGCGAAGATGAAATAAGGTTATGACATAAGGTCCAGTTGTTGTGTATATGTGTATGTACATATGCAGACTCTCACCTGTAGGTAGTGTATATGGTCCTCACAGCGGGACAGGTCTTTCATTTCAGTGTCTCGTCTTCGTAGCTCTTTTATCTCAGCCTCCAGACTCTCCACCACCTCCTCGGCCTGTTCCATCTTGTCCCTGTTGGCCTGGTCCATCATGTCCTCCAGCAGCTCCTGAAGTCTCTCCACTGACTTCTGCAGCTCTGAGAGGGTCTGCTCCGTGTCGCTGAACACCCTGTCTACTGACCGCTACAGAAAAGAACACGAAAATGATAATTAGGATATTAAATATTTAAGATATTTTAAAGTTATTAAGTTATTATATTTTTATTCAGTTAAGTTATTTTTTAATATTATATTATATTATTTTTATTTATATTATATTATTATTATTATTTAGTTTTTTTTTTATTATATTAAGTTATATTATATTTTTACTGAAAATGTTGCCTATAGTTAACTTCCCACCAATCAATCCCACCAAACCAAGTAACAATATAATATAATATTTATGAAGTTAGACACTGCAATTTGATGATACTGACCACTGCAGATCGAAAAGAGATGCACAAAACCAGGACTAAACCAGATCTAACCCAGGACTAAATCAGAACTAAACCAGGTTTATTCCAGGACTAAACCAGGTCTAATCCAAACCAGAACTAAACCAGGTCTAACCCAGGACTAAGTCAGAACTAAACCAGAACTAAACCAGGTCTAATCCAAACTTAAACCAGAACTAAACCAGGTCCAATCCAGGACTAAACCAGAACTAAACCAGGTTTAATCCAGGACTAAACCAGAACTAAACCAGGTCTAATCCAAACTTAAACCAGAACTAAACCAGGTCTAATCCAGGAATAAATCAGAATTAAACCAGGTCTAACCCAGGACTAAACCAGGTCCAATCCAGGACTAAACCAGAACTAAACCAGGTCTAATCCAGGACTAAACCAGAACTAAACCAGAACTAAACCAGGTCTAACCCAGGACTAAACCAGAACTAAACCAGGTTTCATCCAGGACTGAACCAGGTCTAACCCAGGACTAAACCAGAGCTAAACCAGGTTTATTCCAGGACTAAACCAGGTCTAATCCAAACCAGAACTAAACCAGGTCTAATCCAGGACTAAACCAGAACTAAACCAGGTCTAACCCAGGACTAAACCAGGTTTAATCCAGGACTAAACCAGGACTAAACCAGGTCTAATGCAGGACTAAATCAGAACTAAACCAGGTGTAATCTAGGACTAAACCAGGTCTAAAAACGATCTAAAGCACTGATAGATACTGACAGTCGACTGATCACCATCCAAAAGAGCAGCACAAAATCAGGTCTAAACTAGGTCTAAGTAAGACTAAAGGACTAAACTTTATATAACTTCGCAGAATAGGAAAAGAAAAGTTCTAACCATCACAATATTATGGCTTTATGTGGTAAAATAAAACCTCGATGACTGAATCTACTGGACCAACCTTGACTCCCTGCATCATGTTCTTCATTTCTTTCAGCTCCTGCTCTCGTTCCTTCAGCCGCTGTGAGTTTTCTGCCTGGAGGTCTCCAAATAATTTCTGCAAAAATAAGCACAAAATAAAAGTATAAGTGAATAGAGCTGCATAAGGAAGCATGAGGCCGGATGACGTGTTCAGAGGGTGGAGCTATGATGAATGACCTGGAATGAAGTCAGGAATGTCTTCAGTTTGACAAAGGCCACAGACGCTCCATACAAACAAGAGAGTTTCCATGAACAGTCAGTACACAAAGGTTTCATCTATTGGTCCCTGAGTTTTTCTGGTTATTTTCTGGACACGAGGGCGACTGTAGGCCGTAACCCACGCCAAAACGAGAGCGAAACAACAGTATCTCAACTCACTAGAGCCAATCTCCGAAACAGACCAGGAACGAATCGAATAAAACCGTCACATCAACTCGTCGTCATAGCAACCAAGTGTCACATAAAACAGCATAAACATGAAAAAGAACAACTGAGCGAAACACAAAATATCAGATCATTACAGTTCTGTTCGCTAGTTAAGAAAATGGCCATAATTTGAAAAAAAAGAAAAAATACTGGGGTCATACATAAAAGAAAAATGTAAGATTGTAGATTGTATATTGACTCGCTTGTGTTTAGTCACCAATAGCAAAGGACAAAGTTTAAATCTGTCAACTGGACAAATCGCTTCTTCAGTTCTCGTCAGCAAGTTGGTTGAGCAGTGAAACGTCGTCACTTCTACAACGATTTGTCCAATTTGACAGATTTAAACTTCGTCTTTTGCTGTGACCTGGACGACTGAGGGATTACACAGACATTTAGTCACCAATATTTAGTAGCAGTAAAAGTAACACTAGGGTACTACTACTACTACTACTACGACTGTGTCATAAGTGTTGTCCCTTATTCATCCAGGAGTGGTCCAAGGAGAAAAAGGTTTCAGATGAAATCCTGTTTTTGAGTTTTGTTTTAAGACTCCCATCCAGAAATCTTAGTTGAGTATATAAACCTCTGAGTCTCAAACTAAGTACCATCTAACTGAAAATTACTTCAGACAGTATCCAGATGACTGCACTTCAACCTTTTCTATACTACTAGTACTACGTTTCATTTTTTCATTTCATGTATCTTTATTTATAGCACAGTGAGCGAACTCTGACTGTCTTTTTCATGGGTGCCCTGTTCAAATACATGAGAATACACACAAAAACACAACTAATAACTCCGTAGGTCCATTTAAAACATCAAACACAGGTTCAGGTGTGATTATAAATGCTTATCACCAGATTATTTAAGTGCATTTGTGGCACCAACGTATCCTGTTTTGCAAGTCCTTGAAATGTACTCCATTTAGCAAAATAACCAAAAGCTTTTCCTCTCATTTCAGTTTTTAGACAGTCAAGAGATGTTGCATTAAAAGTTTCCATATGAAAGTTCAACAAACAAATGAGATATTCAGGCGGTCTATCGAGTAATCCTTTATAAATACATTTTATACAGTCTTGTTCTGAGCTATGGCCAAACTACTTTCTCAGAGTGAACAGTGATGGGTTTAGATTCATCACCTGTAATGAAACAAAGGGCTGAGTGAAATAATCTATCTAAAGGTTTCAAAGTAGAAGCTGAAGTCTGCGTGTTTATTATATCTCCAGAATCTAGTACAGTACTTTTCTGTAAGGAAGTTGTCATCAAGTCAAAACTCGAGATATTTATAGGTGGTGACTCATGGGTCAAATCAGTGTCTGAGTAAAAGACTATGTTTTAACTTCTGTAATGTAACTGTGAACGCTTTTGTACATGTTGAGCCTACAGCAGCGGTGCCCAAACTCTTTTCACCAAATGTCATATCTTTAAAAAATATTTGACACGTGGGGCCAGCGCTCAATACAGTGGATAATTCAGATGGTGCATTTAACCTACCTGACTTCATACTTTAAATAAGGCTTGAAATAGTAATACTAGGTCTGTATGACAATGTAATGTGATGTTATTTAGGTTATATTGGTAGGATTACTCAAATTTGCTGTAAAAAGTACTGATTATGATCAATTGGGCCAGTTCACCTGAGGGCCAATAAAAACTGGTCTGAGGGCATACTTTGGACACCCCTGGGCTACAGTTTTAAGGCGACCTTGAGTGTCTAGAAAGGCAATAATAAAAAATAATATAAAATGTATTGTTTTATCACTGATTTCCTCTCACCTGCTTCTCCGCGCGCTCCGCCTTAGTAGACACACACTCGTGGCCTTTGTGCTGATTGCTCGTACATAACCAACACACGAACATCTTACACGGTCTACAGTAAAACTCCTGCAGATACTTATGCGCTGTGCAAATTTTCTCCGCCAAATTCCCGATGGGCGGCGAGAGTTCGTGCTGTTTTAGCGCCTTTTGCGTCTGGTGCGGCTTCAAATGGGACTCGCAGTAAGAACTCATGCAAACAGACAACTTTTAACCGCAGCCCGTTGCTTTCCTTTGCACATATCGCAGGGCACAGCTGAGGAAGACAGTTTGGACTTGGTGGATGTCACTGACGCGACGCTCCTTACGCTCCTCATTGATTCTCGTACGTCCGATTTCTGCGCGCCTTTGCGTAATTGCTCCACTGCTTCGGCGAGCATGGTGTTCCTGGATAAATTAGGCTTGGGGCAAAAAGTTTGGCGACATTGCGGGCAGCTGTAGATGCCTTTAGGGTCGTCTTTGGTCCAGTAATCCTTAATACAGGCCATGCAGTAGCTGTGTCCACATGGTATCGTCACAGGGTCGTTTGGGAGATCCAAGCAAACCGGGCAATTGAACTGCTCCTCTGTCCACAGTTTGGCACTCATTTTGGACTGTAAAATGATATAATACAATAAAGAAAATGCTACGATCCTCAAATTGGCAGTGACTGGTAAAGAGTCAGGATGAAAAATGGAGTTTTGAGACAAGGTAAGGATAAAAGAAGGTGCGTAAAAGTAGGTGGGACAAAACTTACCTGGCGAGTTGAGCCGGGAAAACTTGTGCTGTGAGAATGCGCATCATCCGAACTGAAGGAAGCAAAGAGATGGAGAGAGACTGAACATTAGATTTATAGATTAAGCAGGCCTAAACAGCTTAAAGGTACACTGGGTAACTTTTCTAGTGCTGGGTCCGCCACTATGAGACGTTAATCCTATTGTTTTGCCTGGAATATTCGTCACTATGGCATTTAAAAAGAGGTATAAGTCTGTCCATCTCGCATTTAATTAGTTGCACGAGTTTTTATTTGAAACGCATGCGTCCTTACTGTGAGTGGGCTCGCCTCTCCACAGATCTGACCCGTCATTTGCCCTGGTAGAGTCCTGTGTCCACGGATTGGAAAAAGATTTGATTTTATTGCCTGTAGTTTTAAATTCCAGGCAAAGCAAGAACTGACTCTGATCTGGAGTGACTCAGACAAACTTGAGCCATAAATGAGAAATGATGGCTGCTGGGACAGAGGCTCAAAAGTTTTTATAATAATGGACACCAAAACTTACCAAACCTGTGCTACTCAACGTCCTACACAAACAAAAAAAGTCTTTCGTTCAAGTTTAGTCAAGTTAAAGACAATTTTAGGGAATTCTTTAATGGCCAAGTTTCTTAGGCCTGTAAATTGTTTGGGAATCGTGCTTCTGCAAAATATAGCCTAACTAATATGGTAATGAGTCATTTAGATCACTTGGTTTTCTGTTTAAGTAGTGGGCTATTTACAACGGTATCTGTCCAACCTGAATTTTAAGTAGGCTAGAAATTAGCATATTATTTTATTTCCAAATTTGTGAATGGCAAAAGCTTTTTCATGTCTGGGAAAACTGTTTTGAAATGTGTTTCTTTGCAGTATCCTTCATCAAATCGCCTGAATCACTGCTTTCTTTACACTTCTACTTTACTGAATTGAGCTATATTATTTTGAAAGTACTGGCTATTTTCTGGCTACTCTACACACACACGCAGGAAACTGATCGCAGTATCTGGCAACCCCGTTTCCTGGTGCGCTGTTTACGCACAGGTCTTGTAGTAGGTACCACGCGTTGCGCACGAGTTTTTTCGCGTCTCTCTTGATTCTTTGGGATTTAACCTCCATTTTTTTCACATTGCAACACAGTTTTCCTGTTTTGTTGTTTGAGCATCTTGCATTGGAAACTGGTTTGGAGTTTATCGTGCGCGCAACAGGAAGAAACATCATTACGCGCGGTTTGTGGATGAGGTGCATTGCTGAAGCGGTGAAGTGAATGCAGCGAGCAGTCTACTACAGCCTATATATCCTCTCCCAAAACAACAGCGCCATCCCTGGAAGCAGAGAGACCCTCGCTCCCGGTGGATAAAGGGTTAAGGATTTTGTTAGGGTCCTTTTTTGGGCGCTCGCTCGGTTGCCTCTTTCTCCATTGAAGTCGCCATGAACAAATGAATTCGCGAGGAATAAAATATCTCTTCCATAAAGGAGAACGTGTGCTGTGTTTCGAGCCTGATCCCACCAAAGCCAAAGTGTTGTATGACGCTAAGGTGAATTGTGCAAGATAATTAGAGCTGTTTTTGTGATTTTTGCACATTTTACGCACAGTTTTACTACATTTTCCAGCCGGATTGTTGCAGTGCGCTATGTAAATACCACTAACGACCGTTTAATTTAGTTATGCAACGTTGTACCATAATGATGCGTTTTCTTATCTGTTTCCGGGTAGGTTAGATAACATTTATTTACGTCAAGGATGATTCAATAATTGCAATCTTTATGCAGCTTCCAATCATTCAAACTAAAACTTGCACATGCGTGTTATCGTGCATTTGTTTTATAATTGCAGTAAAATGTATTGTAATTATCTGACAACTGGAAATAGTTTAGTTTATTGTATGATCCTTACAAAGCGCGCCAGTATAAACCAGTTTTACACAAATGCAAAGCCTTAGCGCTAGGTTGTGTTTGCTAGCTAGCTGTCTGTTTTAACATTGAATTAGCTGTTTTTATCTGATTTTAACAACATAACGACACCACGAAATAATTCACGGGTCGGTTAATAAAGGGTTAGTTCATACGTACAAACTGTTACAATGTTATTATTTATATGTCAGGAAAATTACGTTTATTCATACTCCTCTTGCTAATGCTAAGTGATGCTAACATGCTAGGCTAAGCTCGTCTGTTTACATTTTGTTGGCCTGCAGTGGTGCTTTAGGTTATAGATTTACACGGCACTAGTATATTCTTTATTCATTTCAAAAGGGTAAGTTTAAAAGGGAGTCTATGTTATGAAGTTTTTTCCCATGAGATTAGCTTTAATAGGCATAAAATGATACCAGTTTATTTAAACCATGTGAACAGTATTTTACTTTCTGACTGTTGCTGGGTTTCAGTCTCGAACATTCTACTGGTCAGTAACATTTATACAGATACAGTTAAAATGATATTGTGAAAATGCATTTCTTTGTTGTAATAATGATTTCTTGGCTTTTGTCACTAATAGAAAACATGAGGTTAAACATTTGTGAATTATTATTGGATATTTCATGGCAAAGTACAATATAATCAGTGAGGAAAACTGGCTGTTACCACCCATCTGGGAGTATTACATCATCACACTGAAAAGCACCATTTGTGTTTTGTATTTAGGTCCTGGATGTGTTGATTGGTACAGACGAACATGGAAGGAGAGTCCCCAAGTACTTGATTCATTTCAATGGTTGGAATAGAAGGTAAGTGGTAAACATTTGGTTGAATAATATCTAAGAAAATTTCTTTGTGCCATGTTAATCATGTTTTATGTGTTGCAGCTGGGATCGCTGGGCTGCAGAAGATCATGTCCTAAGTGACACAGAGGAAAACAGGAAATTACAACGTAAATTGGCTCGTAAAGCTCTAGGGCGCATGTAAGGGTTTTATATTGTTACGCACTGTTCAAAATAGGGCTGTAGTCCTTTAGCTTGTTAGTCAGTTAGTCGATCGATGGTGTCTTGGTCAACCAAATGATGTATTAGTTGAATAATTCTTTCACTGGGATTATAAAGATTTAAATGGACATAATGGCATGGAGCATGGAGTGAGTTAACAGTTTTGTGTATTTGTCCTTCAGTCATCTACTTATTAAATTACAATATCCATACGTTTATTCATAAATTGTTAAGGGCTCTAAATGCTTGTTTTTTGTTGCAGGAAGAAAAAGGCATGGGCGAAGAGGCGCCGTCGTCAATCTGGTTCTAAAACAGTTCTGAAGACTCTGCCTAAAGAGGAGGACAGTGACGATGCATGTAAGTAGGTTTGGGTGATATTGTCAGTATATATAGTTTTGCATTGTCCAGATAAAGTTATTCCAATAATATTTTAACAGTGCATCAGGAATGTGCTAAAATGTGCCAGTAAATGAAGACATACTACTTACTTTTAGGTTTGTTTATTGCACAAAATATCAATGCAGTATAAATTGTACCACTTAAGGAATGAAATATCACTTTATACTCTTGTTTGGGAGTTTAAAAAAAAATGCAGACAGACTTCACATTTTGTATTTATTATGAAATTGTGTTAAAACTAATACTAATACTTACTATATTATACTACTTTACTATGAACTATTGGCTGTGTTTTCCAGGTTTGATTTCTTCCTCGTCCGACAGCTCAGACGCAGACGATTCTGACCCTGAATCTTCAAATAGTGGAGATAGCGCTTTTTCTGAGGATATCAACAAAATGGTAAGTGCTACTTTCTTTATATTATTTCATAATTCAATTAATAATTCACATAACTCTACATCTTAACCAAATCTTACCCACTTTTTAGAGGGTTGAACCAGACATCAGCGTAAAAAGGGAGTGTGAAGAAAAGGCTGTCCATGTCGATATAAGCATCCCTGATATTCTCAAGAAAAAATTGGAGGATGACTGCTTTTACATCAACAAGAGAAAGAAGGTACAGCATTTAAATTCAAACTTGGGTATTATGCTAAATCAACTTTTTTGAGCTTTTGGTCATGTTATACTGTTGTTCCCTCATCGAAAACGTGTCTGAAGTGGTTTTCTGAATCATTCTTGCATATTTCCGTTATCTTGCTGTCACTCTCAGGCACTTTTCAAACCCTACATACTTTTAGGTATATAAGAGCACATGACGTGACTCAAACCACAAGCATATGTAACCAGGAAGTTCTCTTGAAACTGAAAGGAATTTTAATACATTGGTTCAGGCAAATATACCATTTTCAAACCACATGGTGATCTAAATATGCTATGTTTATAGCAATTAATACCCCAAAGAAGTGTAACACCCCTCTTGCATATCTGTGTATTTTCTGCTTGATTTCACTAAACCTGTTATTTCTTTTCTTATCTCTTGCCTTTAGCTGGTGATGGTGCCGTGTCAGACAAACGTTGTGCACATTTTGGAGTCTTATGTCAAACACTTTGCCATAAACAAAGCCTTTATGGCCAATGAGAGGTACAGACGACAGCAGGCCTCCCAGAACACTGTCCCACAACCTGTCTCTCCTGAAAAGAGGTAAGGGAGACTTAGTTTATACCTAGTGTGGTTTTGTATTAGCCCTGGTTTAGACCTATTTTGGTTCTGGTTTAGTTCTGGTTTTGGACTGACTTTGAACTGGTTTAGTCCTTATTTTCTTATATTCCTGATTGGTCTATAACCTTATTTTTTCTTATTTATGCTTGGTTTAGTTTAGTACTCATTTTAATAATTTTTATTTGATCTAAAGGTCACAATAATACACTCCTCCAAGTATATTTGTATGTAGATAAAGATACTACTTCCTTAATACCACAGTTTAGGTTCACTGATCTCTTCCTACACTTGCAGTACTACTAAATAACTTTGTAACTTTGTGATTTGTTGCTAGTGAGGACCTGTGTAAAGAAATGGTGGATGGTTTGAGGATCACGTTTGACTTCACATTACCCATGATCCTCTTGTATCCATGTGAACAAGCGCAGTTCAAAAAAGTCAGCTCCTCGCGACTCTTCATGACCATCAACGAAAACTCTCCTTCCTCCAGCAAGTATGTATTTCAGAATGTAGAAAGTACACTAGAGAAGAGGCCTGTCACTATAACACACTTTGAAGTGTGATATTGCTGATGAAAGTATGGACGATAAAGGATAATATTGATACTAAAATATGCCTCTAGCACAGTGGTTCTTAACCTTGTTGGAGGTACATTTGCACATTCACCAAACCTTTCTCTATTAAAAAATAAAATATGATATTTTTTTTTTAATTCAAGACATAGGTATGTTTTACTGGTGCATAAAGTGAACCGTGCATTAACATCACTATGTTCAAAGAACAAAACCGATACACGAACTCAGAACAAATCACATACAAACCTTTTCACAAAGACATGACCTTTTTTAATACTACCACACTGAAATTATTTAAATTTTTAACCTTATGTATTCCAATAATGAACTTATTGTATTTATGCTATTTATTATTTTTAACATTTTAACACACACCCATCACCTAATTTCCATCAGGCTACAATAATAATGAATATTTACTGCAAATCAGTGACTTCTGCTGTTCCCTTTGAGAGACCAGTTCAGAAATGCGGCTTCACCTTGTGCCACTGTCATGTCATTTTCACAGCAAAGTCTGTTCCGTGTCTCATACTGTGTCTCAGTTCACCAAAGTGCCCTTAAATGCGCCATTTGAACGCCACATTTAAGTCGAGCGGGTACTTGAATAGGCACATCAAAGGGTGCATTTGTAGAATTGGGACACGGCCGACGTCTGGAGTCGCTCGCAGTCCGCGAGTCTATTGGCGGTGACAGCATCTGACGCTATAGAGTTAAGAAAGGAATGACATGACATACAACACGACAGTCACAAGTTGATATTGAGTCACCAGATTCTCTGCAGCACAGACTGGCCAAGCAGCGTGATCACCTGCAGCCAGTGATGGCCAAGAGTCGGGTGCGTGTCTTGACCTCCGCCGAACCCCCAAGACTGACTCACCGAACCCCGAGGGTTCGATCCCAGGTTGAGAACCACTGCTCTAGCACAATAACCCCAAAGCAGGAATCTCCCAAAAAACAACTTCAAATAAACATTGTTAAAAAACATGACCAGCAACAAATCAATGGCACATTTTTGTAGTAAGTTTGCTTCGACAGTGAATAATAGAAGTAATTTATTCAACTCTTTTTATACCTCAAATCTCATCATAGAACAGAAAAATAACAAAAAGTTCCCCACTAGTACAAAGAAAAAGTACCCACAATAAATATCGACCCCATAACTATTGTTCGATCTTTCATATTTATTTGCGTTTTTAAGACTTTGAAAATCAGGTACTGTCCTTTAATCTTTGGTACTACTTTTGTCCATAATAGAACCTTTTCCCTATTGTATTTTTGTTAATGAGCTATAACCATCATTTAAGCCCTGTTATTTTCTGCTTTTTACACCAGTGTTCAGAGGGAGCGGAGTCCTAGTCCTCCAGTACACAACCCTCCCACTCCTCAGTCCACAGACAGCCAGCCTGCGCTCAGTGATGTCTCCACAGCAACACCCACCACCGCCAACACCGGCAACCCCACCCCCAAACGCAGGAGGCACCCCGACATGGACTGCATCAACTTCCAGAGCCAGAGCCTGAGACGCTCAACCAGGAACACGTCAGGAGGGGACCGGCCAGCGGAGGGCAGCAGTGGAGGTAAGAGCTGTGTTTTAGATCATGGTTTTGTCAAGATTTTGGTCGGCAAAATTAATATCGTTAAAGCCTTAAATACAGTAAGGTCTAGTCAATAATAAAGTATCTGGTATTGGAACATGGTTCATAATTCTCATATGATGTACCGATCTGATACTGGTATCTGTATCGGCCGCCGTTCTAGGTATTTTTTTTTTTAGAGCATCAGCTTGGATCGGATTTGGTGAACAGATCGGGCTGTCACACAGCGAAGAACTCCTGCCCAGAACGGCTTAAACAGACCGAGAAAGCTCTAAAAATGGCTAAAACATTATTAATGAGCCATAAGGTGAAAACGAAACTTTAAACAAATCGGCAGAGGTGGAGGAGGAGAGCCTAATGCCTAACTTAACTTACCGTAATTTCACAGCTATAAGGCGCGGTTAAAAGTTGCAAACATCGGGGGAGCGATGGATGACAGACGGCGAACGCGCTGGGGCGAGTTACGCGATGATTTGTGAATGGATTGTGGATGCTTGGGCTAACGGTGCGACTTTTGTATGTTTTTTAAATGCAGAAAAAGTACAAAAAAAGAACCCGTAACTGAAGCTGCGCCTTATAATCCGGTGCGCCCTATGGCTGTGAAATTACAGTAAAATTAAGTAGCCATGTGCTTCAGGCAGGCTTGGCATCATTTTTTGAGACCACAAACATAAATAATATAGTGAAAAAACACTGCCTTTAGAAACTGGGAAATTAAAACATCACCTAATATCTCTGTCACTATGTTCTGAACCTGCTTTACTGTTTAAGTCATTATTTTACTGTATTATGACAAATGATGAGGCTATATTTAAGTCGGCCTTTTCATATCTGGTACTTATTATAATATAGAATAATACTTTTATTCAACTGGGGCTAAATTTACCATGGAATACTTGATCATTTATAAAGGCACACCCTAAATTTTGTAAATACAATACAATCAGGACATCCCTAATTGTTATGTCTGATATTTTAGGTGGAGGCAGTGCCACAGCGTCTCCTCAGACAAAACGCAGAATTGTTGACAGTCCAGCGCAGCCCAAGTTCTTCCTCAACCTTGACAGGAGTAAGTCAAAACAAAATAAGTCTTACTTCACCGTTCTACTGTATGGAGGTCAAGTACAAACGATTCTACCTCTAGTTATTAGTCAAGTTTCCCGAACATTAACCCAACTGTATGTGTCCTTTAAACAACACAAATATTTGTGTTATTGTAGAAAAGTGAAATGCCTGAAAATATACTTTTTATTGGTCTGTCACAATTTTTAATTCTATAACTACTTTTTTACAATATGTTTGGACAATAATGATCAAGATATAAAACCATATTATTGGGCAACAATCCATAAAACGTATTCTGAATTTGAAATACTGAGTGCTTTCTTCCTATTGTTAACCTAATAATAAACACTTTTTGAACATTTTGGCCCTTAACATTGTGGGCTGTAGTAACCACTTCTAACCAATAGATGATGCTAGACCACTTCTTTACCATCCACTAACCTCCACTAAGCTTCTTCTCTACAGATTTTTGTCATTTTATTTCCAATCTCTCCTAAATTTATGCCTTTATCCCTCTCTCCCCCAGAGACTCCTGTCCACAGTGGCTCGTCCTCCCCGTTGCCCTTGACGCCGAACAAAGAGCGCGCTGGTCCCTTCTACGGACTGGAGAGCCGGAGAAACAACGAGCTCAATGAGGTGATCAGACTATTACAGCCAGAGCCCCATTAGTCCAGAGAGTGTGATTAGTCCAAGGACACTGTGTAACTAATGCTATAGTCCAGGGAAATGCGTAGTCTGTAATGTAAAAAACGGTCAAACTCAATTTATATAAGTGAAGTTTATAATTTCACTTCCTGATTGGACCCAGGCAGTAGATATGACATGGATAGAGGTAATTTCATAACTGTTACCCAGCAACCATAATGTCAACAAGACTAGTCTAAGCTGCACAATAGTTTTGATTAGACTTATAAAAATAAATGACAATACCTCTGTTTTGTCCTTCCTTGTATTTAAAATGTATTCTGATTTAGATCTCAATGCTACTTCCTGTATTTTTGTACTTCTTAACTTTTTTTCAACTAACGCTTAACTGATGTAAAACTATGATAAATATTTACCACAGGTACTATCCCGTCAAACCAAGTCGTAATTAGAAAAATATGAAAACCTGACGTAGACTGGGTTTGGTCCTGTTCTAGTCCTGGTTTAGTTCCTGGTTTAGTCCTGGTCTGTTCCTTTCCTTGTTTAGTTCCTGGTTTAGTTCCTGGTTTAGTCCTGGTCTGTTCCTGGTTTAGTCCTGTTAGGTCCACATTTTGATTTGATGTGTGGCCAAGTGTGATCACATCCTACATTTTGTGAATTTATCTTCAGTGTTTCCTTATTTACATAAAATACTAAAGTTATTTTTTGGAGGTGGTACTTTGAAAAGATTGAGCAAACCAGTTTTCACTTCAAGTAATTAAGTGCATCTGCCGTGTACAAATAGGCCTGTCATGATAACACATTTTGAAGTACGATATATCGCTGAAGCAAATCTACAATACAATAACAATCGATAATATTGAAATCAAACCATGTCGCAAAATTATCCCCCCCAAAAAAATACAAAATTGTTACAAACTATTAACTAAGAAATAATGCAACACTTAAGTACAGTGGTTAGTTTGTGTCTATAATGAGTCAAAGGTCATAAATTTGATCTTCTACAGCTCAGATCTCATCGTAGTACAAAAAAATAGCCAAATATTTCCCACTAGTGCAAAAAAAAAGTACCAAGATAAATACTGACCCCTAAAAATGATTGTTCCATCTGTCATGTACTGAATGAGGTGATAGTCGTTATCGTGGCCTATGTACGAAGCTAACTTTTCGCATCAGTGTATTTTTCAGTCCAGTAACTCCACGGCTTTTCTCACTTTTATGACTCTTTGCTCTACTGCGCAGGTTTTGAGCTGGAAGTTGACTCCTGATAATTACCCAATGAATGACCAACCACCTCCACCGTCTTATCTCTACGGATCACAGCACCTCCTAAGGCTTTTCGGTAAGTTTAATTTCACATTTGAGTCATATTTCCCGCTGTTTTAAAGGTTGTTGTACTTTATTGAACCATTTTGTATTTTTAGTCAAACTTCCTGACATCCTCGGAAAGATGCAGATCCCAGAGAGGAATCTGAGGGCTTTGATCAAACATTTGGAGCAATTTCTCAGGTAAAAACAAAATCTACAAGGTCAAACTTAGTATTAAAGGTGAACTATGTAACTTTTCTGCCAACTGCTTGAATCTATAAAGACAGAAAAAAATTATGCAATACAGTGAAACATTCCAAGCAAAGCAATGACATCAGAAAAATTACATAGTGAGCCTTTTTTTTTTTTTTTTTTTTTTTTTTTTTTTTTTTTTTTTTTTTTTTTTTTTTTTTTTTTTTTAGATCAAGTATTGTACAAATAGTTGGATTGCTAAACAAATATTTGAAAACATACAGATTTTAAACTACATTATAACATATGAGTAGCTTTGATGGTTTTCATTAAGCAAAAAAAAAAAAAAACATTAAACGAAACTATTTTTAACCTACCCAAATGGATCATCAGTAATAATAATTTTATTTTGTATATAAAGACTTTATATGCACAATAGCAGAAAGAGAAGGCCTGGAGTGAGTTAACTGGAGTTTTAGGAGTGACTGGACTTTCACTTATTTAGATGCTGTTTATTAGTGTATCTCTGTATAAATAAAAAAAAAGTTGTTTTTCTGCTAGATCCTAAATTTGAGAGTTTTTCCCACACCACCTCCTCTTAGTCCATTTATTGCACAGGGCATATCTTTAGTCAAGGATTTCTTCAGTTGCCGACTATAACCTAGCAGACTATCGCACACAGGGCAGCAAGATGAAGCACAGTCAAATACAAATTTGAATGGGCGCAATTAGCAAATCGCAAAGGCTGCAACTTTTTAAGTACCATAATTTCCTTTAAACGAACAACCAAATCTCCTGTGTTGTTCTGCATAAAAACTGCAAACCCTGTAGTTTAGATCTGCGCATCTTGTATTAGTTTGTCAGTTCATATATTGTTTTTTTTGTCAATTCTTCTGAACATGTTTAAAATGTGAACTGTGAACGGAATAAACATAAATCGCAAATCTAATCACAATTTCAATTAGATATGTTTCTGTAATTGCCCAAACCTAAAATCACACATATTTCAAAATTAAGCCAAGGCATTAGAAGTATACCGTCTATGATTTTTCCAAGTGTAGAGAGAGAGAGAGGAAGAGAAGAGGGAAAGTGAAAAAGAGGAAGAGAAAGGGAGAGAGAGATAGAGGAGAGGAGCATGTGTCCGTGTGCAGTGATGAGCGTTACACAAGCACAGTCTAATCTTTAAATCCTCCACAGCGATCTTCAGTTCAGCCGGCCCCAAACCTCAGGGATTTAGGTCCCTGCAGCCTCTAATCAAACATCTGTAGTACCGCCTGGGGCCACTAGGCAGCGCTCTGGAGCAGGGCAGAACAGACAGAGATGGCAGATAAATGTCAACATTGTATTATTTGAAAACAAGACAGACATGAATATGGTAAAGCTTGTTACAATAGCAGACTTCAGTATTTTTTCTCAAAGTAGTTTGACATTTAAAGCTACAGTATGTAACATTTTAGCACTATAAAGTTTTTAGTTTTTATTTGGTTCTGTTTATTGCATTGAAAAATGTAAAAAAAAACTGTTCTTGCTGTGAGCGTGCTTACATCTCCATAAAACCTGGCTCTTATTTGGCCTGGAGGGAGGGCTGTCACCTGCTTGTTTCCATGGAAATGTTGCTCCTTTGGCTATAATCTTCCACAGTATGGCTTTAAACGTATCCATCTCCATGGAGATTGTCCCATTCCGTCCTGTCCCAAGTATGGTTTAACTTTCAATTTTCACTGATTTGTGTTGGTGACCTGTCACGTCCAGAAAGTTACAGACTACCACTTTTAATTTGGCAAAAAAAATCACAGTTTTAGTTCTTATGATTATGTTGTGACCTAAATAATCACAATTTTCAATGAACCGCGCCAATCCTTACATCCCAAGTTGATAAATATGCCCTTTAAACTTCCCAATTAAGAACAGTAGCACAAGTTTAACCTTCCGTACCACTTGAAGCCCTCTGTATGTGAACCATGAGTTTCATTTCTGCACTGGCAGCACTTTATTGAACTCTGCGTAGGACATCCTTTTACGTAACCACTGTCACTGAACAGTAAATCAGTCGTTTCTCATACAACATAATGGGGCTGCCATAGAAACTGTGAGTATAGAGAATTTAATCCCATCTTGGTTCAAACTCCCCATCTCTCACACAGCCCTGAATGTCATGATAACAAATGTTGTATATCTTACAATAGAAAATATTACCATAAATGAAATGCACTTTATGCTGCAGACATAACCTTACAGCTGTAGGTTTCCACTTAAATCTTTTACTAAATTAACTATATTGTAAATTAACAAGAAACACTAAAGTTAGTTTGAATGAGTCACAGTAATGTTAAAGTTGCACTATGTAACTTTTTCAGCTGGGGTGTCCGTCATCTTCTTGTTTCTATGGAGATGTTATTCTTTTGCCTTTGTGGCTTTAAATGTGGCTTATCAAACAAGGCCTAGTCTCAAACTCTTCTAATGAATGAGTTTCTTCCTAAAATCTAAAAATATTTGACATGCTTATACTCAGGGTCTGGCTAAAACAGTCTATTGGGAAATTGTTCACACTTTTATCTTGAAATCAAGTGGCAGATTGCACCAAACTGATTGATGTGAGGGAAGTGCAATGCATTCTGGGACTTGGGCTCAGTTAGTTTTTTTTTTTTTTTTTCCTTTTGGCCCTCCTGTCTTTTTTTTTTTTACTATTCATAAAAATGGCTTTAATCTATCTAATGCAACTTTTAATAATGTCCACGCCAAGTATAGAAGACTAAAATATTAACTAAAGTGTTTTTGTCAGTTCAAGACACTTTGAACAGAATCATATTATTAAAACATAAATTGCAAATCTAATCACAATTGCAATGCTTGTCTGAAAAATTGCAATTTTATGTTTTTCCCAAATTGTTCAGCCCTGATTTCTGCTGATGATTAATTATATTTTTTGTAATAATACAATTTTGTTTTTAGCCCAATACTAAAGGCCCTTTCAGTGTAAACAGAGTGACTGTTCTGTATTAGCTTGAACTTTCATACATTAGCTCCAATGCATTTGATGGGAGAGTTAGCCTCACAAAATAGCGTTAACATTAGCACCAAAATTTGCATACATGCTAACAAACGCACAGTTAATGTTCTCAAATTTAAGTTTTTGCAGGACAATAATGGCCCAAAAATGTTGAAGTTGGATACTGGCTAGAATTACTCTTTGGCAAATGTAACATAAACATAGAGCCATTTTTCTGCTCCATCTACAGACGTCAAAATTAATGTTTTAATTTAGCCGTCCTGTTAAAATGAATGAGATAAAATGTTATTATCCGTACCACGCTGCGTGCCCCGGAATTCTAAACACGTTATTCCTGGAAGAGTCTACATATCTGTACATTTCCTTATCATATTATTAATAAGATGTTTGTTATTTATTGTCACTGTGCCGCACTCTGAGTATAATTTGTTTGCATTGAGATTAGAAGGGCCCGTGGAGCCAAGATGAGATGGCAAGATTTAGCGGATTTGGCCCAGTTGCGGATACTAAGAAGATCCAGGATTAGTTTTTCCTCACTACTGATTAGATAGAACAGAACAGGATAGGCGGAGCGCATGGGGAGAGCGGGGCAGGGTGGGGGGTATATTCACTTGTCCCGTGAACACTGGTTCGTTCTAATGTCCCGCGACTTATTGGCGATGCTATAGTGAAGTTAGATCCCTTATATGTTGATCTATATGTCTGGTAGAGGGCACATGCTGTTGGGATTAGAGCAGGATGAAGCTATGCGATATCGAGGAAAGTTCACTTGGGAGATTGTCGGTCTGCAAACTGTGGGGCACGGACTAGTGGTGCATAGGGGACGTATATTTAAAAACTATTATTTTTTCTTATTACTTAGCTCATTGTGGTCAGTCTCACTTGAACCAAGCTCCCGTAGTCCAAATGCTCTTAAGTTTTTAGTTTGGGCTGCAACTAACAATTATTTTAGTTGCCGAGTAGTCAGTGATTTTAAATTGCCAGTTAATTTAAATCGATTAAAAAAATAAAAAAAAACAGCTTTTTTTTTTTTTTTTTTTTTTTTTTTATAATGTGAAAATATTGGGACTAAAACCTTCTAGACAGAGAATATTTTTGGTCATGTTGCCATATTGTGATTCACTTTTTCTCAATTTAATGCAGCTGTCTTCTCAAACACTGACACGTTTTCCCACCCCCTTCTCCTATTGGTCAGCCTCTGTGAATGACAACTGGATTTAACCAACCACAGTAAAGTGTGAACTTGAAATGGAGAAAGTACAAAGTGTGCTACCAGCACACTTGTCATGAATCATGAGAAAAATTGTGATCTGGCTCCAAGAAAATTGTGATTTTTTTTTTGCCATATTTTCCACTCCTACCTCAATACCGGACCAGATGGAGTTAGCACATTCTGCGGGCAAAGTGTACAGACTAATTTCAGGCCAACCAAGGCATAGAAGTATTTACAAGACACAAGTTATACTGCAGGGAAATATCATGATTAAGGTGACATTGAATTGTGGTTAAAATTATTGCTCCAATCAACCATTATTTTTGTTGCCTTTACAAACATGAATCACAATGAATGATAAGTCTCTTTACTCTATGATGTTACTGTACACGATTTCAATTAAGCATGTTTTTAATTAATTGAGCCATACTGCATCATCCAAGGTAGTAAAAATGCATACTGTATTGCTGGATTTCAGATGACATCACAATATTCTATATGGCAATAATATTTAATACAGATGAGGGCAGCTGAAATTGATATTGTTAAAATCTGGCCTGTGCGGCACATTTATTGTGCAATAAATACAAGTTCTGAAGTGTAATCACTAATAAAAATGACCAGGTTCAACATTTTTTATTTTTTGTTATTTTACTTTTTACAATTTTCAAGGCAAAGTACAATATAATCAATAGGTAAGTCTGGCTTGGACAATCTGAAAACCGCCAGTATTGTTGGGTCGCAGATCAAGACATCACAACACTCTATGGGCCAGTAATATTTAATACAAATGAGGGCAGCTAAAATGAATGTTAAAATGCTGATTTTTGTATGAAACAAAGTTCTTGGGTCTAGTCATTGGTAGAAATGATCAGGTTTAACATTTGCCATGGAATATTCCAGAGGTAAATGCACAAAATAAAATGTAATCAATAGGGAAAAGTGGCTCTTGCCCCCCCCCCCATCTGGGATTATGATGTAATCACATTCTGACACTCTGAAATCTGAAAACGAATGGTATACAAGAAGGCACGCTCACATTATCAATTATAATAACTCTTTTTACACTATGGTTAACTTCTGACAGTGTATAAATAATTTCAAAGTGAAGTAGACATAAAATTTTTGGGACTTGTCCTAAGTAGTAAAACTATATAAGACAGGATACAGGACTTTTCACCTATCTCACTCAAATGTCTCCTCTCCTCCTCCTCCTCCTGTCCATTCCCAACCCTCCCATCTGTCTCGTAGGTTTTTGGCCGAGTTCCATGAGGACTTTTTCCCTGAGTCTGCTTATGTGTCTGCGTCGGAAGCCCACTACAGCATGAAACAGCCCAGGCCAATTTACTGAAGCATTTGTTTCCATTTACAATGCCACTCTCACTTCCTGACCCCAATGTTTTTCTGGATCCAAAATGGCTGCCCAAAGTTGGATTTCTTCTTACATTCCTGGCTTGTTCCGCTTGTTGCTGACCTGTTGGGAATTCTCGTTTTGTTGAAGCTATCTACTGCTTTGCTACTACTACTATACTATAACTACTGCTACTACAAAAATAACTGCATTTTCCAGAAGGACTACCAATGCCTCTTCAGTGATGCTTATTCTTCACTTGGACATTGAAATCTAGACGTGCTAGCTTGATGTTTAAGCCAAATGCTAACTTGGAAGAACATTTTCGCCAATACACTCCGCAATAGTAACAAAAAATGTTCTAAACAACGTTAGTTTTTGCTGCTTAGCCTCCTTTCTACTAACAACCATTTTTAGCAAGCAGCTTTTGGACCATAGAAATTTCTATTGGGATTTTGTGCATTTCTTGCTTGATCTCAAAGGTCAAATGTTTGCTTGGATGGGCTGTTTTGCCAATACACACTATTCTAAACAAGATCGCCATTATTTAGTTTAGTTACTTCTGTTACTTTGGAATTTGTTAACCTGTAGCTAGTAGCAAGAAGGCTAATTCAGTGTTACCTCTGCTTTTGGATTAGCCATTTTTAGCAAGTAGTTCAGACGATAACATTTTGTCCATAGTTTGCTAAGTTTCCATTCAGTCCTGTTCTGTGCATGTCCTCTGAAAGCTTTGACACTGCAGCCTAGAATGAAGTTCCTTTTACAGTTTATTTAGTTCAATAAGACGACACATAATATAACAAATGCTAAAAATATTTGTTGTTTATGAAAGAGTTATTTGTGCTTTTTAATGTGTACATTTGTAAATATCCCAGATACTTGAACAGAGAATAGACATTATAGTTACTTTTGGGAACATTTCACTGTTAATGACAACTGAAGGTTTTGTTGAGTATTTTTGTCAATAAAGTATTTTTTTCTAAGATGTACCTTTTCATTACATATACATTCTTCTAGAGACATTAGCAGTTGAAATAATGTGTTATGCTTTATTGTATTTTCAACACTATTTCCTGAAATATGGATGTACTATTTGAACATACTGACAAGGCAAGTTTATTTGTACACAAAGTAATTAGAAGTGCTTTACAGAACAAGAAAAACATTAAAAATCACAAAACATACATGGCCATCAGAGGATTAACATTAAAAGCCTTGAGCCTGGATTTAAACATGGTCAAAGTCGAGGCCTGTCTCACATCTTCAGGAACAGCATAAGAAGACGTGCTAACAAACATTTTAATTTGTAGCAATGTTGGTTTACAGTGAAAAAAAAATCAAGAGCATAAAAAAGACATTGTATAAGAACAGGAATTAATAAAAGTCATATCTGTAACAACATCTGTAGCATCGAATTGTACCTACTCCTGTACCTGTACCTTTAAGTCATTAAGATTTTTTTTAAAGTCCGTATGACATGTTTTCATGTTTTTCTAATTATTCTTTTTCGGCTAAGTGACAGTTTTGGGGAGGGGAAATAAAGAAACATAAAAAATACAGGAATTAGCCATGAATTCTAAAATGGAATACTGAAAATTCCATTCAAAATGCAGGAATAATTTACACACAAGGAAGACATTTAAGAAGTTAAGTAATGTTCTTTATTTTTATTAGTCTAATCAGGTATAATAGTTATGGAATTATCTCCATCTCTATCATATCTGCTGCCCATGTCCAACTGTATAAAGAAGTGGACTAAGTGAGTGTGACGTCACCCAAGCTCATCAAAGCTGGCAGTTATAGGGGCGACTTTGGAGCCAAGTTTCGATCGCGAGTATCCTATCAACCAAAGAGCCAATCTGCAGGGAGCCTGTTGAAGGACTAAGTGAGCGCTGGTTTAGCAGGGAGCGGGAACTTGACAATGCTGTCAGTCAATCCTGTTGCTAAAGCTAGCGGGAGAGACCTTGGGCAAAGAAGATGCCTGATTTGTCTATTATTTGTCTGTTCATATCTTGATTTATGGACACAATAGCGATATAAAAATACCAGGATCATACGAACATTTTAAGATCAAAATGACGAGTCTGACAGCAGCAGTTACAGAGAGAGGGACGACAGTTTTCCAATGTAAAGTGAATTGGAGCCAGAAGTGCGCCCAGCTCACTTCGGTGTCTAGTTAGGTCTTTCCATTTATATATACAGTCTATGGTCCAGCCAGCAAGTAAAATTAAACTTCACCAACCCTCTGCCCCGAAAAAAACGTGCAAATTTTTGAATAAAGCTTAAATCTAGTCATGCTAACTATGTTTTAATGAAATGTGTATTCTAACCTGTCATATGCACTTTAATTTCACACAGCTCATACACCTCAGAGTCATTAAGATGTATTTAATGTAGTTGTTTTGATGCTTAAGTCTACACTGCACTCCTCTTCACTCAGGAACCTCTCACGTCCGGGGGAAGCCTGGCGTTTTCCCAGGTGGAACAAATCAAATCAAGGCCGTTTCTTCCTGTTGATAAAAGATGAACGAGAAGCATCTGACTCCTCTGAGCTGCAAGTTACTGTAAGTTTAACATGTCACAATAACACAATGCGTGATATGTTTAAATTCTGGTTGGGTATTTTATATTCACCATGCAAGATATGTCCGAAAATGCTTCCTAGTTTGTCTTCATTTTTGTTCTAGGTTACACTTTGTAGCGCCAGTAGCTTGTGTGTTTGTCCACTGATCTAAAGGTTGGAGGTTTGAATCCCTCTCTCGACATAAATCAGTCAGATCCACTGACCCACAGGTTGGCGGTGTGATTCCAGCTCCCACAGATAACTGCCGTTGTTGTGTCCTTGGGCAAGACACTTAACCCACCTCACCCCAGTGTCTGTCTACACTGTTGTATGAATGTGTGTGTGAATGGATGAGTGGTTCCTTGATGTAAAGTGCTTTGAGTGCCTTGAAGGTGAAAAAGCGCTATATAAAAAAGTGACCATTCACCATGTATAATAACTATATGATTTACAATATTACTAGCATGAAGAAAAACTTCTGAAGAAATTGTTTATTAAGAATAATTCAGGCTCAGTATCCATTTATTTAAGGTGTTGGTTTAGGGCAGACATGTCAAACTCAGGAACATTGGCCAAATTTGGCCTTTGATATAATTATATTTGGCTCGCGAGATCATGTCAAATATGTATTAGAGCTGGCCCGCCGGCCTCCGTGCCTCTACAGCACATGCACCACTAATACCACAAATCCCAGAATACTTTGCCCCCACCACTTCTATTGACAATCATTAGCATCTGCTACCTGTCGCCTCACTCAAATTTAATCCACCTCTTCTGAAAAACATGCAGATGTTGCTGAAATGTTTCAATAAATATTTAGTTTGGGCCGCGACTTAGTCCCAGCTTTTAATTTTGGCCTCTGTAAATTTGAGTTTGACGCCCCTGGTTTAGGGTGTAGTTACTAAGCCTGTTCACTTTGAATCAAGTGTTTTTTCAAGCTTAACTACGTGTTAGTTAGCCTTAGTAATTACAAACAGTTACCTACTACTTATGCATTAATACACCTTTTTTGTTTGGGGCATGTGGCAATGTTGGGTTAAATTTTCCATTGCGAGACTGCCTTTGCTGAGGTCTCCTGAATTGAAGTTAGTTTGTTTTTCCTTGTATTACCAGTACTTACTTTTTTGAGAAGCATGTGGTGCATATTATGGTATCCTCTGTGGAGCTCAATATACGTTCCACCTTGTGATGTCATTTGGTGGTAATCCAGGAAGTGGCCCCTTGTTTTTTGTTGGTTTTTTTTTTGTTTTTTTTAAAGTTCATGCACTGCTGTCATTTTGTCATCATAATAATTCTACAAGATTCACCTCAACTTAGAAACACTATTGTTTTTCACCTCATTTGAACCGTGTTACACTTTTTTTTTTTTTTTTATTCAAACATAACCGTTTATCTGTGAAGTCTGCCTATAATATTTCCTTGTCCACACTATATATCTATACATCTTTATGGCGCTGTCCATCACCTGCCATATCTAACGGCTAAGTGGTTTTAGCTGTTAGCCCTAATGCTATTTTGAGTAATGAACTCCTTATCACTGCAACCTAATACTCCACACTTTTTCTCCGTAGTGTAGACGCTATCACATAACCACAAATGCTCTGCTGTCCCGTCCCGCTCCTACATCTCTGCATTGATTACCTATTTCCGCATTATCCAATTGTGGTCTTGAAAAGTGCAATAATCTGATGTTAGCACCTCCTTAAGTGGCCTGTCTTATTCTATGAAAGCTTTTAGCTAGTCAACACACTCACTTCTCAGCTCAAATTTGATTGGTTGGTCCCATATTTTTCTTTAAATTTGATTGGTTGTAAAGTCCATATCTCTTCTACTTGTGATTAAGACGGAAAATATTAAGAGTATTCTTGCAATTCTCACTCTCTTCTTTGCAAGTGTGTCCAGTTAACTTGTCCAATGTTTAATTTCGGCTCTATCAAGACTTCTCTTTCATATTCCTCGCCCGATTTGTCAACATCGTCTAAATCCTTGTCAGTTTTAGCTCGTCATGCCTCCCTTTTTTCCTGTTTTTACCCCAGACTGTCGACCCTATCCTGCAATCAGGATTTTAAGGGGCTCCGAGAGGTGAGATTGGATAGTCCGTCTGGCTCCTCCAATTCTTCCTGGTCTTCGTCGATATTCCCAAGCTCTGAAATAACATCCATTAGTTCGGACCAGATTGTGACGCCAGGTTCTACCCCATGTCTGTACCAGCCGGTGGAAAAGGGAGCTATGGGTGCCTGCGAGGACAAGATGGTTTGGAAAGAGACGTCTTTTCTTGGGAATGATGAGTAAGTACGTGAGAGTAAGTTTGGTGTTTTTGGTTCTATGGGGATTGGGTGAAAATGAGCGGCAGTAACACAGAGAAGCCGATGGAATTAGTGTGAAAAGTGGATTCTGACCCTGTTCAGCCATTTTTATTTTATACTTATCCAGTAAAATGAACCAAAAATGTAGCAAATTTAAGGCTCAAATCACTTTAAAATGTATTATAAAAGAAAAGAAAAAGTCATGTATTTGCATCATTTGTTAATGTTAAATTTTCAGCATATTGCATTTTAAATCATGCACAAATGTACTCAAGTAATAAGAATTTTGTATTTTATATGAAAACTTATAGATTATAACCATTCCTTTTACATATAAACTACCAGAGAATGGCTTGAGTTAATGGTCAAACATAAATATCCAGAAATATTACAAACTTCTCCTGAAAATATGATGTGAAGTGTGTGAGCCTCCACATTTTTACAATATTTGGTGCGATAAATAAAAAAAAAAAGAAAAGAAATTTTAACTATTGCACCAATGCATCTTGTATTGTCGTGTGTAACAGATTATTTATTAGTAATTTATTTATCAGTTTATAAGCAATACTTGAAACTCCTGATGCCAGACAATCGTTGAAGTTGCATTTACTTTGGGATTTTTCCATAAAAACAATTGTGGTAATATTTGACAAGATAAAATTTGTAGAGTTTAAAATGAATAGTTTATTGTATGTTCCACTTAAGGAGGAGTGTATACAAACTCTTGAAACCCTCGATGCCACACAACAGCTGAAGTTGCATTTATATTGGTGTTTTTCTGTAAAAGCAGTTGTGGTTTTCCTCGTCGGTCATGTCCAATAATACTGTGGTTTAATGTAATAGGCCTCTTGAGACAATCAATACAGCTTCATCCAGTCTGCCAAACAATAAAATGAAATGATAAAATGTATTATTTTGACATAACCACGTTTCTGGTGAAGACGAGATGTTTGTCCTATTTTCTAAAACAAACTCTCTAGTTTATCTATTCTCTGTTCAAGTCGTCTCTATAATGTCTAAGAAAGGTAGAAAAAGTATTTATTTTTCAATGCATTTTTGAAATCATTATTTTATAAGAATGAGAAATACTCATTTTTGGTGTTTATGTGCATGAGTTATCCCAGAGCTGAACAAATTTGGATAACTATCAAGCAAGTGTTACACATATATCTGCAATTTATATTTTTAAAATCAGGCTTCACAGTGCACATTTTAAACTCATTCATTTGAAGTATTTGAGAGAAGAATATTTCAGGACATGGATAGAGATCAGCAGGTTTTATACAGAGAATGAGCCCTATGCAGACATGTGGGTTATTTTGTTTTTTTGCAGAAGAAACTATAACTCTATAAATAATTGCAGCCTTTGCAATTTGCTAATAGTCGCGATTACAGTCGTGATTTATATTCAGTTGTTCTTAATCTCATAGCCCTACTATACTATATTATATATATATATAATATATTTGGTACATTTGGTTCATTTTTCTTCCTAAATACTGTGATCATCCCTTTGCTGTGAGTGACTGCAGCAGCAGAACTGTGTGTTCAGATAAAACAGGCCACATTAGTTTTAAATCAGGGTCATAAATCATGTCCTCTCCCCTCCGTATCCTCTGAGGCACAGCTAAAGTCTGTTCATAAAGACATTACACCACTGTAATTCAAAATCTTTTGGCCTGTCGCTCACATACAGGCAAAGTACAATTACATATTTTTGCTCAAGTCATTATTTACATGTATTTTCCTTGTTGGAACTGTGTTATAGATTATAATGTTATATAATACATATTATAGTCTTGGGCAGCTCAGCCATCCATCCCTTTTCTTCCTCTTTATTGTGGCCGGGTCGCGGGGGCAGCACTCTTAGCAGGGATGACCAGACTTTCCACATATTTATTCCAGCTCCCAAGACGTTCCCAGGCCAGACGAGAGACATAGTCCCTCCAGTGTGTCCTGGGTCATCCCTGTGCCGTCCTCCTGGTGGGACATGCTGGGAACACCCCCTCTAGGGAGGCGTCCAGAAGACATCTGGGCCTCCTCTTGACATGGGAAGCAGTTCCTCCCTTGTGACTGAGCTCCTCACCCTATCTCTAAGGGATCGCCCGGCCAACCTGCGGAGGAAGTCATTTTGACTACTACTACTACTACTACTACTACTACTACTACTACTACTACTATTGTTGTTGTGGAATAAATATCTGAACAGTAGAGACATGAGGCTGGAGTTCTAACACAGGAGAAGTTTATTTACCATCAGTACAGGACCCAGCACCCAGAGACATGAACCCTCCAGACAGTGGGACAGTGTAGTCCAGTCCTGTCCAGTCTGGTGCAGTCCAGTCTGTCTGTGCTACTGTTGTAGGGAGTATTATATAACAAGGACTGAGCTGGCAGTGAGAGCCCTCAGTACAGGACAGAAATTGAATTTCTTTAGCAGGTACTACTACTACTACTACCACTACCACTACTACTACTACTACTACTACTACTACTACTACTACTACTACTACTACTACTACTACTACTACTACTACTTCTACTATCCATACACAACTATAACTACTGCTACTGCTGCTACTTGCCACCACTGCTGCTAAAACGCAATGCTCCAATGCCTTTGAAACAAGCAAAATGCATAAAATTTTTATTATTCTTCCCACTCTAAGTTGCAAACACGGCCGAGAAGTGAGTTTTTTTACTGCTGGGTGGAGACAGTCTTCTACTCCCACTTTCAACTCAAAATGTAACTTAATTTGTGCCTTCTGCTAAGCCCCTTACAAATGTTTTATCGTGCTATACTTATATTTTTAGTCAGTCTTACAGGAAGGCATTTTGATAGATAGTAAGTGGGATATCACTTTACAATAAGATAACATCGCCTCGTGCCTTAAGATACCGTGTATTACATTTAAAAGAACCGTTTTTTCAAGGAGTGGCATGTAGTGACTTAGAGAGGTCGGTTTAAACATTGAAAGTTAGTGCACAGTGAATTGTTTCAAATTTGGGCATTTCTTTGTACTTTTAATTGAAAAGCAAATTTGAGTAGCAGCATAGATATTGAATATTATATAGTGCACAGGTTACTAGCTCCATTTATTTGGTAACAGTAACAACCAGAGGAACTTTAAACCAAATCCTTGCAAAACAAATGAATGAAACCACTCTAACTAGTGATGGACGAGCAATACCAAAATATTGAAATAAATACTGATGGAGGTATTAAAAAGTACTGATTGCCATGCCAAAAATATTAGAATTTCTAAAAAAAACAAAAAAACGTAGATTTGAAGTATTATTTGGTAACTATCGCCCATATCCCTTTACAATTTGGTTATAAATGAACAAAACTATATTCTTAAAACATTCCTGTGTCTCATTTTTCGATCCAAACCCCTCAAGTGAACAAAATCCGGGGCATTAACAAGTCCAAGCAGTGCAACATAACCTTTAGCTTGCCATGCTAAACAGGCATGTAGCATACTTCATCCATTTTGGTGCAAGCCTCCACTGAGCAGCCACCTGGTACTGTATTTTAGCCAAGTCACTATGTATAGCTATGACTACAGGCACGAAGTAATGTTATGCTGAGTTGACACTGAAAATATACTCACTGAATGTTACTTTGCTGTAGAATTTTCCACAGTATAGCATTAAAAAGTCCTGTTCCAGATTTTTTCCCCATGTATTTGAGCAAAATTATGTCTTGCCCCAGTACATACATTGTATAAGCAGCTCTTGAGGTCAAAACATGACATTTTTAAGACATCTATCACCATGGAGACGAACCATCAAGTTACAGGTTAGATCTTTTTGGTCCCTAACCCTGTATTTGAGAACCGCTATTATAACATAGTCTAATTTAGCCATCAAAACTGCTGTAGTCACCAATAGAGATTTACGACGGGGCATTAGAGCATTATACTCATAAATACAGCAGTTTGACAGCCATTTTGAAAGATAGAGTTACAGAGTTTGATGTATGACTTCTGCTTGCTCCAACAGTAATACGAGCCAATCATTGTGTTACACCTGGACGTCAAAGCCATTTTTCACTAAAGATTCAAGTGTCACTCAATAGCTGGCATATTGATTTTGAAGCTGAATGCATCATTGTTTGAAATTTGTATCAATGAGCCAGCACAGCAATACTAAAATATATATACTACAGCATTAGCATACAATACGATTTGCACACGTTGTAATTCTGTGGTACTTACATTTTTCTGTTGACAGAGAAGACATTTTTTAACAGAAGTGTGATCATTGTAATAGAGGAAGATGGTACAAAGTTTAAGATAATAAAAACGTTCCTACCCTCACCTATGGTCATGAGCTCTGGGTCATGACCGAAAGGACAAGATCGCGGATACAGGCGGCTGAAAGGGGCTTCCGCCACAGGGTGGCTGGGCGCACCCTTAGAGACAGGGTGAGGAGCTCAGTCACACGGAAGAGCTGGGAGTAGAGCCGCTGCTCCTCCACGTCAAGAGGAGTCAGCTGCGGTGGCTCAGACATCTGTTTTCGGATGCCTCCTGGACGCCTCCCTAGGGAGGTGTTCCGGGCACATCCTACTGGGAGGAGGCCCCAGGAAAGACCCAGGGACTATGTCTCTTGGCTGGCCTGGGAACGCCTTGAGGTCCCTCTGGAGGAGCTGGAGAAAGTGTCTGGGGTGAGGGAAGTCTGGGAATCCCTGCTCAGACTGCTGCCTCCGTGACCCGGCCCCGGATAAGCGGAAGAAAATGGATGGATTAATAAAGATTTCATAAACACTAGCGAGACCTTGACATAAGTGCATCCTTTTAGTTTCTTTGGATACATACATTTTAACGTTCATTTTTTAGTCGGTTTTAAAACGTGAGTTCATTTTCAACAGTTTGCAGTGGTCCAAATTTATTCCTCACTTCCTTATGCATTCAGAGCATCCTAATTATTCACCACGATGAGTTCATAAGCGCCGAGACAAGAGCGGAGTTTTTCCATCACACTAATGCTAACAACAACTTGCATGCTCATGAGCACTTCCTGATTATCAGACAATGCAATGTTTTATAACAAATGCAGAAGGCACACGGCGGACTAATTTTGACCTCTCGAGCTGCTAATGCCATATATCTCCACTGGGGTAAGACAAATTACCTCAGTGGCATAACACAAATAACATTACATAAATATTGTTTAACAGTTACGGACCAACTTAACAAAAAAGCTCTCTGTAAATGAAGTATAGGCTTACTTTTAAATAATGCGCCGTGTTAAATCAGTGTCCAGAGTGGAGCTGCAGAGGTTATTAGTGTCTCTGGATAAACAGCAGAGCGAATGGGATTATCCAAACACTATAATGCATAAGTCAACAAATGAAGGACAAATATAATAGGACATTACAGTACAGTGGCCCGTGCTGACTCAGAGAAGCATAAACAAAACACGCTACGCATTTATTTACATCACCTCTTCCAATCTTGGCTTTCAAAAATGGCAAACAAAATAAATTAGCTAAACACTGGATTCGTCTGCCTAATCTTATGTAAAGGATGATGTTGCAAAAATGATAATAGAAAAGATAATTGGATTGCATTTATAATACTCTTGAGATTAAATCAATGTAATTCTAATTTTCTTTGGTGATTTTTAAAAAAATTACTGTTGAAATCAAATCAAATACTTTAATTTATCTAAGTTTGTCAAAGGCCAAAAGTGGTTGGAATTTTTGCCATCCTGATGATATGTTTGGCAGTTCAAGTTATAAAGTGTCCACATGTAGGAATGTGCTTTATTATTACACTTTTATCTCAATGTACTAATACTAATGTTAATAATGAAACTGCACACACATCGAATACAATAGAAATGCTTCGGCTCAAGGACAGGACTGTGAGTTCCTGTGAGCTCTCGTTGATAACGCTCTGCTGACCATAAGATCCCCCTTCACACAAACACGCTCCGATACACTCTATAAAAACTGTAAACACACACTCCTCAGGGCTCTCCCTCTGTCCTTTCTGGAGGACCCGGAGCTACGTTCACCTTTTGCCTCGCAACCTGTGAGACTTACTACATCCTTCTGACTTTACTTTTCAGATTCATGGCTCTTTGAGGCTTGCACCAGAAACGAACATCCTTACAAATCCCAGCTTTGACCAGTGCTCCATGCTGTTCAGTCCCTGGGCAAGACACTCCAAAGTCTCCAAATTTCTATTTAATACAGCACAAATGATAATAGAATATATAATTTTACTGCATGATACTTAGACGACTATGTATGAATAGTTAATTGTGATACTCACCAAGAAGCTTCAAAGCAACAAGTTATATTGTTTAATACATTTAATTAAGATTTTGTTCAGTATTTTTATTTATTTATTTTTTTTGCAAATAGAATTTTAGATAATAGACAACTTTTTTTTAATTTATTTATTTATTTTTTTAATCCAAGACTGACATGGGAAAAAATCATCTATGTCAAGTTTGACACTAGCAGGGTGGCTCAGTGTTTAGAGCAGATGTGTCAGACCCAAGGCCCGCGGGCCAAATGTGGCCCATCAGGTCATTTTATGTGGCCCCCGAGAAGGTGAATTAAAAGGTACATATACACACTTTTTAAAATATCAGTTTATCAGGAGATATGGACTTACACAGACATATTTTTTACATCTGTGCAAATGCATATTTAATATTTGTAACTTGAATGAATATAAATAAAGAAACAGTTAATTCATAAGTTAAAAAGTAGTTACATTATATTCGACCCGGCCCCGGATAAGCGGAAGAAAATGGATGGATATTGAGTTACATTGAGTTACATTTATATTGCCTCACAGTTACATCTGGCCCCTTGAGCGCAGCCATTTTGCTGATGTGGCCCTCAGTGAAAGTGAGTTTGACAGCCCTGGGTTGGAGCTTCCACATCCAAACATTATGGTTGGGAGTTTGACGACAGCCTTGAACACGTAAATCGTGTCGTTGAGTTTAACAAGATCTTTATTATAAGCCTTTATTGTCTCTAATGAGTTAAAACTATTGTACGAATACATTTTGTTTTTTTGTGAGTGAATATTTCAGAAGGAATTAATGATTTATTTTTTTATTTTTATTTATTTATTTATTTCAGGGACAGTGTATATTAATCGACATTTCTGTAAATACGCCAGAATTAGCCAAAGGCTATTTTACATCTGTTGTCCCTTTGACAGCGGATACTGTCCACCTAAAAACAAGAATAAAATTACAACACAATAAATACAAAGAACACAGTTGAGAAATATATATACTATAACAAAGAAGGCAGACTCACAACAATCATTCAGCTACAAACCACCACCAGAGCAAATACATACACACATGACAATGACAATCGCACACAGTGACAGGGTAAAAGGCCAGCAGGGGGTAGCACACATGACAATCGCACACAGACACAGGGGAAAAGGTCAGCAGGGGGAAGCAACAGCAGAGTCAGTGATCACAAATCTGATTTGTAATTAGCCAATGTTTTAACTGTAGTTTAAAGGTGTGGTAGGTGTTTGTGGATCTTATTGTTTGTGGGGGTAAGGTTCCAGTCCGAAGCAGCACGAACAGAAAGAGCAATTTGCCCAAAGGAACTTTTCCTGAGGGGGATGATACAGTCTCCTCGTGCTGCTCCTCTAGTTTGCCTGTGGGTGGTGGTTCTGGTGGAGATAAACTGACTGAGTGGTGGAGATGATAGACCGTGAATGATTTTATAGATTAGGCAGAGATTGGAGTATTTGATCATGTTATCCAGGCTGAGTAATCTGTGTTTTTGGAGTAATGGACAGAGGTGAAGATGGTTTGGTTTTTTATCCAGAATTTTAACAGTTCGCTTGTAGAGTGATTGTAGAGGTTTCAGTGTTGTGGTATTTGCCAGGGACCAGACGGGTAAACAGTATGTGATGTGAGAGAGAATCATTGAGTGCATGAACATTTTGGCTGCTTGGGTGGACATTTGATGCCAAATGTGTTTGAAGTTGTGAATACTGAATTTTATATGATTACTTATTTTATGAATGTGAGATTTGAATGATAATTTTGAGTCTATTACAATTCCAAGATATTTGTATTGTGGGACAATCTGCAGCCGTTCTCCAGAGACAAGGATGTCTGGAACTGTGTGGGATGTGTTGTTGGATTTCCTGAAAATCATTGCTACTGTTTTGGATGTATTGAGTTTAAGACAGGAGTGATTTAGCCAAGATGAAATTTGAGCCATGGAGTGAGTGAGTTTGTCCGCGACCTGGGAGATGTTATTGCCATGTGTGTATATGACCGTGTCGTCAGCGTACATTATTATGTGGACATCGTTGCAAATGGAGGGAAGATCATTAATGTATAGTGAGAATAGAAGTGGCGCTAATGTGGACCCTTGGGGAAGACCGGTGGACAAAGTCAGTGCTGAAGATTGATGAGACTGGATGTGGACGTGTTGAGAGCGGTTGGCCAGGTAAGATTCAATCCATTTCAGTGTATCTGGTGAGAAGTTAAATGTACAGAGTTTAGACAACAATATCTGATGGTTCACAGTGTCAAAGGCCTTTTTTAGGTCTAAAAATACAGCCCCCACTACCCCACCCCGGTCCAGTAGTGCTCTGATGTTTTCAGTAAAATAGCAAGTTGCTGTTTCGGTCGAGTGATTGGTTCTAAAGCCAAACTGCATGGGATGGAGAGTGTATTGTGTAGTGTTCAGATGTGTGGTGATTTGATTAGCTACTAGTTTTTCCGCAATTTTTGAAACTGTTGGCAGGATACTGATGGGCCTGTAGTTGGCCATGGACTGCGGGTCTCCACTTTTGAATATGGGAATTACGATTGAGGATTTCCACAACCTAGGAAAGCTGCATTGGGAGATGGACAGATTGATGAGTTTAGTGACAGGTCGTGTGATGGATGAGGATAAGTCCTTGAGCATAGCTGTATTCATGCCAAAAACGTCTTTACATCTGGATGGTCTAAGTGCATTGATATTTGCAGCCACACTTTGACTCAGGGCAGTTGTGGCTACAGATATAATTTGCAGTCGTCCCCAAATTTTTTCCTCACTTACCTAAAGCATTTCGAGCATCCTAATTTTTCACCGCAATGAGTTTTTAAGCACTTTACACAACTTTCAGAGAACAGAGCAAACTTTTGGTGAGACAGTTAAAACAGCAACAACAACTAGCATGCTAATGTGCACTGATCGGACAATAAAGCTGTTTATAATTAGATGCAGATAGAGCACACAGCAGACTTATTTTGACCTCAAGAGATGCTTATGAAATATGTCTGTACTGATGGTAAAAAATCAGATCCCTTAAGTATTCTATAAAGTGTGGTGTCTTTTAAAGTTACACTGCTACTAGTGCTACTATACACTGCAACTATAAGTATAAAGAAGCTTGTATCTTTATAAAAATAGTAACTTATCATAGTCTTTGCCTTTATATTTGAATGAAAACCACGTCCTCTGTATATCGCGTCATCTCTCCTGTCCCACGCGCTCACACTGTCTTATCTTTCTCTGTATGCTCTGTATCTGTCGTGTGTGTGAATGAATTTGATCCTCTCTAACCCAGATGCCCCGGCTAAATCCCTCTCCAGCGGTGCCTTGCCACTCTGCTATAAGCTGGGAACATTTGGCACCACGCTACCAATAAAAAAAGCCAGGAAAAAACTCAAACACAGATACACAAGGAGAGTAAATTGTTTTGTCTTTTTAGCTAGAGATTTTGACAGAAAGTCCAAGACGAACATTTTTGAGCTTTTCGGTCGGCGGAGGTGATTTGCCGTGTCTCAGAATGGATGACGAGGATGAACTAAGGATGCTAACTTCATTTTAGTAAGTCCACATGATTTGAAACTCACTGCACTGCTTGGTCGGAACATGAACAGAATGAAAAGTTGTGTACGGAAAGTAAAGTCAGTCAGTTTGGATATTAGAAGCTCGTTTTGACTGTTTGCTTTTATATTACACATGAGACTTTTGTGAGCTTATGTGACAATTCTGGCTTGGCTCAAGACGTTGAAGTCAATATTTTGTGTTTTTACAATGTTTTTAAGGTCACTAGATCACATGTTGTAGTGAATATGCATTATTGCCAAACCCTATTTGGTATTGCTTTGCCTGGAATGTTCCACAGTATGGCATTACAGTGGTTTACAGAGACAAACTGCCCAAATTACTGGTCAGGTGTGTGCGTGTGTGCGTGTGTGTGAGTATTTTTGAGCCATAAAAACGATCTGTAGTTGAATAAATGCAAGAGAGGTAAGTTTGATGCTATAACTTTTTCATATTGTGCATTTTTTTTTTTTTCAATTTTATCAATATTTCTAAGGGTGCTCATTTTCTAGAGATGCATTTTGAATCGAAATTGAATCAAAATTGCAATTTGAACAGACGAAATTAGCAAAACACACTTATTCTGCATAAAAACTGCTACTTTAGATCTGTGCAAACATGCTCTGAAATGCGATTCTCGTTTAGTTTCAGCCTTTGTCAATTATTCTGTTTAAAATGTGAACTTTGAACCGAATCCTACTATTATTAAAACGTAAATCGCAAGTCTAATCGCCATAGCAACGCTCATCTGAGGAGAAAAAAAAAAAAAAAATCGCAATTAGATCTTATTCCCAAATCGTTCGGCTCCACTTTTAACCCCTCCTGGTCTCTGACATATCTGGTGACTTGTCTTTAGCAGCTTTAGTCTGGGGCCATATTGTGATTTGAAGCGATTGCACGTGATATTTTGATTGCATAAGACCCGGAGAGGAGGTGGTGTCTCTGTCCAAGCACCGGAAAAGCCCTTATAATTACTGCACACTTGGAGATTACATCATGGATTGGGGGAGATTTTAGCCACTGCAAAACGTGTGTCCCTTTACAATGTATCTTACCATACCTAACACGGTGATGGACGGATGTGTAGATAGAGGGTGAGAAACAGATAAAGTGATGGATGCTAGAAAATGGGTAAGTGAGATATGGAGATAGATAGAAGACAGGGTATGATTGCAAGATAAATAGAGTGATACTGCGATACAAAATACATTGGGAGGTTACAATGTGCTGTGTGCCACTAACACTGTGATAGAGAGATTGAAAGAAAGATGCAAAGTTAACATAATGTCTCATACTGTATTCCTGCCATACTGAAAAGCGAGAGAAAAAGAGAGTGAATGCATTAGAATGGAGATGGAGAGACAGAGCGAGAGATGGAGTAATTCGATTGCCAAAATGCATATGTCCCTAATGTATTCGGGCCGTACTAAATACATTGATTAAGGGATAGAGGGAGATGTATAGATAGTGAGAGGGAGCGAGAGACGGAGGATTGGGGTCTTGTAATTGTTTTAATATAATCCTGTGCGACAAACAGATGGTTTGTATACTCTAGATAATTATCATATGGAGTGCTAATCCGTAACACATTCATCCTATGTACATGGGGCTTATGGCAATTGACTTTCAAGATGGAGGGTTGGACAAATCAAATTAAAACTATACTGTACTTTGCAGCTTCAGCCATGGATTGTTATAGTGTAAAAGGAGTTTTGTTTGTAGATTTTTTTTAGATTAAAAGCTTCATATCTGATTTTTGCTGTTTTAAAACCTGAAAAACAGACCTGGTTCATTTTAAACAGTTTGCAGTGGTCCAAAGTTATTCCTCACTTACCTTATGCATTCAGAACAGCCTAATTATTCACCATGATGAGTTTATAAATGCTTTTCACTGCTTTCTAATTTGAGTTGGTTGTTATTTAGATCAGGGGTGTCAAACTCAAATTCATCAAGGGCCAAAAATAAAAGCTGGGACTAAGTTGTGGGCCAAACAAAATATTTATTGAAAAATTTCAACAACATCTACATGTTTTTCAGAAGGGGAGGATTAAATTTGAGTGAGGCCACAGGTAGCACATACTAATGAGTGACAAGTGAAGTGTGGGGGCCAGCGCCAATACATTTGCAAAGCATTCTGGGACTCATAGTATTAGAGGTGCATGTGCTAAACTAGCGCGGTGGCCGGCGGACCAGCTCTAATACATATTTCATATGATCTTGTGGGCCAAATATTTTTATATTGAGGGCCAAATTTGGCCTACAGGCCTGAGTTTGACATGTCTGATTTAGACAATAGAAACATAATGTTCTGTCTTTAAAGGGCCCAGTTACAGTATTATATATTATTAGTTACGGTTATAATGTTGTGTTATAATGTTCTGTTTCCTCATCACAAACAGACCTGGAGTTGTGTTTTGTTTCATTCACACATGTTTAACACACAAACCTGCATATTTAGGCTGTGTTTTTCTCTCAAACAGAAAACACTCTGTTCCACCTTGTGATGTCATCATGTGGTAATACAGGAAGTGCTCCACTGTGTTTTTAAACTTTGTACTCCTTCACTAGAATAAATTGGATTGTTTCAGCCCTGGAATTGTCAATCTCTATAGAATAAAAAAGTATTTGGTACCTATCAACTTAAAACCTGCCACTTCATGACATCACAAGGTGGAACAGAGCATTTTGAGATTTTAAGATGTAGACAGACTAACAATGGGTTTACTCAAAATTTGTGAATGAAACAAAACACAACTCCGGGTATGTTTTTGATGAGGTAAAAGCATTATAACATGGCTGAACACTGACGAGAGTCTATTTTGTGTATCATAGGACCTTTAACAGAAAGTTCTTGCTGTACCTGTAGTTTACACTTCTACAAACTCTTGTATCACTTGATCAGTTCATATTTCATCTTCCCTCAGATGTTCATGCCCCTGGACTTGTTTACAATGTGCACTCTGAACAGAGTCCTACTGTTTAAACATAAATCCCAAATTTAATCACAATAGTAGACTTTTTAATTCAAACCTGCGCAGCCTTACTAGCATGCACCGCAGCAGCTGCCGGGCGCTGCAGAGTGAAGAGGTTGAGCAAGTGCCAGATCGCTGTATCATTGTTGGAGGATTATGGTGCCACAAGATGAAGGGTCGCTGCCCTGGAAACACGTGGTCTGAAACTCAAATGAAATTCAACATGGACTTTCAAATCTCCACCTGCTGTTTCTGCTTTTACCAAATAGTGATAGTACAAGTACGAAATGTTGAGTTTTTAGATGAGGTATATCTGCCACTCTTATCTCAAAAGTATGGCAAGATAGTGGTAGAAGTAGTAGCAGTGGTGGTAGTAGCAGTTGTAGTAGTAGTAGTAGTAGCAGCAGCATAGTAGTAATAGTAGTAGCAGTGTAGTAGTAGTAATAGTAGTAGTAGCGGTAATAGTAGTAGTAGTAGTAGTAGTAGTAATAGTAGTAGTAGTAGTAGCAGCAGCTTAGTAGTAGTAATAGTAGTATTAGTAGTAGCAGCGTAGTAGTAGTATTAGTAGTAGCAGCGTAGTAGTAGTAATAGTAGTAGTAGTTGCAGTAGTAGTTGTAGTATTAATGGTAGCAGTAGTACCAGCATAGCACTAGTAGGAGTAGCAATAATAGTAGTAGTGGTACTAGTAGCAGCATAGTAGTAGTAGTAGTAGTAGCATTAGCAGTAGTAGAATTAGCAGTAGTAATAGTAGTAATAGTAGTAGCAGTAGTAGTAGTAGTAGTAGTAGTAGTACTAGTATCAGCATAGTAGTAGTAGTAGTAGTAGTAGCAGTAGGAGTAGCATTAGCAGCAGTAAAATTAGCAGTAGTATTAGTAGTAGCAGTAGTAGTAGTAATAGTAGTAGTAGCTTCAGTAGTAGTAGTAGTAGTAGTAGTAGTAGTCTAGCTGAGTATCTATTTTTCTTTTTCATCTACCAGTAATTGAACAATATCTGTTTTTTCTACCATCAGAGCACATCAGAGCAGCACCTTTACCTTTTTATTAATCGTTATCTAGAATGACAGAACAGAACTACAATATGAATAAAACAAACAAAAATACATCACATAAATCCAAGTCTTTTTCTGTTGTTTAATTGTCTTTTAGGAACTTTCCAAAATTCTCTTCCATGACCCAAACACACATCAACAAGTAAAGAAAAGAAAAATATTCTTTTAGTACCAGTAACACCTTAACTTTTCTCAGTACTGTAGTGGTGTCTTTAATTGATACCTAGCTCGAAGTAGTAGTGCCTCTTTTGCATTTTGTAGTAGCACTCCATAGCCTACTATTTACTATATAATTTGAAGTTATTCATGTGAATTTGTCTATTAGTTTTATTTCTAAGTAATATTGATCAGGACTGTGAGTGTCTTCTACTTTCAACAAGACATTTAAAAACACAATTTCTTCCTGAGACGGATGGCATTTTGGGAATTTAGATATAAATGATTCATGGCCTGATTGGTGCTCTGGCAAGTGTTCAACTTTGAAAACCTCCCCGATCTCTGGTCCTGCAGTGTGGGTACTTTTTATTGACATTTATGACATACATTTATACTGAGGTCCATTATGATAGTTGGGCTCTAGTCTGGGCATATACTGCGGCAGAGACTCTGATTAATAATTGGCTGCAGGTAGCGGCGTTTGGGTAGTGAGGATTCAGATCAGAGGGAGAGTCCTTTTTTTTAGGTTTAAACCAACTGGATTTCAGCATGGAAACTGGCAACCCAAATGAGAGAATCATCTGAGGCTCATTCTGCGTCCTGATTGGATAATTATCTTTAGAACCAAAACACCAAATTATAAACAACTTGGCCGTCATGTGCGATATTTCTGTAATCAAAAATATATCAGCATTACTATTGTCTGGGACACAGTGAGGTCATGTTTTTGGAATACAAAACCTAAATGTTACATACACTTCCTCTAAGTTATATGCTTATTGTCTATACATTACCTACGCAATAGAAGTATATGACCCAAATCAATAGCCTACCCTTTTCAACTAGACAATGAAAATGCTTGGCTAGCTAGTTTAGTTAGCAATATCGACTGATTTCTCCTTCATTG
Source organism: Periophthalmus modestus (assembly GCA_019594935.1). NCBI lineage: Eukaryota > Metazoa > Chordata > Actinopteri > Gobiiformes > Gobiidae > Periophthalmus > Periophthalmus modestus. The sequence continues at coordinate 6,571,777 of JAIEZT010000198.1, forward strand.
TACCTTTGCTTGAAAGCTGTTTCTGTTCTGCTGACACACACCGGTTGTTGACCTGGTTATTAGCTTCACTGGACTAAAACATCAATACCAAACTCACCGCTAAAAGCCAGGCATTGACAAACCATTAGTAGTAGTAGTAGTAAGACTCGTAGTATTAGTAGTGGTGACAGTTGTAGCAGGAGCAGTACTTTTCATTGTTTTCAAGTAAGAGTAATTGCACATTGTTGTATGTTATATCAGTGGAAATGCATTGTAATCCTACTAGCTTGCTTTCTAAGTTACTGTGTTATTCAAATGTGTTGGGGATTTGCAGTGTAAATCCTTCATGTTTCCAAATAGACTTTCATAAATGTCCGATAAGCTAATAGGCTAAAGCAATAGGTTAAAGCCGCTAATGGCTAAATGCTAAATACACATGCGGGGGTTCGTCATGTTAAGTACATAGAGGATCATATCTTTATATCTATGCATTGCTTCTAATCTCAAAGGCTTAACTTTCATTCAATGTGGACTATGGCTGATTAGAGGTAGGTTAGTTACTTAAAGCTACAGTATGTGACCATGTAAAATATGTTTTGTTTTGTTTTTTCTTCAATTTTGTTGTGTTTATTGCACTGAAAAACGTGTGTGCTGTTACTGTGAGCAGGCTTGCATCTCCATAAACCTCACTACTCTTATCTGCCCTAGAGGAGGGCATCCCTCGCTTGTTTCCATGGAAATGCTGTTCATTTGGCTGTCTTTGCACTTGACTTGCTACCTCCAGAAAGTTACATACTGTACCTTTAAGTACTATACATATTTTCAACTATTCTAAAGATTTTGGGTGTCCAAATGAATATGCAAATATCTACCCTCCTTTATAAATGTACACAGTGGCCTCACCTGAGAAGCACTGGGACTTAACCCAAAACTAAACCAGAACCAGACCAGGACTAAACCAAGTCTAGACAAGGACTGGATCAAGTCAGGACTAAACTGGGCTTAAACCAGGAGACAAGCAATTGATACCACCAGGTCAAGTTATAGGTCTGATCTGTGGAGAGGCAAGACCACTCTCAATAAGAATATATATGGTGTCAAGGTATATTGTAGATTTAAAAACATACACACTTTATAGTAATTCTAAATCAGGACTAAATAAAGGAGGTCAAAAATGTGAATTAAATTGACTAAATTCAGAAAATATTTGTATTACAGATGGTACTAATCTGTGTCCCATCTGTAGGAGCTTTTGTAGTACAGTTTGAGAAACAATAACATACTGTATTATATTATTGTATTATAGTAGGAGCCTAATGAAAAGAGAACCTTAAAGACTCCAGTGATGATGATGAAAACATGGTCTCAGGTCACATGATTAACTTAAAAGAGGGCAAAAACATGAATAGATCTGTGTCTAAATGAACTGTAAGACAACATCTAGTTTTTGGGGGGTGTTTTTGTTCTGCTTTATTGTTCATGTGCAGAAAAGTGAGGGGGGTTGAGAGTGATCGAGGCACACAGCATCCTCCTGTACCACTTCCTCTTTTTCTTCTCCAGCTCCTATATGTGTGTCAGCTGTGCAACAGAACGGCTGCAAGATTATGTTGTTTGTTCCAGTCGTCCTCGGAGGTCGGATTTTCTGAGTTCCGACTGGTACATGGCGTCTGGAAGGCAACGCTATCTCAGAATTTCTACTGGGAAAGTCAGACAACATTTCAGAGTCTGAGTTAGATAATCCAACATGGCGGTGCTCTGAGTTTGGTGAAAATTCAAAACCCGACAGTTTAAATATTGATCATGCTTGTGTTATTTTCCCTTCTGCCCAACCACTTCTGTGAACCTGAATCTTGTTCGGCCTCTGCAGTTGTAAATGCGCTTTTATGCTAAGTTATGCTAATGACGCTAACATGCACACGCCGCTAACATCCACAAAAGCAGAATTTCACTCTCAAACGTCGCTTTATTAACTGTTAATGAAGTAACATATCCGAGTTACTAAATTAACTTCCTCATTTTGGCTTTCCTACTTCAGATTCAGTCTCAGGAACGCAATATGTTTAATGCCATACTGTGGAACAATCCAGGCAAAGCAATAACATCTCCATGGAGACGAGCAGAAAAGTAATATCACGCAACTTTAATGGAACTTTAACATTGTGTAACTGATTTTCCACACATATATAAATAATCCTTGTACCAAAACTCTGCCAAGCTATAAAAAAGTTGAATTGTTTTTAAATTGAACCATGGAAACAAAGTACAGTACAACCTGCATTGTTATTTATCGCCTCTACTTTTGTCCCAAACAGTTCCTTTCTTCCCTTTCTCTTTTTGGGATGGCTGCCCAGTACCTTTAGCCCCCGGAGCCCTTTGAGGTGGTGCATTATTACTCCTCAGTGCTCTCACTCTGCTACTGGACTGTAAAAAAAGAGTCAAAATGCATCTTGTTTAGTGTTTAATTTTGACTTATTTTGATTAATAGAACCACTAATTGATCCTCTTTATTTAAATAGCACATTTCATTCAGTTTCCAAATTACTTTCTGCCAATACAAATAAAAAATGCAGTCGACATATAAAACTAAAGCTCTGTTTAAATTCACTAGTCCTTATTAAAGCAATAAAAAGAGTCAAGTCAAGTAAGACACTTTCATGACATTTCCACTGATTTCAAGATAAGAAAAAAAAAAAGGGGTAAAATACGGAATCTAATGGATGTCTGGTATTTACAGTCTTAAAAATGTGAAAAATATAGAAATCAGAATTGAACCAATGCTAAACTGGACTAAACCAGATCTAAACCAAGTCTAAAGTAGGTCTAAACCAGGACTAAACCAAGTCTAAACCAGGACTAAACCAGGTCTAAACCAGGTCTAAACCAGGACTAAACCAGGACTAAACCAGGTCTAAACCAGGTCTAAACCAGGACTAAACCAGGTCTAAACCAGATTAAACCAGGACTAAACTAGGTCTAAAACAGATCTAAACCAGGTCAAAACCAGGTCTAAACCAGGTCTAAACCAGGTCTAAACCAGGACTAAACCAGGTCTAAACCAGGACTAAACCAGGACTAAACCAGGACTAAACCAGTTCTAAACCAGGACTAAATCAGGACTAATTACCAGATTAATCCAGGACTAAACCAGGCCTAACCCAGGATTAAACCAGGTCTAAAGCAGGTCTAAACCGGGACTAAACCAAGTCAAAAGCAGGTCTAAACAAGTACTAAATCAGGACTAAACCAGAACTAACCCAGGACTAAACCAGGTCTAAAGCAGGTCTGAACCAGGACTAAACCAGGCCTAACTCAGGTCTAAACCAGGACTAAACCCTGTCAAAATCCAGATTAACCCAGGACTAAACCAGGTCTAAAACAGGACTAAACCAGGACTAAACCAGAACTAACCTCGGACTAAACTAGGACTAAACCACGTCTAAACCAGGACTAAACCCTGTCTAAATCCAGATTAACCCAAGACTATACCATAACTAAACCAGGCCTAACCCAGGATTAAACCAGTTCTAAAGCAGGTCTAAACCAGGGCTAAACCAAGTCAAAAGCAGGACTAAACCAGGCCTAACCCAGGAGTAGGCCAGGTCTAAATTAGGTCTAACCAAGGACTTAACTAGGTTGAAAACACATTTAATAAATTCCTAACTATCAAATACCCCACATTAGGCCTAAACCTTCATAATTTTCATTTTTTAAAGCAGCTACTTTTTGCATATAGATGAAATAAAAGAAAAATCCATCAAATACATCTATATCAAACATCCACCTGTGTGTTTAATGTCTGATTCACTCCTCACCCTACTCTACCCTCTCATTCAACCTTTAAATCTGTTTAATTCTGCTTTTTCTCACGGCCCCCTCCCGCAATGGAACTCTGTCTGTCCAATCAGATTAGGCCAGTGTCATAAGGAACACAGGGAGAGAGATTGTGCCTGGATTAAAGAGGGAATGAATTTCTATGATCTCATTGTTTGGACCAATAGTGTGTGCGTATGTGGAGAGCGCTGTCTATATATTTTATCCACCGTAATGAACAAGAACGGAGAGTACTGCAGCAAAGCATCATGGGAAGTTGTATTTTCAGCCATAAATAAATACATTTATTTGGTCAAGTGTGGTTTTGTAATGTAAACCAGTAGGTAGGCATAGTATGGATCAAATAGACATAGATATCTTTTTCGGTTTATAGTTAGTAGTAGTTGTCAAAAACTGCACTAAAGTAAAATAAAAATTACTTCAAAATAATATTACTCAAGTACAAAATAGTGGTCCAAGAAATTACTCAAGTAAGAGTAACTTATGGGGACGTAACACCTGATTTGTATTTTGAAGTGAATGTAATTTGAAGGACAAAACATTAAATAATCCACGAAATCTGGTATTTTCAAAGGAGAGACACAAAAATAAGACAAACTAAATCACATCTGAAGGAGCGCTGCACGAAACACAAATGTTCAAATCCTTTCATATTGTCCACATAAAGCTTTTGTCACTTGTAGACTCACTCACAGTGGGAAGAGGAACCACAACTTTTACTGTTACTTCAATAAAACTATTACTCAACTAGGGGTAAAAGTATTATCCTAGAAAAGTACTCACGTCAATGTAACTGATTATTACCCACCTCTGATAGTACTGCTACTACTCTATGTTAAAGTGGTTGTATAATCAGCTTCACCTTAGCTGGAAGATTTCGCCAAAACTGTGCACGTTTTGGTTTGATGGAGGAACCTGGAGAGGAAACTCACAGAGACACAGAGAGAACATGCAAACTCAGCACAAAAAGGCCTGGGCATCCAATAACATATCGTATTTTCCGGGTTTTAAGTCACACTTTTTTCCATAGTTTGGCCAGGGATGCGACTTATACTCAGATGTGACTTATAGTCCAGAAAATATAAATACTTGTGAGTGTCTTGCCTTGAGACACAAATATGTAAGAATTGAACCTCTGATCATTTGTTTCACATATTAGTTGCAGACTTACTTTCTTACTTACTTTCCGAATGACGTACCATTTTTGTAACAACCTTACCTCGCCCTTCACCCATATTTTACGAGCAATAACGCTGGTATTTTAACATATTTCAAAATTATAGCTATAGACGTCTAACGAGTGTAATAAAAACAGAAATTCGCCATGCCCTTAGCTGCAAAACTCATAGACGCTTGCATTATATTGTTATGTTCCCCATTGAATCTGGACACGTAATACAGACACACAATAAAGTCGAGTGTTCGTCGGCCATCTTGGTAAGGGCTGGACTCATGGAATACCAATGCATGCCACACAAGAATGAGGTAACCTTGGGCGGTTGTATTGTTATTCATTAGCCTTCTCCTCTCCTCTTATCTCCAGGGAACAAGGACTCTGGCCTCTGTCCTCACTGTAATAAGCAATGGGGTTTAAAAGACACAAAATCAGACGGCCAGAGATAAAAGTTAGGTCTCAATGTCCTCCTGCCTGTCGAAGAGAAGACAGGAAACAGGGCGCTGGAAAAAACGACCTGCCTTCTATCTTATATGATTTACTGCTAATGCGTTTAGCCCTGGCACGATAACAAATGTTGAAGCACGACATATTGCTACAGAAAAATATTGCGATAAACTATAATATTGAAACTACTACAGTAAATCGAGTCTAAATGTTCTAATAGGACCTCTAGCTTTAATTAATCCTTTATCTAAAACTGACACATGGGAATTTTATTAAAATGAGAGAAAAAAAGTTACAGACAACCTGGCAACTATTCTGGATTTAAGATTTAAAGGTGCACTACGGAACTTGTTTGATGAGTGATCTACCAGCTTGTCTCCATGGAGATGTTTTTGCTTTGCCCGGAATGTTACATATTACGACATTTTTTCACGTTAGTTCAGTTACAGGTGTTGCAAAACTGTTATCGTGAGCGGCGTCGCCTCTCCACAGATCTGACCAGCAACTAACCAGTCGCCTGTTTGTCTCCATGGAGTTTAATGCCATGTTGCGGAATAAAGCATTAGCATCTCCGTGGAAACAAGCAGGTGGCAGATCCTCCAACAGAAAAGTTACACATTGCTATTTTAAATGATCTTGCTTGTTTGTCATTATCAAATTTTGTCTCAACTGTAGAAATGTTGGTTTAATTATTTTATACTCATTTAAGAATTGCATAATAATTTCTTGTATGTCCCTAATAGGCTACCATAGTTGTAGATTGCAATTTGTAACTTTTTTTTTTTTCTTTTGATGCTTCCCACCTACTATTCCCTAGACTTCCACTTCCTTTTATGTGGCGCCATTTTGAGGACGGTTGACCATTCAAAAGATTTTATGTTGTTATGAATTGTTTATTATTAATCGCTATGGCAACAGTCCAAACTTTTCATCATTCTGAAGCGCATGCAGTTTTTTTTTAGGCTGAAAACTTGCTTGACACCCTTGATTCATGTACTTTGTTGTACTATTGTAGTAGTAGTACCTGTAGTAATACTAGAAGCAGCTTCAGCTCACTTAGTTGTAGAAGTTTCAACAAATTATGGATGGCCTATATTTTGTTGAAACTGTTAATCGCTATGGCAATGGCTTTACCTTTTTATCATTCAGAAACTCATGGGTGGCATTGACTTGGATATTTGATTTTGATCACTTTTTTAACACTGAACACGGTGCATTCAGTGTTAAAAGCATTTGAGACAGTTTTGACACTTTTAGTCAATTGAATATTTCAGGGCTGCTCTTGGTTGAGGAGAGTTCAAAAGGCTGTGAATTTGTGAACAGTTCTAAATTTGTTAGAAGTACATTCATTCTTCATATTACAATACAAATTATTCATGTTCGTGTCGTGCATTCTTTTAGTAAAGGTCACGGATGGGACATGGCAGAAAATCACGCTGCAAAAGACGATGACTTGAGTTTCTTTGAGTTTATTCATTTGTGACAAGTCTTGTGACCTACTTTCTATGAAAATGAAATGAATGAAAATGAGAACTGAAAACGTCCTAAAAATTGAGCAGATAATAATGCTTTTAAAATATATATCCTAAAACATATACTTAATAAGTAAATAGATCAAAGCATGTCGTCATTCTGGTTTGATCCTGGTCTAGTCCTGCTCAAGTCCTGGTCTAGTCCTGATTTAGTCCTGGTTTAGTCCTAGTCTAGTTCTGGTTTAGTCCTGATTTTTTCCTGGTTTAGTCCTGGTTTAGTCCTGGTCTAGTCCTGGTTTTGCCCTGGTTTAGCCCTGGTTTAGACTTGGTTTAGCCCTGGTTTAGTCTTGGTTTAGTCCTGGTTTAATCTTGGTTTAGCCCTGGTTTAGTCTTGGTTTAGTCCTGGTTTAGTCCTGGTTTAGTCTTGGTTTAGCCCTGGTTTAGTCTTGGTTTAGTCCTGGTTTAGTCCTGGTTTAGTCCTGGTTTAGTCCTGGTTTAGTCCTGGTTTAGTCCTGGTTTAGTCCTAGTTTAGTCCTGGTTTAATCCTGGTTTAGTCCTAGTTTAGTCATGGTTTAGTCCTAGTCTAGTCCTGGTTTAGCCCTAGTCTAGTCTTGGTTTAGTCCTAGTTTAGTCTTGGTTTAGTCCTAGTTTAGTCCTGGTTTAGTCCTAATTTAGTCCTGGTTTAACCCTGGTTTAGTCCTGGTGTAACCCTGGTTTAGTCCTGGTTTAGTCTTCGTTTAGTCCTGGTCTAGTCCTGGTCTAGTATCTGACTTTTGACTAGACTTTAATTAGGCTTAATTCTTAATGAACACATCATTAATTAAGAATGGTTCGGGCTTAGTAACTTCTTAATGAATTGTAACTACTAACTCTTACCTCTTAATTAAGTAGTTAAAAAGTGGGACCGACATTTTAATAGTTTTTTAATCTCACACCAAAATGATCTCTTTTAATTTCTTTTCACAAAATACTTGTTTTAGATTTAAACTTTTGAGCTGAAGTCTAGTCTGGACATGGCTTTATCACCATGTTCACTCTATAATCAAGCTCGAAGCCGTTGCACCAGTATAGATCTGACTCTACTCCTTTGTGTAACCTTCTGACAGGAAATTGGATGTAGTAAAAGATAAAGGGGCCTTGGTTAATTTGTAGAACCAAATTTAAGACCTTCCCTTCATTTTTGGCCCCAGTTGCAGTGCATTTGAAGTGACAGTGTTATATGTGCAGAGCCTTAGGGAGGGCTGGGGTCATCAAAGCAGCTTCTTGCATCAAAACCAGACTGATGTAATTCTACCACAGCTGCACGGAGACCGGAGAGGAGAGGGGACCAACGCCAAATGGGAATTCCTACTTAACATTCAAACAAAAACACGTTACGCTTTTTAAAAATGGCTGTACAAGATTTTTTTTTTTTTTGAGTAGTACAGATGTATTGTATGAGCAGTTCTTGACATAGAAAAGAACTACGGTGTCTCCATTTAATTATAAAGTGCTATTGTCAGTGAATCAGGAAGTGTGCAGTTAGCATGCTAGTTGTTGTTAGCTTTACTGTGGTGGCAAAACTCGCTCTGGCCTCTGAAAGACGAAGGAGATCTGAAGTCTGCTTCCAATGTGGAGGTTTTTGGCCTGTTGTTGAGATGTTACTGCTTTACTGCTTTAAAATGTTCCACTATATGGCATTACAGTATGTTGATCGATCTTTCATTTATTTAGTTACATTATATTGGCAAAAATACCTTGAAAATCATGCATTCTTACTGTGAGCGGACTCCCCTCCCTTAAAGATGGACAAATTTAATGCTATGCTGTGTAACTTTCCAGGAGACAGATCTCTATGGAGACAAGTGGCTAACGCTATTAACAGTTACCCTATTTTCCGGAGTATAAGTTGCACTGAACTATAAGTCGCACTGGAGTATAAGTCACACCAGCCAAAAATGCATAATAATGAAGAAAAAACCATATATTTCACAGATAAATCACATCTGAGTATAAGTTGCACCCCCGGACAAACTATGAAAAAAAGTGACTTATACTCTGGAAAATACGGTACAAGTTACACCCTTAAAGTACAGACAGTAGTAGACATAAAGTATATGTCTACTGCCTGATACAACACAATCCTGACTTTCTTTTGCCTCTATCAATGGGTTTTAACTTCCTGTTATATGGTGCCATTTTGAGGACTTTTTCGCTATGGCAGCAGTCCTAAGTTTTCATCGTTTTGAAACCCATTGATAGATATTATCTTTTATATAAGTCCAAATTTTGTCCCGGCAAGCTCTCTTAATGTCTCAGTGAAACTTTTATTACAATAGATAAAGATTGGAGCATTGAAACTCCACAAACTTTCTGAGTAATCAATTATGCATTAAGACCTGCTCCCGGGAGGCACGGCAGCTCTTATACTGCGATGGGCCTGTCCCAAAACCATCAGAATAACTTTGTATGAATTCTTCAATATTGTAGCGTTCAACTCCATCTCTCTCATTTCACATTTGGGTTAGCACTGCTCTCTGCCCCTGCTCCAGCAGACTCACTGAATACAAACCACAATCTTATTACACTTTTTGTTCGTTTGAGGAAGTGCACAGGTCAAAGAAGAATAGGCGACTTTATGAATCTGATTAGCCTCAAAACTTGTGTGATACTTTAGTTTATTAATTTAGTAGTAATAATAGTAGTAGTAATAGTAGTGATAGTAGTAGTAGTAATAGTAGTGATAGTAGTAGTAGTAATAGTAGTAGTAGTAGTAGTAGTAGTAGTAGTAGTAGTAGTAATAGTAATAATAGTAGTAATAGTAGTAATAGTAGTAGTAGTGGTAGTAGTAATAGTTGCAGTAGTAGTAGTAGTAGTAGTAGTAGTAGTAGTAGTAGTAGTAGTAGTAGTAGTGATAGTAGTAGTAGCAGCAGCAGCAGTAGTAGTAGTAGTAGTAGTAGTAGTAGTAGTAGTAGTAATAGTTGCAGTAGTAGTAATAGTAATAGTAGTATAGTAGTAGTAGTAGTAGTAGTAGTAGTAGTAGTAGTAGTAGTAGTAGTAGTAGTAGTAGTAGTAGTAGTAGTAATAGTTGTAGTAATAGTAATAGTGGTAGTAGTAGTAGTGGTAGTAGTAGTAGTAGTAGTAGTAGTAGTAATAGTGGTAGTAGTAGTAGTAGTGGTAGTAGTAATAGTTGTTGTAGTAGCATTAGTAGTAGTTGTAGTAGTAGTAGTAGTAGTAGTAGTGGTAGTAGTAATAGTAGTAGTAGTAGTAGTAGTAGTAGTAGTAATAGTAATAGTAGTAGTAGTAGTAGTGGTAGTAGTAATAGTTGTAGTAGTAGCATTAGTAATTAGTAGTAGATGTAGTAATAGTCATAGTAGTAGTAGTAGTGGTAGTAGTAATAGTAGTAGTAGTAGTAGCAGTGCAGGTAGTAGTAGTGGTAATAGTAATAGTAGTAGTAGTAGCAGCAGCAGTAGTAGTAGTAGTGGTAGTAGTAGCAGTAGTAGTAGTAACTAGTTAACCAAGGCCGGGCCTGGTGAGTATCTGAATGGTAGACCTCTGAGTATCATGCAGATGTCACAGTGCTGCGCCAGAGGCATAAACTGCCTCTTGTGGTGTGTGTGAAAGTTTGTCGGGGAGGCCAATAGCACAGATTAGCAGCCTCACTTCTGTCACTCTGGCCCAGGGCAGCTGTGGCTACTCTTACTCTCAGTTCATTTACTTTGTTGTAATAGTAGTTGCAATACAAGAAGTAGCTGCAGTTATAGAACAAAGTGTAGTTCATTGTTACACTTGAACTTTCTGTAGTAATAATATGCATTTCCATGACCTTTTTTGTTGTTGGCCTCCTTTTAGGCATTTTATATCAGATGCCCTTCCTCTCGTCTCTCTATAATTGCTTTGAACTGACAAAAGTAACATTCATTAGTCCCTGTTTTCTTTGCTTAAAAACATTAAATACAACAAGTTATAGCAGCATCAAATGATTTTCTCTTCTGTAATGAAGCAGCAGTTGTCTACAGTGCACTTTAGATAATAAAACGTCCAGTTCAGTCTGTGGAGCAGTTTGTTTAAAGTGCATGTGGCAGGTTTTCATGTTTCATTCTGACTTGGTTTGATGGGACAGAACCTGAAGGACTTATATTCACTCAACATTTACAGTGACCACTATTGTTGTATTTGGGTTGAGTTAAAGTTGTTTGTTTGAATGGCTGAAGTTGCAGAGGGTGTATCCTTGGCCCCAGTGACATGAGGCAGAGGGAGGGAGCCATCTGTGCGTCGCCACGGTGACAGTCACACTTGTGCGTTGCTACGGTGAGAGACCGTGAGGTTGGAGATGAAGTTTTTTTGAGTTTAACCTAATGGCATCTTACCCATCATTTTAAACCAGAGGGAGAAATAAGGCTTTGTAAGAACTGACAAGAATATTTTTTGATAAACTAGAAAAAATTGAAGTCAAGACACTATTTTACGGAGCCTATTCTGTAAGATGTGTGCATGTTTTAAAGCTTCACCGTGTAACATTTCAGGTAGAGTTCATCGCCTGCTTGTCTATACAGAAATGGTGTTGCTTTGCCTTAAAGCTCCACAGTATGGCATTAAACTTGTCTATGTCCTTGGAGACAGGCAGGTGGTCAAGGTCAAGTTACAGGTCAGATATGTGGAGAGGCGAGTCAAGAAGCCCAGTTCATAGTATTTTTGAGCAATAAAAATAAAAGTAATTGAATAAATATAGAGAAGTTTAGTCACAAGGTGATTTTTTTTTTTTTTTTTTGAAAGATAAAGTTATTGTAGGAAGTCAAATATTACTAACTGAAATGTATTTTACACAATATTTTCTCAAATTATAAAACACAAAAATACTGTATTGAGTGTATTTTAAGATCAAGTTGTTTTTGCTGTAGTAGAAGCAGTGGTACTAAGTAGTAGCAGCAAAAAGTTGTTGTATTGGCCTTATAATTCCTTATTTTACTCAAACATGCAATTGTGTCTATGTTCCAAATATTTTCCACCACGATTGAAATTAATAGTAGTAGTAGGTGCAGTAGTAGTAGAAATAAAAGTAGCAGCAGTAGTAGTAGAAGTAGCAGCTGTAGTAGTAGAAGTAGCATCTATAGTAGTAGAAGTAGCTGCTGTAGCAGTAGAAGTAGCTGCAGTAGTAGTAGAAGTAGCAGCAGAAATAGTAGTATCTGCAGTAGTAGTAGAAGTAGCTGAAGTAGTAATAGAAGTAGCAGCAACAGTACTAGAAGTAGCTGAGGTATTAGTATAAGTAGCTGAAGTAGCAGTAGTAGCAGTAGTAGTAGTAGCTGCTGCAGTAGTAGTAGAAGTAGTAGAAGCAGTCGTAGTAGTAGCTGCAGTAGTAATAGAAGTAACTGCAGTAGTAATAAAAGTAGCAGCAGTAGTAGTAGAAGTAGCAGCAGTAGTAGTAGTAGAAGTAGCTGGGGTAGTAGAAGTAGCAGCAATAGTAGTAGTAGCAGCAGCAGTAGTAGAAGTAGTAGCTGTAGCAGTAGTAGTAGCTGAAGTAGTAGTAGAAGTAACAGCAGCAGTAGTAGTAGAAGTAGCATCAGTAGTAGTAGTAGAAGTAGCTGGGGTAGTAGAAGTAGAAGTAACAGCAGTAGTAGTAGAAGTAGCAGCTGTAGTAGTAGTAGCAGCTGTAGTAGTAGAAGTACCAGCAGTAGTAGCAGTAGTAGTAGCTGTAGTTCATCAGCGTGTATCCCTGGTTAATCCAATATTTTCAGTTGAGTCGCACTCTTGTGGTGGGGGATGGTTGAAGGACAAACTTTATTACATTTCAAATACGCTGTACAGTATTAGCCTGTTTGTGAGCTACATCAGCCTCATTCATCAGTATTATCTGGTACCTCTTAGTTTTCCCTCCTAATATTCCCACTATCCCATTCTCCAATATCAATGTATAGAAAAATTCCATGTCTTTTTGCTATCTAAATTGCACTGTCAGCATTCCTATCACTCCCTCTCTGCATGCACGCTCCTGCGCTCCTCTCCTCTCCAACGAAGCACTTTTTCGCCCCCGTTGGTCCATCCTCCCATCCTTCATCTTGATTGCTTGTTCCTCGTCTCCTTTCCTAGCCCCTTGGTAAGGACTCTACTCGCTTCCTTTCTCTTCTAAGGGCACAAAGCCACAGCTAGGGGAACAGCTGTCATGTGTATTGTCCCCTCCCCTCTTTCTCTCTTCCTCTCTCCCTCTCTCCTCCTCTCCGCTCGGAATCAGAATCGCTCCTCAATAGATGGAAAGCGCACGTACCCTTTACAGCGCTAAAGGATTTTTGCATCTCCAAACGGGACAATGCCAATACTTGCGGTTTAGCGTTTTCTGATGCCAAGAACGAGCTGGGAATTTCACGCTGGATTTTATTGATTGCTGATATGGATCCGGGTTGAAACAAGGGATGTTTTGATCCAGATAAGATTGGATAAAGGACTGTTGCTTGGAAATGTTTGGGTTCTCGAAGATGCCAAGGTTGTCTGGGTGAGTTTGAGTCTTTGGTTTTAAGTAGTATTATGAATTAATATACGTGGGGTCACCATAGCATGACAGATTACACAATTTTTTAGAAGAAAAGAGAGATATTTTGATTGAAGTTTCAAAGTTGTGGTGGGATAAAAGTTCTTGCAGCAATTCGAAATTTAAAATGTAACTTTTTTTCAACAACTAACAATAATAATCTTTTATTTTCCTGCATTTATTGAAGCTTTTTTATTTAAATTTAAACTACATTAACATTTTAAACTGCGCTTGTGACATATATCTAGCCACTGTTACTTTCCTGCTTCACAGTTGCATTGTTTGTCTCCATGGAGATTACTGCTTTGCCGAGAATGTTCCACAGTGTTCCACAATAAGGCATTAAAGTGAAGACTTGTCTGCCTTCGTGGAGACAAGGAGATGATGCCACAGGTCAAGTCTGTGGAGAAGTGACCCTGTTCACGTTAAGAATGCATGTTTTTCAAGGTTTTGTACAATACCTATGTTTGAATAAATGCTACATCGATAAGTTTGACGGCAGAATGTTAAATAGACTGGGTCTGACTGGGTGGGTGAACTGTTGGGTCTCCATTGGGTACTTAGGTGCTTTATTTAGCAACAACAGCTCAGTTAAACGGAAGTGACGAATTCAAGTTTCACACAGAAGTTAACAACACTGAATCGTGCACTAGCTGCTTTCCTGAAAATTAGCTTTGGTTAGCTTCCAGATTTGAACCACGTATTATGGGTGGACATTATATCGCAACTGAACTGAAATTGCAGTTGAAATAGTCACAATTAGCAAACTTTTTAGCAAAAACTAACAACAAATTATCTTTAAAGCAGACCTGTTATGCAAAATCGACTTTTCAGAGCTTTTAACCACATTGTAGTTGTGTCCCCTCACTGTTTACTCCCCCGAAGTTGCATTTGTCATGAGTCGCGCGTGTTCGAGCAATCTTTCATTGCTTATTTTCAAGACGCCATTTTGCCGATCAATCCCCGTTTTCACCGCTATCGGCAAACACCCACTGCTTTGCGTTTGTTTCTTTTTCTCCAATTTGATACTCGGTGATACTCACAGGATTTGACAGTGCTGCGTCGCAATGTTGGTACAAATGAAAAAAAAAAGTGCTTGTTGCTAGCGTGATCTGCTGTCCATCGGAGATTCTTTACGGCGACGTCAGCTCCCATTGGGCACCGCGGTTTTCGAACGCGGAAGTTAGCGCACTTGTTTCTTTTATTAAGTTGTTTTAGGTGAATGTTAAGATTTAAAATGTGTAAATTATAACATAATGATCCACGGGAGTCATAGATTATAGGTATAGAGCAGACACAAGCACATTACGTCTTCTTTAAAAGCTGCTAACCCTGTAGTTTAAAGCTGTACAGATGTGTTACAATATGCATGGGATCATTGTATTAGTTTATCAGTTCAGATTTCAGTCTTTTCTCAAATGTTAATACTCCTGGACATGTTTAAAATGTGAATCGCAATTGGATACTTATCAAAAACATTCAGCCCCACCACATATGATAAACCGAGTAATAACATACAAAGCCGAGCCCATAGGAGCTGACGGAGACGCAGTAACATGTCTGCTTATATGATCCCTGTGTTTGTGGTGTCAGTTCTGTGTAAGCTTCTAAACAACATGGCTCTTAGAAATCTGCTAAACCTTAAATACACATGGAGCACATCTGGATTACACAAGGAGTTAGCCAGAGGAGAATTAAGTCATGGGTTTGACTTGGCGCACATACACATAGACATACACATAAGACATACATTACGGCTACTTCAAGGCGCTGTACTTGATTTTTATTGTCTTAAAAACATGAAAAAATAACTGTATTTCAATAGTCGTGTCTTTTGGTTAATTAGCCTAGCAATTATTTCAAGGGTCCAGTGTGCTAATAAGCATCATAATGTTATCACTGTTCTCCAAGCCTCGTTTAAGCGGCCTTGATTTAAAAGTGGAGGAAGATTGGGGTTTAACCTGAACTATACTTTGTTGTGCCTTTACAACTGATGATATACTGCTGCTACAACTACTACCTCTATTAGTGCTACTGCTGGCTAATTATCTGATTGTAATAATGCTTATAGTGGACCTACTACTTGTACTTCCACTATTATCTTTATGACAGCTACAATACTACCACTACTACTACTCTTAGTACAAATTAATACATTTTCTAACAATATAATATACAGTATTTTGCCCCGCTGTGCTTAATAACCAGTGTTAGCCAATATCTTAAAGTGATTTGAAATGATCTCATTATATGACCCAATCTTCTGTCTCCATTTGAACTCCATATTGTATTTAAAAAGACACATGAAATGGACAGAGGACATCCTGGGAATGACACAGGACGCACATAGAGCCACGATTTACACAAGATGAGTTGAGACATGAGATCAGGTCCACGAGAACGAGACAAGACAAGATTTTGACATCATTTATACTGGTAAAAGCCAAAAGAACTGAACAATTGACTTGGATGAGCAGTAAAACGTCTTCACTGTCACAAGTTTTTGACCAGTTGACCGGTTTTACTTTTGGCTTTTACAATGGATCAGACCTGGACGACTGCAGGATCACACCAACGTCTTCTCATTATTTATACTTGATAAGTTGTGAGATTCAGTTCACAGGTTTGGCCAATTTAAAATGTGGTTTTATTTGCTATTTTCTGGTTGTTGTAGCACTGCTTTTTGGAACTACAGCTTCTCAAGGTGTAACTTCCCGACGCTTAAACCTTTTTTTGTCCAGTTTTGTCTTGCAAGATCTTACGGCCTGAGATCCTTTAAATAAAATATCCGATCCCTTAAATACAATCTCACCAATAACAGCATTAGCGTCTGTGTATTGTCCATAGCGTTTCTTGTGCCCAATCACTTCCTCTCCTGTGTTAGTATTTGGCCACACAGTCTCCCAGCAGGCTCTGTTTGTGTTGTGTATCAGATTACAGAACTGCTGCCAAATTGCCTCCAGCTTATTGCCAATGCACGCTGCTACTTCACAGGCCAAAAGTCCCATTGTACCCACAGCCCTGAGAAATGTCTTTTTATAGACGGCTGAAGTCGCCGGCCATTGAAACACTTCAGACAGTATGCTTACAATTTTGTTTTTATATCGCAACATTTTAGACTCCTACACGGGGGATACGACTCCCTTCCGCTCCGACAAAAATGGAAGTTAAAGGTACACTGTGTAACTTTTCATGCTGGGTCGGTCTCACGTCTGCTTGTCTCCATGTAGATGTTATTGCTTTGTCCAGAATGTTCCACAGATCTGAGGTGTAACTGGGGTTGATGGTGTAAACTGCTTGTCTCCTTGAAGATAAATCATTATAGGCTGTATATATATATAAATGGACATAGCTAATATCGACTCCAATTCACTTTACATTGAAAAATTGTTGCGCACCTCTCTCTGTAACCTCATCATTTTGGTCTTAAAATGTTCGTATTAACCCATATTTTTATTTCTGTATTGTGTCCCTAAATCAAAATATGAACATTAGCAACAGACAAATCAGACGCCTTCTTTCCCCGAGGTCTCTCCCGCTAGCGTTAGCAACAGGTTTGATCGACAGCGTTGCTAGGAAGCGGCGTTATCTTCAACAGCCTCGCTCCGGATTGGCTCTTTGGTTGCTATGGTACCCGCGGTCGCAATTCCAAATGTGGAAGTCGGGTCCATAACCGCCAGCCTCGAGATTCATTTGACTGGAGCCGAGCGTGACGGGCGACGTCAAGCTCACTTAGTCCACTTCTTTATACAGTTTAGGAGCTAGACACATACTGTGGCACATTCCTGGCAAAGTAATAACATCTCTAAGGAGACAGAAAAGTTGAGTAACGCACCTTTAATCAGTTTTAAAGAGCAGACATGCCACTTTCAGTTTGAACAATTTAATCAGATCTTAGCCTGGGTCATTTCTCTCTGGGATTAGTTTGTAGATAAAATGAGTCATCGCCTTGGCTTCTGTCACATAAATACATATAAAAAAGAGTTTTGAACGGCTCTTTGAAATTAACAGATCGCAAAGATTCGGATCTCATTAAAGAGCCGAACGTCCCATCACTATATGTATGCAGATATATATTTCAGGTGTGGTTTTTAAGATGAAAACTTTCAATTTAGTAGTTGCAGTAGTAGTAGCTGTGGATATTATTAATCAGTTGACTATGGGGAGGGTTTATTTACTGACCCCAGCTTCTGAAACCCTCCTTCTGGGCACCGTGTGAATGTAATGTTTATTAATTTGAATGCAGCTCCATTTTACCGCTGTATAGCAGAGAGTAAATATATGCAGCTTTTTAACCAGACTTGGAACTATTTTAAAATTCCACTCCAGTATTTTGAGATTGCAGGTGAATGTGGAGAAGTTGATAAGATCTGGTGTGGCTTATCAAAGATACTATGACTTGCACAAAAATAAGAAGAACGGTTAGTGCTCATGCCGTGTAGCGAGGAGGTTGCGGGATGAAATTTTTGGTCAGACAAACAACAGTTACTCAGACTTAAATTAAATTGAAGCTTGCAAGCAGATGAAGATCTGGAGTTAAAGTCAGATCTGTGGAAAGGTGACCCATCTCACAGTAGGATTGCATGTTTTTCCAGTGTATTTCTTAGCAATAAAACATGTGAAATGGAATAAAAGGAAAAATAGATAAAATGCCATATTGTGGAACATTCCGGGCAAAATAGTAACATGGAGACAAGCAGGTAGCGGAACCACCACCAGAAAAGTTACATAAGTCATTATCCAAGATGGTGCCACGGTACGGTTGCCATGGCGTTCTGGTGCCGCTCTATATCACTTGTCACTTTATAAGACCAGTTACTGTCACTTTAAACAACTGTAATGAGCCTATTTGCACTGACAGATTTTGCACGTTTTTCTGCTCATACTGTATATTTTGTATTTGTAAATCAAAGTCTATTTTTTTACCTTATTTTAATGCATTGCTTTGTTTTTATTTGACCACAGTTTATATTATTATTCTTTGTTTAAAGTGCCTATGACAGGTTAGACTGCTCAATTTGACTAAAACACACCTAAAATGATTATATTTAAGATTTTTGCAAGGAGCTTTCGCACTTGTTTTCACAATTTAGCCATTTTTAGGTTTAAAATTTGACTTCCTGCTTTGAAATTGTGACATCACACTAACAATTACCTACGTATCATAACTGCTACCTATAGCAAAACTTCTCTAATGTACACAGCAAGTATTATCTGACAAATACAAATATGAGAAAACACCTTTATTTTGTAGGAATCATGTTTAAAGCATTTGAAATAATGTGTTTCTTATGTAAATGATGCCGAAGTTTGGTCAGAATTCTCCCAGCATGATGCCATCAATACGTTTTAAAACTTGCTACTTCCTGCATTTTCTTTACAAATTTTCTTGATTGGTGTAAAACTATAATTTGTATTTACAATAGTTATAATCCCACCAAACTAAGTCAAAATTTGGGAATCATAAAAGTCTGTTATATGCATTTTAATGTTGCACCATCCGAGTTTGAGAATTTGGTTCAGCGACAATGATTCTTTAATAATATTCTGATTCTTATTCTTTAAGAGTATTCTGATTCTGATTCTTTGATAGTATTCTGATTCTGATTCTTTGATAGTACACCCACACACTAAAGGCAGTCGCAGTTGTATCATGGGCATGTCATTTTTCAATAGTGAATGAAACTGCAGCATGATCGCACCAAATCTCTTAGGAGGATTATCTGACCACAAATCAAGAAACGCGTGCAACTTCAAGGGTCAAACAGACACATGGTGAGAACGTACAAGGGGGCGGAGCTAACCTTGTCCTTTGAACTCGGGTAGTTTGAAAGCGAAGCCCATAATTTGTAACATCTCATTGAGGTAAACAAAAGTCATAGATCAATGGAGGAGAATACTTTTGCAATGTCAATACAAAGTTAAACAGTGTTCATTTTGCCAAAGTCCTGAATTATTGTTCAAGTTAAGAACACCCCCAGTTTAGTCATTATTTCATCTTGGTTACAGTACTTTAATTTAGTTCCACTTCAGACCTGGAATAGCTTGGTCTATAATCCAAGTAGTAAACTAATGCTATGTGTCCACCTATCCTGGTTTAGTCCTGGTTTACGACCATAGTGCTGAAACATTTGGTCTTATTCTAGCCCTGGTTTAGCCAGATAAAATCTGTCATCCATGCATGTTTGAGCAATCTAGCGATCTCTCCTGGTCTCTATGCAAACCCTCCTTAAAGTTAGCTGTACGATTCACCCATACTCCCACATGACATGACAATTCTCCATAAATACACAAAAACATGATACAAAACTGCCCAAACCTGATGCAATGTGCAGTAGTTTCATTAGCGGGATGCACGCTGATTGTGTTGAGATAGTGCTCTGAAAGGGGAGTGACTTAGCACAGGGAGCAAAACGAGCAAATATAGCATTTTCAAAACAATAAAAGGTGATCTAAAAATGTTATGTGTTAGCAGTTAATACCCCATAGAAATAAAATACCCTCTTTTTAAGGCTTCCTAACCTGTTCCTAGCTTTCACACGCCCTTTCCACATTGCTAGCATTCACAAACATTAATATTTTGGTTGCAAGAGTAAAGTTCGGTGGTCCATCTTTACTTCTAGACATCCTTGCTGTACTTGTGTTACATCTCTATATTGACCTTCAAACAATAATCCAAGTTTGGATCCTGAACTTCCTGTTATAGGCGACATTTTGAGGACTATTCACCATTCAAAAGATATAATACTTTGTTCTAAATTGTTAATTGCTATAGTAACGACCCTAATTTGTCCTCAATCTGAATCTGATATCTTTTCCCGTAGCAAATCAGATAAGTTCCTCTGTTGCGACTAGCCCTCATGAAGATTTCTTGATATAAAATCCTTGATCATTCCACCATTCACCCCAATATCGCCATGTGCCACCAACTTCCAGTAAACAGCTGATATAAATGTATGATTAGCACATTTTCCAACATAATTCCCAATCAGCTCCACTTGAGACCCGATAATGCACCGATACGACTTAGCTTGAAATTGGATCAAAACACTTTCATTTCTCCTTCCTTCTAACATCTTGCATATCAAAGAACCTAAATAGCCCTTTTAAACCAAGAATCACTCCTCAATAGAGATTTATGTATTTTATTTTACGCTCAAATAATACCAGCTAATAGTTTTTGGCATGCAATGTGTTTCCTCTCTTGGGAGCGGCTAGCAATTTAGCATCTCATGTATTTTTAATGGAGGCCTATGGTGAGGAGGCTAGCCCATTGAAACACCACTGAGTGACACTTAACATTGAATTATGCACTATAAAGCTGTGAACAAGTTGGTTTAATTGCTGTATCAGAACTTTTGAATGTGCATCCCTGTGCAATGGATTGTGAGTAAGGTTATCTGGCTACAGAAGTTTGGCTAGCTTAGAGGGTGAACTTTCGACATTGTCTTCAAAGTAGCCTGCAGTTTATTTATGTAATGGTTGAAATAAATCATAAATACTCACGAGAAACAGAATGTTACAACTATATATTGTGTAAGCAGCTCTTGAAGTCAAAATGAGTCTGCTACGTACTGTCTGCATCTAATTTTAAAGCATTTTATTGACAGGAAATGCGCATTAACATGCTAGTTATTAGGAAAAGCGCTTATAAACTCATTGCGGTGAATAATGAAGTTGCTATGAATGCATAAGGTAAGTGAGGAATAACTTTGGTCCACTGCAAAATCATAGTCTGTATAAAGAAGTGGACTAAGTGAGTGTGACGTCACCCACAGCGTTCGGCTCCAGTAAAATGAAGCTCATCGAGGATAGTAGTTATATGGGCGGATTTGGAGCCAAGTTCCATATTTGGAATTACAATCACGATTGGCAAAGAGCCAATCTGGAGCCAGGCTGTAACACCACACCCCTTCCCACTGGCACTGCTGGTTTAGCAGGGAGCGGGAGCTTAGCAACGCTGTCAATCAAACCTGTTGCTAACGCTAACTAGAGCGACCTCTGGGAAAGAAGGCTCCTGATTTGTCTGTTGTTAATGTTGATATTGTGATTTATGGACAAAATAGCAAAATTACCCCACCAGGATCATGTAGAACGGGTTAATACGAACATTTTAGGACCAAAATGACGAGGCTCACAGCAGGATTTACGGAGAGAGGAGTGATCAATTTTCAATGTAAAGTGAATAGGAGCCGGAAGTGCGCCCATGATCACTTCCTATTCTGCGGCAGCGGGTTAGCTATGTCCATTTATATATACAGTCGATGTGCAAAATGTAGTTCTGTTTTTTTGTGTTTTTCAGACAGTAAAAATCAGGTACAGTGTCTTTAATGTGCTTATTTGACGTAGTCTTCAATACCTTTTGGAGTCAACAAAATCTTGTTACCATGGATTTTACTTATAAAACACAAAGGAACTGTTTTTTTTTTTTTGCTGAGGAAAAGTACTATTTTATTCATCGTAAATGCTGGACATAATTGTGCATTATTCCTAACCATATAATTAATTCACGGCACTATAAGACATAAAGTGGTGGCCGTGCATTTCCTGTGCATTTTTCACAGTTTCTGCTCCATCGACTCCCACATCTGTCCTATTCTTTCATGTATTATGCATCACACGGTTGGTTTAAATCGCTATAGGTACCACAATACATTTTATATTAATATGTCAACTTGTATATTGTCAACATCGACTGGGACAAGTGGCCATAGAACGTCACTAATGCTAGTCATCCATGCTGTACATACCTTTTAACCACATTTTAATAATGCATCATTTTAAGTTGTAGGATATAAGAAAAGTTAAAAATATCTTTCTCTGCTCCCTTTGTGCTTGTTGTGGTTGAATATTGTAATGTAGGGCATGTTCATCAAATATAAAACTTGAGTATTTGGTTTTATTTTTTTGTCCGATCGTAAAAAAAAATAAAATTAAATGAAACTGAAAGCCAGTACCTGATTTAAATGTATTATTTAAATTAAGTTAAATGCTCTGTACATTATGCATATGGTTAAAACTGCTAAATATATACAATGATAATGAGAATCTATTTATTTTATATAGCATTTGAATTGAAAAAACTTGAATAATAACTAATACAGAAGCTACTGACATGGTCAACTTTTTCATCTAATCAGGCACACTGTTGCTAAGAATCATGGGAAACCGACTGCTTGACACTATCCCAGATACTTGATTCTCTGACATGGTGCATTTTCAAGAGTAACTAAATAGTACAAAGGTGGGCAGAGATGTGAGAACTCTAAAGAAACAACTGCACGGCACTATCCCAGACGGCTGTTTCTGTGTCATGGTGCAACATCTCAGTGACAGAAAGGACTAAGTGGCAGATGCTAAAAGTTCAAACTAACTCGTGTTCCTGACTCATAGTTTGAAAACCGGTACTGGCCCTTTAAGAGATAACCATGGTTTAATAACTTTCAAATTTGTGCGCTCATCATTTATGTATGTGCCTCTAGACGATATTTACTTTTTGCAATTTAGAGCTCGTCTGGTCTGTGAAAAAGATCCAAAATATGACAATATAAGCACGAAATGGGTAAGTAGGCGCTGCAACATAAAATGAAACTTAGTTCGTTTTTGAATGACTGAGGAGTTGTAAGTTAGTAATTAAATACAAAAATGTTTTCTTTCCATTTATATAGATTTGCAAAACTTAAAACAGTATGGGAAATTTGACTGATTGATTGATTTTACTCATCAAGTTACTACAAATTGAGCATAAAAGTATTTTTTTAAAAGTTACATTAATTAGAAATGATTATATGGTAATTAAGAAAATGTATTACTTTAGAATAATCTGATTTATTGGCTTATTTTCACAGACTAATGTTGATTTTAGCCTTCAGACAAAACAGAAAATATAATTGGGTTTAACTGAGCTATTTTTTCCCTTTCTTCTAAATATAGTTGTGTTTTTTTTTTAATACTATTGTGCCTGGGTTAAGGAAAAACTAATTTGCTCACAAAATTGCTACAAGCCTATATTCAAATGTTTTTTTAAAAAAAAGGCTTGGTACGCTCTTTAAAACTGCGGCTAATTATCTCTGCTTACTTTGTGCATTTGGCAGCAAAATCAGCAAATTGTCCTGCCCTGCTTTCCTGGACTTCAGACCTTATTAAAGTCCGAAATCTGGCTTCAAGAAAACTCGATGATGAGGGGAACATGGATAGTCCCAGACCGCTAGCTGCTAATCTGGTTATGCTAACAGGCTACGCTAAACAGACTATTACTTCTGCTCCAGATATGAACATATAGATGGAGCTATTGTGTTGTGAGCTATACCGTACTTGGTCCCACAGGCAAATTATATGGGTTATACATATAAAACCTCGAAAAGGTCACGTCTCCTCATGTTGCTGAGAATCACGGCTTTGTGTAACTGGACCCAAATGAATTAACTCATTTAATAAGGTGCACTATAGACTGTGGAGCGAGACAGTCCCCTTGGTTGCATGGTTCACAATAGGCATAAGCTATGTGTAAATGGCAATGTATTGAACTGTATATGGTCTAGAAACATTGTATATTAACAGTAGAAGTACTACTTAAAGCCCCACCGTGCAACTTTTTAACCAGGCTTGCGTCTCCACAAACCTGACTCTTACTCGGCTCGGAGAAGGGCGTCCTCATGCTTTTCCCTATAGAATTCCTCTCCTTTCACCTCCATTGGGATGTTATTGCTTTGCCTATGCCCCACAGTAAGGCATTACACTTAGCTGTCTCCATGGAAACAAGCAGGCGACGCCACCTGGCCGAGTTACAGGTCAGATCTGTGGATAGGCGACTACTCTCACAGTAAAAATGCACAGTAAGAATTTTCAAGATATATTTGTCCACTAAAATGCTTGTAAGTGCAACGTAAGTTTAATGCCATACTGTGAAACCTTCCAGTCAAAGCAATAACATCTTCCTGGAGACAAGCAGGAGGTGGAAAAGTTACATAACGCAACTTTAAACTATTCCTCTCAATGCTCTTCCAATGCTTGAATGCATTTTATGTGTACAATATGATAGCAGGCGCTCTACATGCTTTTCTTGTTCAATTTAATGATCTCTATCGTTCAGCGTAATCTTATTTAGCTCGCGCTTAGAGTCTGGATTCTATTTTTAGACCTCAGAATGCTGCGTGTGTGGCAGATGTCAAGTATTCGGTGGTTTTCAAATGCAGTGAAAAGATTGAGACGTGTATTAAGCTACAGTTTGGTCGCAGCTGCGCTATGTAATCTTTATAATTTAAACACAAGAGCAGTGATGCGGGCAAAGCATTGTGGGTATTTGTATAGGAAAGCAACCAACCAGAAATGCACCGGTTATGAGCTAGGATGTACAGGAAGAAAAAGGGAAATAAGGGAAGTTGAAACATTTTTTGGATTTAGGAATTTTAATTGGGAGAAGTAATAAGACAAAATGAGATGGCATCATAATATATTGATGATACCTATGTTTTTATGTTTTATTTCTGAAATTTTCACTTTTCATAACATATCAAGAGTACATTTTATTAGTCATTAGTACAGACATTATTGATGGAGGGTTTGCCACGTCGCTTGTCTCCATGGAGATGTTATTGCTCAGCCTGGAGTGTTCCACAGTATGCCATTAAATGTATGTATCTATCTTGCATTTTTCCTACTATGTATCACCCGTGTGTTCAGTGTTTAATGCCGCACTGTGGAACATTGTAGGCAGTAATATCTTCATAGAGACAAGCAGGTAGCAGGCCTTCCACTATAAAATTTCCAATGTTTTTTTTTTTTTTTTTTTTTTTTTTTTTTTTTTTTGAAATTTTTTATTTATTTGAATTGAATTGAAATTTCATTTTTTTTCATTTTTATTTCATTTTATTTTCATTTAAATAAATAACAACTCGTAATGATTAAAAAAAAAAAAAAAAAAAATCTGATTATTATCATTACTATTTCTTAGAGCCTAGGCCACAATTTTTATTACTTCCTATTTTTTTTACAAAACTTTTTTAGCTTGTGTGTTCTGGTCAATAGATGCTGCGGGAGGCTCGCACAAACCCCAGTGTTGTTTACTCACTGGTTTATCGATGTTGATTTTTCATGTGACATTCAGTGAAAATCTATGCAGTGTTTTAGAGGCCTGGGCCGTGCTGTTGGACGGAGACTAACTGCTGTGCTGCAAAATGGCCATTGCTGTTTGCTCCATTCAACACTCACAGGTTTGGTCTCAGCGAGTAACCATGACGATTCTCCAAATACATAAATAAACCTTCAGTGGGAAGGTGCAGGGTAATAATTATAAACTTGCATTCGTTATTTCATTCAACACATTTGAAGAGAGGTTTTCCATTTGAAGTAGATTTAATAGTGTAGTGGTTTGCTGCTCGTTGTTGTAATATAAAATAAAGCACCGTAGTAGCAGCAATAGATGCCATGGCAGAGACAGTAGTACTAGTAGGAGGGATATATTTACAAGACACAATTTCCGCAAGATGAGACGCGACACGAGATTGGGTCGACGAGAACGGCAAGATTCTAACATCATTTATAATACATAAATTGCGCTGCAGTTCTGTTCATAGTTTTGGCCTCACCGTTTCTATTTACTTCTTAAATTGTAGCATTGCTTTTTGGAACTACAGCTCCTCCAGAAATCTTACTCGCCAGCACAATCTCTTTTCTGTCCAATCTAAATGTAAAAACGGGGGGAAAAAATCAATCACATAGATATTTTTTCTCAGGTGTGCACATATGTGGATATTTTGTAAATAGTTGGGAGCTGTTGTAGCAGTAGTACTAGTAGACATGACGTTAGCATTCACTTCAACTTGGGTACTTTGTTTTCCGGAGTATAAGTCATCGCACTCCCAGCCAAACTATATGAAAAAAAAGTGTGAAAAATACAGTATTAATGTCCTCAAAATACAGTTAGCATTCACTTCAACTTGAGTACCGTATTTTCCGGAGTATAAGTCGCATCAGCCAAAAAAATGCATAATATGAAGAAAAAAACCCCATATATTTCACATATACAATCTGAGTATAAGACACACCCGGCCAAACTATGAAAAAAAGTGCTACTTATACTCCGGAAAATACAGTAATTACATTTTGAGGTTCACTTTAAATACGGGTTTTTATTCCATCTCTGAATCATACAATGTTCACAATGTCAGCCAGAATACCCACCAATCAGTGAATCAATGTAAAACACCATATACACCTACATGTATACACTGTGTAGTACCATCGTTGTCTAATTGTCTGGGGATTGTATTGCTCGGGTCACACTTCTTATTGACCTTTAATTGATTAACCATTTTCAAACCCCCAGACAGCGCGGATCAATACGAGCCTCTTCAAAAATTCAAACATGCACATGACGATTTGGTCATATATATATTCACACATCTGTTACATATTCGTTTTTCTGCCCCATTTCCATGTAATTTCTATGAAAGCTTTTAGGAGGAAAACCAAGGTAATATTTCAGCTGTTGTGCGAGGAGTGAATGAGCGCAGCTGTTTTTCTCAAATGCATACAAAAAAAACAGGTTTGCATTTTATATCTCGACAAGCTCAAATACTAATGTAGTGATGTTAAGTTAAAATGTGAAAGAAACAAGGTTAAAAACAAATTTGGTACTCATTTTTGGCCATGTTTTGCAATCATAGACTGTATATATAAATGGACATAGCTGACCTGCTAGCCGCTGCGTAACAAATAGAAAGTGAGCATGAGCGCTGGCTTCAATTCACTGTCCATAAAAAATGTGTGTCCCCCTCTCTCTGTTACTGCTGCTGTCAGACTCGTCATTTTGGTCTTAAAATGCTCGTATTAACCCGCTCTACATGATCCTGGTCTTTTTATTTCGCTATTGTGTCCGTAAATCAAGATATGAACATTAATAATAAACAAATCAGGCGCCTTCTTTCTGGAGGTCACCTTTGCTCCAGATTGGCTCTTTGGTTGCTATGCTACTCACGGCCAAATGTGGTACTCGGCTCCAAATTCACCCCTATAACTGTTAGCCTCGATGAGCTATGGGCCCCTTAGTCCACTTCTTTATACAGTCTATGCTTGCAATTTACCATGTCTATGCTGGCAATTTATCACACTTAAGATTGTAATGATTATGGTTTAATTAATTCTGAGCGATTCTGAAAGTTGTTGCCATCACCTGCTTGTCTCCATGGAGATAGACAAGTTTAATGTCATAGTATGGCACATTCCAGACTTGGGATGCAAGATTAATCACACTGAATCTCAATTTGAATTAACGCAAATATCAAATCGCAAAGGCTGCATTTTTTGAAATCCAACCGCAATCACCATTCTTATCAGATTGCCATGCTTATTTCCTCCAAATTGTTCAGCCCTATTCCAGACAAAACAATAATATCTCCATGGAAACAAGTAGGTGGCAGACTCTCCACCAGAAAAGTTAGTGTATCTCATTATTTGACTTCAATTTTAACAGTAAGATTTCAGTCTTACCAGCAGTATTTTTGCTTTAGCTTTGCCCGCTCTGAACCCTGTTACTCTGTGGCCTTAGATTCAGTTTGTCGACAGCTGTGATTGATGCTGCTGACTTTGTCCTTATTGACGTGAAGCTAACACCTCTGCTAGCCTCCTATTCACCAGTACACTCTCCATGAATGAACTGACAAGCAAATCCTTAACTCCATCGCCAATAACAGCCGGAGCTAAGACAAACCTGCCCATGTCAAAGGAAACGGCAACCCATAACTCACAGAGAATATAATGTTGGTTTTTATAGCAAGCTTTTAATTGATTTCAGCTCTGTTGGCATCTGTCCACAACAGAAGAGCTCAGGGGAGAGACTGTTGAGATGTGCAGGCCACGTTTCAGCCCAAGGGAAAAATAAAAGTTACAATGCGTTTAATTATCACTGGCTTATTATCATATCATAAACTAATTTGAAAGAATATTGGCAAGAGGTAACTCATGTATGGTGGCACGGTGTCTGCATGTTCTCCCTGTGTCTGTGTGGCATTTGCATCTTTCTCTCTGTGTCTGGGTGGTGTTTGCATGTTCTCCTTGTGCAGTGGAGATTCTCTCCTGTGTCTGTGTGTGATTTTACATGTTCTCACTGGTGTCTCAGTGGAGATTGCATGTTCTCTCTGTGTGTCTGTGTGCAGTTATGCTCGGTGGAGTTTGCTCTCTGTGACTGTATAAAGTTTACATGTTCTCACTGTGTCTGTGTAGGGTTTGCATGTTCTCTCTTCTGCGTGGATGTTTGCATGTTCTCACTGCATATGGGTGGTGTTTGCGTGTTCTCCTTATGTCTCAGTGGAGTTTGCATGTTTCTCCCTGTGTCTGGGTGGAGTTTGCATGTTCTCCCTGTGTCTGTGTGGAGTTTGCGTGTTCTCCCTGTGTCTGGGTGGTGTTTGCATGTTCTCCTTGTGTCTCATGGAGTTTGCATGTTCCCGCTGTGTCTGTGTGGAGTTTGCATGTTCTCCCCGCATTAGTGTGGAGTTTGCAGGTTCTGTCTTTGTCTGTGTGGAGTTTGCATGTTCTCCCTGTGTCTGCATGGAGTTTGCATGTTCTCCCCGCATGTCTGTGTGGAGTTTGCATGTTCTGTCTGTGTCTGTGTGGAGTTTGGTTGCACTGTGTTGAAGGAAAAAGTCTACCTTACCTTATATTATATTGAAATTGAAAGAAAAAATAAACCAAAAGAAAAACTACAAAAAGACAAGATTAAAATAAATAATAAAAAAAATAATAATAATAAACATGCCATTTAATGTTTCAAACTAGTGATATTTTTGCGCTTGTGTGTTTAATTCCACAGTTTTCACATTTGTTTACAGGCATTTTTCACCATGTTTCTCATAAATATCAAAAATCTAACCTGATAATAATTTTCTGGATAAGTCTAAACATATTTTGGTAGTGTGAAGGACTCTATGAAAGACTTGAGGTGAGGCAAAGGTAGCAGTAAAGTAATGGGTAATAACTTAGAGTGAAGAACGTGGAGAAATGTATCATGGGTATTGTCAAATTTTACTGCTATAAAGTACTGAAATAGTAGTGACTCATTCTGGTGGCTCCATCGCAGTCTGACTTTCATATATTGAACTATTTTTAGCTCCTTTATTACAAGTATGATTTATGCATATATCCAGTGTATTCTCCAATAGGGAGTTTTAGCCCTGCCTCCTGGACTAAAGGGATGTTTCTTTGTCTTAAATGGCTACGTCTGGCTTTTGTTGTTATTTCTGTTTTGTAAATGCTGTAGACATAATTGAAGTAGTCTAAGTGTATAATACAAGAACATCAGTGTAGGACTTGAAGACATGGGCACGCAACACATTGTAGTATTGTTCTTGGTAGTGTATTGCAGTTTCTCTGTTAAGGCTTGCATTTAGTGGGTACTTCTTAGGTTACGCTCAAAAGGGAAGTGTGCCTGGGATAGCGTACTTAAAATACTGAAATACTTTACAAAGATGCGAGTCTGGTCACTGTTGAATGTCCCCGAGTTGAAATGGGTGTGATTGACAGGTGGATTAGCCAATCAGGGACACACATGGTCCGTCCGTATCAAAACAAATATGGCGGCTTACGAGGAAAAAAGAAAGGAACAAAATATCACTGAATGACAGAAAAACATGGTGGATTTCTGCAGAATCAATGAGCGAAGCACTAAACTGTTAATCTGAGGGGAGAGAAGTGATTTTGTTTGTAAATGATAGATGACCAATGAGATCCTTTTGTTTCACCTGCGTTACTGAAATAAACAAATCTGATTGGATGATTGTGTTTGGTCCTGGCTCGAGATGCAATGGAGGGAGTGGGGACCAGACTGATATCCCTCTGTAAAAAAACACAGAAGGACAATCGGGGTTTGCCAGGTTTCTGGTTAAGGCTGGTGATATTGATGCTAATATAGGGCTGTAACTAATGATTCCTTTAGTAGCTGGCAGTGTTTTTTGTTAGTTACCAGGCAAAAAGTTATTTCTTTTACACTGAGGTTTTTGAAATACGTTCAAAACCAGATTATGGTTAAACATATTGAATGAAGACATCAAGATAGATACATATTTAAGAGTATTATCTTTTATCTTTTATCTATAAAAGTCTTTTGGCATGTGTTTTCAGACTGTAGCTCAGATAATTATTACAGTTGCTGGTGTCTTGATCGAACAAAAGTTGTATGAGTTGTATTTAGTATTTTATTTAGATGATAGGAATGAAAGATTTTTTATAGTGAGTGAGCTAGATGAAGATTTAGCATTTTTGGTATTTATTTGTGAAACTGTAGATTAAATATATACTTTCCTAGTGTTTTTTTTTTCTGCGTAAATAGTTGCTTTTGCAGGTTTAGTCTTGTGAATGCACTTTGGCTCAGATACAGATATATGTAATAGTTTTGAGCTTTTGGCTTTGACTCATCGATCTGCAGAACATGTCTTTAGTTAACCAAGACTAAAGCTCCAACAATTATTAAAACAGCTGATCATTTTAATAGTTAATAGTTGGTTTCATAGTACGCACAAGCTGTAGAGTGAAGAGAGATTACATAGACGTACTTGGAAAGCCAAACATTTCTTCAGTTGGAAACTGTTAAACATTTGTGCATCACTCCTCTGTATTATTTTATTTTTAAGTAGTTATATGACTGTTGACAATCACAATGAACCAATTAGTTTTTGCTCCAGTATCAAGATTTGCAAATTGTGGTTGTCAATATTGTCTTATTCTAATTAAATGATAACTTCCTGAAGACCCCAATTAACTTTGTTGAGGTGCACGGCTGTTAGCTCAAGTTTGACACTGCGGGTATAAAAAGTTGTGTTTATTATTTAGTTCAAGTGTTTTCTTTCAAATATTATTATGAAATGTGTGCAGTATATATACTCAAATGTACTGGTCTTGTTGTTTCCAGTTATGATTACACATATATGTAATTGTTGGCTATATAGTAATTGAGTTAGTCCATAACATGTTTTCAATAGTCAAATAGTTGGAAGAAAAAGCCGTCTAATATGTGCACTTGCTACATTTGACTTTTATAATTTTAAATATATATATTAAAAGCACCTGATTTTTATTGTCTTAAAAATGTGAAAAACCAAACTAGTTCATTTAAAATGGTTTCCAGTGGTTTAAAGTTATTCCTTAGCTACCTTATGCATTCTGAGCATCCTAATTATTCACCACGATGAGTTTATAAGCGCTTTTCAGAACTCTCAGAGACCAGAGCGGACTTTTGCCATGGCAACAATAAAATGCTAATTAGGTGCAGACATCACGCAGCCGACCTATTCTGACCCCAAGAGCTACTCATACAATATATCTCTAATGGGACAAAATTTGCTAAAATATATGGAAGAAATAGTGTAATGAGGTTCATTTGATCTTCTGATAATTTGTTTTCATAGATTTCTTTCTTTCTTTTTACAGACCAAGGTTTAGTTTGGTCTGTAGTTCTTTTGTTCTGTTCTATGTTCATTTTTGTGCCAAATGTCCTCCCTGTTTCCCCCTGTAATAAAACATAAATCAGGGACTACAGAAAATCTGTGTAAATCAGCCGACCGGACACGTCACAGCAGCATCATGTGACCGCTCTGAGGAAGAGCGCTAGTGACAGCCCAGACTGTCAGGTATGAAAATAAACTAAACCTTGATCTGAGAAAAGAATCCACTAAAATATGTGGAAACAAATTGGGTACAGGGCCTTTAAATTTAAAGTCAGTGTTACAATCGCAACTGCAAACGGCAAACTTAAATTTTGAGTAAACCAGTCATTCTAAAACTGTTAAAAAGTAGGTCTTTCATATTCTTTGCATATAATATTGTTTAGTTTAGCTTATTTATCAGGGACAATGTACATAAAAACATTGACCTACACAAAGGGGTAAGATGTTTTAGCCAGGTTATTTCCATCTGCTGTCCCTGGAGAGGCTGATGTAATAAATGGCCTACATGCCAATAACATGCAATGTATATTAATACAATCACTCATCCAGTCAATCAATAAGTAAAACTAGTCCCATTCAGTATCAGTCACCACATCAGACACTATTTACACAGCTCATGTTGCTACGCTCAAACAAGGCAGTTTAATGTGTACAGGTTTGTTTGGTTCTCCACTATTGCTTTTATCTGCTAATAACATTTGAGTCACTTGAGGTCCCCAGTGCCTCGTTAGTTGACAAATATATTGGCTATTCTTTTATTTTTGCTCCTGAAAATCATATACAGCAATTGTAAGTATTTATCTTGCAGTACATTTCATGTAGTAAGTAGACTCCATCAGTTTTCTTCCACTTAACCGGGGCCGGGTTGTGGTTAATACAGTCTAAGCAGTGACTCCCACTCTTTCCCTCCAGCTCCTCTGGGGGGACTCCAAGACATTCCCAGGCCAGCCGAGAGACACAGTCCCTCCAGCGTGTCCTAGGTCATCCCCGTGGCCTCCTCCTGATTGGACATGCCTGGAACATCTCCCTAGGGTGTCCAGGAGGCATCCAGAAAGAGATAACCGAGCCACCTCAGCTGCTTCTCTTAGTATGGAGGAGCAGCAGCTCTACTCCGAGCTCCTCCCGTGAGACTGAGCTCCTCACCCTGTCTCTAAGGGATCTTGTCCGTGATTACCCAAAGCTCATGACCACAGGTGAGGGTAGGAACGGGGCAAATTGACAGCTTTACCTTTTGACCTTTTACATATGACTATCTGAAATTAACATACTATTTTCAATTTAATTATTAATTCTTGTTTACAGAACTGACCCTGATATAGAAATAGTAACACCAAAACACCGTGCCCACATGAGGTATTTGAGTGTAACTTACTAAGAGCGAAAGCATGTTGTCTCCAGATCGTAACGCTATATAAAGCAACCATTTCCAGGGCAACTTTAAAAATGCTATCTTTCATTTATGATACCACCAAGCTGCATGGGAGACAAGAAAATAGAAAAAGATGGTCTGGTCAGGCAATCTTGTGGCATGTAGCTAGCTGCCTTGCTAAGAGCATGTTAAAGCCTAATTAGCGAGAATGGAGGATGAAGTTATGAGTTCGTTAGCAGCTAATTAGGAGAGTCCTAGTGACAAATCAATGATAGATAAGACATGTTAGTGAAAGGACCAGTGTATTTAGCCAGAAGGGTGCTGTGCGGAGTAACCAGGGGATAATGATGCACTAACAAGCACGGGCAAGTCTAATAGACAAGTTCATTTGAGTTAGGGCTCAATGGAGTTGCATGAGTGACTTTGACAGTGGTTAATTTGACCAAATTTTATATAAAATCATGGTCTTTTGTCTCTCAAATCCACTAACAGTAACTAACACTATATTGGTAAATGCATTCACCACTTTTGAAAGGTCTTATATTATGGTAATTGTTTCCTTGGTATATGTAGCTGGAGTTGTGTTTCACTTTTCTGGTGAGAGAGCCATCACTTTCTTGTCGCCATAGAGATTTTACTGCTTTGTCTGAAATGTTGCACAATATGGCATTAAATTTAACATACTTTCAATTACATGTGCTTTAATTGTTCATTCTTACGGTAAGCGGGTCGGCTCTCCACAGATCTGACCTGTAACTTGGCCTGCTGGTGTCACTTGCTTATCATCATAGAGATAGATAAGGCTTGCAACTGACCATCTGCTGAGTTATTTTTTAACTTTGTCACTCCTTGGATGCTGAGAAATGATTTTGTATGCCGATCTTGTATGTAGCTTCTCTTACGTCTAAGTCCCATTGAAAAGCACTGGAGTCTAAATTAGCCTAGTTATCCTGCAGAGTGTAAAGTGGTGCGAATTGGCGTCACAGTGTAGTGCTGGGGGGAGCTAAGTATTGTCATAATGTAGGCTAACGCGTCTTGGGAGGAGATGCTACCTTTTGTGCATGTGCAGTGAATTATGGGATACAAAGCAGCAAAGCCAGACTATATTCATTTCAACATTTAAGCCCGCAAGCCTTGGTAGTCCTTTAAAACGGGCTAAAGTCCTCAGGAAATGTTACATTATAGTGTTCATTGCAGCAGCTTGGACAACATATATACATGGAGTATTTGGGGTGAAACGCTAGCTCATATTGCCTTTTAGCTGCAATGCCTGGTAAAATGTCTTGTCAAGCAAAAAGTATACTGTCCAAGATATGGTGTCATCTTGAATTTGAGTCAAGATATTAATATTTCATAAGAGATCATAATACATCAACCAGTACATGGATAAATGGGAAAAATACATTTGGTGGGTACATTTTTTGACTGCAAATGTAAAAATAGCCAGAGTAGTGATGACCTTACTTATCATAATAGGGCAGGGCAGAATCATAATAGAGCCTGTAAGTTAAAACCATACTTTAGAATATCCTCCATGCACATATGATTAATGCCATACTGTGTATCAGCCACAAAAGTACTTCCACCTTTGTTAAGTCGCCACTAGGAATGGTTTTTAGTTGGCCATGGCGTCAGTAATCACAGGATTTCAATGTTGTTTGGGGTTTATAATAGTGAATAATGGTGAAATGGTGATGTTTCTTCTCACAATAATCATAATCAGATAATCTTTTCTATAGCTCATTTAGGCTGCTCTGAAACAGTTGGAGACATGTTTGAAGTATTGGGTATGTTTGTTGATATTTGTCCAGAGGAAGAGGAGGAGGAGGAGAGGAGCATTTGGCCAGCTGGCTCCTGTCCTGTCTCTGGTTTATGCACACTGTCATATTAATCAACTAAACATGCGACATTCAAGTAACATTTTACTCTAAAGAAACAGTTGTAACCTGCTGTCTTACGGCTTAAAAAAGCTGAACCTGTGTTGCCAGTTCATTAACCTGCAGATAGAGGGCACATACAGTTCTACAGTTCATCCTCAGTATATGGACAAGCCTCATGTGACAGCTCAGAACCTCCAGAATACACTCACTGTGATGCAGAGGCTGCACTAGCACTAATTCATGATTGGCTGCAGGTGCTGGGGTTTATAGTGAGGATTCAGATGAGAGAGAGTCCTTTTAGGTTTAAACCAACTGAATTTCAACACTAAAACTGGCAACCCATGTGCTTTCTGATTGGATAATCATCTTGAGAACCAAAACCCCAAATTATAACATAAACACATGGGACGTCATATCCAATGTTTTGTAATTAAGAATAAATCGGCACCAGAATTCTTATCAGTAAAAGCTATATTTGATTTGAACAGGTTTAACAACTTCATGGCGGTGAAATTGCTTTGCGCTCTTGCATTTATTCATTTACAGGTGTTATTATTGCCTCTCTGACCTGAAACCTGGCCAGGTGGGTGCCAAGAGAGAACCAGATCTGAACCAGGTCTGAACCAGGCCTGAACCAGGTCTGAACCTGGCCTGAACCAGGTCTGAACCAGGTCTGAATCAGGTTTAAACCAGGTCTAAACCAGGAATAAACCAGGTCTGAACCAGGTCTAAACCAGGTCTAAACCAGGTCTGAAGCAGGACTTTTTATTTGTTAGTACAACTATATTATAAAGTTATAGCAGCATTTGAGCCTCCAGTGACTGAATAGTTGGTATGAGTGGATTTAAAGATGGCGGCACAGTTCAATATAAAGTAATGGTATTCAGTGAAGGATGAGACACAGTGAATCAATACGACTGGAACAACCACAGGGTTCTAATGTAGTGCAGAGGCCCGAATGCTCTAAAGGTAAATAAAGGAAAACAGGAGGGATAGAGGCTTTAAAATGTATTGAATTTAGCTATGTTTTTCCCTTTATTTTGGTGGATTTCAGATTGTACAAAGTGATGATGTCATACTCCCAGATGGACGTATAAGAGCCAGTTTATCCTTTAAATAACTGCACTTTATAATGAAATATCCAAAAGGAAAATGCACAAATGTTGAACCTAATCATTTATGTATTGCACAAATCTGCATTTAACAATATTCATTTTAGCTGTGCCTTGTCTGTATTAAATATCATTGGCCTGTAGAATCTTGTGATATCATCTAAAACACAGAAAAGGATGAATGAGTGCCAGGAAAAGCTTACTTCCTCCTTTCACGGTTTGAAAAATCAGGTGCTTTCCACTTTTGTAGGTGGCACAGTGGCTGGGAAAGTTTCGGGTTTACATGTTCTCCCTGTGTCTGGGCACTACGGTTTCCCCCCGTCAACCAAAACATGCACAACAGGTCAAATCCTCCAGCTAAAGTCGTCCTGAGCAAGACTACCTCCAGATCTAAAGATACACTGAAGGATGGATCAAATGCAGACAACTAAATTTTCCCACTTTAAAGGCACCCATACTGGATTTTTACTGTTTTAAAAATGTGAATCGCTCCACAGTTATTCCTCACTCACCTTTTGCATACCTAAACATCCTAATTATTCACCACAATGAGTTTATAAGCATTTTTCACAACTCTCAGAGACTAGATTTGCCATGACAGTAAAGCTAACAAAACTAGAATGAAACCAAAATGCACTTCCTGATTATCAGACATAAAATGCTTTCTAATTTTGCTTAAATACATGGATACAGAAGTGGTTATTTATAGTATTTAAGATTTTTGTGTACTTCAGAGTCATACTATTTCAAATCCATTGTAGATTCTAGTAGTAATAATACATTGGTTTATATAGCACTTTTTCCTGTAACCCAGCAGCGATTTACATTTCGAACATAAAGGTTACAGTACAGTCAGCTGATCAATATTTGAGGCATGAGACGGAGAGCCATGTATGTTTTGAAAAAATTGTTGTGGAGAATATTGAGTGGTGTATGTTAGCTAGAAAACACAGGTCCAACAGTGTGGCATTTCTGCAATAACAACTCTTAAGAGCAAACAGCCAGGAGCTCAAATCTGTTTAGAGTTCAAGTTTACAAAAGAAAGACTTCAAACTGAGGCAGAGCATTCAATTTCTTTTTAACAATGTCTCTCTTTCTTTCTCCAAAATTCCCCACTTTCAGTTTCTTGGTGTCTATCAGAGTTGAGTACAAAAGCTTTGGATTGTGATCTGAAAACACCAACAGTTTGAGACAATTCAGAGATTACATTTGAAATATTAGAGTCTCTAACTATTTTTATTATATGCACAGTTTGAAGTGTTCTAAACAAGAAATGTGTAGGGTTTTTTTTGATAGGATAAAACTACTAGTTGATAGGATAAAACTACTACTATTACTACTACTACTACTACTACTGAAAAGTGAACTTAACCAGGACTAGCCCAGAAATCTTATGAATCAGGAATACCAGGAATTACTGTTCCTATGTGAATATATAAGGGGATTTTTTTTGTTTTTGTTTTTTTTACCTAAACCTGATCTAAAACACAGCTGGACCAAAAGAAGGAAAAGGGGCTATAGATACCCAGGTCCGAACCAGGACTACTCCAGCCCTGTGACCTAACCTACATGTTTAAACACGCAATAGTACCAAAGTTAAAATGTATTTTGTTTTGGGGTTTTTTTTCTGGCAAGTTAAAGACCAGAAAAGTTTACTCAATGTCTTGACCAGAACTAAACCAGGACTACCCTAACACTGCACCTTAACCTACATGTTGTAAACACGCAGTAGCACCAAAGTGGGCTGAAGATGGCCCAAAAGAAGGACTCTACCAATGTCCAAAGCAGAACTACACAAGGTCTATAGTTAACCAGGTACAACCCAGAACTAAACCAGGAGTAAACCAGGACTAAACCAATCCAATCCAACTTTATTTCTTTAAAAACACAGATATATGACAAATAGAAATAACTTGTTAATTGTACACTATTTAAAACAACATATCAATAAAAAGCTAAAGACAAAAAGTGCGTTTTAAGAGCTGATTTAAAAGTAGAAAGTGACTGAGCCTGTCTAAGGTGCAGGGGCAACGCGTTCCACAGTTTGGGACCAGCCACAGAGAAGTTTCCTTCCTACCAGGACTAAACCAGGACTAAACCAGGACTAAACCAGGACTAAACCAGGACTAAACCAGGACTAAACCAGGACTACCCTAACCCGGCATCTTAACCTACATGTTGTAAACACGCAGTAGCACCAAAGTGGTCTGAAGATGGCCTTTCTGTGACATGAATAATTTGTGACACTGAAAGCTCTTGATGCTAACCTTAAGAGTTGCGTCCTGGTGGGGTTTTCCAACACAATCCTCTTACTTTGTCCACATACAAATATATAGACACACACAGACGCACACACACACACACACACACACAAATATGGCGTGGTGGATTTATTTTCGCTGTGATGAAAAGGATTATTGGATCAGGGAAGGGAGCGAACGCAGTTTTAGCTCAGTTTGGTGCGGCCATTCGCGATGACTATCTCTGTGTCCTGATCAATGTTTTTGGATTTATTCTTTAAACTTTGGATTCAAAATTTTGGATAAACCGGAATGGATTTTGGGAAGTTTTACTAATTTACAATGGAGTAGCGAAAAAGGATGCTAATGGATTTATCGGAAGGGATGACATGATGAAGAGATGTATCCAAGCGTGGGACAAAATCGGTTGGATTCTTGTGGGGATGACGTGCTCATTTAGTAGGCATTTTGGATTTTTCACTCATTTTTCACTAATTTTTCACTCATTTTTCACTCTTATTTCCATGCAAAGGTTTATAACAGTATACATTTGATCTAGCGCTGCAAGATCAATCGTAATTTGAATAGAAGCAATTAGCAAAACTCCATAAAACTCCATAAACAAGAAAATATTCCATCTTATTCTGTAAAAAAAACTGTAGTTTCAGTCTTTTTGTCAATTCTTCAGGATGTGTTTAAAAAGTGAAATTTGAACAGGATCCTAATCTAATCGCGATGCTTGCCAGAAAAATTCCAGTTTGATATTTTTCCCAAATCGTTCAACCCTAAAATAATGATACATTGTGTTAAATGTTGTATTTTGAGGTTTCAGGTGGGGTAAAACTAGGTAGTTCAACAGTACTAGCTTTTCTCAGCAAGTTTAACAAAGTCCTTGCTATAAATAGTGCAAAAATGTAGCTCTAAAACATTTTTTTTTACCTGTTTTTACCTGTACGCTTGAACATTTGGGCCACTGTGTCTTGGTTTAGTTTTCTACATCCCCTAATACATAAATTTAGCTAGCACTTTGATTTGTATAGCATTTATATTTGAATGATTTAGAGGCACAAATGAGTTGCAGTTAACAGGACTTACAATGATCTCGTTGGCTCTCTGCCTTTAAGTTAAACGGCAGTGAGCCAAAGCCATTGACTTAAATACTATTTCCTTTTACGTTAAATTCTATACTGAAAACAGGATCTTTAAATTAACTAAAACAAATGTCCCTGTTCCTTGTCATTGCACTGTTAAAGCAGACCTGTTCTGCAAAATGGACTTTTCAAAGCTTTTAAGCATGTTGTAATTGTTTTTCTGTCTCATTTACACTCTCAAAGCTGTATTTAGAGTGATTCATGTTTGAGCAATCTTTATTCTCCTGTATTCAAGACGTCATTGCTTCGATCAGCCCCGTTTTCACCTCCACCGATACACACCCACTTGCTCGACAATTTAATTTTCTTAATCGGTGATGCACATTGAGTAAGGCAGCGTTGCATAGTCACTTTGGCACAAATGAAGAAGAAAAATGCTGCTTGCTAGCGTGATGTACAGATCATGGTCTGGCAGAGAGCGACGTCAGCTCCCACTACACTCTGCAATTTCTCAACCTGGAAATCAGCAAACTTGTTTCTTTGATGAAGTCGTTTTAGATGAATATAGTGATTTAAAATGTCCAAAATATAACATAATGATCCACTGGTGACATAGACTGAAACTGTAGAGCAGACACAAGCACAATATGTTTGAATTCACTCTCACTTTCTGTACGATGTTTGAATGTTTTATTGAAGTGCAGTAGTTCATAGTCATTGTGTTGTCTTGTGTTGCAGCCATAAGAACAAACCGTCAGGCTGGCCTCCCCCTGGTCCCGGCTCCTGGGGGGGACTGCAGGGACCTCCCTACAGCTGGGACAGTATGAACAGCTCCAGAGAGGACTACCTCACCAGGTAAGTACTCCAATACTACCACTACTTTAACTATTAGAAAGAAGCTTGTACTGCTACACTAGTTCTATACTTACACTTTACTGCTACTACTGCTACTGCTAGATCTACAGCAACTGCTTGTATCACTACTACTATATACCCACAACTATCATTACTATACAACTACTGTCACTATATGGCTGCTATTAACTAATAGTTTTACAAGCAATGGTGGTAATTATGTTACTACTATTTCTGGATAGTCCACTACTACTACTACTACTACTACTACTACAACTATGATAATGCATTGGATTTATTTAGCACCTTGCAAAGTGCTTTACATCACATTATTCATTTAGACTACAGTTATAACCAGCTACTACTACCTCTACTGAGATAAAATACTATTACAGTGGTCCCTCGTTTGTCACGGGGGTTAAGTGCTAAAAATAACCCACGATAGGCGAAATCCGCAAAGTATCAGCTTTTTTTTTTACAATTATTATCTATGTTTTGCAGCTGTAAAACTCCTCACCAGACACTTTATACACTTTTCTCACACAGGCATTATCATTTTCTCACATTTCTCTCTTGTTACTGCAACTATATCCTACTACTTTTCTAATCTACTGCAACCTATGACTACTACTACAATAAACTACTCCTCGCCCTTTCAGACCATTTGCTACTTACTTACAAATACTTTTTACTATATCCCCAAATTAGACAATACATTACACTTGCATTGACTTGTATTGACTCTATCTTGGCAATAGAATGAAACCAATTTTCTCTCAGTCGGAATCTCGTTTGGTCCTATCTCCTTGTCTCCTCTCTCCTTGTCTCCTCTCTCCTTGTCTCCTCTCTCCTTGTCTCCTGTCCACTTCTCTGCTATCTGCTTAAGTCCACTCTAAGTTCATTTGTATGCAGTTGCCTTTTTATTGTTTTAGTGATTTGTCATTCAGTCAGAGCGGCTTCACTTCCGCTGAGTAAACATACAAACTCAAACTAAAGTGGTCTGAATGGAATTTTTAACAGTGGAGGTTATGATTAAAAAGAGACTCCGGCGTAAAAGATTTAAGTTGATGTACCTGATTTTTACCGTCTTAAAAAACAGAACTAGTTCATTTTAGACAGTTTGCAGTGGTCTTAAGTTATTCCGCACTTACCTTATGCATTCAGAGCATCCTAAGTATTCATTCTAAGCTTTACGACGCTCTCAGACTCCAGGGCGGAGTTTTGCGGACAACAACTAGCATGCTAACAGCGCACTTCCTGATTCTCACTTGACATGCTTTAAAGATGCAGACAGAACATAGAGAACTTATTTTCACCTCAAGAGATGCTTATACAACACAATATATCTGTACTGAGCAACGCAAATTTTGCTCGTACACAGCGTTTTATTTCCCGAAAATCAGGAAGTGTGTGCTTAGCATGCAAGTTGTTGTCAGCTTTTCAGTGACAGCAAAGCTCTGATCTCTGAGAGTTGCAAAAAAGTGCTTATAAACTCATTGCGGTGAATAATTATGATGCTCGGATCACTGCGAACTGTTTAAAATGTGGCTCTGTTCGTGTTTTTAAGGCAGTAAAAATCAGGAACAGCTCCTTTAAGTAGTATATAGATAAATAAATTCATAAATAAATTGTGTTACATTCCGCAAGTCCTTCCCATTTTGGTTTAGATTAACAATAACTCATCCTGACGACATTATGATGCTGCCTGGACTTTTGCATTTCGCTCAAACTATTCTGCAGGTTTTTTTGGGTTTGTTTTTTTTGCCTCAATCTCATTTCTTTTCTGTACTTTTCACTTTCCTTTTGGTCCTTTTTACCATATTGGAAAAGTAATATTTGCAACAAGAAGGATGACTTTTGCTGAGTGATTCTGTGCCCAAAGAAAATACATGCAGCCTCGGTATTAGACTACTACTACTACTACTACTACTACTACTACTACTACTGCTACTACTACTATTACTACTACTACTACAGTTTCTGCTACTACTGTCTGCTCTGGTTTGAAATTTAACAGAGGCATAAACGAATGAAACTATTTTATTATTATTATTACTTTCACGCATGTATGAGCCAAATATAAATCGTATCTTACATCAACAGCAGCTTTCAAATTGCAGAACACAAAATAAATACATTTTTTTCGATGTTTATACTGTATATCATCCCAAATAAAAAACAAAAACACAGCTCCGAGCCAAAGGGAGTGAGACGAAATGAAAATACTTGTACTCCCGCCCCCATTTAATAAAAGTCTGGCGATTCGCACTAGTTTGACCCCGACACCCTGCGCAGACAGTGGTCAATGACACTCCGAGGCTTTTTATAAACCTATAGACAAACTGCAGCCATTATCATCCCGTCTGAAGTCTGTGGATTTACATATGGAGCTGGGATCTCTGTAAATCTGACATAATGAGACTCACGGCTCAATCCTGATCATCTCTACCCTCTGTCACAGGGCGGTTAATCTCAAAGGAAGGGGGCAAAAGGGGGTAGGAGTTCACAGTGAAGAGTCCCTGGTAGATGCAGTGACTCTACTTAAAGGGCCTGTATGACGCTTTCCTGATTTATGTTATAATGTTTTTTTCTCATCAAAAACAGACCCGCAGTTGTGTTTTGATTCATTCATTCATGTTTAGCGCACAAACCCTGCATATTTAGGCTCTTTTCTCAAACGAAAACACTCTGTTCCACCTTGTGATGTCATGAGGTAATACAGGAAGTGCTCTACTGTGTTTTTTAAATTCCATACAACTTCACTAGAATCATTTTGATAATTTCAAATCGGGAACTACTGAACTAAACCTAAAAAGTAGCTGTTAACTTGAAAACTCCCACTTGATGACCTCACAAAGTGGAACGGAGCATTTTGAGCTTTAGGGATGTTACATACTAATAAACCAGAAAACCAAAATAATTTTGAGTACCTGTCTTGGGGTACAGTTACTCTTTCATTTGATGGTATTCAGTACACAGTTACTTTTCTAAAATCAAAATGAATGCACTGTAATTCATGATCACGCAATTTTGGACTGTTTTAGTAAAGAAAATAAAAAAACACAGCTCTTATGATGAGGCATGTGTGTGTTTTCTTTCTTTAATCAGTGATAAATAAATGAAACATAAGTTATATTTTAAACTCTTGGTCATGTTTTTACACTATAATATAATGTTACTCGGTGTAAAAGTATTTCAAGTATTCTCTGATTGGTCCATGTAACGGAAAACATTACAAAATACATGTTAAAGCTGGTATTCAGGATTGTGTAAATACATTTTTAAAGTAGTCTTCTCACCTGACAGCATTAAAACATGGCTTAAAGTTCACAAGAGTCAGTTTTGTGTAATAGAGGACTTTTAACAGTAACTACATTCATACATCATCATTTGTAATTAAAGTCGCACAATGCATCATTTAAGCTTTTCACCACTTTAAGATGCCTTGATATTTCACATTCTGTAACTCATTTCACATTCAAAATTCCGTCTGATTTTGAAGTGATGCATTTGCGATAGACTTTCACAGTCGTCACAGTCCATAGTCTCACCAGCGACTGTACCGGGGGAGCTCTTTATAGAAATACAGTTCAATAGAGACAATATTAATTACTGCATCTGCTACAGCGTCCCGGGCTCTAATCGCGAGGCTGTTTAAAAAGAAAAAGGTTACATTTCATTTGCTCGGGGCTTTTAGTGCGCTCGTTAACCTCGAAATACCCCACAAGACAAAACATAAATTCAAGAAGGATTATAAGTGTAAGTGGTTTTAATAGCGGCTAATTAATGGAGATGCATGTAAGTGTCTCAACAAAAATAACTCAACTTACTTGTAAATTTTAAGTGCGCAGCTACAGTGCAGTTGGGGTGTTTTGTGGTCTATAATTAGGGATTTAATAAGACTTTGCAGCAATGTAATTTCAAAACTGTTGAATCCTGAGCTTGTTTGACTACATTTATTGTTTTATTGTTGAAATTCTATACGATTTTTTGTCTGTCATATCATTATTAACCTGATCAGACTATCAAAATATACATTATACTCAGAGATTTTATTATAAGCCAATGGAGATACGAGCAACTCACT
The DNA here is from genome assembly GCA_019594935.1 of Periophthalmus modestus. Taxonomy (NCBI): domain Eukaryota; kingdom Metazoa; phylum Chordata; class Actinopteri; order Gobiiformes; family Gobiidae; genus Periophthalmus; species Periophthalmus modestus. The sequence goes on from JAIEZT010000198.1 coordinate 6,616,253, forward strand.
CAACTTTGTCACTTTTGGACTACTAATAAAGTCTGTGTGAAGCTACTGTAGCCCATTTGGGACATTTTGTAGGCGTATATACAGTAGGGTTGTAATAAGGTGTTGCAATATTGTAATTTGAAGTCACACATTATGAAGGACTGTGGAAACATTTTCGATACATGATTTGCTTGGACTACATGCATGTTTTTGTTGATGAAATTCTGTTCAACAATCTTGTGTATTGTTCATTCTCTTTCATTCTTCAGACAGTAAGATAGTGTTGTAGCCACAGCTGCCCTGGGGTACACTGGCAGAAGCGAGGCTGCCAATCTGCACCATCAGCTCCTAACCACGAGCAGCTGTTGAGGCAGTCTGTGAGGAGCAGGGGACTCATCTTCAGATCTTGAGTTAGTGTTGGTCAGGTTTACCTCAGCTGGACGACTGTGTACATTGTGTGTGTTTTTTGGGTTGACAAAGTGATATGGGCCCCGTTAAAACTTGAATATTGTTGCATAATACTTTGATCAAATGCCTTTTCAAATCCTCAATATTAAAATTTAATTCATATAGTTTATAGTTGGAGGTGCCCAAACTTTTTTTTATCAAGGGACATATCTCGAAACATATTCAAAGCAGAGGGCCACAGACCAGTGATCAGTGCAGTGCGGTGCTTTAAACACAGCTTTGACCGAGCTGCTGTGTATTAATAAGACTTGAAACACATTCACTTTAGGTCTGTATCACACTGTGCAATGTGATGTTTCAGGTTATAGTGGTAGAAATAGTTTAATTTTCTGTTAAAAGTACTGCTATGATCAATTGGGCCGGTTCAGCAGGAGGCCTGAGGGCCAAAAAAATCTGGTCTGAGGGCCGCATTTGGCCCCCGGGCCATAGTTTGGACACCCCTGTGTTTAAAAATGTTATTAACAATTTGGATTTTATTTACTCTTAACTTATATATATCTTTTGCTACAGCTACTACTGTTACTACTGCTACTGCTTCTACTATTGCTACCACTACTACTACTACTACTGCTACTGCTACTACTACTGCTACTACTGCTGCCCTACTGCTACTGCTACTACTACTACTACTACTACTTCTACTCCTACTGCTACTGCTAGTACTACTGCTACTACTGTGACAGTACCGACTGGTCAGAGCCTGATCTTGTCACATTTCAGAAGCTAAGCAGGGCTGGGCCTGGTTAGTTCTTGGATGGGACAGCGCTGGGAGCACTAGGTGCCACAGAGGGGCGCTAGTGGAAAACTGTCATTGTGTCCTTAGGCAAGACACTTCACCCACATTGTCTAGTATGAAAGTAGTGTGTGCATTGGTGGTGGTTGGAGGGGCTGATGGTGCAGATTTGCAGCCTCGCTGCCACAGGGCAGCTGTGGATACAGTTGGAGCGTACCACCACTGAGTGAATGAGTAATGCACTGTAAAGCACTTTGGGTGTCATGAAGGCGCCATATAAATCCAATGATTAATGAATTAATGAATTAATCTTTTGAGCACTTGACAGTAGTCTTAATCTGTGTCGGTTTTAGTATTGTAGCCTTGTGGTTTTGACAGTACACAGTGGTGCAGTTTTCTGTCCTTGAGGGATCAGAGCCAGAAGTGTGATTTATACAGCACTAATGTGAACACAATGACTCCAGTCAAAATGCAGCTCATTCACTTAAGCAGTGATTCATCCGCAGAGTGGACAGAGATGATCTATGTTTTTATTTGCGTCAATATCAAATTTGATTTTTTTCCTGTATTGTATTTTGATGTATATTATTTTAACTATTTTGATCTACACTACAGTACAGTATTATTTTTAATTTGTGTAGCACTTTGTGAGCTCTGTGATGACCCTGTCTGTCGCCTCTCACAGACAGGTGGTTGTAGCAGTAGCTGTATTACTAATATTCTGTAAATGCATCGTATTTACATCATTCACATGCTCTTGTACATTATAGTAGCAGAAGTAGTAGTATTAATAGTAGTAGTAGTAGTAGAAGCTGTTACTAGCATTTTGTCACTGTACATTACTCTCATGTCTTTGTAATCACAGCCAGGTAGTAGTAATAGTAGTAATAGTAGTAGTAGTATCACTCACCATGTTTCTGTGCTCCTTCACAGTCAGGTAGTAGTAGTAGTAATAGTAGTAGTAGTAGTATCACTCACCATGTTTCTGTGCTCCTTCACAGTCAGGTAGTAGTAGGAGTAGTTTGATTTTATTTTAATTTATTATTGTGTCTTGCATGCAAAGAATGCCGAGCCCTTTAATGGGCTTATAAGACACCATTGAACAAAAATACAATAGTCCAGACGTGTGATACAACAATAAACTCATTTAAACAAACTCGTCTGCCGCTTCTTCCAAACTTTACATAGAAATACTGCTAAGTTATAAACATTAGAATTAAACAACCATTTCATCTTTCTGTCGTCATTACACCAGAACATTTCAGGGCATAGGGTGAACATTTCATCAAATAAAGGATTTCAAAATTTGTCATAAAATGGACAATACAACAAAAAATTAGCTTCACTTTCCATTTCTTCCAACTCACATAAACCACAAAGTCTTTCTTCTTCAGGGTCTTGAGAAAACCTCCCAGTCTCTAAAGCCAGAGGAAGGATCCCTGTCGCAGCTGTGCCATCAACGATCTTTGCTTCCTGCTCAAATTTGCTCTGACATAAAACTCAGTCTTAAACGTATCTTTTAATTGAATATATGTTCGCAACTTGGGTTTAGCCAAGATCCCATTCAGCCACTGCCCTTCATAATGAAACATCAGTTTTGCTCTTATTTTGTTAACGCTACATGACAAATTATTATGAAATACAAACTGAAGTTGTGCTTCAGCAAAAACAGCCCAGGGTGACTTAGGCTGACTCCATTCAAAGACCTTTTTAGATACTCTGTCATCAGGTTGAGTAATAATTCGATTCCACATTCTAACCATTTCACACTTTTTTGGGATCCAACCCAAATCACCCTGTGCTGCCAAGACTGGGACAAACTTGTGCACTCCCAGAAAACAGCGGATGGCTCTGTTTTCCACAAGATCCAAGACTGAACTTTGTATATCCCCCGACACACCAGCAGCAGAGTTTAAAACAGGAGGTACACAAGCCTCATACAGCTTAGAAAATGTTTCATAACCGAGATCTTTACACATTTTCACTTTGTTAATCACAGAACCTAGAGCCCGCCCGGCTGCAGCAGCAAGGATTTTTACCTCACTGTCAAAACTCATAAATTCATCAAATGTGAACCGCAGATATTTGTACTGAGGGACATACTCAAGATTTACGTTTCTGAAAGTAAGGACCTTTTTACTTTGA
>JAIEZT010000198.1:6622077-7012351 GCA_019594935.1 Periophthalmus modestus
CGATGAATTAATAAGTGCTTTTCACGACTTTCAGAGGCCAGAGTGGAGTTTTGCCATCATGGTCGGTCAATCTAACAACAACAAGGAGGCTAACAGTGCACTTCTTGATTATTGGGCAATAAAATGTTTTCTAATTAGATGCAGACAGGACGCAGCTATTTTATTTTGTCCTTAAGAGCTGCTTATACAATATATCTACACTGGGACAACAAAAATCTTGCTCAAATTCATGGGAAAAATTGGGCCAACTTCTGTGCTTTGGTGTTGAATAATGGCACCACTTTCTGAAGATATTGTGAACAAAAAATGACTGTTTATTTATGCTTAAGTAAGTTTATTTATGCTAATGTAGGCACAGTAATTACAGAGATGAGTGAGTGTTAAGTATAGGAATTTTGATGCCACATGAATACAGTACAACCTATTCATTATTAGTGGATGGCATTGTACAGTGGAAATGAGTTCAAAAATGGGATGTATACAAATATATTTGGAAGCTAATATATTCAAACTGTCCAGCTATCCACATTTGCTAAAACTAGGGGTAACTTAATGTACATTAAACTAGAAAATTAGTTTAATACACCTTAAGGTACCCCTAGTTTTGTGTCAGTTTAGCCCATGAGGTTAAGTTTATTCAACTATGTCTTGTTTTAGGTGGTCCATCTGAGGGGAAGCTGTTGCCTGGCGATGAGATTATAATGATCAACGATGAGCCTGTGAGTTCTGCTCCCAGAGAAAGAGTCATCGACCTGGTCAGGTAAACGGCACACACCTGGACACAGCTGGACACACCTGGACACACCTGGACACACCTGGACACAGCTGGACACACCTGGACACACCTGGACACACCTGGGCACGCCTGGACACACCTGGACTCACCTGGATACACCTGGACACACCTGGACACACCTGGGCACGCCTGGACACACCTGGACTCACTTGGACACACCTGGACACACCTGGACACACCTGGATACACCTGGACACACCTGGACACACCTGGACTTACCTAGACACACCTGGACTCACTTGGACACACCTGGACACACCTGGACTTACCTAGACACACCTGGACTCACTTGGACACACGTGGACACACCTGGACACACCTGGACACACCTGGACTCACTTGGACACACCTAGACACACCTGGATACACCTGGGCACGCCTGGACACACCTGGACTCACTTGGACACACCTGGACACACCTGGGCATGCCTGGACACACCTGGACACACCTGGACTCACTTGGACACACTTGGACACACCTGGACACACCTGGACACACCTGGACTTACCTGGATACACCTGGACTCAGTTGGACACACCTGGACTCACTTGGACACACCTGGACACACCTGGGCATGCCTGGACACACCTGGACTCACTTGGACACACCTGGGCACACCTGGACACACCTGGACACACCTGGGCATGCCTGGACACACTGGACACACCTGGACTCACTTGGACACACTTGGACACACCTGGGCACGCCTGGACGCACCTGGACACACCTGGACACACTTGGACTTACCTGGACACACCTGGACACACTTGGGCATGCCTGGACACACCTGGACACACCTGGACTCACTTGGACACACCTGGACACACCTGGACACACCTGGGCACGCCTGGTCACTTGGACACACCTGGACACACCTGGACACACCTTCTATAGGCCTGTCACAATAATTACTAGGGATGGGAGGATATGGATTTTTTTTTTAAGCCGATACCAATATATGATTTTTGTCTTGCTACTGTGACCGACAACCAATATTTGCCAATGCCAGTATTTTTTTTTCAATCCCTAAAAAGGCCCACACATTTGTCTTAAAGAAGTAAATCAACTATTCAAAATACTAAAATATATTTATCTGTGTATAAAGGAATTTGTTACATGTTTGTGTAAAAATTACAGCCATATAAGATTCTCTTTTGAGTCAATGGTCTGTTCAAAAAGAGCACACAGAGAGTGTTGATAAGGGACGATACCGATACTAGAGCCTATAATATATTTTCTTTGCACTAGTGGGGAACTTTTTGATATTTTTCTGTACTATGACTATGTGACTATGATGAGATTCGAGCTGAAGAGTGTAGAATAGTGATATGCAGCTCTATGATACTTTATGACCAAATTCACCTTAACCATAATGTTGCGGCAGTTTTAGTTTATAATGCTGCCATTAACAATCCATATCGGCCAAATGGAGCACTTATTAAACTTAAAGACAAAACTTTCGGGAGGTGGCTTGTTACCTGCTTGATTCCATGGAAATAGAAAGTCAAAGCCATACTTTGGAACATTCTCCATGGAGATAAATAAGGTGTGTGCCATACTGTGGAAGATTATAGCAACAACATTTTCATGGAAACAAGCAGAAAGAGGTCATCGTCCAGGCCAAATAAGTCAGGTTTGTAGAGATGATTATTTTATTCAATGTTTTGGCTAAAATGTTTCGTATTGTGGCTTTAAGTTTCTCCAAATTCAAACAGCTCTTACTTATTTTTGTCTCATTCCTTTAATGAGCATTACAGTGTGTTTGCCAAATCACTCACTGGTTAGTGAAATGATGTGCAGACGGCAGCAATGTTTGGACTAAAATCTATAATTACACATTTCTACAAACACATTACATCACTTCTTTTCTTTCTTTGTTTTTAGGAGCTGCAAAGAATCCATATTACTGACTGTTGTCCAACCTTATCCTGTAAGTACTTTTATTCATTTTAAGCCTCATGATCATCTTACATAGCCACAAATCGTATTAATATGTTACAACTGACACATTTTACAAGCAATAGCCTACGCCTGTTTGTTCAGTGCTGCATGGGCCCTACTTTTTCAATGGGAAAGATATTTTGAACATATACTAGAACCAGACACCTTCTCACTAAAGGGTAAATACATACTGTAATGATTGTAGTGCTAGTTTAGACCTGTTTTTGTGCTTGTCTATTTCAGTCTTTAGTCCAACATTAGTCCTGGTTTAGTCTTGAAGCAGATTTAGACCTGGTTTAGTCATTGGTTAGTACTCCCATAGTCTTACTGGAGCTGTTGCTGCTTTGCCTGGAATATTCCACAGTATGGCATTAGAATTATCTAGTTTGCATTCATTCATTTATGGATGGTTTTATTGCTTCAGTGCACTCATCTGTCCATAGATCTGACTTGTACCTTCACATGCTTGCCTTCATGGAGATGTTTAATGCCCTACTAGAAAATTCCAAGTAATGCAATAACATCCTCACTCAACCAGAAAAGTTCCGCAGTGGACCTTTAACTTTGTCCTAGTTTCATATTATCCAGCTCTAATCATTGCTGCTGCTCCAGACTAAATGTATACATGAACACTATCTATTTTTACAACATGTTTATCTCTCTTTTTGTCCATCTGTGCATCTCTTCTTTACCTCCCTTTCCCTTTTTCAGTCCCCCAAATCGGCGTTTATCAGTGCCGCCAAAAAAGCCATGCTCAAGTCAAACCCCGTCAAAGTGCGCTTCGCTGAGGAGGTCATCATCAATGGACAAGTCCCTGTAAGTCTCCCGCCCTCCTCCTCTTCCTCATCTTTATGTGTTATTCATATTATATGGGATTTCATGGGCAGTGCCAGATGGTTATCTATCACATACCAGCATGTCCTCTCACATATTACACTGCACCTGTTTAGGCTTAAGTTGTTTGGACAATTTGAATAATCTTCAGACGTGTTTTTGCAACGCAGTTTGTCATTGATGGAAATGGCAGTACAGAATGCGTATGTAAGTGTATTGAAGACATGTGTAACACTCAGGGACAAGTGGACTAATGTGTAGTTTCTAATCTAATCTAATGCTGCCATGTTTTATTAACAGAAGCTAAAGTGAGTTAAGGAAGGCGTACATATCTTACAAACTGTATTAACATTTCAAAAGCAAGTAAAGACTATTTTTGTCCAGTATGCAAAAGCACATTAGATACAACAACACAAACCCTAGGCAAGGTAAGGCAAGCGTATTTTTAGAGCACAATTTGTACACAGTAATCCAAAGTGCTACCCCGAATAAGAATGACATTAAAATAAAATGTGTGTGCAAGTCGGGGCAGGGATATTTTTACAATTTGTGAATTTATAAAGCTCATATTTAAACATTGATTTTGCAGCCCTGTAGTGGTTATTATACATGAAGTCTGAATGTATGCTGTCTACTGCCATGTCGTCATCTAGGCTGTTGTGCGTGTTGTGATGTTTAATTTAAAGGTGTATTATGTAACTTTTCTGGTGGAAGGTCTGGCCCCTGCTCGTCTCCATGGAGATATTATTACTTCGCTCCACAGTAAACTTCTATTTCGCACATATTCAATTGAATGTATTCTCACTGTGAGCGGAGTCGCCTCTCCACAGTTTTGACCTTCGCACTTGCTTGTCTCCATGGAGATGCAACAACATATCCATGAAGTCAAGCAGCTAGCAGACCTCACCACCCGAAAAGTTACCTAGTCCATCTTTAACTTATGTGTACTTTGCAAGAAACGGACTAAAACTAGAATTGAAAAACTAGACAATTATAAGACCACCTACCACACTACTATCTGATTTAATGCTCTCTTTGGATTGATAAAAGATTAGACAGTACAAAAATCTATTTATTGCTAGCTCCTGTTACATGCAAAATGAATAGACTAAAGACACCAAAGCTAAATCTTATCAATACTATGTACTTCAAACTTTTATTCCTACTATTGTTGTGACAATACTAAAATTTCAAATGAGTATCTAGTTTGAGCACAAGTTTTAATATCGATTAGTATCTGATTTCTGATAGTTTCGACACCCCTACTGTCTAGTTAATTCACTAAATACATGTTATCTTTTTCAGAACCCAGTAAAGGACAACGCCCTCCTGTTCATGCCAAATGTGCTGAAAGTTTACCTGGAGAACGGGCAGACCAAATCATTTCGCTTCGACAACAGTACGTCTATTAAGGTTAGTGTCTCATCCCGGGGCCGCCCCAGGCCTAAATGAACGAAACAAGAGTCTACAGAGCATGGATAATTATAGCAAACGCAATTCATTTCATTTCGTTTCCAAATTGTTCCTTGCAGCTTTCCACTCTCCATAACTCCACTAGACTTCTCACTGGAGTTTAATTACCGTCTAAGGCTGTCAATTTCGCTTATTCAAATAGGGTTTAACATGCTCCCATGCGTCTTGTTTACAAAGCAATAAGTCTTATGCAATGTTTTTCCAAGTAAAATTGTGATTAGCTTTAGCATATCTTTTACATTGGCTTTTCCTTGTTACCAACTGGCGTACATATAGTGCCTTGATTTGTAAATTGAAAAGATATATATGTTTATAGTCATAATAAAGAGTGAAAAAAGACTTACAGTACTTCATAGTGACCACTTACTTAAGGGGTTGGGGTTAGGAGTTCGGGTATTATTTAAAGAGGGGGTATTTTACTTCTATGGGGATTTAACTGCTAATTCATAACATATTTAGATCACCACGTTACCTTATTCTTTTGAAAATGCTACATTAGGCTAAAAACAAACTCTACGTCCCCCCCTCCCTGCTCTCTGCGCTAAGTCACTTCCCCTTCAGAGCGTTATCACAATCCAGTCAGTGTGCATCTGACTAATGAAACTACTGCACATCGCGTCAGGTTTGTGAAGCTGTAGTGTACAGTTTTGTATCATGTTTTTGTATATTTATGGGGAATTGTCGTGTGGGAGCGTGGGTGATGTAGGCTTCTGGGCTGAACATCGGGCAGAATTGTACAGCTAACCATAAGGAGGGTTTAAAAGGGCCTAGGAAAGATCACTATATTGCTCAAACATGCATGGATGACATCTAAAACGTCTTCAGGCATGTTTTTGATGAAGAAACATTATGACATGGTAGAAAGCTAAAAAAAAAAATCTGTTAAAAAAAATCTGTTGCATAATTTCCAAATAAAGGTTCTTTGCAACAGACCAGTGTCTTGTTTGCACATTAAGCTGATGTGTTTTACCAGCTGATTTATATAGATTTTGGCGTCATTCTCCAACCTCCATTGGAAGGGGGCAGCATCCCAGGTCCTTGAAAGTTGATAGGCCCCTCGTCCCTGTTCATCGTCCTGTGGGCTCGTTATAGATCTCAGTGGCCTCCTTAATCCAATGTTTGTGTTTGCCGTTCTCCTTCCCACTTATTACATTATTACATTATTAACACATTGGTCTGTTAAGTCTGTAAAGAACCTTTATTTGGAAATAATATTAGAAGACCAAAATCAAGCTCTTTGAAGGGATTTTGCATAATACCCCCTCTTTAAGTACTTATATATATGTGTGTGTGTGTGTGTGTGTGTGTGTATGTGTATATATATATGTATAATATATATATATATATATACATATATATATATATATATATATATATATATATATATATATATATATATATATATATATATATATATACACACATATATGATATATATATATATATATATATATATATATATATCATAATACACACACGTTGACACATTTTTTATATATATTCATAATACGTTCTGATTCGAAAGGAAGCCATTAACAAATAGAAGTGTCCTACAGAAACATTCTATACCTCGAAGGAAGCCACAATACAGAAACATTTAAATTGGAATGACTTTGACCAAGGGGCAATTTTCAAAGCAGCTGAACAGAAGGACACAGACAACAAGAGAAGCTAATTATAATTGCAATGAATGATGAAAGTTTAAAATGGCAAAGTGAATGAAGAGCTGCAATAATATACAAAAAGCAGATTGTGAAATATATTAAATTATATGAAATGTAACTGCTCTGAGTTCCTAGGGTTATGGTTAAAGCTGTGCTATGTAATTTTTCTGGTAGAAAGTCTGCCACCTGATATTTTCTATAGAAATGTTATTGCATTTGTTGAGTTACAGATGTTTTATTGCTACAATTCACTATTAAAAACATGCATTTGTAGCTTTGTTAGCAGGCTTACCTCTCCACAGATCTGACCTGTCATTTGGCCTGCTGATGTAACCTGCTTGTCTCCATGGAGTTAAGCTTGTTTAATGTCATGTTGTGAAACACTACTCTAGGCAAAGCACTGAGCAATGAGGACAAGCAAGTGGCATGAAAAGAGAAAAGTTCCATAGTGCACCTTTAAAGAAGCCATATTATGGTTGTTTCTGTCTTATATAGTTGGAATTTATGACAACCGTGGATCACTGTGTTATAATTTGGACATGGGTATATACCGGCGGCAGTGAAAATGGGGAAATGGGGTAGATCGGTCTTGAATCCAGAGAATAAAGATTACTCAAATATGTGTGAATCACTCTAAATACAAACTAAATACAACTTTAAGAGGATAAATGAGAAGTGGAACAGCTATAACATGGTTAAAAGCTCTAAAAAGTCAATTTTGCAGAATAGATCCGCTTTAAGTTATACAGTAGCTCCACTTGTCCACTGATCAGAAGGTTGGCAGTTCAAATCCCGCTCATGACATAGACATCATTAGTTGAGCGGGCAGATCCACTGATCCACAGGTTGGCGGTGCGATTCCAGCTCCCACAGTTGAATGCTGTTGTTGTGTCCTTGGGCAAGACACTTAACCCCCTCACCCCAGTGTCTGTACGTGCGTGTGAATGGGTGAGTGGTTTCTTGATGTAAAGAGCTTTGAGTGCCTAAAAGATGGGCATTTACCATATCTAACCACGCCAAAATGTCAGTGTTTTTTTTCCATAAATGTTTTCCAAATGTGAGTTTAATTTTGCTGACCGGTCTGTCTGTTTTTCTCTTCTCTGTGGCCTCTGTAGGATGTGATTCTGACCCTACAGGAGAAGCTGTCAATCAAATGCATAGAGCACTTCTCCCTGATGCTGGAGCAGAGGGCAGAGGGCGGGACCAGACTACTACTGCTGCACGAACAGGAAATGCTCACTCAGGTTCAAACTATTTATTTGCATTTAGATTATTTAAAGCACCTACCTCTTTGCACAACCCAGATCATAAAACATTGTAATTTCTGTGTTTCAGATTAATTCACCACATTCTGTAGACCACATATTATCTAATACAGATGGGGTAGCTGAAATTAATATTGTTAAAATGCAGATTTGTGTTGTAATGCAGTGAGTTCTTGGGTCTAGAAATGAATAGAAACGATCTGGTTCAACATTTGTGCCTGTAACTTTCCCTGATGGCATCACCCAGAAATCTCCTTGGAAATAGATGCATTTAATATCATACTGCGGAACATTCACAGTGTACCTGAAAAAAAAAGTTAGGACAGACACAACAAAATCCTGGAAGATTAATTGATTAAGAGTTAAAATTATTATTATTATTATTATTATTATTTTATTATTATTATTATTATTATTATTATTATTATTATTATTATTATTATTATTATTATTATTATTATTATTATTATTATTATTATTATTATTATTATTATTATTATTATTATGTCCCAATTATCTACCAAATGCTTTTCATATAGTAAAATAATAAAAAATAATAAAACAGGACTAAACCAGGACTAAACCAGCAGAAGACTTGGGCTAGACCAGGACTAAAACAGGACTAAAACAGGACTAAACCAGAAGAAGACTAGGCCTAGACTGGGACTAAAACAGGACTTAAACAGGACTAAACCAGGACTAAACCAGAAGAAGACTAGGCCTAGACCAGGACTAAAACAGGACTAAAGCAGGACTAAAAAGACAGGACCAGAAGAAGAGGAGGCCTAGACCAGGACTAAAACAGGACTAAAACAGGACTAAAGCAGGACTAAACCAGCAGAAGACTAGGGCTAGACCAGGACTAAACTGGAACTGAACCAAAATAAGATCACACTGACAAAACTAGGACTAGACCAGGGCTAAACCAGGCCTAATTTAGGACTACACCAGAACATAACTAGGACTAAACTATGACTAAACAAGACACAGAACATCATCAATCATATATTATGTCAGATGTCTTTCCTCTCTGATTTCTTTATTATTATTCTATCCTGTGTGACAGTTTATACAAGTATTAAATTACTAAATACTTAGTCTGGTTAATACTTTAATACTTGAAGAATGGACAGCACTAAACAAGAATAAGACTAGGACTAAACCAGGACTAAACTAGTATGGCCTCCCTGACATTATTATTATTAGTAGTATTATTATTATTATTAATGTTTTTTTTGTCTCATTCCTAATTTATTTATCTGTTAATTAATTCCATTTCAAATCATATGATATTTTGCAGAAGACTCTCAAGTTGTGTTGTTTTGTTTGGTCCCTCTCTGTATTCAAACCGCATTTCAAAGCCTCTGTCATTTATCACCACTGGCACAGCAGGCGACGGTTAGCTAGCATCACACCGCACGTTTAGCCGCGACGGGCGCTACATGCTAATGAGAGAGGGAAAGAGAGATGGAGAGGGTGAAGGAGAAGGGGAGCCCAGACAGAAGGAGACACAGAGAGATAAAGAGAGAATGAGAGAGACAAAGAGAGGGAGGGTGAGGGGTACATAGAGAAAGAGGGAAAGAGAGAGACAGAAAGAGACAGAAAGAAAGACAGAAGAGAACAGAGGAGCAACTCGGAGATAAAGAGAGGGAGGGTTAGGGGTACATAGAGAAAGAGGGAAAGAGAGAGACAGAGAGAGAGAAAGACAGAGGAGAACAGAAGAGCGACTCAGAGATAAAGAGAGGGAGGGTGAGAGGTACATAGAGAAAGAGGGAAAGAGAGAGACAGAAAGAAATATAGAGGAGAACAGAGGAGCGATAAAGAGAGGAAGGTCTAGGAGTACATAGAGAAAGAGGGAAAGAGAGAGACAAAAAGAGACAGGGAGAAAGACAGAGGAGAACAGGAGCGATAAAAGAGAGGGAGGGTGAGGGGTACATAGAGAAAGAGGGATAGAGAGAGACAGAAAGACAGAGAGAAAGACAGAGGAGATGAAGAGAGCTTTAGAGATAAAGAGATTTAGGGTGTGGGGTATATAGGAGAGAGAGAGAGTGAGAGAGAGAGAGAGAGAGAAGAGAAGAGAGGACAGAGGTCAAGAGACAAAAGGAGAGAGAGAGAAAGAAGGGGAGAAAAGAAGAGAGACTCAGAGATAAAGAGAGGGAGGGTTAGGGGTACATAGAGAAAGAGGGAAAGAGAGAGACAAAAAGAAACAGAGAGAAAGACAGAGGACGAGAAGAGAAGAGAAGAGAAGAGAGGATAGAGGTCAAGAGACAAAAGGAGAGAGAGAGAAAGACAGAGGAGAAAAGAAGAGAAACTCAGGTGGAGAGGGAAGGTGGGGGTACATAAGGAGAGAGAGAGGAGAAGAGAGGACAGAAGTCAAGAGACAGAAGAGAGAGGGAGAAGAGAAAGGAGAGCGGTACATAAAGAGGGAGAGGATAAGAGAGGAAGAGAGAGAGGCCAAAAGACAGAGAGAGGAGAGAAGAAGAGAGATTGAGAGAGTGAGAGTTGGGGCAAAGGAAGGGGGGGGGGGGGGGTCCAGAAAGAGAGAGGGAGAGAGAACAAGGAAGAAAGAGAGATGACAAGAAATAAAAAGAGAGGGGGCATGGAGAGAGATCAAATGGAAGCGATACAGAGAGAGAGAGAGAGAGAGAGAGAGAATCAAAGACAAAGACAGAGAGGGAGGTTGGGATAGAGAGAGGGAGAACTAAAGAGATAGAGAGAGAGGAGGGAAGAAGATAGACATAAAGAAAGAGGAAGAGAGAAAGAGAGAGAGGGAGGGGGGCAGGAGCAGAAGAGGACAGGATTGATATTCAACACACAGGATTCAGATGTGAGAATGGATTTTCAGGAGACACTTTGACTCGAATAAAAGACTGAATAAAGAAAGAGGAATAAAGGAGCAGTCTGAGGAGGAAATGAGGGTTAGTATTCCTCCAGAAAGGTAGGTGTACATGGCAGCAGGAGCAGGAGAACTTTGACACAGGATTCAGATAAAGGAACTGTTTAGGAAAAGCCTCCTCCCGGAGGTAATGTCTGAGGAGCACAATGATGGGTTAGTATCCTCCACCAGAAAAGTTACACAGTGCAGCTTTAAAAGTGCAATATACATATGCAAGTTTTCTGGTGGAAAGTCTGCCACCTACTTGTCTCCATGGAGATGTTATTGCTTTACCTGGATTTCTCTGCAGTGTGGCATTAAATGTATTTATCGTCATGGCAACAAGCAGGTGTCGGATCTGTGGAGAGGCGACTTAGCTCACTGTCAGAATACATGTTTTCCAAGGTATTTTTGAGAAATATAACACCATATGATTGAGTAAAGGCAAGATATATAAGTTTAGTGGAACTGGAACTTTTTTTTAAGTTTTTTTTTTTACTTTGGTCGTATTTATTGCACAGAAAAACTTTATTTGGCCTGGAGGAGGGCCTTTTTCTGCTCGTCTCTGTGGAAATGTTGTCCCTTTGGCTGTAATATTCCACACTATGGCATAAAACATATCTCTCCCCGTGAAGAATGTTTTGAAGTGTAGTTTTAACTTTCTATTTCCACTGAATTATGCAAATGATGTGCCACCTCTAGAAAGTTGCATGCTGTAGCTTTAAATAAATCTTGTACTTGTAATAAACTGAAAACATCCCTCCTTCTGTATTAATGATCGTGAAGTTTGGGTCTGTCTGTAAAGTTTAAGGGCTGGATACGTTTAAGTGGAACATTCCAGGAAAAGCAATAACATCTCCATGGAGACGTGCAGGTTAAACAGTGCACCTTTAAATAAATCTTTCACTTGTAATAAACTGCAAACCTCTCTCCTTCTGTATAAATGACAGTAAAGAGTATATCTTTCGCTGTGCTTTTCCCTCAGGTGACTCAGCGGCCCGGCTCAGATAAGATGAAGTGTTTCTTTCGGATCAGTTTTATGCCTCGGGACCCGGTGGAGCTGCTGAGGAGAGACGCGGTGGCTTTTGAATACCTCTATGTACAGGTAAAGATGCTAGCTCGATAACAGCTAATGCTATTTCAATGCAATCGTTGTTTCATTGAGCTGAGGAGAGGTGAAATATTAACACATTAATCACAAATCTGAAAAAAACAAGGCAGTTAATGTCATTATTTTGGTAATTATCAAGCACCAAATTGTGAATAATCAGCCGTCATAGACCTGTGCCTTGATAATAAAAAAGTTACATGTTTTATGCCAAACCACTTGATTAGCAGCATATTTTTACTAAGACCTTAAAAATCTCCTTGTATCTCTAATTAAAGTCCTGGTTTTGTCCCAGGTTTAGTCCTGGTTTAGTTTTGGTTTGCGTTTGGTTCTGTTCTGGGTTCTGTCCTGTTTAGGTTCTGATTTGTTTCTGGTTTAGTCCTGGTTCTGTCCTTGTTTTGCCTTGATTTAAGCCTGGTTAAATCCTGGTTTAGTTCTGGTTTAGTCTCAGTTTAGACTTGGTTTAGTTCTGGTTTAGTCTCGATTTAAACTAGGTTTAGTCCTGGTGTAGTCCTGGTTTAAATCTGGTTTAGTCCCAGTTTAGTCTCATTTTAGACTTGGTTTAGTTCTGGTTTAGTCTTGATTTAGTTTAGGTTTAGTCCTGGTTTAGTTCTGGTTTAGTCTCAGTTTAGTCCTGGTTTAGTCAAGGTTTAGTCCTGGTTTAGTTCTGGTTTAGTCTCAGTTTCGTCTTGGTTTTATCTCAGTTTAGTCTTGGTTTAGTCTTGCCTTAGTCTGGTTTAGTCCTGGTTAAGTCTTGGTTTAGTCCTGGTTTACTCTTGGTTTAGCCCTGGTTTAGTTGTGGTCTAGTTTTGGTTTAGCCTTGGTTTAGTCCTGGTTTAGTCCTTGTTTAGTCTTGATTTAGTCCTGGTTTAGTCTTGGTTTAGTCCTTGTTTAGTCTTGGTTTAGTCCTTGGTTAGTCTTGATTTAGTCCTGGTTTAGTCCTGGTTTAGTCCTGGTTTAGTCTTGGTTTAGTCCTGGTTTAGTTTTGGTTTAGTCCTTGTTTAGTCTTGATTTAGTCCTGGTTTAGTCCTGGTTTAGTCTTGGTTTAGTCCTGGTTTAGTCCTGGTTTAGTCTTGGTTTAGTCCTGGTTTAGTCTTGGTTTAGTCCTGGTTTAGTCTTAGTTTAGTCCTTGTTTCGTCTTGATTTAGTCCTGGTTTAGTCTTGGTTTAGTCTTGGTTTAGTCCTGGTTTTGTCTTGATTGAGGTCTGGTTAAATTCTGGTTAAATTCTGGTTAAATCCCGGTTTAGTCCTGGTTTATTCCTCTGTTCAGGCAGAGGGCGCTGTTCTTTAGTCTGGGCTCGACCACAGAAAAGGCTCTGTCACCTCTGATCTCGAGCCTGGTGTTGCCAGGCCTCTCGTGTCAGAGTTAACACCAAATTATGCCATAAAATCCGACTGAATACTCTCAAATCCATAAAACTGAAGCCAGTGTTTTCAGGTAATCTCTAGTGATTATGAGATTAACACACAAATGACTCAGCAGTGTGAGTTTAATCCTTTGCCAATTAAATCCATTATTTCTTAATATTATGAAATAAACAGGGATTTCAGTTATAATTAGTCTGTTAATCCGCTTTTCATGTCAGGGATCACGATTTTCTCTTTTTCAACTTTTTTTGGCCAGTATTTGACTTTGCTTACTTAACTTACTGTACAAGCTAAAATGATACAGCAGAAAGTATTTTTTTAAACAACAAATCAATTACCAAAAAACACAAAATTATGTCACACTGATTATTTATATATATTTTAATTATAAGCTTAGGGATAAATAAAGCAAAAATATTATAAAAATGTATGTATTAACAACTGGGATACACCGATCCAGCTTTTTCTGTCCCGATACCGATCCTGATACTACTATAGTACTGTACCAGTGCAGAGGCTGAAAACAGCATTTATTTACTTTACAATGAAAAAAAATAAGACAAAACTGATCCAAATGTGTTATGTAGCTGATATTTAGCCCTAAAGTCGGCAAGGCAAGTTTATTTGTACAGCACAATTCATACTCAAAGTTATTCAAAGTACTTTACAGAATAAGACAGACATTAAAATCACAATACAGCAAATCAGAACATAAATAATCATCATGACATGAGCGTGAAAATATAAGAGTCCAGAATAAAACCCTTTCAGTCATGTGCAGCTAAACAGAACCTGGATTTAAACATTGTCAAAGTCGAGGCCTGTCTCACATCTTCAGGACTGTTCCAGGTTTTAGCTGCAGAAAAATGAAACACTGATTCTTCATGTTTAGTCCTGGTTTAGTCCTGGTTTAGTCCTGGTCTAGTCCTGGTTTAGTTTTGCTTTAGTCCTGGTTTAGTCCTGGTTTAGTCCTGACTCTGGGACCAGTAGGAGGCCGGTCCCTAAAGTCCTCAGAGTGCGAGATGGTTCATAACTAACAACTTTGAATGAATAAAAGTTCAAACATAATGAGACGCTCTGGGCCAACTGCAACCAGGAAATAGTCTTGTTACATCGATGTATCTGTCCTTCGGGATATCGGTTGATCCAATCCAGCAAGTTTTTTAGTATCGGCGCTAATATTTGATACCAGTGTCGGATCAATGTATTCCTGATAGTTTAAAACAAATACAGTGACCCCAATTTTACAGGACTGACAAAATGTTTAGGTCAGTATATAATTTTATAATAATGTCATCTTTTTCTATCTTATTATTTTATGTTTAAAAAATAATTAAATGCAAATTTGCAGATTTTAAGTTAATCTACTCAAGTTATACTGTACATTTTCAATTAACAGTTAACATTAGCTGGAAGAAAGATGTACAATATTACATTACATTATTACATTTATTTAAAAAAAAAAATCACTCTGTTTCTCTGTAGCCATCAATGATTACAAATTTGACATTTTTCTCAATCTCTGTTTTTTTTCTTACAGTGTTGTAATGATGTTGTTTTGGAGAGATTTGGGGCGGAGCTAAAGCCGGACGCCGCGCTCCGATTGGCCGCTCTGCAGATGTACATCCTCACCATGACGACGAGACAGAGCCAAAAAGTGTCTCTCAAATACATACAGTAAGTTGATGTTTTAACGTCTGGGTTTGCACCTGGTAATAGTCCTAGTTTCTGGTTTAGTGTCAGTTAAGTCTTTCTTGACTGCATTAGCTGATGACATTTTAGTACATTTATGTAACAGACCAATTTACTCGTGGTTTAGATCTGATGTAGTCCCGGTTTATGTCTGGTGTAAGTCCAGTTCGGGCCTGGTTTAGTCCTAGTTCAGTCCTGGTTTACCCCTTTGATGCACTTGTTATTATGGGCTGCATATTTACTAGCGTCCAAACAGTAACTACACCTAAACATATAGCAAAATTGATCAGATTCAGAAGTGAAATTGTTGTTAAAATGCTCCATAAAACATTCAAATAATTTTCCAAACTCTACTCAACACTAACAACTTTATGACAAATGCTATATATATATATTTTAAATTTCTATCTGTCAATTATTGGGATTGGCATAAACCTGATGAAGTTCTTCTATTAAAAAAAAATGAATAAATAAATACATGATAGGACCTAGTTCAGCTTTTGATTTGGGAAAAGTGGGAATTTCCTGATAAAGTTCTAAACGTATTGTGAAACATTAAGAGTTTGTGATTTATTTAAATACATCTGTGATTGGTTTCAATAATTTACCTTTTTAAATTATACAGTAAAGCAACAAGATGATAAAAATGTATGTACTAGCAGAATGGTTTAAATAGTATATCCATCTCAATTTGACAGAATGTGCAGGTTTCAGGCGACGGAACAAGTTTGGACTTTAATGCTGATTGAAAGAACATTTGGGGATTTTAAATGAATCTACTTAAATTGGACAATGATGTGCTTATTATTGTACCACAAAACAAATCTGGAGCAGATTCAGAGGTGATGTTAAAATAAAACGCCATCAAACATTCAAATTGTTTTCCAAAATCAAAATCTCACTTTAAATAAAAACTAGTAATAAGAAAGGATATTACGAAACTAGTCAAAAACCTCATACATGGATAATTAAATGTTATATAAATTGAAAACATGAAAATATATATGATTTTACCTGTTTAGATTTTTTAAAAGTGTGTTTTTGCTTTGTAACATGGTGCAGTCTTGATCTGATCTAGTCCTACTTTAGACCTGGCTGAGTCCTTGTTTAGTCCGAGTCTAGTCCCTTTTACTCCTGGTTTAGTCCTGATTTAGTCCTAGTTTTGTCCTGGTTTTGTTCTAATCTTGTCCTGATTTTGTCTTTGTTAAGCCCTGGTTTAATACATATTTAGTCCCAGTTTAGTCTCGGTTTAGTCCTGGTTTAGTCCTGGTTTAGTCCTGGTTTAGTCCTGGTTTAGTCCCGGTTTAGTCCTGATTTAGTCCTGGTTTCGTCCTGGTTTAGTTCTGGTTTAATCCTGGTTTAGTCCTGGTTTAGTTCTGGTTTAATCCTGGTTTAGTCCTGGTTTAGTCCTGGTTTAGTCCTGGTTTAGTCCTGGTTTAGTCCTGGTTTAGTTCTGGTTTAATCCTGGTTTAGTCCTGGTTTAGTTCTGGTTTAATCCTGGTTTAGTCCTGGTTTAGTTCTGGTTTAGTTCTGGTTTAATCCTGGTTTAATCCTGGTTTAGTCCTGGTTTAGTTCTGGTTTAATCCTGGTTTAGTCCTGGTTTAGTTCTGGTTTAGTCCTGGTTTAGTCCTGATTTAGTCCTGGTTTAGTCCTGGTTTAGTCCTGGTTTAGTCCTGGTTTAGTCCTGGTTTAGTCCTGTTTGGTTTAATCCTGGTTTAGTCCTGGTTTTCTAGTTCTGTTTTAATCCTGGTTTAGTCCTGGTTTAGTCCTGGTTTAGTCCTGGTTTAGTCCTGGTTTAGTCCTGGTTTTTAGTCCTGGTTTAGTCCTGGTTTAGTCCTGGTTTAGTCTGGTGTTCCTAGTTTCCTGGTTTAGTCCTGGTTTAGTCCTGGTTTAGTTCTGGTTAGTCCTGGTTTCTAGTCCTGATTCTTGCCTAGTCCTGGTTTAGTCCTGATTTAGTCCTTCTAGTCCTTGATTTTGTCCTACATTAGTTCTGTTCTGTTTTTGCTTTGTAACTCATAATATATTTTATACATTTTGTGATGTATTTTATACATCACAGCGACACATGTGACATTATCGTCCATCCACGGCTGACATTAGGCTCTCAGATGTCTATAACGTTATACAGACGTTATATGTAGCTGTGCAGGGGATGGAAAATTCCTCATCATAAATAAGTAAAAGCAACACTAACTTTCTGGCGCCTGTGCGATTCCATGGAAATATATATTCAAACCATACTTCAGAACATTCTCCATAGACATAGATATGTTTTTGTCATACTGGTGAATATTATATTTGAACAATATTTCCATGGAGACGAGCAGAACCCAACCAAGTAAGCATCAGGTTTGTGGAGATGCAAGTCAATACGTGTTTTGATTTTGGTATATTTTTTGGCTATAAGGTTTCGCAGTAGGCCTTTAATATCATGTTCCACTTTTGCTCCACAGAAAAGAATGGGGTCTACCACTGTTCCTGCCTCCTGCTGTTCTGTCCACCATGAAAGAGAAAAACATTAAGAAAGCTCTGACGCACATCCTCAAAACCAACCAGAACCTCGTGCCTCCAGGGAAAAAGGTAATTTAATCCATGCAAATCACTCTGCGGGGAAGATACTAATAAAGTCATCAGGGAGGGCATCTGACGAAATGGTAGATGATCTGTTCTAAATGAGCCATTGCACTGTTAAGGGGTTAACTCCCGAAGATGGCCCTGGTTTAGTCCTTGTTTAGTCCTGGTTTAGTCCTGGTTTAGTCCTGGTTTAGTTCTAATTAATCCCTGGTTTAATACATCTTTTTGTCTGCTTTAGTCCTGGTGTTGTTCTGGTCAAGGCCTGGTCTAGTGCTGGCCTAGTCCTGGTCTGGTCCTGGTCTAGTCCTCGTCTTGTCTTGGTCTGGTCCTAGTTTAGTCCTAGTTTAGTCCTGGTCTTGTTCTGATTTAGCCCTGATCTAGTCCTAGTTTAGTCCTGGTTGAGTCCTTGTTTTGTCCTCGTCTAGTCCCTTTTACTCCTGGTTTAGTCCTGGCTTAGTCCTGGTTTAGTTCTGGTTTAGTCCTGGTTTAATCCTGGTTTAGTCCTGGTTTAGTCCTGGTTTAGCCCTGGTTTAGTCCTGGTCTTGTCTTGTCTTGGTTAAGCCCTGGTTTAATCCATGTTTAGTCCTAGTTTAGTCCTGGTTTAGTGCTTCTAGTCTTCTCCCGGTTTTGCTCTACTTTAGTCTTGTTCTGGTCTAATCCTAGTTTAGACATACTTTTAATTTTTTTGGATTTAGTCCTGATTAAGTCCAACTTCAGTCCTTATTTAGTCCTATTTTTATCCTGCATCTTGTTATCCTACTAATATCTTGGCCTTACACTGGACTAGTCCTTTTTAGTCCTGGTTTAGTCCTGGTTTAGTTCTTTTCATCCTCCAAACCTTGTACCTCCCTGGAAATAGACCCCCCACTTATACTGTCTCATCTTTGTCCCTTTACATAAACTTTCAACAACATTTTTTATACTTTTGACACACCCGCCCAAAATAGCTTCTCTTACAAACTCGCCCTCTCCCCTTGTCAACCTTTGGCGCCATTTTGAAGCCCCATGTTGCATATTAATGACTATAGTAAGCAAATAGCACTGTCAAATTATGCATTCATTAGATATGCATATTTACAAGTCACAGTGAGTGGTGTTGAACTTTGTGCTTTTTTATAAATGAATGTGACAAGAAGATGGAAGTACCAGCTGCCAGCAAAGTCATTTTTAAGACTAATATTTACAAGCAAACCCTGTAAATATTGTCTTATATTTTACCTTTGAGTAAATGTAAGTAAATGTAATAATAATAATGATATCAGGGAGGGCATACTAGCTTAGTCCTGGTTTAGTCCGAGTTGTATTCTTGTTTAGTCCTGTCCCATCTACAACTTTTTTCAAGTGTTAAAAGTATTTAGTAATTTAATACTTCTGTAAATTGGCATCCAGGGTAAAATTCATCATGAAGAAATCAGGGAGGGAGGACATCTGACATAATATATGATATATAATATATAATACATAGTGTTCTGTGTCTGGTTTAGTCCTACGTTAATCCTAGTCATGTTCTTGTTTAGTCCTGTACTAGTCCTGGTTTGGTTCTGGTCTAGTCCTGGTTTAGCCCTGGTTTAGCCCTGGTTTAGTCCTGGTTTAGTCCTGGTATAGTCCTGGTCTCGTCCTGGTCTAGTCCTGGTCTAGTCTTGGTTTAGTCCTGGTCTAGTCCTGGTTTGGTCTTGGTCTAATCCTGGTTTAGTCCTGGCCTAGTCCTAGTTTAGTCCTGGTTGGGTCCTGGTCTGGTCTTAGTTTACTGCTGGTTTAGTATTGGTTTAGTCCTGGTCTAGTCCTGGTTTAGACCTGGTCTAGTCCTGGTTTAGTCTTGGTTTAGTCCTGGTCTGGTCCTAGTTTAGTCCTGGTCTAGTCCTGGTCTAGATGGACGTACCAGCTGCCAGCACAGTCATTTTAAAAACAATTATTCATCCCCAAACTGTATAAATTGGTCCCAACAAACAGGACAGCAGTGATTTAGGGCCTGTCACTCGCCCAGACTCACACATTTTGAAACGTTGTGGAGAAATCATTGTTTTGAGATTTGTAACTTTAAACAGACTTGTTTTCCTTTTCAGATGTATTTCTGTCATTTAAAAAACATATGGCTTTCTTGCTGGTGCAGCTATCAGACAAAAGATAAATATAGGTCCCATTATTCCAAGGCATGAATGTGAAAAAGTTACTTACAAATTAAATAAGTTGGGGAATTTTTCATGGAGAGTTCCACAGTATGACATTAAACTTATCTACCTGGCATTTATTCAATTACTGGTGTTTTAATACAAACAAAAAACAAAACAAAAAAAAATTGTTGTTTTTGTTGTGTAACCTGCATGGATATACTTACGTTTAATGCTGTAGTGTGGAATATTCCAGGCTAAACTACAAAATGGCTGTGAAAATAAGTAGGTTTTGGACCCTCCATCAGAAAAGTTACATTGTGTATCAGTCACATAACATTACGACAGGCTACAGACAATGAAAGCAACATATTAACCCAACAACTTCTAGTTTTATTTATTTATACTTGGTAAAAAATACAGAATAAGATACTTTAAACAACAGAATGTGAAGCACGGTCACCAAAAACCCCCAGGAAGCTTCAAATATCTCCATACCTCCATACAAAATGAATAAAACTCTAATTAAACCGTGACAAATTCATATGCGCTAGCTTATGAGAGGTAAAATACTTCAATACAAACAAAGTTACACATCAAGATTAACAGGAAATGCCATATGGAAAAGTGCAGTTATCCAGAAGCAGGTTTTAAAACAGCACCTCGAGGACCTCTGAGTAGAATCCATATATACTGGAGTGTGTAGCTTAATCAAACCATTCAAAAACATGCAATCAGGCTGAATTGTTGAGTCTAAATTCCCGTAGTGCATGAATATCAAAGGCACTTCATAAATCAGTCAATCCATACATGAAATATCTTATGAAATATCTTGTTTTCATCGTAGTAGTTATAGTCTTGGCGTTTCAGCACCACGGACAGAGGCACTTGATTCAAAAACACGTAATGAACTATTAAATATAAATGTCCCGTAGTGAATGACTGGTTTTAACTCACACCAAGAAGAGACTAAAGTCACTTAAAAAATAAATGCATGAAATCTCTAGTTGTCACATTTTCAGTTACACTTACAGTCTTTTCAGCACCATGGACAGTGACACTTGTAAATTACTACACTGCTGCTATTTACGGAGTTTCTCCCAAATGAATGACCCTGATTTGAGAGTCCAGTGAATACTAAATACTATATACAGTTTGTACTGCATACTGATCAGGCTGTGACACATCAGATCAATATTACATTTCACTGCCAATCTTGATTCTCCTCTTAACCTCTGCTAATTAGTTTAGCTTCTGTAAAATCAGCAACTTTATTTAGAAATATCCTTTGAATACACTTTTTCTGGCAGTTTATCCTCAGTTTTCTGTCAAATCTAGTGGTGTATTTGCTTTACTTTCATAATATGTCCATGTAAAGTAAATTATTGATGGAAATAAATATCTAAAAATGCATTATGTATGTATGTTTTAATAATTACCTATTCCAGCATTGTTTTTTAATCATAATTTTTACTGATAAAAACTAAATTTAAAGTGATTTCTGAGCTAAAACGTTTATAAACTATCAATGTATTAATTTCCTTAAAATAAAAACATAATACTAGCCAGATATACAGTTGAACTTTAATGAAACTTGAAATGCTGCTGCAGCTGGGAAGAGGAAGACATGCAACTGATGAAGAAGAAACGCAAGATTAGCCCAAACAAAACCATTCCCACGACAGAAAACGCCTCAGTACAAGTGTCACCAGAACCAGAACCATGAACAGAGTGACGCTTTAAAGTGAGGCCCCTCCACACGCAGCTGAAGATCTACTGCACAACTGCAGAGTTCAGACGAAGTTTAAGTTTGAAACATAAATGAACCTATAATAAACAGGAACCAGCGCTGAGCCTGTAAACACACTGCAGTTAATATTAGTCTTAAAACGCAATTTCAGTTACACAATAAGATCAAATTCAAAAGCAAATCTTCACAACAAAAATTATATTTACAAAAATACACATGAATCTTTTAAAAACAAGATTAAAACAGTATACAGACAGATGTGTTTGGTTCAGGAAGAGGAAGTGAACCTGTGCATCTCTGACCTTTATGGTCTCTGTTACATCATCAACTAATCCTGTCAAATTAAGGTAGAACTAAAACTAAAATGACATATTCAACCAAAACTACAAAAGCTGAAATATCTGTAAATTATGTATATTCTGGAAAGTTTGACACATGACTAAAACTTACCTGCAATTGAACACTGATAGTTGGGCTAACCACTCTATATGTGTACTTTCACTACTATTACTGCTACTGCTACTACTAACCCTAACCCTAACCCTAACCCTACACTACAGCCAAATTTACTGTAGATTGCATATATTTACTAAAGTTTGTCACATGGCTAACCATTCTGCTACTATATAAGTACTTTTTACAACTATTACTACTACTACTACTACTACTACTATAACTACTACTGCTGTTACCATTACTTCTGCTACTACTACTACTACTACTACTTATTACTACTACTACTACTACTACTACTACAACTACAAAAGCTGAACTTGGTAGTAAAGTGTAGATTGCTTGTAATGGCTAAAATTTATCACATAGCTAATCATTCTGCCACTATATAAGTACTTTTTACTATTACTACCACTACTACTATTACTACCACTACTACTACTACTACTACTACTACTACTACTACTACTACTACTACTACTACTACTACTACTACTACTACTACTACTACTACTACTACAACTCCAACAGCTAAACTTAGTGTAGACTGCGTATAAGCTGAAGTTTGTCACATGGCCAACACTTAACCTGCAGTTGCACATTGACACACAGGCTAACCACTCTGCCACTGCTTATAAGTACTTTTTAATTCAGTCTTCTTCTAATTCAATGAAGTGAGCCCGTCCTGAAGTGAAATCCGCTCCTCACTTTTGAAATGTAATTTGTGCTAGATCATTGGCCATAAAGGGCTGTGAGGGAGCGCAGAGTGAAGGAGAGGATCGCATTACAACAACCTTTACAGATTAAGGATATGATGCAGGGTAATAGGAAGTCATTGGTGCAAATCAAAATGGCCCCCAACTGAGTGAAGTGCACGGGAGAGATTTAGTTTCAATGCTGACTAATGCGCTGGTTCTCGATCTATGGTCCGCGCTCTAATTTGTGGCACTTTTAGGTCTTTTCGAGGGGTAGCCGCAAGTAAACAGTTAAATTGCTTGGCTGCAAAATATTTTTTCAACTGCGTAATCCCTCAGTCGTCCAGGTATGATCCATAGTAAAAGAAAAAAAATCAGTTCTGTCAAGTGGACCCAAACTTTTTGAGCGATCTGCTGTGCATCTCCATCTCAAAGCGCTAACCGATTCTTTAAAGGTAGTGACGTACCGAGCTTAGCCAAAGAAAAAAAATGATTCGACAGGGGAGTGAAAGAGGCAGTTTTTGTTAAGACAATCCATCGTGGGAATAGTCAGACATCATCTATCTCCTGTTTATTACTTCATCATCAGACTTAAATCTAAACAAGGAAAACAATAGGGCTAGCCCGTATGCTAATAGATGTGAGAGCAGCCATTAGGGGCCTGAATGATTATGCAAAATATGACTCACAGCTCACACTTAACACATCTATCTCCTCCCTTCAGATAGATATAAGTCAGCGTCCACCACCAGTCTGACCAGAACTTTGCGTCCAGTTGACCGATTTGAATTTTTCTTCGATTATTATTATGTTAAGTTGTTCATTTGTCACCTTAGACCAACTTATTTTCACTTTTAGAATGAAAAACATATGGCGTGTTTGCTGAAGATAAAATATAGATCCATTATCCCGAGGCATGAATGTGAAGTTGCTTACAAAATAAATACAATCTCTTAAATATAGTTCTCATTTACATATATATTCAGTGCAGTGGTTTAGTTTCAGAGCTGAGTGATGCGGTGGCTCTCGGTCTGTGGTCTGTGGTCTCATTTGCAGTACACAGGCCAAATACACGGCCAAAAACTGAAATATTTGTGAGTTAATTGGCTTGAATAATATGTCTACCTGTGTTTTTACTAGTTTAAATGTATTTGGTGTATATGTTTATTTCTGACTCGGTTTCATCGTTTAGATTCTGCTTCAGTCCTGGTTTAGGTTAAAGATGCACTATGTAACTTTTCTAGTTTTGGGTGAGAACTTGTCTTGAAATGTTATAAGAACCTGAAACTAAATGACAGCAGCGTAGATACAGATGCACTTTGGGAAATTCTGAGCGTAGAAAGTTACATAGTGTAAGTTCTATTGCAGTGATGTTTCCATGGAGACAAACAGCTGCCTGACCCTCATTAGAAAAGTTACATAGTGCACCTTTAAGTTCTATTGTAACAAAGTCATGATCATTTTTCCAGCTTTTGAACTAGGCCTCTTGGTTTGATTATATGTTTTTATGTATTTTTTATTAGATATTCTTTCTTTGCACTTGTTTAAGCCATTGTTTGGATTAGCTTTAGTCCTGGTTTAGTCCTGGTTTAGTCCTGGTTTAGTCCTGGTTTAGTCCTGGTTTAGTTCTGGTTTAGTCCTGGCTTAGTCCTGGTTTAGTCCTGGTTTAGACCTGGTTTAGTCCTAGTTCAGTCCTGGTCTATCCATTGGTAAATCATGGTTTAGTCCTGGTTTAGTCCTGGTTTAGTCCCGGTTTAGTCCCGGTTTAGTCCTGGTCTATCCATTGATAAATCATGGTTTAGTCCTGGTTTAGTCCTGGTTTAGTCCTGGTTTAGTCCTGGTTTAGTCCTGGTTTAGACCTGGTTTAGTCCTGGTTCAGTCCTGGTCTATCCATAGGTAAATCATGGTTTAGTCCTGATTTAGTCCTGGTTCAGTCCCATTTTAAATCTCATTAAGCCAAGTTAATTAACTTTAGTCTTGACCTCCTGGCTTAGTCCCGGTTTAGACTTTTTACTTTTAAAAGCCCCTATTCACTGTAGTGTTTTTGGTATAAAACATTACCTTGAAAAGCCACAGTAGTTTTATTTCCTTGCTGACTAATGCATTGTGGTTGTTTCCAGCTGACTGCTCTTCAAGCCAAGGTGCATTACCTGAGATACCTGAGTGAACTCAAACTGTACGGAGGACGAGAGTTCAGATCGATACTGCTGGTGAGAGGAGCGTTTTACACCATTTACTTGATCAATGTTTCTAAAGGTGCACTATTTAACTTTTGAGGTGAAGGATCTGACACCTGCTTGTCTCTGTGGAGTTTGTATTGCTTTTGAATGTTCCATAGTGAGATATTGACCTTATCTATCTCCACGGAATCAAGCAGGTGGCAGTTTTAGGCCAGATCCATGGAGAGGCCACTCACTCATGTAAACAATGTATGTTTTTCAAGGTTACCCATAATTTAGAGCTGGAGCTGCAGCGATACGTGAAATAGGCAAAGCTGCACATATTTAAAAGCTTCTGTTTACACCAGAGCTGCTCCTGTTGAGCAGAGGGACGATGCTTTGCATAACAATTATATTATATTATATTTATCCTCCATAACTATAAACTTTTCATAGTCTGTCACGGGTCATTCCCCGAAGTCCTGGCTCAGTGGTTATGGGGCTGTGCTGTGTTCAGAGACTTATTTTGAAAGGGTGTCAGAGTTTATTTTGGCACCTTATGCTTATTTCCTGTCTTTAACCTGCTTAAAAGCCTGGAGACACTGTGTTAAAGCTGAAAAATTAGAACTCTTAATTTGAGGGACATGTAGTGTAGTGTAGGTTCATAATAATAATACTAAAGTGAAGTTGAAGAAGTTGAAGTTAAAATAAAAACGACCCCTGTGCGTATGAGGCACTTACACACTGTTACTGCTCTGCTGTAAATGAATAACCACATAGTTAAAGCTGCATCGTGCTCCTTTAAAGGTCATATATTGAATCATCAAATCCAAACATACCAGGAGTTGTGCTTTGTTTCATTCACACATGTTTTGAGTAACATTTTAATATTAGTCTGTACATCACCAAAGCTCAAAATGCTCTGTTCACACTGTGATGTCATGGAGTGGTAGTTTTCTGTTTAGAAGAGATTGACAATTCTAGAGCTGAAATTATCCAAATGATTCTAGTGAAGGTGTATGTTTAAAAACACAGTGGAGCACTTCCTGTATTGCCACATGATGACATCACAAGGTGGAACAGTTTTCCGTTTCAGAGAAGAGCACAGCCTAAATGTGCAGGGTTTGTGTGTTAAACATGTGAGAATGAAACAAAACACAACTCCAGTTATGCAAAAAGTTCGAGGCAGGAGTACGACTTGGATGTATAGAGATTGTGCAGAATTGTCTTTTTGGTGGCATATGTCTCAAATACAAAGTGGGAAAAACTGAGGCACTCAAAAAGTACAAAATCAGTAAAAGCCTTTATTACCATATGGCAGATAAAGTTGAAATTACACCAACATGTTCTGACCCTTCGGCCTTCGGGGAAACTCAAGATGGCAACATTATAACATAGATCATAAAATAGTGCAGTATGGGCCTTTAACTAGTTTTAACTTTTTTTATTGCAGCAGGGAGAGAAGCAGACGGAGGTGACGTTGCTGGTCGGTCCTCGCTATGGCATTAGTCATGTGATCAACACCAGGACAAACTTAGTTGCTCTGTTAGCCGATTTCAGCCACGTGAATCGCATCGAGATCCTGACAGAGGACGAGACCAACGTGAGACTGGAGCTGCATGTGCTGGACGTCAGGGTAAGTCAGGTTTTCTGTATATAAAGGTACTTTTTTCATTTTTTTTGTATTAAATTAGGGCTGAGCAATTAATATTTTTATTGAATTAATCCTCTGTCAGTAAAAGCATGCGGTTTGGAGCTGACAGAAGAGTTTGGAGGAAGAAATTTGATTATTTTTGTGTTAAATGGCAATGATTAAAAGTCTGTATTGTATTGTATTGTACTGTCATGAAATCAGTGCTAAAAGCCATTATTTTTTCATTTAAAATCAAACTGAAAATCAAAATTGGATCAATATGAGGAAAAAATCGTGATACATTTTTCCTCATATCCCCTGTATTTTAAATGTGTCGGTGTAATCCCTCCTTCTTCTAGGACTGGTCCAAATTAGAAAAGCTTTCGAATGTTGTCATCTGGACAGTGTTTTAGAAATCAAGACATTTCACTTCCCATAATCCCATCATTTTCAATTTGATGGTTCTGGTCTGAGAAACTAGGATGTATCTTGCAATCTCTTTGTGTACATTAAAGCCCAGGAGACAGAACGACGCATAACGAGGCCCACGTGATAAAATGACTTCTGCATGGGACCTGAAACGCCTTGACTTTTAACACAGTGTCTGGATGACTACATTTGAAAACCTTTCTATTATTTTTGAATACATTTATTATTGATTTATTTCATACTTATATATTTTTCCAAGGATCATTTTTTCGATATAACTTGCCTTACTACTTAAAGCCCCAACTCTGAAAATGATGGTTATACACAGCATTTTGTAACCTTGGAAATACACTTCTTTTTTATTTTTTAAAACAGTTAGTTAGTTTTTTGAGGATATATTGTAGTTAACCTTCAAGATATTGTTTTAATTAACCTTCAAGATCCAGACTAGTTTAAATAAGGTCTAGCTAACTAATGACTTATTGGTATTTGCATTTTCCAAAACTACTTTTTTGTGTTTTGTTCTTTTTTTTGACCCCATGAGAATGCTGTACACTGTCGCACATGAGACCACATAACAGTACAATAAAATATAAAAGATAAAATAGAACAACCATTTATCTTTTCTAATGGCTGCACAAAACCATGTCATTATTGTAAATTATACTGAAAATGTAAAAGTACAAGTCATCGTTACATCTCTTCTTATTTGTGTGTTGTCTTCAGCCCATCACTCTGATCATGGAGTCCAGTGATGCCATGAACCTGGCCTGTCTGACTGCGGGATACTATCGCCTCCTGGTGGACGCTCGCAGATCCATCTTCAGCATGTCCCACTGCAACAGCACCGGAGATGAGACCAGTGAGTTTTGTTCCCCTCTAGATTCCAGTTCTTTTAAATTTCTTCAATAATACCATTTGATAATCTACCCATAACCTACCAATATTATAAGTGGAATCTAGATAGTTTAACCAAGTCTTTGATGATTCCACTTGATTTAAAGGTGCACTAAAGGTGTAACTTTTCTCTTAAGGGGATCCACTACCTGTT
This sequence comes from Periophthalmus modestus, assembly GCA_019594935.1. Lineage (NCBI taxonomy): Eukaryota > Metazoa > Chordata > Actinopteri > Gobiiformes > Gobiidae > Periophthalmus > Periophthalmus modestus. Next base: position 6,649,947 of record JAIEZT010000198.1, read on the forward strand.
TTCTCTATGATGATGCTATTGCTTTGCCTGGAATGTTGCACAGTATGGCATTAAACTTATCTAGCTTGCATGTATTCACTTATGTTTTTCATTGCTCTAAAGTACCTGCATTCTCACTGTGGGCGGGGGTTGCTTCTCCACAGATCTGACCCGTAACTTGGTCTGGTGGTGCTACGTGCTTGTCTCCCTGTTGTCAAAGTTTAGTACCACTCAGGATTGGAAAATTCCAGGCAAAGCGATAACATCTCCTATGGAAACAAGCATGCACCACTAGAGAAGTTACACAGTGCACCTTTAAAGAAAACGTGGACATTTTGAAGTTTGTATGAATATAAAAGTCAGTAAGTAAACTTCAAATCTAAAACTAAAATAACATATTTGTGTGTGCAGGTCCTGATCGTGTTCTGGAGTGGCCGTATAGCACCTCACTGGGCGAAAACGAGGAACAAGCTTTGAACCAGGAAGACATGTACAACCGCGACTATCCCGACAACGTCCATAGACAAGACAGCGTCCAGTCTTACAGCAAGGACCTCCCCGAACGAGACATGGGCGCGAACCGAAGCCCCCTACCCCCTCCTCTTCCTCCCTCAACAAGGCACAAACCACAAGACTCCCCCAGAAGTGCAAAAGTATCATTTATTTTCGGAGGGGACCCACCTTTGAGTAAAACTAGAGGATACGAAAGACTAGTGGAGAGTCCGGATATCCCCGAACACAGGTCAAACTACATGCACAACAGCACAGAGAGATTACCCTATCACTACACGCATGTCTACAGTAATATCATAAGCGAAGAAGGTGGAGAGGAGCCACTGTTGAATGAACTACTATATGCAGATACAACAGACGACGCCGAGGATGAAGACGAGGACTGTGATGAGGATTCGGCAGGCGGGACCCCCATGAGCGACGAGGGTAAATCTGTAAACTACAACCAAGATGGCGGACCACCCACTGCAGCCAGCAAAGCCACATTTCTAACTTGCTCCGGTTCGACTGACGATATTATCGATTTGACGTCGCTGCCACCACCGGAGGGCGATGACGGGGTCGACGAAGAAGACGACGATACGCTATTGGAGACGTTAAATTTAGCCATCGCAGCGCCTCCTCCTGGTTTCAGGGACAGTTCGGATGAGGATACAGAAGGAAGGATGTTGAGTACAGAGGAGAGTGACGATATTCCGGTTTCGTTGATTGACGCCGTCCCGACTCATGAGGAGGGGGGCAGGGGAGCGGAGAGGGGGCGGGACAGTGCCGTGGTAGAGACACTTCAAGCCATTGAGGCGCTGTCTGTGTCGGACCATAGACCCCCTCCACCTCCTCCTCCTCCACCAGGCTGCAGCAATCCAGGTGGGTTATTTTACAATCAATCTGTGACTGTGACAGGTTGGACTATTCATTTCACTAAAGCACATTTAAAAATTATTTGTTGTTGATTTTGACCATTTTTTAGGTTTACAGTTTTACTTCCTGGTTGGAAATCATGACATCAAGTTAGGGAATTCAATAACTGTTACCTAGCAACCGTTTGACAAATAAAAATATAGGAAAATACCTTTATTTGTCCACTTCCTGTAATTTTCAACATATTTTTCAACTTTTCTTCATAAATTGCTTCTGGGTTAGAGCAAAAAATCATTTATATTTACAGCAGGGATTATCCCACGAGATTAAGTCAAAACTAGAGAAGCATCAACGCACTTTAAATGTGTTTTTGTGTTAAATATATACTCACCTGGTGTTAACCTTATGACCTTTTGTCATGTCAATGTTTTATTAAAATCACTCTTTAACATATGACATTGGTTACACAAGTTAAATTCCAACATAAAATAAAAGTGAGAAGAAAAGCTAATATAAATAAATAAATATGTATATTTAAGGCTGCACATAACAATTTATTTTGCTTATCGATTAATCTAGTCTGCAAAAGCACCATGACGAGGTTTTTTTTTTTTTTGTGTTGTGTTGGGTTTTTTTTTACTAACTTTGACCCAGGTGCAGTGATGCAACTTGAGGCCGTCTTGATAGAGAACTTAAACAAAAAAAAACAAAATTGTTTTTTCATTTAAAAAATTTTTTTTTTTAATTTTGGTGTAATTCTACCTTGGTCATAACGTCTTTTAACAGACGTTTTTGAGTCTGTGATTAATCCAGATTCTGATTATTTCATCACTTAATTACTTAACAATCATTTCAATAATTAATTTGTGGCAATTCATCAGTCATCTTTTTTTCAGCCTTATAAATAAATGAATACAATTTGGATATTTCAGTGGGTTGTTTCTGAGAATTTGAGTAGAAATAAAAAAGACAGCTAAAATGACGAACTGGATTGATAATTATATGTGATAATTAAAATGAAAGGGGAAAAAAATCAGTATTAAATAATCATTATGGACTAGAATCTCCACACTCCAAGAGAGATTTGAAATATGTTTCAGAAAGACAAAGCCATTATTAAATCTAAATTGTGACAAGAACAATTAAATCTGGTTGAAATGTAATAAATAAACAAAATAATCTATCTCTCGTCCACCACTAAAATAAATTGGTCAGAGCTGCAGTATAGTACAGGAATATTAACTTTCTGGACCAGTACAGGCATCTTTAGCTTATATGTACTCTTTTCTTTTAGGTGCTTACTCTTCCCAAGGCTTTAGCCCTCAGTCCTCCTCAGACTCGGGCAATGAAACCAACTCTTCGGAGATGACAGAAATGAATGACCTGGCTTCTCACAGGCTCTTGGTGGCCACTCGCGAGGGATATCAACCTTTACTTGAGGAGAAAACTGAATTCCCTGTCTCCCCATCCACAGGCGGAGGAGGCCCCACAGCGCAGACGAAGCCAGCCAGGCACCACCAACCCCCGGCTGTACCCCCAAGACGAGGCCCGTTTCTGGACGCCCCAACTTCTGGTTTTGACAGCTTTGACGGTAGACTCCCGAGCAACATGTCAGCAACGCTACAACGACCAAGTTCTACCACGCCTGGAGGGAAACATCACCGGAAATCCGCAGACTCCAGTGGGAAATATAATACGTTTAGCACAAGGGATGGTTTCAGAAGTGGTAGCCATTTTGATTTGGAGCAGCGTACTTCGTTTTGTGATAGACGGGAATTACAAAGAAGGCAAAACTCATTCATGGCGGATAATTTTGCCTCAGAAGACAACATCAGACCAACTCGCCCGACTTCCTCAACGTGCGAAAGACTTCTGGAAATCGAAAATACAGACACTAGAGCCACAAACGTAGAGCAAGATGAACATTTAGTCGTAGCCTCTTTGTTATCGCCGAGCAAAAAGGTGAGACCAGGAGGGGCGGAGCAAAGTTCGGACTTGCTGACAGAGCACCCACCTATGTCGAGGCAGCAAAGCGTAGCCCGATTATGCGAATACCATTTAGCAAAACGGATTTCAAATTTACAGGGAGAAGCGCATAGTTCTTTACAAGGGTCTATATGCTCCTCTTTGGACGCTGGTGGTAGCACGAATAGCAGCAGCGCATGTGCAACCCCAACGGATTCACCACTTGGAGCGGCGCAAATCGATTCAAAACACTCCCATCATCACCACCCGAGGCACCCACTTTCAAGTTCATCTTCGTCGCTAATTAGGGTACTAAACTATGACGATAAATCTGGTTTTCCTGGACAAGTTAAAGACATGCACCCTCACGCGGATCCCAACTTGTTGAGGAAAATGTTACCGAATATCCACCCACCTGGAGATGGGCGTTGTGCACCTACTCCTCCAAAACACGCAGCTAACAAGAAGTTATACAACGATCTACATGCTAAACAGGCTATGCTAAAGAATGCTAAAGAAGGTAGCGAGGCTTATAGGCAGCTAATTAACTATCTTACTGTCAGTCAAATGCATCAAGGCGGGAAGCTACATGGTGCAGGAGGGTCCAAAAAGGAGGGTAAACGCTACATAACAAGTAATCCGCAGTTGGTAGAAATGGTTAGGAACAGGGCTAATCCAAATGCTCGTTGTCAATGTATGCCGTCATCTGTATCATCTCCGTTTCTGAGTCCAGGCAATTCGAATCAAGCTTTGCAAATGGTGAATAAAAATCCCCGGGCGTTTCATTCTGCGACACTTCCAGCTAAACTCAATCGGAGTCCGGTTGTTCACGCTCAAAAACCAAATGATAATATCGATTTGCGGCGATCTACGTCTGAAAGAAGAAGTTCGTTTTCAGGTTTGGAAAGTGAACTGGAAAAAAGCGGTATAGATCCGGAAGCGTTTTTATTGGCGTATAAGAAAAATGGTTGCGTGAGTCCTAATGGTGGAGCGAACCGACCTCCGCCGAGATCTAGAAGTCAGCCAGGAGTGGGCGGTACTGAGGAGTGGTTCAGGCAAGATGCTAAAGCTAAGCAAGCTAGCAGGTTATCCAGGCAAGGCGAATCTTTGTGTAGTCAACAAGATGCTATGAATACTATTGGAAGAGGGGACCATGCATCTGCGTTCATAAGACAATCTTCTGGTTCAAGATCTTGCCTAACGTTACCAAATCCAAATACGCAATGCCCTCCGCCTCCACCTCCTCCTCCTCAGCAAGTTCAAGCTAATAATTTACTTCAACCGGGCCCCATGCAAAACCACATATCTCCAACTCCACCTGATCACTTTACAAGTAGCTTACAACGTGGTAGGGAGCTAAAACGTAGCACTAGCAACATTACCGCAAGTTCAGGTAGCGTTGAGGCGTTATTCGAGAAACCTGTGCGAAGTCGAAGCCAGCAGCCACTGACGGCCAATGTTCCGCAACAAAATGAGACAAAAGTACAACGTAGACCTAGGAAACGGCTCTCTAAAAGCTATTCACAAGGTTCCGTGTCTGGTTCCTCCCATACGACTTGCTGGTCGGCTGGTGGTAGTTTTGATTGTAGACGAGCATCGGTTGCGTTCCCATTGCAAAAAGACGCCAAAAATATGAAGGGGTCGCAAAAGTTAGACACTAGTCCATGGAGATGCAATGGACCGTTTAGCTATTGTTTCTTTAAGCGTAAAAGTGAAGGAGAGGAGGATGACATTGAGTGGGAAAGACCTAGAAGGAGTCGTGATTTCGATACTGAAGGGGGCGCTGGTGTACCTGTTGGAGGGCTAAACCCGAATCCCACCGGGGACCAGCTTTACGGCGAAGTTCTTAATAATATGAGTTTTAGTGATCGTTTATCAAGAATCAACGCCCTCAAAGATCGAATGTACGGGTTTCCGACTGGGTTTACCGACGTGAGAAGAGATGTAAATGAGCTTATAGCGTTGGTTCGGTCTAGCGTCGGACGGTGCGATCGTGGTGCTCAAATGCCCCTTCAAGACATATCGCAATACAAGCAACTGCTATCCGTCGAATCAAAAGAATTGGGTCGCGCTTGTCGGAGGATGGCGCAAGCATATACGAGCCCAGAAGAAATGCTGTTGGCGGTAACATGTAGCTTCCAGGTGCTGTGTTGTCTATGCGAAGCTTGTATGTGTCTGGTAAGAGGTCTCGGTGTCTCCGCCTCCCACCAGCAGAGGGAGGTAGTAGCCAAAGTGGACGAAGTTGTAATGAATTATATTTGTTTGCTCAAAGCAGCAGAAGCAGCAACAGTTGGAGCGCCGGGCGAGCACAGTATGAAAGCACTGGTGAGGCACACGAGTACAATGTCTGCTATCGCTAATGCACTCACTCGCTCCCTTAAAACGCTGCTTAGCAAGTAGAGGCTAATGCTACCGACTGTACAATGCAGCCTAGGCTGTTTGTGAACTTCTGTCTTTTAGCATCTTCTGATCTAAGTTATGGAGAATGGTGAATGAAGGTATATGTTTCCAACTTATCATGTGGTCAGGTGCAACTCCTACTAATAATAGGTTGTAACATGTAAGTAACATGTTAAACTTCACTGGAATAATTCACACTTTTTAAAAACAACCCATTAATTCTTACTTTTTTACTCCCAATTTTTTTTAACTTTTGTGGAATTTAACAAGGTTTATAGAAAGATATAGTTTAGGGCCACAGTTTATTAATGGGTAAGACTTCACTAATTTAACAACATTAATTAATGTAACTAATTATATTTTGGATGATATTTCAGTCCCCATTTATACCAGTGCAGTTCACTATCTACTAAGTGTGCGTTCACACTTGCCCTGGTGTGGTGCTTGTTTAAGCCTAGTTTAGTCCTGACCTAGCTAAGGTTTAGTCCCAGTTTAGTCCCAGTTTAGCCTCAGTTTAGCTCCAGTTTAGCCCCAGTTTAGTCCCAGTTTAGCCTCAGTTTAGCTCCAGTTTAGCCTCAGTTTAATCCCGGTTTAGCCTCAGTTTAGCTCCAGTTTAGCCCCGGTTTAGTCCCAGTTTAGCCCCAGTTTAGTCCCAGTTTAGCCCCAGTTTAGTCCCAGTTTAGCCCCAGTTTAGTCCCAGTTTAGTCCCAGTTTAGTCCCAGTTTAGTCCCAGTTTAGTCCCAGTTTAGTCCCAGTTTAGTCCCAGTTTAGTCCCAGTTTAGCCCCAGTTTAGCCCCAGTTTAGCCTCAGTTTAGCCCCAGTTTAGTTTTTTGATGTGGTGTTTTTCAAGTATGAACACACTCTATCAGTTATCCTTATGTTTTTGATATAGCCGACCTTCTGACATTTATCACGATCTTGTGATATAATGTTATAATAGTTATCTACATTTGAACGGCTGATATTCTGTCCGTGTTTCATTGTAAAAAAAAATCTAATCTTTGACTTATTTTTTATTTGATATTGATTGGGAAGATGCTAAAAGACAGATGACTTAACACACTTGCTATTTCTGAATACGATATTGCAATGTATATTTATTTACAAAGCCATACACCACATACACTGTAAAATATGAATCCTTTTACCTGTGCATTATGTAACTTATTTGTATAGAAACCACTGTAAATACAATATTACGATTATTATTACCATGTAGCAGTCTAAAGAGCCATGGAGTATTGTACATATTTATGAAATGCAGTTTTACAAATATTTACTATTGCTGTAAATGCTACTTATAGTAAAGAGATTATAGTGATACTTTATTAATTAGACTATTTATTTATATTTTAATTAGTACTGTTAACTAGACCAGGCTTTACAAATGGAGACTTATAATGAAATGGTGAATACAGGGAATATGAAGCACTTTTGCCATAGTTATGTCATCTATATTAATGTTATAATATATGTAACTTCAGAAAAAAAAATGTAAAAATTATGTCAGCAATGTCACAATTACTTTTACAATGTTCACTGTGTTAAATGGCATTTTTGGAAACATTATAATGCTTGAACGATAATCAACACTGTATCACCAAACCGTCATTTATCTTCAAGGAAATTAATCCCAGTTTTTCAAATAAAACAATGACAAGAAGAATTATTTTGTATTTATTTATTTATTTATTTATTTATTAATGCAAAAAGGTTAATTTCCTGAGGGTCTTTTCAAAATCACGTCTTGGTTCACCACCTGCTTGTTTCCATGGAGATGTTACTGCTTTGCCTGGAATGTTCCACAGTACAGCACTAAACATATCTATATCTATCATTTATTTATTTACATTTGTATTGCTTATAAGTATTTACAAAACATGTATCTTACTGTGAGCAGGGTCGCCTCTCCACAGATCTGACCTGTCACTTGTCCTGGTAGCATCACCTGCTTGTTTCCATGGAGATAGATGTGTTTATTGTCATACTGTGGGACATTCCAGGCAAATAAATAACATCTCCATAGAGACAAGCAGCGCCATTAAGTGTAGGCTCTGAAAATAAATAAACCTATACTATATGAGGAATGCAGGCTTATAAAAGTTAGAAGTTATAAAAATATTACAAAAGAGGAAAAATTATTGCACATTTCCACCTTCAAGACACTCAAAGCGCTTTATATTAAGGAATCACTCACTCACACATTCTTACACTTGGGGTGAGGGGGGTTAAGCGTCTTGCCCAAGGACACAACAACAGCATTGATCTGTGGAAGCTGGAATTGCACCGGCAGCTTGTGGGTCAGTGGATTTAACCCCTCAACCAATGATGTTTATGTTGAGAGTGGGATTCAAACTGCCAACCTTCAGTGAACAAACACTTCCCATTGGCTGTTTGACACAAAATGCATTAGGATTTAGTAAATAGTTAAACTTATACTTGAACCTAACATTATAAATATGAGGATTCAGTTTTGTGGGATTCAACCATTAACTTGAATGAATAAACTGATACAACAGCGACCTCTAGTGGAAGCATGAGGCCATGACTAGTGAAAGAAAATCCCACAAGTGTTGATCAAAGATGTTTGTCTGCAGAACCAGCAGCTTTTAGCTTATTGTATATTAACTACATGTGGTTTTGAACTGAATATGAAACATTTAAAGACAATTTGGTGCAGATTTGTTTGTAATTAAAGAGGAAGAAGAGAAGGTCAAACTGTTTTGCATCTAAACAAATGAGTTTTTGTCTGACTCATTTCCTTTGCCTAACCATAGAAGCAATCAAATCTTCAATAAAACAATTCTTTATGGTGTTTTGGGGGTGTGCACGTACCCCACGCGTTTACACTAGGGGTGATCTGCGCATGCGTCGAGTAAGTTTCATTGAAACTAAAAGAGCACGTGGAGAAGTGTTTAAACGTAACCAAAAAAAATCATAATACATCAGCGGGGTATTGGTTTACGTGTACTGGTCATATATGCTTGGATTGGAAACAAAACAACATCAAATAAATAGTTACATCTAGATAGAAATTAGCCGTTTAACCCCTCAAGTACTTTTCCAATGAACCACGTGACTGCCTCATTTGCATATTGGGCGCCCTGTGTGGCACGTGTTTTGGCTTGAACCAATCAGAAGCGAGAAACTCCCGCGTGACCCCGCCCGCGCGGTAACCACAGCAGCGCGCTTGATCAATGCATTGTGGTTAGGACCAGGAGGCAGACAAAAGTTTAGTTAGGCTCGTTTTTAGGCATTTCTGCGGGGTGTAGTTTCGAAATTAGACTCGTTTTGCGTTAAACCAACTTTATTTAAAGCTACAAGTTTGTTCTTAGTAGTCGTTTGTACTTGGAAAACCTCCAAACTGGATATAGTCGTTAGACATTTACGCGCGCGGGTTAAAGAGCCAACTGGGATTTAAACTTTTAGCATCTTTAGCATCAAGTGGCTGTTAGCAAGTAGTTAGCTTGACTTATTTATCGCACAGAATGGCGGCTTTATGCCATCCACGGCGTGCACTGGTGGAGATACCTGCTCCTCAGCCTAAAATTGAAGGTAAGTTGATTTAGAGGCGTGAAAAAGTGATTTAATTGAGACAAATTGTGCCATCCCGCGTTATGCATTTGAATATATGGCGCCAGATTGCACACAAATGTTCATATAAAGCTAATACTGCAAGGATAGACATATATAGGGGTTTTTGAATGTTGTTTAAGGCTGATTTTTGAATATTTTTGTTAAAATAGGTCGGATTAGAAGATCTTATCTGGAAATACTTGGATCTCGTTTATCTCCAGCACCAAGAGGCAGAAGCCCAACGGTCCCCAGAAGATTACAGTCAAGTAAGTACAACCACAAGGACAACAAGCACCAGGATTCACCCAAAACATTGTTTGGGCTTCATTAAATAGAATTTCAGTGTGAAATTGGAGTATACACATTTAAAATTGATCTGTCAAATTGATCTAAACTTATAAAACACATTTAAGAATATTAAAAGAGGTAAAATAATTGTTAAAAGTACAATACAGGGGCTAAGTATCACACATCTGCTAGTAAAAGTACAGAGATAACCCTTAAAAATGTACTTTGGGGGAAAAAAAAAGGATTTCACACAGATTTTCAGCACTATTCAAGTCAAATGTAGTAATTGTGATAAAGGATTGGCAGATTTCTGGTCACAGGAAGTGATCAAATGTGATTTGTTAACTTTCCAGATCATTTAAGACATTTTTGTTTGCTCAAAGCTGGTACTTAAACTCCTGTAGTGCAGTACTTTTACTTTTGTTCTTAGTTACTTTCCAACACTGCTTTTAACTGTGTAAACAAAAACACCATTGTCATATTTTTACTTTAACATTTGGATTTACAATAAAAATGATTCTCTAGCATCTTCATTAAACAGCACAGTGAATGGTAATGTAAGGTTCTTGGGTCACTCTGGTTTTAATGGCTGTCTTTTATTGCAGTAGATCTGTGGAGTGGGAGGATCCAGGCCCAGTGTGACAAAATGGAGGAGCAGCACACGCCACTGTCAAAGCAACAACTAGTACAACTCATCAGGTCTCTCATCCTGGTCGAGCAGGTAAATGTTTCAGCATTTTAAATATGAAATAGTCATTGATAGACACGGCTGAGTCTTAATTTGAAGAAAGCATTTGGATTACATTTTATTTGATTACAGCTTATATTAACTGTGTAAATGGTTTGGAATGAAAGCTACGATATTATTTTATATTACAGGGATTATACTTTACAGTTTTACATCAGTCTAGAAACTTGCATTGATAATATGTAATCTCAAAATAGGATTATTTTCTTTGAGTTAAAACTGTTCAAATGAGATGTAAACTGCAAAATCATTGGATTTCTTTCTAATCAGTGTCCCTCTGATTACTCACACCAGATTTTGTCATTTGCATTTAAACACAATAAAAGTCTAGATTAGATTTTGTTGCCTGTAACAAACCAGTCACTGTCCAAAATGTTAAACTACACAAACATTTTGAATGCAAGAAAAATAATTATACTGCAGTTTCCTTTATGGCGGTAAAGCAATAACATCTTCATAGAGACAAGCAGGTGCAGGACTCTCCAGAAAAGTTCCATAGTGCACCTTTAAATATCAAGATTTCTCAGTTCTGAAAGAATGTTATGTTATTGCATGACTAACACAACACAAACCCTGTGTATATTGTATAGTTCTGTCTGGTTGGTTAACTTTATGTGGTAATTGTTTGTTCTAGACTCAAGAGCCCAGAGTCTTGGCGTCAGATTTGAAGTTTCTCCAGGAGGATCTCCACTTGAAGAAGGCCAATGTTTACAGATCCATCCCATACTCCAGACTGGGCTCAAACAGGGACGCACACTGCTACAGAAAGGCCTATCCTCACCTGGTAGCATTTAAAGTAAGTTTGTTACTCTCAGGTACAACTGTTGGATCATTTATGTAGCACCTCTGAACCGTAGATGATCATGGACTCAAAATTCTCTATCTGCCTGTTCGCGATGACGTGGTTAGCCAATTCTACCCAGAGTTGCATCAAATCGAACGCTCCTTCGTGTACAAATAAACGGTGACGCCAATCCCCTTGTTAAAGTACATAAAATGTTTATTTTAAGATATTTATGTCATTTATCCGGTCTCATCAGTACCATGTAAAAGAGGACGTTCACACGCAAGTTCTTGGCTAGCTTTTTGCTCAGTTTTATGCTCATTATGATTTAATATAAAACGCTTAACCATATTTACGTGAGGTCAAAGCCTGTTGATGGTTTGGTACCAGCTGACACCCTCTGGATTGTTCATAATTTGCCGGCTAATGCTAATGGCTATAGGAGAAAATACAGGGGACCGGCTCCGGTGTGCTAAAATCTTCTCGGACTAGCTGAGTTGCTAAGTGGTTGGTAGCATTAGCATCAAATGGTGTTTCCACTAATTATGTTTATGCTGGGAACTTATACTATTTACCAATATGCTCCGAATATACAACATAACAGAAGCAAAAAGTCCTTTACTTTCTGGTCTTATGACTGACCAATGCATATTTTCTTTCTTTGTTCAGGTTTCTTGTCAAGAGTGGGGCCAAGTTTTGTTACGAAACCAAGAGTGGGACGTAGTTTTGGAGCACACTTTGTTGGCGTGGAGATTCACCAGTGAGTTACCCCAATGGGACACGGCCAGTCACAATGCTCTGAGGGAACAGTGCTTTAGCATGCTAGCATCGCAGAGTCAAGCTGCTCTTCAACACTACAGTCCTCCAGCCAGCAGGGGGCGCGAGCTGCTACGGAGGTATGTATACAAACACTGACTGATAGAAGGCAGGAATATTTATTTTGATAACAGCCAACTGCTATACATGTCACACAGACATTTTAATCGGTTTAATAGGTTATGCAACATATTAAACACAACTTGGTTTACTAGTGTCATTTTTGTATGTTTATAAGGGTTGGTTGACTTAAATAACTGCTATACACGATTGCTCGGCTGCCAAAATTAAGTGAACTGTATGCAGCTTGTGCTCTTGCTGTTTTAAAAAGGTACTGCAGCCACAACTAAACCTGGCTTGCACAGCCTCTTAGGTTTAAACCAACTGGATTTCACCAAACGTGTACATTGTTTTCTTGATAATAACTTAGTTTTGAAATGCTTTGAAAGATTTAATTAGCAAAAATCTTTCTAATTGTAAAGATCACAGTTACCATCAATCGCAAAGTGAATATTTGTGTTACTAGGCGCTGAACTTAAAGTTTTATGTTGGAATTATAAGTGGTATTTATGGTGAGGTCATTTAGTTTAAAGTAAAATGTGTAAATAGTTTATCCATTTAAAATAACTATTCTTCTATAAAACTCATAGCCAGCCTGTTGACATTTAAAGTACCTGCATAAATCTCTTGAAATTGCATTACACTCCTGACCGTCTCTAAACTGCCCTTTTCGTTTATTTCAGATTCAAAATGGCGCAGCAACATTCACAAGCCATCACACCGTGCATTGAGGCGCTGCAAAGGATTCTGGGAGAGGCCGATGACTCTGCCATGGACACAAAATGAATAAATAAGCTTTAACCAATCAAAGGGCTCCACCCCAGCGGTACATGTGTGCTTCTAAATGTAATTAATGTTTGTTACGTGGGCCAAAACATTTTCCGTGGGCGGTAATGACAGTATTGTTCCAAAAGGTGGCGCCGAAAGCAATAAGCTCCACACCATTGGTCTTTAAGTGGTAATAATGCACCGGGTCATTGCTCCCAAATGCAATTACAGGCCATTTAATCATACCTCTTTATCTACGGAAGCCCCGATGGACAAAAATATCTCTGCTCTCTACAGAATGTGTTTTGTAAACTTGTTACAGTTCCAGGATTTGCCCTTAGATTGTAAATATTTTTGCTGATACTTGAATTCTCTCCTTTTTTCTATGTTTTGTCTTGTCTTGTTTGCGCTGTTTCTCTGTTGCCAATGCCTACACCTGAACACTTGAAGAGTTTTGATGAAATAGATTAATTTAAATAAAGCTGTTTGCAACTTGTTATTTTGGCTTTTGTGTTTTTTTTAAATCAGCTTCTATCACTTACAAATCGTACTATAACTTTTTTCATTGTTTTAGTTGTTTTTCTCTGTGTCTTCGCTGTTGGTTCTCAGGTTCAACAGGAGAAACTGATAGACCAGGGGTCACCAACCCTATGCCCGCGGGCACCAGGTCGCCCCCAATGCCCACATGAGGCGCCCGCAGGCCGCTTCTAAAAATAGCACAACTCACTAATGAGCTGCATCTAAAATTTTATTTTATTCTGTTGCTATTTTTCTTAATTACCCTTACATTTATATAGATTTAAAATGACAACATCTTAAAAATATATTCATTATACATGAAGTTTAGAAAAGTTAAGGTGAACTCTGACCTCCTCAGGTCAAAGGTCAGTATTGTGCGCGTGACAAAACCAGTGCTCCGCTCGCGAGCGCTGTGAAGATTAGCTCTGAATGTAGTTTCACGACTAAAATAAACCTGCGTGTGTCTCATCTGCGGCGCGACTGTGGCGATGGAAAAGCGGCACAATGTGGAGGGACATTTCACTGCGTGTCACAAAAGTTACCGAGCTAAACTACCACCAGGACGTAAACTACCACCAGGACGTAAACTACGGGCAGGAAAGGCACGTGAGCTAAAGGCAGCTTCAGGTAAACAACTTTTTTTTTTTCACGAGACCGGAGAAAAAAAAATAAAATAAAAAATCATAAAAAGCAACAGAGATTTATTTAAAAATATGCAAGTTGATTTTTCTTTAACATTACATAATTGATAACATTTTAAAACATGGTGCAAAATAGTTTGTTTTGTTAAAAAGGTTTGTCAGTGGCCTGTGAAAATGGGATGAAGTGATCATCTGAAAATTTAACAAGTACTGAGATTTATAAAGTCCTGAATATTGATATCTGTTTCCCACCTTGCTTCATTGTTGATTGTGAGAAATCATGAACGTGATCAGTGTTTTCAGAGATGATTATCATTAATTATTATTAATAATGTGTAACTAAGGGCAAACTGAGCATATTTGTTATTTCAGAAGAGCGAATCAAACTGGTAGCCCTTCGTATGACTCAGTACCCATGAAGTAGCCCTCGGTTTCAAAAAGGTTGGTGACCCCTATGATAGACCTTGCAGACGTACCATGTGACTTTCTCGAGATGTAGATAGAATGTTCCACAGTATGGCGTTAAATTTGTCTATCCATGGAGACAAGCGAGTTAAAATTTGATGATGTGCCTTTTCTTACTCTTATGCTGATTTAAAAAATTAAAATTGAAATTACCAATTATAGAAAACCTAAAATACACATCTGAAGTTTTTTCAGTTTCATTTTTTAACCACAAGATGGAGCCAAAGCGCAGTATTGTTCTGTTACAGTGGGGTCTCTTATATTTACACGTTACTGCAGCAAAGACAAGAAAAGTCTAACTGCATGGGCCTTTATATTGGGCTTAAAATAAACTATAAATGAAATGTTTCAAACCATGACGCAAAACTGAAAGATGCATATTAAAACAAAAAAGGTCAAGATTATGTGAATTTATAATGTTTTGTCTTCTTTTGTCATATTTTATAAGCAAAAATGGGTCATTTCAGTCTTTATCTTTATACAGGGGAACCAAATGAGAGCAGCTGGACTGTTTTTGTGCTTGTATTGTATTTTAAACAGGGCGCCCATGATAAACAAAGTATATATAGTGCAAAAGTATTCATCCCCCCGAAACTTTTTCACATATTGTCACGTCACAACCACAAATTTAAATACAATTTCTTTGCATTTTATGTGAATGAGCAAAACAAAATGGCACAAGTCTGAAGTGGAAGGAAATTTTAACTATAAACTTAAAAGTGCAGTGTGCAAAAGTTTTCAGCCCCCTTTTTCTTCCATGCAGCCAGTTGCTTTTAGAAGTTGCCTGATGATTTTGGAAAGACTGAATGTTGACCTAATGACTAAAAAGAGTCCACCTGTGTGTGATCTTGTCTCAGGATAAATGCAGCTGTGAAGGTTTCAGAAGTTTGTTGAGACAGTGTTTAGGAGCAAACCACAAAGTGAAGTCAAAGGAGCACACCAAACAGGTCAGAGAAAAAGTCGTGGTGAAGTTTAAAGCGGGGCTCGGCTCTTATCATATTTCCCAAGGAGCACTACTGCAAACCTGCCCAGACATGATCGTCCACCACAACTTACAGAACGAACAAGAAGAGCACTCCTCAGAGATGCAGCCAGGAGGCCCATGGTGACTCTGGAAGAGGTGAGGGCACTACACAAATCTGGTCTTTATGGAAGAGCGGCAATCCATAAGAAGTCTCGTTTACAGTTCTCTAGAAGTCATTTGGAGACACAGCAAACATGTGGCAGAAGGTGCTCTGGTCTGATGAAACCAACATCCAACTTTTTTGCCTAAAAGTAAAATGCTGTGTGTGGAGGAAAACTAACACTGCACATCCCTCTGAACTCGCCTCCCCACAGTCAAACGTCGTGCTGTGGGGCTGCTTTTCTTCAGCTGGAACAGGGAGGATGGTCAGAGTTGATGGGACGTGGATGGAGCTAAATACGGGGCAATCATGGAGGAAAACCTGCTGGAGTCTGCAAAAGACTTGAGGCAGAGGTTCACCATCCAGCAGGACAACGATCCTAAACTTAAAGCCAAAACAACTATGGAATGGTTTAAAGCAGAACGTTTTCATGTGTTAGAACGGCCCAGTCAAAGTCCAGACCTAAATCCAACTGAGGATCTGTGGTAAGATCTGAAAACTGCAGCTCACAAACGGTCTCCATCAAATCTGGCAGAGCTTTAACTGTTTTGACAGGAAGAATGGGCAAAACTTTCAGTGTGTAGGTTGTGCAAAGCTGGTGGAGACAGACCACAAAAGACTTGGGCTGTAATTGCAGCAAAAGGTGGTTCCACAAAGTATGGACTTGGGGGAGCTGGATACTTTTGCACACTGCACTTTACAGTTTTCTACTTCACACTTATGTACCATTTTGTGTTACTTATTCACATAAAATGCAACTTAAAAAAATATTTAAGTTTGTGGCTGTGACTTGAACCATCTCAAAGTAGCAGAAATAATAAGAATAGAAATAATCATCGTTGCAGCTCTGTTATGAATTCAGTTTTACTTTCCTATCAGCATTTTCTTCTTTTATATTTCAGCTCGCTCAGTTGTCATGACGATTGCTCCTGGCCGGTTTTCCTTAAATACATCGGGATTAGGACACACTTCCGCAGCCCGGGCCCTCACCTGGGAGCAGCCGACCGGAAAAATGTGTTTCCAAGTGGGACACCGCCAATCCTGGAGTCACTAAGAGGTATTTTGCTTGTCACGGTCCACCGCAGCCTGATATTACACTTATCTGTCGCCATGGAAACAGATTATACCACCAAGTCGAGTTACAGGTCAGAGCTGTGGGGAGGCGAGCTCACACGCAGTAAAAAAAAAGCATAGTTTTTGCTTTTTATTTGCGGAATACACACAAGATATAAGTTTAATGCTGTACTAGGGAACATTCCTAGTCTCCCAACCAGAGAAAGTTACATAGTGCCCCTTTAGTGAACCAGTCAGACATGAGAAAGTCACGTTTAACGCTCTTTGCTTTGCTTGGAATGTCCCACAGTACGGCATTAAACAGATCTATCTCGCAATGTCTTTAATGCACAATAATACCTTCTCAAACCATAGCTCGCCAGCCACAGATCTGACACGTAATTTTACTTGATAACTGAATTCTACAGATCATTTTAATACCATACTGTGTGGAGCATTCAAAGCAATAACGTCTCCATGGATACAAACTAGAAAAGTGACATAGTGCAGCTTTAACTGTCAAACTGAGTCATTAAATGCCCAAACGTACATATATTTTCTCCATAATTTAAGTTTAATGGCAAACTGGAACATTCTAGCCAAAACTATAAGATCTCCATTGAGACCAGAAGCACACAGACCAGACCAGATCTTTTAATTGAGGAATGTAGTCACTAAATGCACTAAAAGCAATTTTGTGTGTATTTTTTTCCTGGTACAACACCTCACATGGGTTTGGACCTGGATGCGCCTGTCTCCCGTCTTGTCTATTCTGACTCACCTGTGAAATACCGAAGGTCGCTCCCCGGTGGGCACTTTGTTCGTTACATAATTGTCGTAATCATCTCTTCACTGCGTCTTTGGGGTGTAATTTTACCACCTGACAGGCTTCTATATTTTTCAGTGTAACCTCAGCTCCTCGCCCACTTCACGAGTCTCATTTTAAATCCAATCTACAAAGTTGTACAGATTTTACACTTGTATCATTTAAACTGTAGCTCGTCTGGTTCCTGGTTATTTGTTCTTGAAATCACTCAATTTGAATCATTTAGAGTTTATTTAAAGGTGCACTGTGTCACTTTTCAGCACCTGCTTGTCTCCATGGAGATGTTGTCTTTACCTGAAATGTTCCACAGTACGGCATTAAGGTTAATCTATCATGTGTTAAATTACAGGTGTTTTTATTGATTAAAAATACATTTAAAACATGATTTATTACTGAGAGCAGCGTCGCCTCTCCACAGATCTGACCTGGAACTTGACTCAGTGACATTCCCTGGTTATTTCCACAGAGGCAGATAAGTTTAATGCCATACTGCGGAACAATCTTTTTAGGCAGAGCAATTGCACAAGCGCATCTCTATGGAGACATGAAGGTGGCAGAAAAGTGACATAGTGCAGCTTTAACAAGTTCATTTCCTGGTTTCATCATTTGAACTAATCTGGATCTTTTTTTTTTTTTTTTCAGTATTCTTCTGTTAATTAGCTTGTGAGTGTTGTCATGATTCTGATCTCGATACTAAAAAATGGGACTTGAATCTCGATACTGATTCTGATTCCCACACAATCATTTTAAAAACTCATTTTTAACACAGAATAATAGTATTTGTTTATTGAACCATGTGGTTTTACATTAGTTCTGATAAAACTCAAGATGAAACTGTTCAGGGAAAGTCAAATTTGAGTTTGTCATGTGATGTTTTTTCCAGCATCGATCATTTCGATGTAAGTTTTAGTGACGATTAGTATCTGATTTTCGATACTTTTGACAACCCTAGAGCCTGTGTGGTATGAGAAAATATCTGAAAGTACAAAATGACAAATGTTGATGATTTGTGTTGGTCCAGATCCATTATCCAGACCAGTCTCTGCATTAACAGCGTCTTTGTCCCTCGTCCCGTGTCTCGTGGACAGGCCTGTTGGATGTTGCGTTTGAAAATTACAGGTGTTTTCCAGCCTGAGCAGATCTGGTATTATGGACGTGTTTTGGCTTTTAGGAGGCTACGAATGGGGTTTAATGCAGTTTTGAGGCTGTTATTCTCTGCAGCAGAGGAGGTCGGACTGAGGACAAGCAGAGACTGTGAGCGCTGCAGCGGTCAGCCATGAAGGAAAAGGTCAAAGGTCACAGTGGTGTTAACACGAGGGCAGGAGGAGTACTGTTTCATATATGTGCACTCTATACAATTACAAGGTGAAGAAAATCATACAAGCTGATTACAGTCTTATATAAAACTCAAAAGTCACATGGCCATTCACAAAAAAAAGACATGTTCCACAGTACGGCATTAAACTGATCCAGCTCCACACAAGACCTCGTCAGGGCAAGTTACAGGTCAGATCTGTGGAGAATCCGTTCTGTTTTTTAAGGTGTTTTTGTGACTGAATAAATGCAAGACAGATTAGTGTAATGCCATACTGGGGAACATTCCAGGCAGATCAATAACATCTCCATGGAGACGAGCAGGAGACCTCACCAGGCACAGCTTGAATATAAAAACAATATCGATCAATTTAATGCCACCTTCCGAGATATTCCAGGCAAAGCAACAGCAAACATCTCCATGAAAACGAGTATTGGTATATCCACCAGAAAAGTTGCGTAGTGCGTCTTTAAACTGTGTGTACAATCTTTAGTATTGACACTGCACTTTTATGGAGTACAATAACATGACACTATGGTTCTAAAATGTTCTTCTTCACTACAACAGTTGTATCCAAGTATTAAAACATACAGTAAAAAAGACACAAAAAGAGAAAAAATGGAGGAAAAAACTGAAAAAAAAACACACCAAAAAACAGGAGAGCAAAACGGAGACAAAAGACCAAAAACCAGAGACACAAACCAGAAACTAAGAGACACAAGACCAAAACCAGAGACCATAAAAAGACCAAAACCAGAGACACAAAGACCAAAACCAGAGACAAAAACCAGAGACACAAGACCAAAACCAGAGACAAAAGACCAAAACCAGAGACAAAAGACCAAAACCAAGACTAAAGAACAAACCAGAGACTAAAGACCAAAAAAAAAGACCAAAACCAGAGATGAAAGACCAAAACCAGAGACTAAAGACCAAAAAAAAAGACCAAAACCAGAGACTAAAGACCAAAACCAGACGAAAGACAAAAAAAAGACCAAAACCAGAGACTAAAGACCAAAACCAGAGACTAAAGACCAAAACCAGAGACAAAAGACCAAAACCGGAGACTAAAGACCAAAAAAAAAGACCAAAACCAGAGACAAAAGACCAAAATCAGGGACTAAAGACCAAAACCGGAGACTAAAGACCAAAACAGATGAAAAACACTTTAGCATCAAATGAGGGAGTAAACCATCGTCTCTCCACTGATCTCTCACCAGGGGGCGACATTATTCTACATTATTCTACATTATTCTACTCTGCACTTACAAAAAGAAAAAGTCCAGACTGTCCAGACGTCTACAAAACCCCACAGTCTGATCTATATCGTCTGATGTTTTGTAGAACATCGACTCGTCCTTCCACCTCAGCGCTCCACCATCATTTCTTCTTAAATTTTATATTTCAGTCTTTCCCTGATACAAAATTTCAAAACTTAAGGGAATTTAAATATTTAATACTTGACTTTTTTTTTTAAATTTGAGTCGAGTATTGGATTATTGAGATGTGGAAGTGGAGATGTGTTTTATCTGCACCACTTTGTACCTGCCTGTTCCTCTGAGCCGGGGTCAGGACAAACTGCCTGAGTGAGATAGTAACTCTTTAGGGAGGTAGTACTAGACCTCTCCTCCTCTGCTGCAGTAGTAAAGTTCTATATTTAATACTCCGCCTCGCACCTCACCGTATATATCTGATATAAATGTGTCCCGTTCTTTAAGCTTTATCTTTCACCTCAAGAGGAAGATTTTGAAATATGTTTTGTAGCTGAGGCAACATATTCATCTTTATCACCTCCACCATCAAGTACTTCATTGACCGCTGATCCCAGTTAATCAAGTACTTTTGTTTTATACGGTTTTATACAGTTGTAACTCTCGTCAAACTGATAATGATGAATCTGCCTTCTCCAGATAAATGAAAACATCGTCTGCAAAACGTTTTTTTCTGTTCTATCCCCGACATCCCTCTAATGTCAGGACACTGCTATATGCACTGACTCAACAGCTCTGGGAACATGCTACTACTGCAGTACTACTACTACTACTACTACCACTACTACTACTAGAGCTGCTCAGTATCTTTTGATAATTGCAAATTGTAAAGGAAATACATACAACAACTGCTACTTTTACTACTACTAATTATATATGCTGCTACTGTTAATACTGCTACTGCTAATACGGCTAGTGCTAATACTGCTAATACTATTAATACTACTATTAATACTACTACTACTACTTCTAATACTACTGCTAATACTACTACTGCTAATACTACTACTACTGCTAATACTGCTAGTGCTGCTACTGCTAATACTACTATTAATACTACTGCTAATACTACTATAAAACTACTACTACTGCTAATACAACTACTAATACTGCTAGTGCTGCTACTGCTAATACTACTATTAATACTACTACTGCTACTGCTACTACTGCTAATACTACTATTAATACTACTACTGCTAATACGACTACTAATACTGCTAGTGCTGCTACTGCTAATACTACTATTAATACTATACTGCTAATACTGCTACTAATACTGCTAGTACTGCTACTGCTAATACTACTATAATACTAAGACTGCTATTGCTAATACTACTACTGCTATTACTAATGCTACCGCTAATACTGCTACTGCTACTACTACTACTACTACTAATGCTACTACTAATACTACTGTACTACTACTGTTAGAGATGTGAGCTTCTTTAATTACAACTACACACAAGAACATATATACAACTATAAATATCACTGCAACTGGCTAATGATATACTGCTAGTACTAGTATCAAAGTACTCAGAATGTTGGATCCTGGTTGTATACTTCTTGTCTTTGCTTTTAAATTCATATAATCCACTTTTATATCAGACAAACATTGTGTTTGGAGCTTTACTTGTGTCGGTTCGTCTGGTGCGTCTGGATCATAAAAGTGTGACCAAACTGTAGAGGAAATCCCGTGTGTGTGTTTCTCTAGAACCTTCTACTTTGTACTTTTTCGTAGTTGGAGGATTATCTGGACGAGCCACAAAACCTGCAGATTTATTTCACCGGGAGGAAACGTCGCTATGTTCAAAGATTCTGAGGTAAAGAATAAAAAAGTAGAGCCTGATGCATCGCTGGTCCAAATATGTAACTCCTCAAATGCTTCATGTTGTTGTGTTTTAATATTTATGGGCCGAGGATCGACTGGGACGTGAGGAATGAGTCTTGGCAACAGGGAAAGTTGATTTTTAAAAGCTTATTTCCAAGGTCAAGATTTGAAGGATGTGAAATAAATTCTGTGGATTTAAAAATAAAATAGATTTACAAATGTTTTGCTTGACTCCTGCAGGTTTGAATCACTGTCATATAACGATTTAAGCCAGATGCCCTCCCTGCCGCTCACACTTATTGTACAAATTGTGTAGTTATTGTCAAAAATGTAGTTATCGTTGTGTTGGCAACTATATACTTTGGACTTTCCTCTACACAAACTGGACACACATTAAGTTTAGAGGCAATAACAGTGTGTCGCCATCATTAAAGCTGCACTGTGTAACTTTTCTGATGAGGGCATCCACCTGCTAGTCTCCATGGAGATGTTATTTTGCTTTGTCTTGAAGTGTGGCATTAATCAGCACTGATAAACTTGTATTCTTACTGTGGCCAGGCTCGCCTCTTCACAGATCTGGCCTGTGACTTGGTCTGGTGGTGTTTCCTGCTCGTCTCCATAGATACGTTTAATGCTATACTGTGGAACATTCAGCAGTCATATTTCCACGGAGACTAGCAGGTGGTGGAAAAGTTAGCTAAACCAGGTCTACATCTGGACTAGGCCGGGACTAGGCCGGGACTAGGCCGGGACTAGGCCGGGACTAGGCCGGGACTAGGCCGGGACTAGGCCGGGACTAGGCCGGGACTAGGCCGGGACTGGACCTGGACTAGGCCGGGACTAGGCCGGGACTGGACCTGGACTAGGCCGGGACTAGACCAGGACTAGACCGGGTGAAGTTATATTGACCCTTTTTGTGAAACTTAAACATATTTCAGCACATTTTCTATTCCTGGGTCTCAGCGTCCTGTTAGATGCAACATTTTGAGGACTTTTTCCCATTCAAAAGAAAAAATATTTAGTTTAAAATTGTTAATCGCTATGACAACGGTCCTATTTATTAACCATTCAGAAACAAGTGGATAGTTTAACTCAGTGGGTGAAACCGCATCACTCACCTGTTCACATCGTATCACTCCGCACTCACTGCTCCAAGTGGAGTCTTCATTAATATTTCAGATTTAAATAAATAACAAGGACTGACTCTGAACGAGGGAAAACAAGAAGAGGAGGAGAGAGAGACTGAAAGAAGTGGAGGAGAGGACGGAGCGAGAGAGACAGAGAGGAGAGAGGACAGAGAGAGAGACTAAAAGAAGTACTGACTCTCCACTGAACGAGTGAAAACAAGAGGAGGAAGAGGAGAGGATGGAGAGACTAAAAGAAATACTGACTCACTGAATGAGTGAAAACAAAAAGAGGAGGGGAGGATGGAGAGAGAGGCTAAAAGAAGTGGAGGAGAGGACAGAGAGAGAGACTAAAAGAAGGAGAGAAGAAAAAAGGAGAGAGGTAGCCTAAAAGAAGTGGAGGAGGAGAGAGGAGAGGATAGAGAGAGAAAGACTTAAAGAAGGAGAGAAGAGAGAGGTTGGAGAGACGGAGACTGAAAAGGAGAGAGAGAGGAGAGAGAGAGGGGTAGAGGGAAAGGAAGAACTAGAGAAGGGAGAGAGGGGACGGTAGAGAGAGAGAGAGAGAGAGAGAGAGAGAGAGAGGGAAAAAGAGCTTTTTTTTCTTTTTTTTTTCTAGTTTTCTCATTTTACTTTACATTATCATGGTTGCTAGGTAACAGTTATTGTATTTCCTCTATGTTTGTCGTTTAAACAAGGCTCAAAACTTCTGTAACTGTAAAGTTCTGATTAAACTAATACAAACACATGAAAACACCTCTGAACACTGACGGAACAAAGTCAACGAAGAGAAAAGACTTTTTGTGTCAATTGTTCTGCATTTTTGATGAGTGTTGATGACGCAGGCTGTAATAGTTGTAGTAGTAGTAGTAGTAGTAGTAACGGCAGTAGTAGAAGTAGTAGTGTATAGTTTTGAAGTGTAGTCTTGAAGTAACATTTCCGACATATTTCAAGCTATTTCCGTCCTTATAATTCAAACCCTTTGAGTTTGAACTTGTTTTGTGCTTTTGAACATGTGATACTTTGTGATACTTTGTGATACTTTGTGATATTTTGATGAATTCTCTGCATGTTTCCAAACTGAAGGACACGAGGACTTTTAAAAGACCGTCATAAATACATAAATAAAAGACAAATGTAAGTAAAAAGAGCGTCTCATTTCCCACGTTCCCATGAAGCATCTGTCAGCAGAAGGATAAATATCAGTGTTTCATTATTAAAGTTCCCCGGGAACAAAGTCTGATCTAAACAACAAACTGCTCCTTTTATATGTTTTACTCTGTGTCCATCAACTCTGTCGTGTCTTTGTCAAACTGTCGTCTCGCTCTAAAGTCAAGGCATTTCTCGGAGTAGTTTCTAGACAGTACTTGAGTATTTCAGATGTTTTAGTACTATTCCTACTTTCTACTTGTACTAACTGATATTATTTTGAAGTAACAGCACGAGCAGAAGTTTGTAAATGAATCAGAACGTCTTTGTCAGGGCAGTGCAGCAGTGATGACCTTTGACCTTTGACCTATTGTACACAAACAGTCAAACTTTTGGACTTTTTCTTCAGGAGACGTCCTCAAGAAGCTCATCGAGAGAAGGACGAGGGTTTGAGCTGTCGACAGAGCAAAGGGAGGAGACTTTAAGCTTTTCAGTTACAAATATTTCACTTTACTGCATAATTGTATATGTCTCACTTCATATATTTGATGTTTTCTGTTTGTGTCTAAAATGTAGAAAGTCGTAAAAGTAAATGAAAAAAGCATTAAATGAGAGTGAGTCCAAACGTTTGACTGTGTTTGTAGTGGTGGAGCCGGAGCGTCCAAAGTAAAACTATATAGACACAGGAAGAACATGCAAACTGCACATGGAAAAGGCCCGCCCTATCTCGCAACGCAGCCTGCAGAATGCAACACTACACTGTCCCATGAGCTCTGTGTAATTTAAATATTATGTAGGTTTTCATGAAGGTTTTTGTGTCGACCTCTCCTCAAAAGAGCAGATATTTAGATTTGAGTATCTTAGTTGCTATGGTGATGAAGGGCCGTTGCCGTGGCTTGAACCTCATGAAGAAATGCAGCTTTTACAGTGTAACTTTTCACGTCGATGGTCCAACGCCTCTTTGTATCCATGGAGATGTTATTGCTTTGCCTAGAATGTTCCACAGTAGTCCCAGTTTAGTCCAAGTTTAGTCCCAGTTTAGCCCAAGTTTAGTCCCAGTTTAGTTTAGTCCCAGTTTAGTCCCAGTTAGCCCAGTTTAGCCCCAGTTTAGTCCCAGTTTAGCCCCAGTTTAGCCCCAGTTTAGTCCCAGTTTAGTCCTCAGTTTAGCCCCAGTTTAGTCCCAGTTTAGCCCCAGTTTAGCCCCAGTTTAGCCCCAGTTTAGCCCCAGTTTAGTCCCAGTTTAGCCCCCCTGTAACGTATTTGTATAGAAACCACTGTAAATACAATATTACGATTATTATTACTTTTACGATTATTACTACTTTGGAATATTTCAGGTAAAGAGATATATTATCCATAGAGACGAGCAGGTGCCACTCAAAAGGTTCCGCAGTACGTCTTTAAAAATCCCTCCATTCATCAATATAAAGAGTTATGTGAACGCTCCTCTCGGTGTAATGCCTCAGATCTTCCTTAGGCGCTTGGAAGGCTGGCATCTGTAGCCTCCACTTTACCATATGCTCAATCATTAATTCAGCCTCTTATGAATTAACAAGCTACTGTCACTCCTGCCCAATGTTTTTGTCCCTTCTGTGGTGCCGTAGCTCAGGGCTGCGAGAGTCATCGAAATCAAATTGAAATCGAAAATTTTCATAGATGCAAAGGCCCTAAATATCTCATGTCTTGTTCTGCATAAAAACTGCTCACCCTGTGATTTAAATCTGTACAAACATCTCTCTAAATGTGATTCTTGTATTTGTTTGTCGGTTCATATTTAAGTCTTTTTTTGACAATTCTTCTGCATGTGTTTTAAAATGTGAACTTTGAACAGAATCCCAGTATGTAAAAACATAAATTGTAAATCAAAAATATGAAATCTCAATCTTATTTGAGCGTCTTTTAAACAATGTTATTTGTTTATATATTTATTACACAGTAAAAAGTATCATTCATTTAACCCTGGAGAACCCACGGGGTCGTATTTGGCCGCAGTTAATTGCTGCTACCCAAAATGAACAAACAAAAAAAGTCAAATTTCAATAAAAAAAAAAATTCAAAAAGCCCAGAGGGTCAGTTCTGGCCCCTGCATAGAGACACCTAGTGGATGAATATTGAACTAAAAGAAGCCAGAGTGGTAGTGACAAGATGGCTGACCTGTTGAGCTGGAAAACTACCCAAACAAAATCGTCTTCTCAGCAAATCAATGTTATTAACCTTTTATATTCTTTTTGCACAAATTGGTGAGCCCAATGGGTCAAATTTGGCCCTGATCCTAAATTAAGGAATAAAGGGTTAAAATTGAAAAAGTGGATTTTTCAGAGTTCAGTGAACTTGTAGCAATAATTTAATACAATGTTCATAATTTTCCAAAGAAGAAAAGGGTTCTTGGGTTCTCCAGGGTTAAAGCCAAATTTGACTCAAATAACTTGTCAAATGCAAAGATTCAAATCCAAAATCTGAAGTTTATAACATGCATATACTAGTAGAACTAAAACTCTAGGACTTTAACACTTAAACTTCTCAATAACATGATTTCCTGCACTTGCTTTAGTTGCACATGTTGTGTAGAAACTCTGAGCGTTACATAAAAATGAACATATGAAATGTACTGGGACCATAGGCCGACACAGCACCTGGGACAGACGTATGCTGCATATGTGTGCACGTTTGGAGGGCTGGGCGTCCATGTTTGTGCAGCATTAATTTAGCTGTAAATGTCTGGTCCATCCCCTCAGGACTCTGTATAAAGAAACAAATCTGTGCTGTGTAAAAGAGCAACCACACGAACACACACTGAAATATCTGTCACTTTACATGTTGGGTTAGACTGTTTGTTTAGAGGCTCATGACCCTCTGACTGTGCTTTTGGACGTCCTCAGTAACTCAGCCCCCACTGGAAGCTCTTTACCTGAAAATAACCAGTGCCACACCCACAGATCTATATGATTGAGGCAGGAGTCTTTGGACATGTTTGATGTGCTGTGTGGACAATAGATTTCCAGGCCCCAGTGAGAACTACATTGGATTTATAACAAGACGACTGTAATAATCACTCAGGCAGCTGTAAAAACTTGGTTGTGATTATTACAAAAAATAATAAAAGTGTTTTTGCATCTATAAACTAGTGAAACACACAGTTATCGTAAGTAATACAGAATGAAATCTAACAATTTCTGAACACAAATAAATCTAGTTACAGATATAAAAACAGCAATGATCCACTTTATTTACAAACAGTAGCAGCGTACTGCAAAAGAACTTTTGGAAGAAAGTTACTTTTGTGGTAATTGATGACCTGTAAAATAAAACTGAATACTCAATAGCCCATTACATTTCTTCATATATTAACACTGACTATTCAACCTGTAGTAACTGATGGGACAGTGATATCTGGTCAGAGGAGGTCAGACGAGAAGAGGATGCAGAGGGGAAGGTCAGATGGAGAGGAGAGGGTCAGATGGAGCAGAGGAGAGGGTCAGATGGAGCAGAGGAGAGGGTCAGATGCAGAGTTGAGGGTCAGATGGAGCAGAGTTGAGGGTCAGATGGAGCAGAGGAGAAGGTCAGATGGCGCAGAGGGGAGGGTCAGATGGAGCAGAGTGGAGGGTCAGATGGGGCAGATGAGAGGGTCAGACGGAGCCGAGTGGAGGGTCAGACGGAGCCGAGTGGAGGGTCAGATGGTGCAGAGTGGAGGGTCAGATGGAGCAGATGAGAGGGTCAGACGGAGCCGAGTGGAGGGTCAGAGGGAGCCGAGTGGAGGGGTCAGATGGAGCTGAGTGGAGGGTCAGATGGAGCAGAGGAGAAGGTCAGATGGAGCAGAGGAGAAGGTCAGATGGAGCAGAGTGGAGGGTCAGATGGAGCAGAGGAGAGGGTCAGATGGAGCAGAGATGTCTCACATAAACGTGATAGAGAAAAAATTAAAATAAAGAGCTTCTACTCTGAGTTTTTATTCAGTGTGATCCTGGTCCTGGGGCTCAGACTCTGGGCTGTGATCTGAATCATGGGACATTTTCACTGAAGTGTTGTTGATGCAGGCTTTGTGTTTGAAAGAGCCTTTGGGACGCCCTCTGCTTCTCGGGGGACCATCCTGCGCTTTTGGTGCTTTAAGAGGATGCCCTGCTTTTCTGGGTAAAGTGTAGCTGTCGATCTTTCTCAAATGAGCTCCTCTCTTAGGCTCAGATTTCGGGGGTCTCCCGTGGACCCTGCGTGGGGCGTCAAGAGCAGGCGCTGTCTCAGGACACTCCTCTTTGGGAGACTTTCGGGCCCAGAGCTTTCCATACTCTTTGCTTGTGCAGCTCCTCTCCTGGGGACGGAGGTCTTTTTATTTTTGCAGGACTTTCTTTGGTCTGTCAGATCCTCTCTCAGGTGTACTCTGCACTGGTCCACTGCTGGTTTCTGTGTCATATCTTGAAGGATCTCTTGGGACTGTTTTCTCCGTTTATGTTTGATTTGTTGGCTGACCCCTTTGGCCTCCCTCGGCCTCGTTTCACTAAGGCTCCGTTGGTGACACCTCTCTGCACCAGGTTGATGTGTCACACAAACCTGCAGCTCTTTCAGACCCATGGACTTCTTCATCTCATCCTCAGAGAGACTGTTCTCACTGGAATCTCCATCAGTGAAATCTCCTCCAGGCTTGTTGTCCTCAACACTTGTGTCTTTATTACAAACTGTGGCACCTGTGACAGAGACAAGTGTCATCATCATAATCACAGGAGCTTTTTCTGAATGACAAATTTTTACTTTATTTATATAATACAGATTGACGAGTATTATAGTATAAAACTGTCTTAAATATCAAACTACATGTTATGTGTAATTGTAGAAAAAAGTAATTGAGTAATCAGCTCAGTAACATGGAGCAAACATAGTAATAATAACAATATATGTGGATAATAATGAAACTGTGAACAAACTAATGGACAGCAGCCTCCTAAAGGCGGGAATGAGACTGAGTGCACATGTACAGTTTACACCACTGAAGCAAATGACAAATGAAACATTGCATTAATGTTGAGGTGATTAAAAAAAAAAAAAATGTAAATATTGCATGAGTTTCCTGTGTATATTTCCGCTGCATTTCCCAGTGTAACAGTGAGGCTGAATAAAACCATTACAGTCTATTTGCAGTGATATTTTCAGCAGTAGACAGATGCAGAATAAACAGAGATGGAGATAACTGCAGAACACAGCAGGATGCACGTGTGTGTTTGTGATGTTTGTGATGTTTGTGTGAAATGTTTAAAGACTCGCCTCACACTGAGGTAAAGGCCTGGATAAAAGCACTAACAATATCGCATTTATTCTAAATGTAATGACTGTTTGAATTTATGGACACTTCAAAAATGAGCCTGAGAGAAACACAGTGCAGGACTGGAACAAGAGCGCCCCCTGGCGGCTGCATGTTTACACTGTACATATGTCACACTATTATTCTTTATATTTTCTGCTTCATGTGAGCTGGATTATTGCATTTAGTTGAACTTATTTGAGCTCATTTAAATGAGTTGTCTGTGACATAAGTATCGCATGAACAAAACTAAAAACTTTATTATCTACAGTAAATGAAACCCAGGACAGAACATACAGGACCATGGGGAGAACACAGCCCTCCATCTTATATAAGAGCCAGCAGAGGACGCTGTGCTGCTCTAGAAGCAGTAACTGTAGTCATGACTGAAATAGGATGACATGTCCCTGCCTGATACTCTCAGAACCTGCCATCGGGCTGTGGCCCCTCATGGTGCTGCACTGAGTCCTCTTTGGGACAGGGCTCCCTGTGCCTCCTGAACAGTGGCCTCTCCTCCTCCTCCTGCAGATCCTTAATGGACATCTGAAATGTGGTGACCTGAGGGATCAACTCAGGCGCCTCTTCCTCTACTCTCCTGTTCTGCTCATCGTCCTCCTCCTCCTCTTCATCATCTGAACCTTTGGCACAGAGCAGTCAGACTTTCTCTTTAAGACCTTTCACTTACACGGAGGTTTTAAATGCACTCTGCTTCGTAGATCCAAGGAAGCCCACAAGAGCTGATGACCTTCATCCAAAACTTTTATTACAGTACTACCTGCCCCATATTTAATTCAACTTTTATTATATTTTTTTATTTTATCAATTCAAAATGGGCAACTAAAAAAAAGTCAATCATTTCTGGAAAATATATAAATGACCTTGTCTTCTAAAAGTTTTAGAAAAGTTAGTTGTAAATTAATTACAATTTATTTCAATTAATATTCAAAAATCTTATTAGTTGTATTTCAGAAAAGGGCATAGTACTGTCACTGCGACCACAAAAATGTTGACATTTTCCTAGCCCTTAGCAAACAAAATTGTGTAGCTCTTTTTACTGATTTAACTAAAACTTATGATTCAGTGGATCAAGGAGTCGTCTTGCAGCATCTGAGGCAGATTGGATTTGACAATGCTACATGTAATTGGTCTTATTTATTTTTTAAGCAAAGGAGTGCCCCACGGCTCAATTTTGGGCCCACTACATTTTACTATATTTATGAATTTCGTTGGTTGCAATTTAAGAGAAAGCCTCATACATTTATATGCAGATGATGGTGTTTTGTAAGTGCTCCCTCTGATGATCAGACGATTTTAAAAGCTCCTTTTCCTCTCTGCTTCTTACTCTTCCTTGGTCCTAACTGTTGACCTCTTGACGTATGTCTCAGAGGTCAACGAAAAGGACAAGAAAGGGTGAGGAAGGGGGAGGAAGGATGTGTTTTTGCCCCATTTCAGATTGGGCCAAGGACGCACAGGGACAAGAGGGAGGGGAAACACAGGATACAGGAGGGAGGAGACACCAAAGTCATGACAATATTTTTGTTTTATTTTTGATTTCATGACAGACCTAACATTAGGGTAATTTATTTTAAAACGACACAAAACAATTTATTAGATCATGAGTAGAGCTTTAATGTTCAGTCATTTTAACAACAGGATTAACTGCAGATGCCCTTCCTGACAAAGCATCCTTTGCTCTGTGTAACTAAATAAAATCTAATAATTCAGGTTTTGGCAGGCACACGTTCACTGGCTTCAAAACGAGGGCACTGAGGGACATGCAGAGGCTACAGTGTTTCACAGCAAAGGCCCGAAACAACAACAATAGTTATTTTTTGAAGATGGCGAGTGCAGATGAGTCTCTGATGTGTCTGGGCATTGAGTTCCAGTTCCTGTCCCTCCAGGTCTTATGCTTAGTCCTGAAAGGAAGACACATGAATTATAGGCCTACAATTGTTTCATTAAGTTCTATCCTCTAGACTCCACCTGTAGGAGCCATTATTGCATCAGATATTTGTGGGTATAACCTGACAGATAATCTTACACAGCATTTTACCAGATTGTCGTCTACAGCTTCACAATCCTGATCTATCCTCCTCCAGCCTGTCCCGCGAAACGCCAAGTCTGCAATGTTCCTGTTTTTCCCTCTCTACCTTTGCATTGTGTGTGTGCTTAAGCTCCGAGCTGCTCTTTATATAGCGTACAATGTGAGTAGCTCCCTATTGTGCTAAATGATTACTTTAAGTTCACAATGCAAAAGTCTGAAGTTACTTTTCTCCCTCTTTCATACCGAGTCTCCTAATAGGCTGTTTTTCCATCGGGGAAGGGCATATTGAACCGTGCACTGTGTTTATGACGTGACAAACAGACAGATGGTGTTTCAAAGTGCTGTGGTCAGAGAACAGGCCTCTGCTGGAAGAGAGTTTCAGCTTCAAACTTCAGCTCTGGGCTTCACTTTGCAGTCAGGGAAATGGGGCCACTTTTTAGTAAATCACCTGGGACAATAATTTGAGGACTTTTGCTAATGTTTTGGATGAAACAGGAAAGAAAATGCAGTTATTTTGTTCCTTTTGAAACCTCAGCTGGCAAACACTTTGGAGAAGAGCCGTGTTTAAGTAAAATGGGCCACATGTTCAGGTAAAATGAGCCACTTAAATGAGGGGCTATGTGTTTTGGCGGATCTGG
Organism: Periophthalmus modestus; assembly: GCA_019594935.1. Classification (NCBI taxonomy): domain Eukaryota; kingdom Metazoa; phylum Chordata; class Actinopteri; order Gobiiformes; family Gobiidae; genus Periophthalmus; species Periophthalmus modestus. Next base: position 6,681,983 of record JAIEZT010000198.1, read on the forward strand.
GAACACCTTGGGGTCCCATCGGTGGAGCTGGAGGACGTGTCTGGAGTGAGGGAAGTCTGGGAGTCCCTGCTTAGACTGCTGCGCCCTGGTTGGATGGATGGAGGCTAAAACATTAAATGAGCTTCTTAAAGTGCATTATGTACACAGAGCTTCTCTTGAATGGGCTGGTACAGATCCCTCAGCTCCAGTTTTGGGATGAGTACAGCCCTGAGACCATCTGGAACACATGTCCCTCGCCCCCCCTAAGGCCCATAGACACTGGGACGAGCCCCATGTGCTTTAGCCCTGATGGGAACATGCAGCAGGAGGTGCGCATGTCACTGTAAAACTTCATGTTTGAATGAAAATGATGCTCTAACTACGTTTTTTTCATACATGTTCTTGCAATTTTAATGAAATATACTCAACGCATGCACAGATCATCCCTAGTGTAAACGTATGGGGTACGTGCACACCCCCAAAACACCATAAAGAATTGTTTTATTGAAGATTTGAATGCTTCTATGGATAGGCAAAGGAAATGGGTCAGACAAAAGCTCATTTGTTTAGATGCAAAACAGTTTGACCTCCTCTTCTTCCTCTTTAATTACAAACAAATCTGCACCAAATTGTCTTTAAATGTTTCATATTCAGTTCAAAACCACATGTAGTTAATATACAATAAGCTAAAGGCTGCTGGTTCTGCAGACAAACATCTTTGATCAACACTTGTGAGATTTTTTTTCACTTGTCATGGCCTCGTGCTTCCACTAGAGGTCGCTGTTGTATCAGTTTATTCATTCAAGTTAATGGTTGAATCCCACAAAACTGAATCCTCATATTTATAATGTTAGGTTCAAGTATAAGTTGAACTATTTACTAAATCTTAATGCATTTTGTGTCAAACAGCCATTGGGAAGTAAACCTTTTCCTTTTTGTATTACTTTTAACTTTTATAAGCTGCATTCCTCATATAGTATAGGTTTATTTAGCCTACACTTAATGGTGCTGCTTGTCTCCATGGAGATGTTATTTATTTGCCTGGAATGTCCCACAGTATGACAATAAACACATCTATCTCCATGGAAACAAGCAGGTGACGCTACCAGGACAAGTGACAGGTCAGATCTGCGGAGAAGCTTTCAAGCATTATAATGTTTCCAAAAAATGCCATTTAACACAGTGAACATTGAAAAAGTAATTGGTTATAGTTATATATATTTAATTATAACATTAATATAGATGACATAACTATGGCAAAAGTGCTTCATATTCCCTGTATTCACCATTTCATTATCTCTTAAGTCTCCATTTGTAAAGCCTGGTCTAGTTAACCGTACTAATTAAAATATAAATAAATAGTCTAATTAATAAAGTATCACTATAATCTCTTTACTATAAGTAGCATTTACAGCAATAGTAAATATTTGTAAAACTGCATTTCATAAATATGTACAATACTCCATGGCTTTTTAGACTATTCGTAACATTGTATGTACAGTACAGTGGTTTGTAAAGAAATAAATTACAGGGACTAAACTGGGACTAAACTGGGGCTGAACTGGGGCTAAACTGGGGCTAAACTGGGGCTACACTGGGACTAAACTGGGGCTGAACTGGGGGTACATTGGGACTAAACTGGGGCTAAACTGGGGCTAAACTAGGTGTACACTGGGACTAAACTAGGGCTAAACTGGGGCTACACTGGGACTAAACTAGGGCTAAACTGGGGCTACACTGGGGCTAAACTGGGGCTGAACTGGGGCTGAACTGAGGGTACACTGGGACTATACTGGGGCTAAACTAGGTGTACACTGGGACTAAACTAGGGCTAAACTGGGGCTACACTGGGACTAAACTGGGGCTAAACTGGAGCTAAACTGGGGGTACACTGGGACTAAACTGGGGGTAAACTAAGTCTACATCAGGACTTAACTAGACTCAAACAAGAACTTGAAATATTATCCAAAATATAATTAGTTATATTAATTAATGCTGTTACTTAGCAGTGAACTGTTGGTTCTCACCGAGGTCTGGAAATCTATTGTCCACACAGCACATCAAACATGTCCAAAGACTCCTGCCTCAATCATGTAGATCTGTGGGTGTGGCACTGGTTATTTTCAGGTAAAGAGCTTCCAGTGAGCCTGGAGCCATGAGCCTGGAGCATCCTCAACTCTGACCACGTCCTGCAGCCACATTCAGAGCGAGGAGGGGCATAGTCCTCACCACACGACTCTCCCATATTCACCATCTTGAGAATACAATAAAGTTCTCACTATAAACGATACAGCACGAGGAAAACAAAGCCTAAACATCGTGTTATCTAGCCTTTCCTCTGAAAACTCCACTGTAATCACTGTGTAATGGGCCTGGTTTAGGCTCCGTGCACATAGACAGAGGTGTGTCTTCAGTCTGCTCAGGAGGGAGGGGGGGTGAGCACGAGCTGGTTTCAAAAATGCTCTTTCTCTTCTCTTTTTCCAAACTTACATGCATTTTAATAAAGATTTCTCATGAGTTTATCACCTCTAAACAGTCTAACCCAACTTGTAAAGTGACAGATATTTCAGTGTGTGTTCGTGTGGTTGCTCTTTTACACAGCACAGATTTGTTTCTTTATACAGAGTCCTGAGGGGATGGACCAGACATTTACAGCTAAATTAATGCTGCACAAACATGGACGCCCAGCCCTCCAAACGTGCACACATATGCAGCATACGTCTGTCCCAGGTGCTGTGTCGGCCTATGGTCCCAGTGCATTTCATATGTTCATTTTCATGTAACGCTCAGAGTTTCTACGCAACATGTGCAACTAAAGTAAGTGCAGGAAATCATGTTATTGACATGTTTAAGTGTTAAAGTCCTAGAGTTTTAGTTCTACTCGTATATGCATGTTATAAACTTCAGATTTTGGATTTGAATCTTTGCATTTGACAAGTTATTTGAGTTAAATTTGGCTTTAAATTGTCCTGACATTAATGATGCTTTTTGACATCATTTACATTTAATGAAGCTTAAATAAGATTGACATTTCATATTTTTGCATCTGGGCCAAAGGTTTAAAATTTCCATATTTCCACACTATTGTTCCCATACCAATTAACCGTTTTGAGGATTATTTTTAAAAGTTCATCCAATTTACTACAGGAAAATAGCAACATTACACATCTGCATATATTTGCGTAGATTACAATATCAAACTTCATTGTGATTTTTGTCAATCCAAAACAAGACACAACCCATTAAACTGCATTGTGCTCAAATCAATAGAAGCGGTAAATTCCCATAGATTTGACTGAAGGTATAAGGCGCTAAGCATCAATTAGCTGCTCCACTGAAGCGTGCTGTATCCGTGTTAGCCTTGTCTCATGCATAAACATACCTATTTAATCAGGCTACGCTAACAGGCTAACACCAATCCTCCATAGAGATGTATTATATGAAGCCAAACGACACGCCTGAGACATTATGTGCATCCAATATGTGAGCTGTGGAGACTATTTGGGAACAAACCCTTTATTATTATTATTAGTCTGTCTCCAAAGCTCAAAATGCTCAGTTCCACCTTGTGATGTCATGAAGGAGATATTTAGGACCTTTGCATTGGGCGAATTGCATCTATGAAACTTTCGATTTCAATTTGATTTCGATGACTCTCGCAGCCCTGAGCTACGGCACCACAGAAGGGACAAAAACATTGGGCAGGAGTGACAGTAGCTTGTTAATTCATAAGAGGCTGAATTAATGATTGAGCATATGGTAAAGTGGAGGCTACAGATGCCAGCCTTCCAAGCGCCTAAGGAAGATCTGAGGCATTACACCGAGAGGAGCATTCACATGACTCTTTATATTGATGAATGGAGGGATTTTTAAAGACGTACTGCGTAACCTTTTGAGTGACACCTGCTCGTCTCTATGGATAATATATCTCTTTACCTGAAATATTCCAAAGTGGTAATAATCATAAAAGTAATAATAATTGTAATATTGTATTTACAGTGGTTTCTATACAAATAAGTTACAGGGACTAAATTGGGATTAAACTGAGGCTAAACTGAGGATAAACTGGGGCTAAACTGGGACTAAACTGGGACTAAACTGGGACTAAACTGGGACTAAACTGGGACTAAACTGGGGCTAAACTGGGACTAAACTGGGACTAAACTGGGACTAAATTGGGACTAAACTGGGGCTAAACTGGACTAACCTTGGACTAAACTGGGACTAAAACTGGGACTAAACTGGACTAAACTGGGACTAAACTGGGACTAACCTTGGACTAAACTGGGGCTAAACTGGGACTAAACTGGGACTAAACTGGGACTAAATTGGGACTAAACTGGGGCTAAACTGGGACTAACCTTGGAGTAAACTGGGACTAAACTGGGACTAAACTGGGACTAAATTGGGACTAAACTGGGACTAAACTGGGACTAAACTGGGACTAACCTTGGACTAAACTGGGACTAAACTGGGACTAACCTTGGACTAAACTGGGGCTAAAACTGGGACTACTAAACTGGGACTAAATTGGGCCTAAACTGGGACTAAATTGGGACTAAACTGGGACTAAATTGGGGCTAAACTGGGACTAAACTGGAGCTAAACTGGGACTACTGTGGAACATTCTAGGCAAAGCAATAACATCTCCATGGATACAAAGAGGTCCATCGACGTGAAAAGTTACACTGTAAAAGCTGCATTTATTCATGACGTTAAAGCCACGGCAACGGCCCTTCATCACCATAGCAACTAAGATACTCAAATCTAAATATCTGCTCTTGTGAGGAGAGGTCGACACAAAAACCTTCATGAAAACCTACATAATATTTAAATTCCACAGAGCTCATGGGACAGTGTAGTGTTGCATTCTGCAGGCTGCGTTGCGAGATAGGGCGGGCCTTTTCCATGTGCAGTTTGCATGTTCTTCCTGTGTCTATATAGTTTTACTTTGGACGCTCCAGCTCCATCACTACAAACACAGTCAAATGTTTGGACTCACTCTCATTTAAGGCTTTTTTCATTTACTTTTACGACTTTCTACATTTTAGACACAAACAGAAAACATCAAATATATAAAGTGCATGCAGTAAAGTGAAATATTTGTAATTAAAATGTTTAAAGTCTCCTCCCTTTGCTCTGTCGACAGCTCAAACCCTCGTCCTTCTCTCGATGAGCTTCTTGAGGACGTCTTCTGAAGAAAAAGTCCAAAAGTTTGACTGTTTGTGTACAATAGGTCAAAGGTCAAAGGTCATCACTGCTGCACTGCCCTGACAAAGACGTTCTGATTCATTTACAAACTTCTGCTTGTGCTGTTACTTCAAAATAATATCAGTTAGTACAAGTAGAAAGTAGGAATAGTACTAAAACAATCTGAAATACTCAAGTACTGTCTAGAAACTACTCCGAGAAATGACTTGACTTTAGAGCGAGACGACAGTTTGACAAAGACACGACAGAGTTGATGGACAGACGAGTAAAACATATAAAAGGAGCAGTTTGTTTAGATCAGACTTTGTTCCCGGGGGAACTTTAATAATGAAACACTGATATTTATCCTTCTGCTGACAGACGGCTTCATGGGAACGTGGGAAATGAGACGCTCTTTTTACTTACATTTGTCTTTTATTTATGTATTTATGACGGTCTTTTAAAAGTCCCCGTGTCCTTCAGTTTGGAAACATGCAGAGAATTCATCAAAATATCACAAAGTATCACAAAGTATCACAAAGTATCACATGTTCAAAAGCACAAAACAAGTTCAAACTCAAAGGGTTTGAATTATAAGGACGGAAATAGCTCGAAATATAAGTCGCAAATGTTACTTCAAGACTACACTACAAAACTTCTACTACTGATACTACTGATACAACTATTACTTCCAGTTCAGTTCAGTTCAGTAAGTTTATTCAGACACAAAGAAAAGAAAAATAATTAAAACATTATCAGTCACATGCACAAACTTAGTCAGTGTGACTGAAAGGCATTGGCTGAAGCAAAGCTTATTTATGCCTGCCTATTTCCACATGTGCAAAAAAGTATACACAACAAGAAAAAAACAACAAAAAGAACACAACAATTACAAATAAATTTATAATTATTAATTAATTTTTATATTCTTATAGTTACCTCTCTTCCACTACCCAACAGCCTGCGTCATCAACACTCATCAAAAATGCAGGAACAATTGACACAAAAAGTCTTTTCTCTTCGTTGACTTTGTTCCGTCAGTGTTCAGAGGTGTTTTCATGTGTTTGTATTAGTTTAATCAGAACTTTACAGTTACAGAAGTTTTGACCCTTGTTTACATTATGGTTGCTAGGTAACAGTTATAGTATTACCTCTATGTATGTCATTTAAAGTAAAATGAGAAAACTAGAATAAAGCTAAATCTTAAATAAACCCCTCTACCCGATCTTATCCTCTAAGTCTCCCTTTCTTTTTCTCTCTCTCTACGTTCATCCCCTCTCTCCCTTCTCTAATTCCAACTCTTCCTTCACTCCCCCCATCTCTCCTCTCTCCCTTCCCTTCTTTGTCTCTCTCTATCCCTCTCCATCTCTCTCTCCTCTGTCCTTCTCCTTTTAGTTTCTATCTGTTCATTCTCTCCTCTCTCCTTTTCATCTCTCTCCTCTTCTTATTTTCACTCATTCAGTGGAGAGTCAGTCCTTCTTTTAGTCTCTCTCTCTCTCTCTCTGTCCTCTCTCCTCTCTGTCTCTCTCTCTCTCTCGCTCCGTCCTCTCCTCCACTTCTTTTAGTCTCTCTCTCCATCCTCTCCTCTTCTTCTTGTTTTCACTCGTTCAGTGGAGAGTCAGTTCTTCTTTTAGCCTCTCTCTCCTGTTCCTCCTCTTGTTTTCACTCGTTCAATGAGTCAGTATTTCTTTTAGCCTCTCTCTCCATCATCTCCTCTCTCCTCCTCCTCTTGTTTTCACTCGTTCAGTGAGAGTCAGTCCTTCTTTCAGTCTCTCTCTCCTCTCTCCTCTTCTTCTTGTTTTCACTCGTTTAGTGTAGAGTCAGTACTTCTTTTAGTCTCCACTTCTTTCAGTCTCTCTCTCTCTCTCCATCCTCTCCTCTCTCCTCTTCTTGTTTTCCCTCGTTCAGAGTCAGTCCTTGTTATTTATTTAAGTCTGAAATATTAATGAAGACTCCACTTGGAGCAGTGAGTGCGGAGTGATACGATGTGAACAGGTGAGTGATGCGGTTTCACTCACTGAGTTAAACTATCCACTTGTTTCTGAATGGTGAATAAATAGGACCGTTGTCATAGCGATTAACAATTTTAAACTAAATATTTTGTCTTTTGAATGGGAAAAAGTGTTGCATCTAACAGGACGCTGAGACCCAGGAATAGAAAATGTGCTGAAATATGTTTAAGTTTCAGAAAAAGGGTCAATGTAACTTCACCCGGTCTAGTCCCGGTCTAGTCCCGGCCTAGTCCCGGCCTAGTCCCGGCCTAGTCCAGGTCTAGTCCCGGTCTAGTCCCGGCCTAGTCCCGGCCTAGTCCCGGCCTAGTCCCGGTCTAGTCCCAGTCTAATCCCGGTCTAGTCCAGATGTAGACCTGGTTTAGCTAACTTTTCCACCACCTGCTAGTCTCCGTGGAAATATAACTGCTGAATGTTCCACAGTATAGCATTAAACGTATCTATGGAGACGAGCAGGAAACGCCACCAGACCAAGTCACAGGCCAGATCTGTGAAGAGGCGAGCCTGGCCACAGTAAGAATACAAGTTTATCAGTGCTGATTAATGCCACACTTCAAGACAAAGCAAAATAACATCTCCATGGAGACTAGCAGGTGGATGCCCTCATCAGAAAAGTTACACAGTGCAGCTTTAATGATGGCGACACACTGTTATTGCCTCTAAACTTAATGTGCGTCCAGTTTGTGTAGAAGAAAGTCCAAAGTATATAGTTGCCAACACAACGATAACTACATTTTTGACAATAACTACACAATTTGTACAATAAGTGTGAGCGGCAGGGAGGGCATCTGGCTTAAAATCGTTATGACAGTGATTCAAACCTGCAGGAGTCAAGCAAAACATTTGTAAATCTATTTTATTTTTAAATCCACAGAATTTATTTCACATCCTTCAAATCTTGACCTTGGAAATAAGCTTTTAAAAATCAACTTTCCCTGTTGCCAAGACTCATTCCTCACGTCCCAGTCGATCCTCGGCCCATAAATATTAAAACACAACAACATGAAGCATTTGAGGAGTTACATATTTGGACCAGCGATGCATCAGGCTCTACTTTTTTATTCTTTGAACATAGCGACGTTTCCTCCTGGTGAAATAAATCTGCAGGTTTTGTGGCTCGTCCAGATAATCCTCCAACTACGAAAAGTACAAAGTAGAAGGTTCTAGAGAAACACACACACGGGATTTCCTCTACAGTTTGGTCACACTTTTATGATCCAGACGCACCAGACGAACCGACAGAAGTAAAGCTCCAAACACAATGTTTGTCTGATATAAAAGTGGATTATATGAATTTAAAAGCAAAGACAGGAAATATACAACCAGGATCTAAACCAGAGGTGCCCAAACTTTTTTTTATTGATGGCCACACCTCAAAACATATTCAAAGCAGAGGGCCACAGACCGGTGATCAGTGCAAGACTTGAAACACATTAATTTTACGTCTGTATCACACTGTGATGTGATGTTTGAGGATATAGTGGTAGAAATAGTTTAATTTGCTGTTTAAAGTTCTGCTTATGATCAATTGGGCCGGTTCAGCAGGAGGCCTGAGGGCCAATAAAAAGTGGTCTGAGGGCCACATTTGGCCCCCGGGCCATAGTTTGGACACCCCTGATCTAAACATGCTGAATACTGTGGTTTAACCTGCATACAGCAGCTCACCTTCAGTAGAAGCCCGGAGGTCCGGAGTGGGATGTATTCAGGAAATGACCCAAAAGACAGGCTCTGATCATGCAAAACTATTTATTACAAAAACAGAGTATATGCCAATCACAGACAGAGTCTGGGTATTCTCTAAGCCAATGTGAGAAAGACCATGAACAAAGGAGTTCACCTATACTTATACCCTATGGGACTATAGGACAGCCCCTTAACATATGTTGGTTTCTTCCATACCTTAGCTCGAGAACTTAGTTGTAAAGAGTTTCCCGCGTTCCTCTCAGTGTGAGCTTATGACCTTTGTCACCTTAACTCGTAAAGGGACAGCAAGGAACATATGGGTCTGATGACAAATGGCAGAACAGACACTACAATACTTTGATACTAGTACTAGTAGTAGTAGTAGTATATCAGTAGCCAGAAGCAGCAGTAGTTGCAGTTCCATATGTGTTCTTGTGGCTCTGTAGCTTTAATTAAAGACATTTCCAGTAGCAGTAGTCATAATAGTAATAGTAGTAGTAGTAGTCATAGTAGTAATAGTAGTAGTAGTAGTAGTAGTCATAGTAGTCGTAATAATAGTAGTAATAGTAGCACTGTTTAAACAGCATATATAATTGCACTACTGTAGCCATAGTTTTAGTAGTTGTAGAAGTACCGTAGTAGTAAAAGTTGTAGTAATTGTACTAGTATGTATTTTCTTTACAATTTGCAATTAACCGAAGCTTACTAAGCAGCTCTCGTAGTAGTAGTAGTAATAATGGTAGTATATATAATTAATGCCATAGTGTGGAACTTTCCAAGTAAAGTAAATCTCTTTGAATTAAACTCACATCTTCATGTCTGAGTAGTTCACTTTAAAAACCACCTGGAAAAGAGATCAACATTTTACAGGTGATGCCTTGACGACTGTTGCTCATTCTAAAGATGCAATACTCAGTTTTGAATTGTTAATTGCTATGGCAACGGTGCTACATTTTCACCTCCCTGAATCCCACGAATACACAATAATTTCCCAGTGCACTTTGCTGTAAACTTACCTAGTTGTGCGGCGAACAGTTAAAAATACTCCCTCTGTTGGTCACATGCTTCTTCCTCGGTGGACCACATGAAACACCATTTTCTGGAACAAGACCATGTCCACGCTGCACTGCCTCCTCCTGGAATAACCGTGTAGTTTGAAGTTTGGGCTAAAATCAAGAAGAAAGGAGGTTATTTAAGGAGAAACTGAAAGTGGAAAGAACTGGAAGAGGATCTATGTTTTTACACTGTTATGTTTTGTAGCTTGGCAAATGCAGTTTTGGATTCTCCAGGTAAAGACTGAACATATTTGAACGAGCAGAAATAATAAACATTGTAGACACAGTTTTAAGGGTCCATATTATGCTATTTTATGATCTATGTTATAATGTTTCCTCATTGCAAATATTGTTTGAGTTGCTCTTCTCTAAAAACAGAAAACACTCTGTTCCACCTTGTGATGTCATCATGTGGTAATACAGGAAGTGCTCCACTGTGTGCTTTAACTCCATACACCTTCATTAGAATCATTTGGAAGATTTCAGCCTGGGAATGGCCAATCTCCACTGAACTAAAGGTAAAAGTTAGCTCTTCACTTGAAAACTACCACTACATGACATCACAAAGTGGAACAGAGCATTTTGACCTTTGGAGATGTTCAGACTAATAATAATCTGTTTTCTTCTGCTTATCCAAGGCGGGTTGTAGAAGCAGCAGTTTAAGTGGGGACTCTCAGACTTCCCTCACCCCAGACACTTCCTCCAGCTTGTCTCCACGTGGAGGAGCAGTGACTCTACTTCAAACTCCTCCCGTGTGACCAAGCTCCTGACCCTGTCTCTAAAGGAGCGCCCAGCCACCCAGCGGATGACACTCATTTCAGCCGCTTGTATCCTCGATCTTGTCCTTTTGGTCATTACCCAAAACTCATGACCACATGAAATCGAGAGCTTTGCCTTTGGACTCAGCTCCTTCTTCACCACAACAGTCCGATACAGCCAAGACACACGGCCGGAGGTCAGATGACACCACAACAAAGTCGATATATCAGTTTAATGCCGTACTGTGGAACATATCATTTTTGAGTGAAGTGAATGAAAAATGCATTAGATGGTCATGTGACTGAGTTTTATATAAGACTGTAATCAGCTTGTATGATTTTCTTCTGACTCAACACCTTGTAATTGTATAGAGTGCACATATATGAAACAGTACTCCTCCTGCCCTCGTGTTAACACCACTGTGACCTTTGACCTTTTCCTTCATGGCTGACCGCTGCAGCGCTCACAGTCTCTGCTTGTCCTCAGTCCGACCTCCTCTGCTGCAGAGAATAACAGCCTCAAAACTGCATTAAACCCCATTCGTAGCCTCCTAAAAGCCAAAACACGTCCATAATACCAGATCTGCTCAGGCTGGAAAACACCTGTAATTTTCAAACGCAACATCCAACAGGCCTGTCCACGAGACACGGGACGAGGGACAAAGACGCTGTTAATGCAGAGACTGGTCTGGATAATGGACCTGGACTAACACAAATCATCAACATTTGTCATTTTGTTCTTTCAGATATTTTCTCATACCACAGAGGCTCTAGGGTTGTCAAAAGTATCGAAAATCAGATACTAATATTCACTAAAACTTACATGAAAATACTCATTTAAACAATTATCAATACTGAAACAAAATCACATGACTGACAAACTCAAATTTGACTTTCCCTGAACAGTTTCATCTTGAGTTTTATCAGAACTAAAGTAAAACCACATGGTTTAATAAACAAATATTATTATTCCGTGTTAAAAATGAGTTTTTAAAATGATTGTGTGGGAATCAGAATCAGTGTCGAGATTCAAGTCCCATTTTTTAGTATCGAGATCAGTATCATGACAACACTCACAAGCTAATGAACAGAAGAATACTGAAAAAAAAAAAAAAAAAAGATCCAGATTAGTTCAAATGATGAAACCAGGAAATGAACTTGTTAAAGCTGCACTATGTCACTTTTCTGCCACCTTCATGTCTCCATAGAGATACGATTGTGCGATTGCTCTGCCTAGATAGATTGTTCCGCAGTATGGCATTAAACTTATCTGCCTCTGTGGAAATAACCAGGGAATGTCACTGAGTCAAGTTCCAGGTCAGATCTGTGGGGAGGCGACGCTGCTCTCAGTAACAAATCATGTTTTAAATGTATTTTTAATCAATAAAAACACCTGTAATTTAACACATGATAGATTAACCTTAATGCTGTACTGTGGAACATTTCAGGTAAAGCTACAACATCTCCATGGAGACAAGCAGGTGCTGAAAAGTGACACAGTCCACCTTTAAATAAACTCTAGATGATTAAAATTGAGTGATTTCAAGAACAAATAACCAGGAACCAGACGAGCTACAGTTTAAACGATACAAGTGTAAAATCTGTACAACTTTGTAGATTGGATTTAAAATGAGACTCGTGAAGTGGGCGAGGAGCTGAGGTTACACTGAAAAATATAGAAGCCTGTCAGGTGGTAAAATTACACCCCAAAGACGCAGTGAAGAGATGATTACGACAATTATGTAACGAACAAAGTGCCCACCGGGGAGCGACCTTCGGTATTTCACAGGTGAGTCAGAATAGACAAGACGGGAGACAGGCGCATCCAGGTCCAAACCCATGTGAGGTGTTGTACCAGGAAAAAAATACACACAAAATTGCTTTTAGTGCATTTCACGGTTCTATATTACGCAAAATTGACTCTTGTGAACTTTGAGCCATGTTATAATGCTGTTACCTCCTCAAAAACATACCTGGAGCTGTGTTTTCTTTCATTCACACATGTTTGAGTAACACTTTATTGATTTCAAAATAAGTCCTCTGTGTACTAGTATCAGGAAGTACGTGTTAGCATGTTAGTTGTTGCTGTTGTTCGAGTGATGGCAGAATTCCACAAAAAAACTCTGACAAACTAATCACTAGTTCTGTTTTCCATGTGTTTAAGAGTTAAGTTTATTATATTGTTGATTATATTGTTAATCTATTTCTTAATTGTAATTCCACCCTCGTGCACTAGGCGCCCTCAGTGAGCGCACAAACACGGCTAGCACCAGGTGTTTGCTAATTAGCTTCACTTCTAGGTCAAGGTAAAGTAAAGCAAAGTATTTTCTTATCTTATTTTGCTTTCTGCAACTTTCATATCATTATTTTAAACACATTTGCTTCTGAATTGGGTTACTGCCTGTCACTCGTGCACTTTAAAACATTTTAGTCACGGTTTTTTTGGTTTTAATTTCCATTTTTTGTCAAATATCATGCTATATCTGTCTTGTGTCTGCTAATGTTGGTTAATCAATAATGAACGACCATTTAGCCTAGCCTTGTGTTGTGAAATCTTACTTTTTAAATTATATGTTAACATTGTGAACAGCAAACATGTTAAAAGGCAAGGCAAGTTTATTTGTATAGCACAATTCGTACACAAGGTGTACGAATGTTAAAATAAATGTTAAAAAAAAAAAATAATAAATAACACAACCAAACTAGCTATTTTTAATAAAAGCATTGTTACAAAGAACATTCTGAATGCTAACAAAAGGCAATAGAAACATATAGCTAGCCTTGGCTGGCCATCCACAACTGTTCCTGAAATTCATTCCCAATATTTCTTGTATTTAAAGCTGTAAGTGCATTATATTAAGGGAGAATAAAAGTAAGATTGGTTGGGCAAAGTGACAGATAAAGAATCTGTCTCAAGTAATAAGATTTTTATTGTGAAATGTAAATGCCTCTTAACATTGACATCCATTCCATGTAAAGGTGCACTGTGCAACTTTTCTGGAGTAGAGTACGCCACCTGTTTGTCTCTATGGAGATGATAATGCTTTCCCTGCAATGTTCCACACTATGACATTAAACGTATAGATCAGGGGTATCCAAACCTTTTTTGTCCAGTCTTTACCCACTTGTGTCAGTATATAAAACTGCTCGACTTCTGTCAGTGCATTTCTTTGTCTTATAATCATTTTCACACATGCTTTTCTGTATTTAAGCTAAACAAATTGACATATATTGCCCCTTTACTGTTGGCAGGTATCAGATTAGTCAAAAATAGGGACGCTTGGGACATTTCTTCTATAAAACTGGGACAAACCAATGATTTTGGATAAATTTGCTGGGACAGGGGACACATGACTCAAAATTGGGACAGTCCCAGGTAAATAAGGATGTCTAATCGTACTACAAGGGCCGTTTATCTGAACATTTTTGAAGTTGAATGCCACAGACTGGTGGTTAATACAGTGTGCCATACAGGTGGGTCATGAGCCACTGGAACCTTCATTTTACATAATGAACCTTTAAAATCAATATGTGTCTGTACAACAACTGAAATTACTAAGTAACCTCTACTTTTTTGCTGCAGTTTTATGCATTCATCTGGTAAATTCTAATTGTTGATACTGAATTGATACTGGCTTGTGGGTCAAATACAATATTAAAAAAAACCTATTACATTTTACTGCAAGGAGAGTGTAGGTTGGATTGACCCATGTAACCCCAATTCTAGCATCACTTCATGATTATTACCACTTTTTGCCATAACAATGAAAAATATATCCCATCTCAGTAATTTATACAGACAGAGAAGATGCTGGTGTTTCATTTGGATAGGCCCAGTAATTGCACATATTAACCATAAACCAGGTCAAAACCAGGGCATCTGCATTATTTACACATTGCATTGTAACACATGAATATCAATGGAAATCAGTGTGTAGCTAAATGTTAGCTCTGCCTTTTACCAGGTCTGTAATCTTTTTATCTGTGGGGGCATAGTGAGTCCATGGAGGTAGTATTGTAATGCCTGGATTATTCCACAGTATGGCATTAAACTATCTCTTGGAGACAAGTAGGTGAGCACAGTAAGAATGCATCTTTTCCAAGGTATTTTTGAGCAATAAAGACTGCTATATATATATATATGACTGCTATATAATGAAACAGATGCTACATATACGTTTAATGGCATTAAACGTGTATCTAGCTAGTGCACTGTGGAACATTCCAGAAAAGCAATAACATCTCCATGGAGACAAGCCAGAGGCTGATCCCCCACCAGAAAAGTTGCATAGTGCACCTTTATACCTTATTTTATGTTTGCAGAAAATGACCTACCGAGTCTTCAGATCTTTTTGTCAGCTCTGTGGGGTAAGTCTTCTCAAATCGATAAGGAAAACACATTGTATAGTCATGTTTTGCTTAATTATTATTGTTAATTCATTTCAGACATCTGAAAGTACAAAGGCAGCAAAGAAGTGTACCACAGAACTCACCTAGATTACTTCAAACAAGCTATGGTAAGACATTTTATACTTTCTGATCTCCCATTAAGCCATAAGACTGACATGTACTCATAAAAATTGTCACAAAATTGTCAAATAACCATTATAAAAACTCCCATTGGACCATGTCATACCAGCCACTTTTCCACTATATTTTTCCTTGACGTCTGGGAACAATAGCTTAAAGAATTTTGACTTATGGGACAGAGAGTATATGTCCAGTACGATAATAAGGACCTCAGGCTAGGACGTGCTGAGCTAGCTAAACTTGTCAGCCCCAAATCACAAACCCATTGAGCAGAAATATCCCAGAATGCATCACTTCTAATGGTGATTTCTCATTGCTGTCATAGTCTAGTTATTAGCAAGCCTGGTTGGTTTTGCTATATTCGTCTTGTCCAGCTATTGCAAGTGGCACTAGATAGAAATGTATGGCTGATTTTGCTTATTAAAATATATGAAGTTTTATAAGTAGAAGTTTGAAATATAGACATCCATTTTATAAAGGCCTGTGCCAGATTTTTTCCTATGTGTTTGAACAACATTTGTCTTGCTCTAGTACAGATATATTATATAAGCAGCTTTTGAGGTCAAAATAAGTCCACTCTGTACTAATTATAAGTTGCTATTTTCCTATAATCAAGAAGTGTGCAGTTAGCATTTACCATCATGGCAAAACTCTGCTCTGGTCTCTGAGAGTTGTAAAATAACTTATGTGCTTAATATGTGCTCATCGTGGTGAATAATTAGGATGCTCTGAGTGGTAAGTGAGAAGTAAGTTTGTATCACATTAAAATGCTAACTAGTTCTGTTTTTCAGTTTTTTAAGACCTGATGCATAAATCTCTCCGTAGCTTCCAGACCAAATCTGTAGATTATAGCTGCATTTGCTGATTTTCAAACCAGTTTTTGGTCGATGTTTGAATCATTTTGTGAGTTTTTGCCTGTACCCTACCCCCTTTTGGTATATTTATTGATGCACAGGATCGAAAAATGAATCACCAACCAGTCGACTTCTAAAATAATGGTTAGTTGCAGCATGCATTCATGATCCAGACAGAAAGACCCCTGAGTACCACCACAAGAGATTTAGCCTCTTTCTTGAGTTCCTCTTTAAGATTAGAAGATGGTCTTGCTGAGCTCACGTCCACTGATATTTGAATTCAGACAGGGGAGCCATTAGAGCTGCGTAATGCAGTTTTTGGCAGCACAAAAAGCCCAACTTTCATTAGACTGGCCATTCTTTATTTAGGCCCGACTCCATCAGCAGGACCTTGTCATTTAAGGACAAAAAAGCACTTTTTCAAAATAGTTTTGTACACTGCACTGGAAGAATAAGGCGGCCATGTTTAATCAGTGATGACAAATTTAAGAACGATCAACGCATTTCCTCTGTTTGATTTGGCACAAGTATTTCAATTTAATGTCCCAGCTCTCACATTAAACAAGGACTAAACTAAGACTAAACCAAGACTAAACCAATATTTAACCAGGACTTAACCAGGATTAAACAGGACTAAACCAGGTCTAACCAAGTCTAAACTAAAACTAAACCAGGACTAAACCAAGACTAAACTAGGACTTAAGCAGGCCCAAGCAGGACTAAAATGGACTAAACCAGCCCTCTAAACCAGGCCTCAACTAGGATGCAACCAGGACTAAACCAGGAGTCAATCAGGACTAAAAGAGGACTAGTGTTGTTACTAAAATTTTGAACTCCATTACGATACTAAGGAAAAGACTTGATACCGATCCCAATACCACAGTGACAATAAAAAAAACTTTTTCTTTACATAATAGACGTGTGGTCTTACACTCAAGATTATTCTTAGGCTATTCAGGCTTATTTCTGTGCTTTGAATGTGACTTTTTTGTATTGATACCTGCTCAAATGAGTAACTAGTTTCCATACTAGTTTTAGTATTGGTTATTATCTGATTTTTAATACTTTTGTCAACCCTAGTGTCTGTACACATATATTCCAATATGCTCAAAATAGTTATGAACACTGGAAGAATACGATGGCCTCGTTTAATCAGTGATGACGCATTTAAGAACTATCAACGCATTTGCTTTGTTTGATTTGGCACAAGTCCTGGTTTGTTCAATAAATGGGGCCAGATGGTACAACGTAGCTTTTAATTTCAATATTATTCAAGTAAAGAAACAATTTGGTTCTGGATTGTAAAAAGAACATGAAAGCACTAGCAGTGTTTTTCACAGGCTTGTACTGAGACTATGGTTACTTTTTGCCGGTTACTGATCAAAACACAGATTACAGAATAAATAGAGTTCCTTCTGTATGTTTATGATGCAACTACTTGTTTTTAGACCTTGTGGTTTAATTTGAAACATGGTACTAGTTTGATACGTGGCCATAACTGTAGTTCTATCGTAGTAGCAGGTAAAATTAAGTGGTATGTAGCTACCAGTAGTAGTTATATTAATAGCTGCAGTAGAATAGAAGTATAACCAGTAGTAGCAGTAGTCATTGTAGTAGTAGTAGTAGTAGCAGCAGCTTTGAATTTACGGTTGAAAATGGCCTGAATCTGATATCTTCTCATGTATTTGCTTTTTCCCTCACTACACATAAGCAGATGTATGTAATTATAAACCAGTTATAAACCCTCATAAGTGCACTGTTGGCATGGTAGTTGTTGTTAGCTTTACCTTCATGGCAAAACTCCTCTCTGACTTCTGAAAGTCGTGAAAAGCAATTATAGACTCATTGCAGTGAATGATTGAAATGCTCTGAATGCATAAGGTACGTGTGGAATAACTTGGGACCACTGCAAACTGTTTAAAATGAACTTGTTAGTTTTTCAGGTTTTTAAGATGGTAAAAATCAGGTACAGTGCCTTTAAGAAAATTCTAATGCACAAACCTCTCCATAGCATCTCTTCTTGTCCCTGTAATTTGTCTAACTTGCTGTTTATTCCTGAGAGCAGCTTTTAGCCTTTTACTCCAAGCTTCCTGAGAGACTTAAAACATAGTATTTTAGCATTGATGTGAAAACTATCTTACCGTAATGAATCGCTCTCCTAACATTGGTTCTACTGAAATGACTCCTCTTCCTTTTAAAGAGAGTCTATAATAAAGTGCTGGTTTAACATTTTACTCCCAGGATGGCAGCCAAAATGTTGGAGCAAATCCGAACCAAAAAGGGAGTAGCCCAGGTCAAATAAATAGACTCATGTAAAATCTTTGCATTAATTAAACAATCAAATCTGAATCTTTCTAAAACAGTTCTAAACCAGGACTTAACCAGGACTTAAGCAGGACTAAACCAGGACTAAACCAGGACTAAACCAGGACTAAACCAGGACTTAACCAGGACTAAACCAGGACTAAACCAGGACTAAACCAGGACTAACCCAGAACTACTAAACCAGGACTACTAAACCAGGACTTAACCAGGACTTAACCAGGACTAAACCAGGACTAAACCAGGATTGAACCAGGTTTAAACTTTGTCCCAACCAGGTCTAAACCAGGTCTACATCAGGTCTTAACCAGGACTTAAGAGGATTAAACCATGTCTAAACCAGGTCTAAACCAGGTCTAAACCAGGTCTAAACCATGTCTAAACCATGTCTAAACCATGTCTAAACCATGTCTAAACCAGGTCTAAACCAGGTCTAAACCAGGTCTAAACCAGGTCTAAACCAGAATTTAACCAGGATTAAAACCAGGTCTAAACCAGGACTTAACCAGGACTTCAATCATTCAACAGGATTTAGGTCTAAATCAGGTCCAATGTGAGCAGTATTTCGCCTGGTCTGTGTGAGTGGAGCCTGTGATGGATAGATTGTGTCATTGGCTGCAGCGCTTGGGGCATGAGGCGGGCATTTGGGGGGAGAGAGTCTTTGTCCTTTAGACCCCAGGGGGGTGCAGGGACTACGGACCTGTACCGTGTTAAGTACGGTGGTCTGACTGGGACACAGTTCAGCAGAGGCAGATGGGAATAGTCTACACAGGCTGACTTCACGGACAAATGCATTATTCAAGAGGCTACAGCAGGACAAGAACATGGTCTAAATTATCTATACCAGGTCTCACCCAGGTCTGAACAAGGTGAACTGGGTCAAAACAAGACCAATACAGGACTAAACCATGTCTAATCTGTTATGACTAAACTAGGATTGAACCAGGACTAATACATTGTACAGGACCAGGATTAAACCAGGGCAAAACCAGGACTAATAAATGACCTAAACCTGGGGTAAAAGAAGACTAAACCAGGACTAAACCAAAACTAAACCAGAACAAAATCAGGACTACACCTTAACTAACTGTGACCTTGCGCTGACCAGTTCACAGGAGGCAGACAGTAATAGTTTACACAGAGTGACTTCCCAGCATCATGTTTTATTTAGAGAATATAAAGTAATTTGTACCGGAGGTTGTACTCATGAAATAATTATGACAAGTTGAAGATTTCAGGGGTCACGTTTTGAAGTGGTTTAGGTAAGATGATGCTAGAGTAGGAATGTTTTTAGTTATATGTGCTAAATGTTATTTTTCTGGTGGATGATCTGCCACCTGCTTGTCTCCATGGAGATGTTATTACTTTGCCTGGAATGTTCCATGGTTTGCCAGCAGGTAAAGTTACATGTCAAATCTGTGAAGAGGCGAGTGCCCTCACTGTTTTTTTCCACTAGATTTTTTCCAAAATATTTTATGGGCAGGATAGAGACATGTTTAATGCCCTATTTTGCAACATTCCATCTTTAACTTTTATTTATTTATTGCTATTTTGCAATATGTAGCCCTGTAGTCTACTACAGTTTTTTTTAGCCAAGGATAGATCTGTAATACTCTTTTCAGAACCAGTTAATTTTGTAAACCAAAGTCCTTTTTAACAAGTGCTGTACAGTATTTGTAAAAATCTACTGATGAAATATGATTGACTAGTTTAATGTGCACAGCAGTTCAAGAGCTATCCCAGCCCACCATCTGAGAAGCACTGTTTTACAAATATACGTTGCCAATGATCTTTTGACATGATTTTATATTCATATTTAGCCTTAAACCTCACAGTCCTGATCTATATTACAACCCTAAAACTCCATTATAAGCAGCCTGTGGAAATGCCAGCCCTCATGTCTCCTAGGCCCCGCTCCAATCATTTGAACAGTCATTTGAAATGGGGGCATGTAGAGTCATCGCTGTAGTTTTGAAGCTAATAGACCAGATGCACTGCCACCTGGTCTGATGTACCAAGGTCTGTATGGCTGCAGACAGGTGTCACGGCAGCCATATTGGAGCCCATTTAGAAACACTGTCCACTCATCAACATTAGAGATGAGTTTTCGCTGCAACCAAGAGTCAAGTAGATGTGTAATGCTAATGCTTTAAGTAATCACACTAAAAGATAGGATTTATTTTGTTGTTGTATTTAAACTAAAAGCTTAGATGGCATAGCGGTTGTCGTATAAGTACAAGGTTCTAGATCTGTTCATTTCATATGGTTGTGTCTTAAATGCTTAAAAGCCATGTTATTCCCTAAAAAACATATCTAGAGTTGTATGTTGTTTCATTCACGTTTATTTGATGAAGTCGGCTCCAACCAAGAGTTCAAATTACATGCGATTTTGAATTTCCCAGGATTGTTATGTCACATGTAAAAGTCCCAAGGTCTGTTTTTTTGTCCAGAGTACACAAAGGCCACACCTCCTGTCTCCCAGGTGCTCCGTCATCCATCTTTTTCAACAGTAGTAGTTCACATCGGCTGCAATCGGAGACACTCAAGGGCGACTTTTTTTATCACTCATCAGCAAAATCCACAGTTCAAACAAGTGCATAGTTTCTGGACTACATCCTCCACCCCATCAAATACAGCTGCTTGAGACTACTTAACATCTGGCTCAAATCCCACTGCGCATCTCACAATATTCCCTACGTGGACAATTTTCTCTCATTTTTCAAGAGACCTGACCTTTTCAAAAAAGACTGTTTACACCCAAACTCATCTGGACCCGCCTCCTCTCACACAACATCGAATTCATCCTAGAATCAGCATGACGATACAATCATCACCCCCCACACTCAGCATCCACTGTTCCAATAGACTCAAATCTGTCATGTCCAGTCTTAATCTTGGATCTCTCCCTAAAGCTCATCTACCTGTTATTAATCAGAGTTTCAGAATTTTTATCAACTTTACACAATTCTCATAATATGATTATTTTAACTGGTGATTTTAACTTGCACATTGATAACATTTTAGACCACATTACAAATCATTTTTTAAGTGTTCTTAATTATATGGATTTTACCCAACAGCCAACATAGGCATCTCACAACAGGGCACACACTCTGGACCTGGTCGTCACCTCTGGCCTGCCCTCTGTGTCCTTTGTTGTTGACTTGGCTGTGTCCACTGCTGTCTGTTTTTTAATATCTTTGGTTTTATACAGCAGGAGACCTCTGTGAGAACTGTGAAAAGTGTCGCCTGACCCTGAAGTGGCAGCACATTTTATTAGAGTTTTGGAAAACTATCCTTCACTTGTTTTACCTGCCTCCTCTGATTTTAGCATTTTAACAGTAAGCTTCAGTCTGCCCTTGACCTGGTTGACCCATTGAAATTAATAAAGACTCATGTCAATCCCACACCCCCCGGAGAATTGTAAAACTAAAAAAAACTGAAGAGAAACTGCAGGGGTGCAGAAAAGAAAATGGAGGAAAAATGAAATTACAATGTACATAGAACAAGTTTATAACAAAACAGTGTGAAAGACAAGACATCACAAACGACAGAAATAACCCTAAAGTTCTTTTTTCTAGAGTTGACCTTCTTTCCAACCCTCATTTAAAAAAACAAAAAACAAAAAAACCCAACTCATTTAACTCCCACTGACTCCCTTTGTGAGCAGTTTGCAGACCACTTCACGGAGGAAGATAAACACGACCAGATGTGATATTTTATCTTGTCAAAATACTGTTTTTTCAAACAACACTCAAATTTGTGTGTCTGTTTGTACCAGAGGAAACAGTTTTGTCCTGGTTAATGTTGAGACTCTTGATCAAATTTTCTCCTCAATGTGGCCCACCGCATTTGTTTTAGATCCAATCCCAACCCCCATTTTTTAAGTCATTTTATGGATTTTTTAGAGATGAGCTTTAAACATGAAGGACAGCTCTCTTCAGACAAGGGTCTGTCTTGCTGCCTTTAAAGGTGCAGGGTTGAGGCCCATGCTGAAAAAGAGAAATTTAGATTTCAATTATTTTAACAACTACAGCAAAGTGTCTGACTTGCCATTTTAAGGAAAATTTTATAAAAACTTGTTGTTCACCTAAGTTTAACCAACCAATGATTTTTTTTCGACGATCACAACATTTTAGAAAAAAATCTGTCTATTTTTAGGGTGAACCACAGCACAGGGACTGCCTTGGCAAAGATTTTAAATGATTTTAGAGTCAATTATGATTCACAAAAGGTAACAATGTTGGTTCTGCTGGATCTAAGCTCTGCTTTTGACACACAATTTTTTTTAACTTGCCTGAAACACCTCGGCCTCTCTGGTGCTGTTTTCAAATGGTTCACATCCTGTCTCACAGATAGAACATGTATTGTGAGCGTAGACTCTCGCAGACCCTGTACTCCTCCGACAGCAGGCTCCTAGTCATTCCCCAAGTCACACGCAGCACCACACACTCACAGTGAGGCATGTTTCCAGTACTATGGCCCTTATCTATGGAACAACCTGCCGGAGGACCTCAGGCCGAGGACGTCCATGTTTTTAAAAGCAGGCTCAAGACTCACCTTTTTAGCTTAACTGCTGATTAATATTTATTGTTTTATTTGTTTATTACACACATGTATTTAATATATTTATGTATTTATAACTCATTTGAACTCATTGTTTTGTCACTTTTAGGATCAGTTTTCTGTAAGAGCCCTCTGCCCTGGGAGTGATGGTTGGCTGCGGCTGTTGGGATCTGTCCCATGGGCTCCTGCTGGAGGGTTGGTGTTTCGGCCTCATCTGTCCCCTGGGCCCTGTGTGGGTGTCCTGGTGGTGGCAGGCGGCTCTTTGCTCCTGGCGCAGATGGCTCCTGTGATGATTCTTCCTCAGTAGGTTTGTCAGCCTCATTTGTCTGTGCATTTGGGTGAGACTGTGCATGTGACTCTCTGAGTTGTAGCGAAACCTTTAGCTTAACATGTCTAAAGACTTGGCTCTTGGTTGCAGTGGAAAGTCAACTGTAATATTGATGAATGGACAGTGTTTCCAAATAGGGTCCAGTATGGCCACTGTAACATCTATCTGCAGCCATCTTGGTACATCAGTCCAGGTGGCATTTTTTTTAGGCGGTTGATGCAGATTGGCCACCACGTTTCCATCTATTAGTCCCAGGCTTTTGCAGTGTGAAGACAAAAAGGGAGCAATAAAAATAACTACATTTAAATACAATATATGCTTGAGTCTTGGTCTCCAGAAATAATGATATATGTCTTAAAATTTCCAGTATGCATTTTAACTTATAATTGCTAATGTACTAATGATTAATGCTCCTGTTGTTTTATAGTCCTGCTCAGGTGAGGTTGTGCATACATGTAACACATTTTTAATCCCACTAAAAGCCAGAATTAATCATTTTCGTTATTATTGTGACATTAAAACAGCTGCTCGGAAAACCTATGTACTCACAAATTTCAGTCCATAGATAATTATCCCGTACAAATCTATAGCTAGAGCCTGGCAGCCCGCCCATTTAATTCATTTAACACAGAGGAAAACAGAGCAGCAGTAGCAATATGGCCGCCGCAAAATAAAACCGTGAATCTTGATTTTGGAGGTAAATGGACATAAGGTGTGTCATCGCTCTGAAAAGCACAAATGCCTTACAGGGATACGGGCCATTCAAAGTGCCCTTGATTCACTAACCCTTTATAAGAAAAATATAGTATACGGGCAGAGATAGTGTTTTAAATTGAGTATTATTTAATAGTAAAAGTGGGAATATGCTGCTGCTGCTACTACTGTTACTGCTACTACTACTCTTACTACTACTTTTACAGTTCTACACAGGCAGAGATGCGTTTCAGATTGAGCAGTATTTTTGATAATAAAAGTGAAATATGCTACTGCTACTACTATTGCTACTAATCATGATGACGTATTGTGGAAAATGTGAGGTGGATGGTATGTATGTAACTTGTTTAATTATTCATGGTACAAGAGTTAGATCGGCAATAAGTCTGATTCAGCTCTGAGTTCCACCATAACCCTGAGCCAACTCGCTAACCTCTTAAACTTGCTATAAGACATATCTCCACCCCAAAGCATAAAATCACAAAAACTGGAGTTGATATTGCAATTCCCAAAAGAGAAATACAGTCCACTTTATACTCTGAATCAACACTGAAGGTTGGATGGAGGAGCAGTATAAGTACAAAGTGATAATTATTATTATTATTTTTTTTGAGTGGAGTTTTGCTGTCATGGCACTGCTAACAACAACTAGCATGCTAACAGTGCGCCAGCTTTACTTCCTGGTCCATGGACAATAGAAAATGATTTGTAAAATTAGATGCAGACTGCACACAGAGCTGCTATCTACATATTATTTACATATTATTTACAGTATATCAGTGATGGGGCAAGACAATTTTTACTAGAATTTTACATGAAAAGACTTGGGTGCATTTTATTTGAGTACAATACTTTGCAAAGATGTGAGTCTGGTCACTGGTGAATCTCCCCAAATTCAGATGGGCATGATTGACAGGTGGATTGGCACGCATGGTTTGTCCGTATCTGAAAAAATAAAGTAAAAAAAATATCATGGGGGGGGGATGAAAAACATTGCGTATTTCTTCAGAATCAGTGAGCGAAGCATTAAACTTAATCTGAAGTGGGAGAAGTCTAATTATATTTGTAAATCATAGGTCACCAATGAGCTCTTTTGTTTCACTTGTCGCTGAAAAAAACAGATCTGATTGCTTGCATGTTTGGCCGGATTTGAGATGCAGCAGAGGACGTAGGGACCAGACTGATATCAATCTGCATAAAAAATACAGAGAGACGTCATTCTGGATTTGCCTGGCAAATTTGACGCCTGTTTTATTGGTACATTTACAATAAGTTAATGTACTACTACTACTACAAGACAGTCAGCTCTTTACGGTTATGTACTCTCTCACTCATTTTATACATGCCATTTTAAACTTGGAAACTAGTCATGGAAATATAGTGAATGTCAAAAGTCATAGATTGTTACTTACAACAAAAGATTATTTTGAGTTGACAGTCACTCATCATCAAAAACACACTTAGTATTTTTTGTTTCATTTAAGTGATCATGTACTAGTCCTTTTGTGGTAAGATTGCATTTACTTCAAATCACATATATTTTGAGGAATGAAAGCCCACCCATTTACTCACTATAACGCCCGGTCTTCTAACTTGCCCCAAAAGCATCACATTGAGTTGAAATATTGAAACTTGTGAACTTTAAATTGAGCGTAGTTTAATCTCAATATGAGACTTTAGTTCTTTCTTCCTCTTAGGGCCCACACGACAAATCTATGCACAAAGATTTCAGGATTTTTCAGTAGGAAATTCAAAACGTTAAATAAATCAGAAAAAGCCAGGCGCGGCGACAGTTATGCCCAGCAGGTGGCCATATAAAATAAGGATGATACGAAAGCATTCAATATTTATCGTATTAGCATTAAAAATTAAGAGCTCTGTGCCAAGAGGGGGGGACGCTTCACTGATTTCACCGCAAACCACAGACAAGTGTGAGTCAGTCAATGTCCTCCTCCTCTCTCAGGCTACGATGGGCCATAGGTGGAAGAACAAATAGAACTTACAAGCTCTACGTGTTTGATAAGTATATGAGTGTATTTCATGAGTATATTCTAGGCTGGGTAATATGACAAAAAACATTCCTCCTACTGAACAATCACGATTTTCAATTTTGTCTCTCATGCTACAACGGGATACTTTTCACAGATGGAAGAACAAATAGAACTAACTTAAAAGCACATTTATACATTTTTATAATACATTTTTCTTCCTCAGGAACAACTGTTTATTTTGTCTCATTAAGAACGAATAAAATTGTTTTTTGATACTGATTTCCTCAACATAAACAAGACTGACTTTTCATCATTAAACAAGTGTATTATTAGTAAACTATTTGCTCTTTGTGAATGAAGCATTTCTTCTTTTTTAAGGCTAAGGACGTACTAAGGAGATATGGCCAAAAAATTAAATATCGATATTTTGCACACACTGGACAATAACTATTTAAATTGACATTAATCAAAGTCAGAGCAGGGACTAAATTATATCAAATTATAATGATATTTTTTTTACCATGTCAGTTGTTCAGTTGCACAATAATCCTGCTCTGCTCATAAGAAGGTCAGTAGTAAAGTAAAGGTCAGAAGTAAACTTGTTTCATAATAATAATAATACTCGATTTCACGATTTTGCAATTTTTCAAAAGCTTAATAATTTAAAAAACAAATTAATTGAATTAATTAGATTAATTGCCCAAATATTGCATTAACATTACATTAACTTCAATCTTTAATAATTGTAAATATTAAATTAGATTTTTACAGTTCAGCATCCCCACATCAGTCCCTGTGCCCAGAGACAAGTCCTCTCTGCCCATCAGAAACTGCAGCTGTGAGGCTACAGCGGCCCGACATGTAAACAGCATACTAGATCACTCCTCTGTCTGCTGCTTCCCTTTGGTTCTTAAATCTGCCACTACGAGATGTCAGGTCCCAAAGATGGCCCCGTGCCTCTCTCAATCACACCTATGTCCCCCATCTCCTATCTCTGTATCTGACAAGCTAAAAGACGACCTGGAATTTCCCATCTGTGCAGCATCAGTAATAAACTCTTCTAAAATAGAGTCGGAGGAGGCCCAGAGAGAGTGGCCAATGAAGAATAGTTGGTTGGCCCATGTATTTGAGCAAAATGCATCTTGCCCCAGTACAGATATATTGTATAAGCAGCTCTTGAGCTGAAAACAAGTCTGTTGTGTACTGTCTGCATCTAATTTTGTTGCCTGTTACTCAGGAAGTGCATATTAGCAGGCCAGTCATTGTTGGCTTTACCGTCATGGCAAAACTCTGCTCTGGACTCTAGACAAGCTAAAAGACGAAAAGAAAGAGTGGTCAGGTGGCTTAAAAAGGGTGTTTGCCACTAGGGCCTGAATAGATGTTGTCTGATTAATATTATTCAACCTGCAATTTGTTCTTAAAGACGCTGTACTTGATTTTTTTCTCTTTTAAAAATGTGAAGAACAGAACTAGTTAAATTTAAACCTTCTGCAGTGGTCTAAAGTTATTCCTCACTTACTTTATGCATTCAGAGCATCCTAATTATTCACCATGATGAGTTTATAAGCACTATTCTCTACTCACCGAGGCCAGAGCAGAGTTTTGCCGTCACAGTAATACTAACAGCAACTAGCATGCTGACAGGCACCGGCCTTAATTCCTGGATTGCGGAAGTACTTTTAAATTAAAAAAAAAAACCCTAACTAAATCACATACAAAGCAAAGGGCTCATATGTGAGATTGATACTTGATACTGCAGTGACATCACACTGGAGGTGTTGTACATGTATGTGTATGGTGGAATGTTCAGCAATTACCATGGTGACACAATGCACACATTAAGCAAACAGCCCAAAAAAGCTTTAGGATCGTCTAAAAACTCTAAAAAACTAAAATACAAAATGAGTTTTAAAAAACACATTTTCTGGAGCCTGTGATCAATGCGAGTGTTCACCATCCAGTTTAGGTGTTTGATTTTCAACAAAATCGTGAGAGTGACTAACTGAAAACTGTTGGCAAATACAACATGTCACTGTAATGATATTTGGAGGGACTAATGATTCACAGTAAATCAGTTTCTTTATGGTCAGATCATGTTAAAATAAGAGCAGTGCCTACAGTTGGCATCACACCCTCAGGGAATGTTGATAACATTCATAGCAAAGTATTAGTGCATAAAGTTACCTTTTTGAAAGAACATTCAACTTACCTTTAGCAATAAACAATATTATGTTTGTGTTTATTTATAGCCACATTGAAGCAAGTATAAGATTATTTATAATCTCGCTTCAGTGTGGCTATAAATAACTTCAACAAAGCATTTTTCAGCCTGTCCTTTCCATGAACTTCAAATGCCTTTATTAGTTCATTTGGGGACACTCAAGACCAGTTTAGCACAAAAGCTTTTGTATTTCTTATAATACGTTGTTTATATCTTCTGAGTGACTTACATGTCTGCTACAGTGCTTCAATGTTCCAGGATAGACTTCAGTGTTTTTCCATGACAGTGGGGGTCCTGACCAATGCTGCTCCCTATTCTCCAAAGCAGATGCAGAGGATCGCAATTACTGCTTACACAATTACCGTTTCTAACTGTGCACAGCGAGATGCCCCATTCACTGCCTGTCTAAAAGTATCGTAAAAAATAAAACCATTACTCTATGGGGTGGGCAGAAATGGGGGAGGGCAAGGAGGGGGCAGTCAGCTCGAAATTGATGAATTTAAACTTTGACCTTTGCATGTGATGGGAATATTTGATGGACTACAGTACTCCAATATGGAGGACTGAATTAGAATAGAAGTATATAGTAGTTTGGCAACGTAATATAACAGAAGGTACTAGAGCTGAGCAAATTAAAAAAATAAAAAAAAGTTCTATTTCATGCCATACTATGGAACATGGGCAAAGTAACCAGGAAAAGTAAAAGAGAAATATAAAACCTGTCAAATGAACAAAATGTTATAGGAGTGAAGACGCTGCTCATCCAAGCTGCTTGTTTGATTCTGGTCAGATTACTGCTGGACACTGCCTTAATGGCTGCTAATGGGTATGAAAGCAGCCATTAAGGCCTTGAATGATTATGCTAAGTTTGACTCAGGCACAGTGCAACACTTAATGTAGCTAAATAGACCTAACCAACATACAGAAACTGTAAACAATAGGTGTTTTAGTTTCAGTGTCGCTAGCTCCCCCCTTCAGATAGATAGAAGGCAGTGTCCACTAATAATCTGACCAGAACTGAAGAAGCTTTGAAGAAACTTTTACACAGAATAACACCCCATGGAGACACAGGGACATTTAGTTCAAGGCAGAAGACATTATATTACCTAAATAATTGAAACAATCAAACTGCAATTAATCTCGCAACCCACATACAATTGGTTTAATCCTTTTAAGTTTTCAAAAAAATAATTCCACCCACTTTCTTTTCTTTTCACAATTTTGAAAGATGACAAAGTCACATCTAAGAGAATTTATAATACATTTCATTTCACAGCACATTGATTGCAGCTGTCACTAATCTGCACTAATAAGATAATTTAAACCATTACCCTTTATTTTAATGCTTCAAAGTAGTAATTACTCAGCTATTCATGTGGCTCCTCATTGTTGCCAGTAGACATTTTAAACAAACAGTTATTTTGAATTCAAGGCTTAAAATGCATCTGACAGATTTTCATGTTTTTCTAATTATGACTTGGTTTGGGGGGCTAGTACCTGTGGTAAATATGTATCATAGTTTTACATCAGTTAAGTGGCTGTTAAAAATACAGGAAGTTGTGATGACTACTATTCTAAAGCCGAATACCTCTACCCAGGGTAGTCGACAGGGGTCTGTTACCCTGAGTCCCAGTTTCAGGGGCCCTATTAATTTATATTAGAGGGTGGCCCATAAGAGGTTTCTTGCCCGGGCCCCCAAATGCCGGGCCTCTACCTATGTCATCATAAAATTCCATCCAAAATGAAAGGAACAAGTTTCATACTAGTAACACATTTTTTTTCTGACAGTTTAAACATTAATTTAACCAAATAAAGGTGTTGTTAATTTTATTAGCTTTTTTTTTTTTTTTTCTATTAGTCTCATCATAACTATTGGTTGCTAGGTAACAGTTATGGCATTACTCTCGTACAGTTGACACCAGAAGTTTATATACATTGTATAAATAGACACACTGTCTGACATGAGATCAGGCTAAACCTTTCCTGTTTTAGGTCAACTAGGATTACCAAAATTATTTCTTTTTCTTAAATACCAGAATAATGAGAGAAAATTATGTCATGTCTTTGGAAGCTTATGATTTATTTTTGTTTATTGCCAACATTTGAGTTAATTAGAGACACACCTGAAACACACTGCTTCTTTGTGTAACATCATGGGAAAGTCAAAATAAATCAGCCAATATATCATGAAGAGAATCGTGGACTTGCACAAGACTGGTTGATCTTTGTGTGCAATTTCCAGATGCCTGAAGGAGCCACATTCATCTGTTCAAACAATTATACTCAAGTACAAACACCATGGGCATGTCCAGCCATCATCCCGCTCAAGAAGGAGACAGGTTCTGTGTCCCAGAGATGAATGTGCTTTGGTCCGAAATGTGAATATCAACCCGAGAACAAAACCAAAAAACCTTGAGAAGATGCTGCTGAAGCTGGTAAGAGTGTGTCATTATCCTCAGTGAAACGAGGGCTGTACCAACATGGGCTGAAAGGCAACTCTGCAGGAAGAAGACATTATCCACGAGAAACATAAAAAAGACAGGTTAATTAAAGACCTTAATTTTTGTAGACATGTCCTGTGGTTACGTTTGGAGGAAAAAGGGAGAACACCATCGCAACTGTGAAATACGGGGGTGTCTGCATCATGTTGTGGTTGTTTTGCTTCAGGAGGGACTGGTGCACTTCACAAAATGGATGGTATCATGAGGAAAGAATATTACAGTACTGAAGGAACATCTCAAGACAGGAAGTTAAAGCTTGGGTTCAAAAAGGTCTTCCAAATGGACAATGACCTGAAGCATACTGCCAAAATGGTTACAAAGTCGTTTAAGGATAACAAAGTCAGTGTTTTGAAGTGGCCATCACAAAGTCGGAATCACAATCCTATTGAAAATTTATGGGCAGACCTAAAAAGGCATGTGCGAGTGAGGCGGACTACAAACTTGGCTCAGTTAGACCAGTTCTGTCAGGAGGAATGGGCTAACATTCTAAATTCCAACTACTGTGAGAAGCTTCTGGAAGGAAATCCAAATAGTTGACCCAAGTCATACAGTTTAAAGGCAATGGTACCAAGTATTAATGAGGTGTGGGTAAACTTCTAACTTTGAAGAAAGTCATGAAATATTGTCAAAAAAAAATCTTCTCTCATTATTCTGGCATTTAGCAAATAGAAATAATTTTGGTAATCCTAAGTGACCTAAAATAAGAAAAGTTTAGTATGATTTGATGTCAGACAGTGAGAAAAAAAGTGCATGTGTGTTTTTATATAGTGTATGTAAACTGCTGGTTTCATCTGTGTATATATATATCTGCTGTCCAACTAGAAAGTACAGTTATAGACTTCATCAAAACTTGTAAAATTGAAAAAAAAATAAATGTATTTTTTTTTTTAGTAAATTCTTAAATATAATGTTAAGTATGTTTTAGTGAAATGAGTAGTATAATATGCACTTTAATGAGAAAACGCCTGGTAACTGTCATCTGATTTGACAGTCAATGGTCTCACTCCTGAAATAGAAAGTGTGTGTCAAAATATCCATCAGGACTAGTACTGACACATGAGGACTGTGGATTTGCATAGCTGTCAATGTGAGGACTCCAATACATGGGCCAGGCCACTGCAACAATCTATGCAAGAGAATCTTACGTCAAGTAGGATATTCGTGCACTGGTTCGGGGTACGATTCCAGCTCCCACAAATGAATACCGTGTGTGTGTGTGTGTTGTGTGTGTGTGTGTGTGTGTGTGTGTGTTTGTGTGTGTGTGTGTGTGTGTGTGTACACTGGTTAATGAATGTGAGTGAGTGGTTCCTTGATGTAAAGCTCTTTGAGTGCCTCGCTATATAAAAATTTGACCAATCACCATTTGACCTTTAGTGGTACTACATGTGTGTTTCATTTATTTAATAGTAAGGATTTACCTAGAGAGTCATGGAGGATGGGGCTTAATAGTTTAGCAAAAAAATCTGTAATTCTAATAGTGATTAGAGTTACATAGGCCTGTCACGAATTGACATGAAGTATGATATGTTGCAGAAGAAAATATAGACAATAAATGATAATATTGAAGCTAAATTATTATGTAATTGAAATAATTGCAGTCTCATCAGTTTTATAGACTGTGACTAAATAGAGGTTGTGATATATCCTAGTCCTACAGAAGATACACTTTATTGTCCCACATAGATTTGTCGTCATTTGATCTGTTCAATACCACTGTCCAATTGGAGTATTGGGCCAGATCTTGGACTGGTCCAAAATAACAATAAGCCTATTTGTGCTGTAGTTATAGTAGTAATAAGCAGTGGTGGAATGTAGCAAAGGAAAAGTAGTAAAGTACTATACTTAAGTACAAATTTTAGGTAAAAGTACATTTTAAATTGTTTATTGTGTGATGTTTCTCCTTTTACTTCACTACATTTGAGAGAAGGTATCTGTACTTTCTACTCCACTTCATTTCTGAAAAGTATTTTTATTGTTTGAGATCTGCTGAAAAGGCTGAGGATTTATTTTTAACATAATTTGAGCAAAATATCTAAATACAAATAAAAACGGCTAGAAATAGTAATTGATTCAGTTGTTTCTGTTAAAACAAAATTCAGCACATATCTTTCATCAAAATCACTACATCTGAAGACTTATTAGACCTCAAAATATGGGCAAAACTTTTTACTTTTTAATCTTTAAGTACATTATTATATACAGGTATTTTAATATTTTTGCTTAAGTAGATTTTTTGTGTGATACCTTTACATGAGTAGTTTTTTGCTCCAGTATCTGTACTTCTATTTAAGTAACAAAACAGTACTTCCAACACCACTGTTTGTGTGTCAAGCATTGACACACGGGTCTAAATCTGTATTTTTTTGGTACTTGCTCAGACTGACAATGTCCAAAGGTTTTCTGTGCTGACTCAAATGTGCGATTCACACTTCAACAACGAGTCATCCCAAAACATCAGTCCCCCATGTCACACCTCCCACTGCCGAGAACACGACTGTCACCACTAGTTTGGGACATATTTAGCAATGTCATTGTTTTTTAATATATACCAGATGCCTGATGCAGTCCTACTACAGTCAGTATTACCACCAGCAGTGTACGCAGACAAGGCAAGGAGGGTTGTGTCTTGCCCAAGGACACAACGACAACATTCATCTGTGGGAGCTGGAATCGCACCCACCAGTGATGTTTATGTCGAGAGCAGGATTCAAACCACCAACCTTCAATTCATTGGATAAACACTCTACCAACTGAGCTACTGTCGCATGACCATGTCCTAACTGTAATAATGACCAAATATTAGGTCATAATATTAGTGAACTGTACTAATTGTAATTGTGCTTCTCAGTGGTCCAAATTTATAAATATTAGAACTTTGAAACAGAGAGGGAGAGGAAGAAAAACTAGAGAGAGGGAGAGAGGGGAGATTGAGAGAAAGAGAGAGAAGAGATAGAGAGAAAAAAGATGAGATTGAGAGAAGAGAGGAGATAGAGAAAAAGATATATAGAGAAAAAAGAGAGGAGATAGAAAGAGAGAGAGGAGATTGAGAGAAAAAGATGGAGAGAGCAAGTGAGAGGTGAGAAAGAGAAAGACATGCATAAAAAGGGGGAAACAGAAAGAGGGAGTGCATGAGCAATGCAGAGAGAGGGAGAGAAAGATGGAAAGAGGGAAAGAGCAAGCAAGCGGGTGAGAAAGTCAGGAAGAGAGAGAAGAGGGCAATCGGGAAATAGAAAGGAGGAGCGAATGACAAATACAGAGAGGGAGAGACAGGTAAGAGAGACAGGGAGATGGAGAGAGTAAGAGGAGAGACCGGGCAGGGTGAAAATGTTGGAGCGAATGAGAAATGCAGAGAGAGAGAAAGAGAGAGGGAGTGGGGGACTAGAGAAGAGGAGAGGGATGTGAGGAGAGAGAGATGAGAGGACATGACAGATGGCAGACTTCTTGAGCCCTCCATTTGCTGTGACCCTTCCATACTGCTCCAGGGGCCATATGTGCCGCTCTCCCCCAAGAAGGAGCTCTCAAACGGGCATGGGCACAGGCCAGAGGCACCCGGACCATCCACAAGATCCACAAGATACTGACACACGCTGCTTTCACATCAGTAACTATTAACAACCTGTAGTTCATTTAGTCTGTTTATGTTAAGTCTCGTTATGCAAACAAAACTATAACAAAAGGATAATGTACCAAGTTAAAGGCACTGTACCCAATTTTTCCCAATGTATTTGAGCAAAAAAGGTTTTCTTGTCGATAATCAGGAAGTGCACGTTAGCATGCTAGTTGTCGTTATATTTACCGTGAGGGCAAGTTGTGAAAAGCGATAATAAACTCGCAGTGAATAATTATGGTAGCTAGGTAGTGTTTTGCTCCCCAATAAAACATTTTATGACCATACCTATAGTTTTTAATAGCCACAATTAGCATAAACTAGCGTCAGTATGAATAAAATATCTCTCCCTGCTTTATCATTGTGTTTGAATCAGCTTTATTGTCACAGGTGAACAAACAGTCCTTTTCCTAATGTGTTACCGTGACCGCAGCCCCTTGAGCCACCGTGGGGTCTACCTGGCACCTCTCCAGAGGCCGTCCGTCATGTCCGAAAAAAGCTTTTATGGACCATTTCCAACATAGAGACCATTTTTATGAAGAAGTGACATTCAGGATGACTGGCTTTCATCAATCCTCAGTACAGTTCAGCGAGCACGACCATGTGGGGGAAAAAAAATCTCATTGTAAATTTTGTGACAAGCATTGCGATTGCGTTTAGATTTGCGATGTGTGTTTTAATAATATGGTTCTGTTCAATGTTTGCATTTTAAATATGTCCAGAAGAATTGACGAAAAGACTGAAATATGAACTGACAAACTAGTGCACATTTCAGAACATGTTTGTACAGATCCAAACTACAGGGTTAGCCATTTGTATGCAGAATAAGACAGGAGATTTTGTCCTTTTTGAAGGAAATTATGGTACTTAAAAAAAATTGCAGATTTGCTAATTATGTCCATTCAAATTTCGATTTAATTGCTATGGAGTGCGTGTCTAGAGCTCAAGATGGAATGCCCAAAAACGTCTGTTACCATAGAAATCCACCAATTTTTTTTTTTTTTTTTTTGATAGCAGTGCAAAGTGTCCTTAGAGAAACATTAGCAAAAAGAATCTAAAAATACCCTAAAAAACTTGCATCCTGTCTGTGAGTGTTGTCACCAATCCACAGATCAAACCTGTAACTTGGTCTACTGGCACCTCCTACTGGTCTCCATGGAGATAGATGAGTTTATTGAGGAAAATTTTGGATAAGACAATAACGGCTCCAAAGAGACTAAGGAGACAGACCATTGACCAGAAAAGTCACATAGTGCAGCTTTAATCCTTTAGTTGATTTGTTAGAAAATGGAAAATTGACTGCAGCACTTGTGGGGTGTGATCGGTCTGCTGTGGTCAGTATCTTTATTTTAAACCATAATATCCCAAATCGCACTTAAAAGTTTACAAACACTTCAAAACTCCAACTTAATCCAATTCCTCTCTAGATTTAACCAGGCTGACGTCAATCCATACTTCCCCATTTCCACTTTCCTTTGATTAATATGTGGGAGCGTTTTCCTCCTCTGCACAATGTTATTTCATTTATTCTAAACCAGGGACCGTTTTCAAATGCCACAGGCGCTGCTCTGTCCACAAAGGGAAGTAGATTGGAGCCAATTGGACCCAGGTGAGGCTGTCTGCAGGCTCATATCTTCACTGATGGAGGGAGAGTGAGAAGGGCATCAAGGGTCAGGTACAAATGTCCACTTCGGTAATGGCAGCCATATGTAGGACCTGCTCCACTGAAATAGCATTGCTCCAGGAGGGGTAAGTCAGGGCTGGACACACTCTATGAGGCATCAAGTGTAGTGGAATATAGATTGTGTGGGGGTGTATTATTTCCAAGGGGGCAGTGATTCTGATTTAAAGACTTGTACTCCACAAGTTTAGAAAAAAAAACAATGGGAAACATCTTTATATAGCACTGCAATCTTAAAGTGGGACCAAACACCTAAACTCCGCCCACAGACATGTTTTAAATAGAATGGCTAAACTGGGCAGTACCTGGAGGATTAAAGGGGAGAGTGACGGGAGGAGAGGCGGGGTCGGGGGGTATAAGGAACAGTGTGATTGGTCAAACAAGTATCCGCACTTTAAACTCCGCCCCAGCAGCCAGGTGCCGCCAGACACACCTGGATATAATCAGGCCAGTACAGTGTTAGAATACTTAAAAGTACTTGAAATTGCAAATTGTGGCCACTAGAGGCAGCACACGCTAGGCAGCAATTGCTCTTGTTTGCGCTAAGATTGCAAACTAGGTGCAGGGTTCGCCACTAACTTGTTGCCATGGAGGGTCATGATCGCTGTTCTGTCCCTGCTTCCTGTGTGTGCCCTGCCCTTCCCTCACCTGTCTGAGCCTGGAGCTGGGAGGAGTCCTAGCTCCTCCTACGCGCACCTCGACTCCGTCAGTGCAATCAACACCACCTGAACAGAATAAGAGGAGCCAGGACGCAGCATTCTGGGCCAGATCGTCTGTTTGTCTTTGTGCTGTTTGTCTCACCGTGGTGCTACCTGTGTGTATTCGTCCTGTTCGTGTTCCAGCTCGTGTTCCCGCCTGTGTTCCTGCCTGTGTTCCCTGCACCTCTGGACCTTGACCTGCACCCAGCTCCTCGTATGTTCTCCCGTCACTTGTTTTGTGTTCTGTCAATAAACACCCTTAAACTTGCCCCGGGTCCCGCATCTTTTGGTCCGCCTCACACCCCTCATTATGACATGGAGATGTTTTTGCTTTTGCTCAAAAATATCTAAAACGGGTTTGTCTCTCCACAGATCTTAACTGTAACTTGGCCTGATGGGGTGCACCTTTTTGTCTCCCTGGAGATAGATAAGTTTAATGTCATACTGTGGAACATTCCAGACCAAGCAATAATATCTACCTGGAGACAAGCAGGTGGCAAACCTTCCATGAGAAAAGTTACACAGTGTACCTTTTAATACACAAGAGTCAAAATACTCAAATCGCACATTTAAGTAGTTGGACATAATGGAGGGATTCTTTTTTTCCCATTGACAATGTAAAAATTACCGGTAATCCAAGCAGAAAATGATGCCCATCTCTGTGAAACCCTGCAAATTGAGGTGTTGATATTTTTATAAGACCCAGGTAATTCAGTTAAGTTCAATTTTGCTTCACTTGTCTCCCTTTAATACCCCAATTTTTTTTAACCAATTTTACGGCTTCTAATACATCAACATTGGGGATTATATCAGATTGTTACCGTGACTGCAGCGACAACTACAACCAGATGAAAATATAGTGCCACGTTCCCCAGACATTTTGAAACAAACTGTCCTAAATATATCATTCACTAGTCTATCTAATAAAATTCTAATATGTCATTTTTCCAATGTCCTTGACCACTTCAAATGGACAGCTTCTACTCCTTATATGAAAATGTAATAGTCATTCAATTATAATATGTTATAGTGAAGTGCAGTTTTGGCCTGATTTATGTTAGCTTAATGTTAGCTTAACCGCACATAGAGTTGTCATTAAGGGCCACTATGTTTCTACTTAAACCTATCAGTCTTATTTTAATCTTCAAATTTGACTTTTACAGCAATATTTTTATAAAACATTATCCAAAAATTGTGGTTATATCGCATGTACTTTCCTGTTTTGCCTATTCCAAGTTTAGCCTTTGGTTCGTTGCCGAGTTTTAGCCTGAAATTGCTGCCAAAGAACGAGGACTTCTGCCTCTTATCAAGCTCCTATATTTTAACTTTATTACCACCATGTCCTTGTGAATTCTAGCAAGTTATTTATGGAGGTACTATAGACATTCTGTTTTCAATTTGTTCAGAAATAGATTGGCTTCTTGTGCAAGGAATTAAGAATATGCAACATGCTTTGGTTGGGAAACTAGCAAAATCTCGCTTTTAATAGACCGTATATATTTTTAGCCTGGTTGCAATAACACACACAAACTCTTATTCATTACTTTTATTTTCATAGATTCTTTTTTCAGACCAAGGTTTAGTTTGTTTTCATACCTGACAGTTTTGACTCCTCACTAGCGCTCGTCCTCAGAGTGGTCACATGATGCTGCTGTGATGTGTCCAGTCAGGTGATTTAAACTGGTTTTGGCGCTGTCTTCCTACCAGTTGAGGCAGGACAACAGCGCCATCTGCAGGCCCACTTTTTCAGGACAGTATCCCAGGTGTGTGAGAGTAAAAAGACCCCTTCGTCCTGGTTTAGAGTCCTGTGGGCATGTTTCCGTATTCCGATTGCCTCCTTAATCCAGCGACGGTGTTTCTTATCCTCTGTCACAATGTTCAGCCCATACTGTGATTCTCTCTTTTACAATGTTCAGAAATGGCTCGTGTGCACACTTCACCGTTTCATTCTCACTGTCCTATGTTCCTTTTTCCGTGTACTGAATGCCCTCTCTGTTTCCCCGATGTATGTTTTATTGCAAGATGTTATATATATGACATTACATTTGTGCTCCTGTTCTGTTTCCCAGGGAGCCTTTTCATTCCAACGCACCTGGAAGACTGTCCCGCAGAAGCCGGACTACTTATGGAGCTGTTGTCCTGCCTCCACAGCTTTAAATCATCTGACTGGACGTGTCACAGCAGCATCACGTGACCACTCTGAGGAAGAGCGTGAGTGAGGAGTCAAAACTGTCAGGTATGAACGCAAACTAAACCTCAGTCTGGAAGAAGAATCTATTAAAATAAGTTATGGGAAGACCAGATGAACCTCGTTGGTCCATTTCTCATTACGTATTGATTTTTGGTGTTGGGAGAAGGATTGGGTGGGCAAAAATATGTTCTGTAAAATATTGTGTAGTACACTCATTGAAGTAACATCTTAAATAACAAAAATATACCTTTGAAGAGGCATGTATATATTATGTTTCTTAATAAGCAGCAACTAACAATAGTAGTAGAAGAAAGAGACTTTAGTAATAGTTGTTATACTAGTATTCAAGATAGTATATTGTAATAGTAGTGGTAGTAGTCGTAATAAGCAGTAGTACTAGTTGATGTACTAATTCCATGTTTAGCAGCACTAGAAATGTAACTAAAAAGTAGTGGCAGTATTGGTAGTAGTAATAGTAGGAGGAGTAGGAGTAGTAGTATTGGTGGTAGCGGCAGTATTAGTAGTAGCTATAGGTGTGACAGTAAAAGTATAGGCCCAGGTAGGTCCCGTAGCACTGACCTCATATTATTGTGAGATTAAGATAACAGATGTCCAAACAGCCTAAAATCCTCGCGTTACATCTTGTTCAGCTCATCTCGTCATGCGTGCAATGAACATAATTAATTCCCAGCTGGGTCCAGTCGCCATGGCGCTGTACTTTACCATCTCACTGAGCTGCAAAGCATCATGGGAGCCGGTCATAAAAGCCAACCTCCAAACGAGCGCTCCATAAGGACTTAATGCGCGCGGTCAGACGTAACATGTATTGTAATGTTCCTGCGTTGGAGGAGAGCTAGGGCCAGAGTCATGCTGGGTATATAAGAGCAGGAGGGAAGAATGAATCTAGTGTGAGCAGCAGTCAAAGTAGTAGTAGTAGTAGTAGTAGTAGCAGTAACGGTAACATCAGTAGTAGCATACATAGTGATAGCTGTTGTAGTAGAGCCATGGAGTAATTGTACTTGTATTCATCCCTGAGAGGAGGATATATGAATAAGAGAATCATATATAGTTTGAGCAGCAGTCAAAGTAATACTAGTAGTTGTGATCCTAGTAGTTGCAGTAACAACAACAATAGTAACAGTACTATACTAGTGTAGTCACTGATGTATTAGAGCCATATAGTGGTAGTACTTGCAGTGATAGAGGTAATATTAACTTCAGCAGCACATTGTAATTTTAATTAAAGCTTTGCAATACTTGTTGTAGTAGTAGGCTTAGTGATAGTAGCAGTAGCAGTAGTAGTAACTGTAATAGTAACTAAAGAGCACTCCATAAGAACGTAATGCAATGGGCAAGTCATGGCTCACTAATGTTCAAAGATTTGAAATTAAATAAAGCAAATAAAAAAATTAAAAAAAAAAAAAAAATCTACATTTTTATAAAAAAAAAATATATAATTTGTTTATGAATCACAAAAATCTAAGTAAAAATGTAAAAAATGTTGGTATATGGGCGTCTATAACAAAAACACAAATAAAAACTTTTCACTTGTTTCATTTTGTAACACACACAAGTTTCTGTTGTGAAAAAAAAAGCATATAGTTACTTCAAAATAAAACTTCAAAGTTATAGAAAAATATACTTCAAAGTTATAAAAATATGGCAGTAAATCTATAGTGACTTTTTAGAGTGTAACCCAGACTGGTGTACTGGTTCAAATAAGGCGATTGTGTGGGCGCCCTCCTACGCCAAAGGAAGATATGAAATTGAGCGTTATCAAAATTGAAAATTAGAATACATTTGATATGCGCAGCCTGTTGCCTTGAGCTCATTCGGTACAATGGAGCAGAGACAGAGGCGGGGGTGCTGTGGATCTGGTACTATGAGTCAATATGGGCCTATGAAACGCTTCCAACAATATAGAGTAACTCTGGGGATTTCTAAAGAACAGATAGAACGGCATTGTTACTTGGGTAAAGGAAAACTACAAAACATTATTGAAAAGTGAATTATATTATAAGTATAACCAAATGTAAAAGTTTTTTTTTTTCTTTTACAGTTTATGTGGTTGAAAAAAGAAGCATATACTACACTAGTGGTAGTAGTAGACCTGTCTCGATAACAAATTTTGAAGTGCGCTATATCTTTGAAGTAAATATAAATGATAAACAATAATGATGAAATCAAACCATAAAGCAGAATTATCGCCCAAAAAGTATTCTAAAACTGTAAAAAAATATGAACTGCAATAAATAAATAACAGAATGCAGCACTTAAGTAATTACTTATTGCAGCACTTAAGTAATTACTCACTATAATGAGTCACAGAAGTTCACAATTCACTCTTCCACAGCTCAAATCTCATCATAGTACAGAAAAATAACCAAAATGTTCTAGTACAAAGGCAAAGTATCCGTGATAAATATTGACCCTCAAAAATTATTGTTCCATCTGTTATGTGTTGAAGTCCATATAGTAATTTTTGTGACAAGCCTAGGTAGTGGTAGTAGTAGTAGTAGTAGTAATAAAAGTAATCATAATAGTGTTAAACTTCTACTCTACTATATAATTTTCATTTCTTTTGGCCACTCTGTAAAAATAGTGTTAAATCCTCTTTGCATGTTGCATCATGGTGTTTTTATGTATTTTATTTACACGTATTAATGACAGTAGGCTCGTGTACTCTTGGTGGATTCGTCCCCTGATTACACTTGTAACACTGAAGCGGACATCTTATAATTACGCCTCCGCAGCTCTGTCTCAAATTAGCTCGTGTCTTCTGCTACTGCAAGAAAATCTCAGCACTTCTCAGGTAACTTTATCTCATCGTTTTACAACTATTGAAATACATTCAGACGAAACTTCATGGACTTGTCAAGTTGTAGGCGATATTTTAAAGACTGTCTGAGATTTCCCTGTAGGTTTGGCCCTCCTCTTTGACACTCTCTCATTAGTTAATAGTTTACCACATCACATTCTCAGCACTGACAGCTTGTAATTTCAAAGCCTTCAAAGCAAGTTTTGGGATAAGTTTGAGGAAGAAACTGGCTTGAGATGAATGCTAGAAATAAAGTTTGATTAAATGTACACCGTGTAACTTTTCTGGTGAGGATTCTTCCACTTGCAGAGTTCGACAGTACGGCATTAAATCTATCTTGCGTTTAGTCAGTTAGAGATGTGTATATCTTGGAAAAACGTGCATTCTTACTGTGAGTGGGCTCGCCTCTCCGCAGATCTGACCTACTGACGTGGTGGTGTCACAGAAATATGATATAAAGATACGTTTAATGGCACACTGTGGAACATTCTGAAAGAGAAATGGGTCATAATTATTCACCGCAATGAATTTTTAAGCACTTTTCACATCTCTCAGAGGCTTGAACAGTTTTGCTATCACGGTAAAGCTAACATGCTAACTTGCACCTGATTCTCGGACAATAGAACACTTTATAATTAGATGCAGACCGTAGCCTACACAGCAGACTTAATTTGACCTCAAGAGCTGTGTATTCAGTATATCTGTTCTGGGGCGAGAGCTGCTTAAGTACATGGCCCTTTAAATATTAGTAATTGTATCTGTCTCACCTTGTTGAACTTTTGTGCACGATAAGCAGAAGTTAATGCGTTGAAAAAGAGGCTTGTCAGAAGTAGCCATGTCTAATTGGATAATGATAGCTTATATATTTGGAAGGACAATAGCAACGATTAGACTGTCCAAGATCAGATCAATACGACTATAGAGCTGCAGTGTTACTTTGAATGCTAAGGAACAATAGGAAGCAAAAACACTGCCTTTTAAACTACAGAGATTTTGCTCTATAATAGTAGTACAATGTATTTTTTATCATATATACTACCAGTAAAAAGTTTGGGCGCATACTCATTCAGTGTTTGGTTTTTTTTTAATCTTACTATTTTCTATATATGGAATTATGTATCAAAGAAAAAATTGAATAATAATAATTCCATATATCTTACATCATGTATTTGATGTTTGTATCTAAAATGTAGAAAGTAGTAAAAATTAAAAACATTGAACATTGAATGAGAGGATGTGTCCAAACTTTTGACTGGTAATGTACATATTTTTTTTTTTTTTTTAAATATTTCTATTCTTTTATTGGCAAGTGAGCACGCAACTCCACTGTACTGATATAAATTTCATCAAGACTTTCCAAACTCACTGAAAGTTCTGTTTTATTTATTAGCCCAAGAGGTGGACAAATAATGCCCCAGTCAGTGCTTTTACTCTTAAACATTTCAGGGTCTGCTGCGTATCTCTGTATTTCTTTGCCTGGAATAGTCCACAATATGGCATTAAAAGTATCCATGACATAAGCAGCCAGAGTTTCAAGACAGATCTGTGGAGTGGCGACCCATTTACAAGGTATTTTCATAATAGAAAATGTGTAATTGAATAAATACATGTTAGATACATTTAATGACATACTGTGGAACATGCAGGCAAAGCAGTAACATCTTGATAATGGAAAAAACTCCACAGGGCGCCTTTAAACCATCACTGCCACATTCAAGTGTAAAGTCTTATTTGAAATGCATATATGAAGTTTCCTGTAGTGTTTATGTGTGCGGGCCCTGCTTT
The DNA here is from genome assembly GCA_019594935.1 of Periophthalmus modestus. Classification (NCBI taxonomy): domain Eukaryota; kingdom Metazoa; phylum Chordata; class Actinopteri; order Gobiiformes; family Gobiidae; genus Periophthalmus; species Periophthalmus modestus. Next base: position 6,725,464 of record JAIEZT010000198.1, read on the forward strand.
AAGCTATGAGGCGTTGTAATAACCTAATTTCACTGGGCTGTCGACAAGTGCAGTGAAGTATATAATAATTATCAGCAGCACTCTGCCTTGTTGTTCGCTCCACATGGATTCACGTGGCTAATTAAGCCTGCGTTTCTGAGATAAGAAAACACACATCTTCATCTAGTTTATGTACAAACAGCTTGGACAAATGTGCATGTTAGTCACAGCTAAGCTAACATGTTAATACGGTGCTTCTTCCTGATTTTGCACTGGTGTAGTGAGATAATATGTACTATGTTGTTTTTGCATCCCTTAAGATTCTCCATATATTATTTCTTACAGCTATTTATTTGCTGTGAACACATAAAGACTGTATTGTATACCTATATATGTATATATGTGTATGTGTATATATATATATATGTGTGTGTGTGTATCATATATATATATATGATACATACATTCATTACACACACACACACACACACACATATATATATGTGTGTGTATATATATATAATATGAACAATACCATACCTCAACGCTACTGGGGTTTAGTGTTTCAAACACGACTTTGATACTAAGGGATAGACTCGACACTCAATATCGATTCCGATACCACCATGATAATAAAAAACAAAAAACAAAACACTGTTTATTTAGACAATATAATGTGATTTTCAAATTTAAATAATAGTACTTTCATTTATATTCCCATGTGGTCGTATATCTGTGTAATCCCTCATCATCCAGGTAGGTTTCATAGTGGTCCATGGGTGTATACTAACGTAGTTTATGCTCAAAATCATTCTAAAGATATTCAGGAAAGAGTCTTTTCTGTCCTATGAATGTGACTTTTTTAGTACTGATACCTGCTCAAATGAGTGTCTAGTTTTGATACTAGTTTTAGTCTCGGGTTACACTGCAGCAACTGGGGAACCCTCGTCTTGCCTTAAAAGTGCAATATGTACATTTTCTGGTGGAGGATATATACCTGCTTGTTTCCATTGAAATGTTATTGCTTTGTCTGGAATGATCCACAGTATGGTATTAAACCTATCTATGTTGGATTTATTTTATTACCGGTGTTTTTCTTGAAATACGTGAATTATTACTGTGAACAGAGTTGTCTCTCCACAGATCTGACCTGAAACTTGGCGAGATGGCGTCACTTATCACTAAAGCAATAACTCCTCCATGGCTACAAGTCGGTGACAGACCTTCAATAAACATTACATAGTGCAACTTTAAACCAAGCGTTAGATGTAGAATTAACCAATACTGTGCATACTTTTTTAGGATGATGGGGCAAACTAGAGTAACAGAAGGAAACCCACCCGCCAAGCTTCAGATCAGTGAACAAACGCTCTACCAACTGAGCTCCTGTCACAACTAGATATTTTTCCAACCTAACCTCCATTTAAAAAAAAAATTAATAAAAAAAAGTATTACAAAACCATATGTTCAGTTACATCACTGCATCATTTGACATGTCTTGCCTCTTGTCATCTGTCATCATCTTTACAAGTACCGCCCCCCTCCTTCTTACACATATACTTACACACACATATATACAGAATACCCGTAGATTCACACTTGCTTGCGCATTCTGGCCCCGCGGCTGCTAAATTATAGATCACAGCTCAGCCCGACCATCTTACTGAAGTTCAAAGCATCTCTCTACTGTACCTACCCCCTCTCTACCCACTCACGTGCTAGCTATCTATTCCCCACAGCTACGCTCCTATACGCGCAGAATATAGAAGGCTAGAGGGGGGAGGGGAGTTTCGGTATCGGGGCGGAGAGCGTGGGAGGACAAGATGAAGAGTTGTAAGGGAGAAAAAGGTGCACACACAGACCCAGGCATCGAGGAGGAGAGAGATAGAGAGAGATAGAGATGGAGGAGAAGACTTCATCGCATAGAAATCTGCTGACGGGTGAATTTCAGTAACAAGGAAATACTCACAGGAAGTTATAATAGAAGTGCGTGCAGGGAGAGTGGAAGTTGTCGAGAGGAGTCAGCGCTGCATAGGCCTAGTGCTACCTTTTCTGTGATCTGCCTCGCCTCTCCACAGATCTGCCCTGCTTGTCTTCATAGAAATAAGTTTAATGCCATATAGTTTGGAACATTCCACAGACACCACTGGAAAAGTTACACAGTGCATCTTTAAGTTAAAATATGATAAATACAAAAAGTGCAATATATAATGTAATCAACTATTGTGGTATTATTAAAAGTTGATTTAGCAATTATATAGTAATCTCTACAAGCTCAGAGATAGAAATAAAAGTTCTCAAGCAGGAGCAACAGTAACTGAAATTGTAATAGTTTGATAAGCAGACTAGTTAAAGGTGCAGTATGTAACTTTCTGGAGAATCAATTTCAAGACATTCTCCATGGAGATGAATATGTTTTATGCCGTACTGTGGAAAATTCTAACCAAATGAACAACATCGATGGTCAGTGTGGATCTTTCTAATGGAGAAGCCGAGAGTCAGTCCGTCAGTCGACATGTGGTTTGGAGCAGAGTTCAGACTTTGGAGGGAATTTTCATATCTTCCAGCTGCTGTAAATTTTGTACTTTTCCACCAGTCACGTGTCAGTTTGTTGCTGTTTTATGTTTATAATACTATGTCTATATATAAAACATGAACAATAATAGTTTTCTTAGTTTATTATTTGACTAGTTAGTGAATTATTTCTGTTCTGTTTTTGTAATATATCAGACTATGGTCCAAAATGCTACACCTCCAGACAGAGCATCTTCAACATCATGAACCACATTTTTTCCCCTGTAATTGAGTAAAATGTGTCTTGTACAGTACAGATATATTGTATAAGCGGCTCATGAGGCCAACGTAAGACTGCTGTGTTCTGTCTGCATCTAATTACAAATCTTTTTATTGTCCAATAATCAGCAAGTGTGCTGTTAGCAAGCTAATTATTTCTAACTTTATTGTCACGGTAAACTCCACTTTTGTATCAGAAACTTGTGACACGTTTTTATAAACTCATCACTTAATAGTTAGGTTGATCTGAATGTACAAGGTAAGTGAGGAATAGCTGAACCACTGCTGTTTAAAATTAATACTTTAGTTTTTTACATTTTTAAGACAGTTTAGGTCTTATTGTTTCTTTTCACTGACCATCAAAACCATTAACCATTTTATCTGTATATTTGATTTTTATTGACTTTTATATGAAGCACTTGGTCAGCTGAAGTCATAAATGTGCAGTATAAATAAACTTAAAATACATTTTATATGTGACAAAAAGTATATATTGTAATTAATTGATTGCATAAAAAATAATTACAATAAATAATAAACATTGCATTGTGACAGACAGACCCACTTTCCATTACAAGTGCTAAGCCATATAACTATTACATCTGATACGCCATAGGCAGTTGAAGACAGCTTATCCCAGGTGTGTTTTAGCAGATAATATATCAGTAATCTGTAGACAGGAGGAGAGCGTGAAACATGGCCTCTAGGGGGAGTAATGGAGGAGAGAGGGGGGATGTTTATAAAGTGGTTTGACAGGGCCGCTGTTCTGTTCTGAGACACGAAAAAGCATTATTTCATCTGGCAGGTCTGACTGTTACCTACCTGCTATCTGACGCAAAGTATACCCCCAGAAAAATAATACATGAAGAGCTTAAGATGTATATGTGTGAAAACAGTTTGAGTTATGATAAAAACGATACCCAAACGTGAATTACTTTTTTTTTTTATTTGACGAAACAGTTGATACTTTGCAGCTGGGGGTGTTCTGCTTGGGTGTTACCATGCTAATGCACACATTAGCAAACCCTGCAAAAAAGTTTTAAGATTGTCTGAAAGCTCAAGACAAAATACAAAATGGATTTAAACAGCACATTTTCAGGAGTCTGTGATCAATGCGAGTGTTAATGGTTCTGTTTAGGAGTTTGATTTTCAACATGAGAGTGACTAACTGAAAAACGATAGGCTAATGATAACTGGCTGGTGACTGTAATTTTATGTGAGAGACTTTAAAAGGAGAAATCAGCTCACCAGTTATAGTTCCAAGTAAGTTAAAGTTGTTAAAGCTCAGATTAAAGGCTAATTTGAGTAACAGAGCTTCAGACAGAGCAGAGCCTACAGTTAGCATATTGACGACATCAGCCTCAAAATATCATTAGAGGTTATGCAGATGACATCACAACAATATTAATTTTTGTAACGAGTAGCACCATTATATGAGTGTACGGTGAATAATGACATTTCCTTCAGTAAGAGCCCAAAACACGACTAAAATGTGAACGAGCTGCTACAATCTAATAACAAATATACACGTCTAGAACTCTAAATATTTACTTTGTACCTGACATTTATAAAAAGTAAATGAAGTCAACAGTAGAAAACCAAGTTAACAGTTAGCTAAACAACAGGGACACTGCAGACACACAAACCGATAAGTTGAACTGAAGCTTTCTCTCCTTAAATAAGATGTTTCTGAGTTTTTGTGTTGAGGATATTAATTGTTGTGGGCGAGTTGACATGTCCTTTATCTCCCCTATTGTTAGGGGACTCGGCATTTTGTCGGGGGCTTAACGTTCTGTGTCAGTCAAAGCTAACTAACTGCTGCGTGCTGTATTTCTATGGAGAGTGAGCTCATTTCATAAGTGCAAGATGTAATTACAGCAAATGTTAAGGTCCAGCACATTGACAGTATGTTTTTTGATCTATTAAATACAGTTAACTTATTACCTTTATTCATTTTTTACTATCCTTTTACCAAGCCTCGATAGCAAACTTATCCCAAAACCCTAAACTTACCTGTTCCTAAACCTGACCCTAACCTTAACCTGATCATGAAAAAATATACAGTGGTCCCTCGCTGTATGGTGGTTCACTTTTTGTGGTCTCGCTGTTTTTTTTCTGATTTTTGTGTGTGTGCAGATTTGCATGCTTTTTTTTTTTTTTTTTTTTTACAGTGCAGTACAGTTCTGCGTCCTGATTGGCTGAGGGATGTGCCGTGTCTCCTGTATTTATTCTATTAACAATGAATATTATTTATTATACTATGTTGGATACTTTATTGACTTTCTTCATAATGATATTGGTTCCTAGTTGTTATTGCGGTACAGCACATTTGAGTGAAAATGAATAAAGACAAGCTGTAACTGTCCTGCTGTGATGGTCTATTTAAGCAGGACAAGGGAAGGTAGAAGTTACACGGCTGTAGGGGGCGCCATTATGGAATAAATGAATCTTGGGTTCATCACATAAAGAAGCAGGAAAACACATAAGGACGACAAGGATGCTAAAAGGGTTGTAACTGCAACAAGACCATCGTGCGGATGGAGTCTGCTTTAGCTTTGTGAATCAGTGACTGCAGGAAAACGAACATTACACTGGATACCAACATGATCCGCGCAAAAGCTAAAACACTTTACGACACACTACAGACGAAGAGGCGCCAGGACGAAGAGGCGCGGTCAGAGGAATTGTGAAATAACACAAGAGTCACTATTAATCATTTCTTATGTGTCCAACCTTACAGGTTGATCATTAAAATTACATTTGTTACAGTATTTCTAAAAGCTATATTTTTTTATTTACAACACAGTGTAGTATTTGGTTTCATTCTATAATACTTACTTCATTAATAATACTGTACTTATTTTAAAAAATCTACAAAGGGTTTGAACTTTGAAAGTCTCTAAACAAGAGGGAAATGTGAGAAAATGTTAATGCCTGAGTGAGAAAAGTGTATAAAGTGTGTGGTGAGGTTTTTTTTTACAGCTTTAAAACATATATAATAATTGTAAAAAAAAATAAAGTTTTCTAATTGGCTGATTTCATTTATCGCAGGTTATTTTTGGAACGTAACCCCTGTGATAAATGAGGGACCACTGTAATGTCAAAAATCAGCATAACCACTAACACAAAGTAAAACTGAATGTGTTGTATATTTTTATTTCTAAATTCAGCGGGTGGGTTGCCCTGTTTGTAGCTAACATGCTAGCTAAGCTCCAAACAGTGGGAATGTTGAGGAGCATTTTATCAAATCAAATCACATTTATTTTACATTTATTTTTTAATGTTTTTTTCTTTTTGCATAATTTAAAGTTTATTAAATACTCGGTGTATAATAGCAGCTGTAAAAATCTTGAGTTTATTTTAATTGATGTGTTTTAGCTTTTTTTTAAATTCAGCTAAATATGACGCTATAAAGCGAGCTCTCATTTGCATCAAGAATAGATAAAAGTGCTTGTTAAAATTTGGCAACCTTTAATGATGATGATAAGTTGATTTTAATTCGTTGTCATTTGCCACGCTTTCGAGCAAATTAGACGAAGCCAAGCAGGTTAATTACTAGTTTACCCTGGTCATGGTAATCTAATTTGATAAAAATTACAGAAGGGCCAGAACGGTGCCTTGTGGAGGGCCAAGATTGGATGTAATCTTCATGTATTAATGTCTTAATTTCAGCCTATTTAGGTTCAATACTGATTTTATTACTAATTACCTTCAAATTAGAGACTCATTTGTGAATTAGATGAGAAAATCCCTTGTCATTAAGCTTGTCTGTTATTTTAATTTTGCCAGAATAATTTAAATTTGAATAATAATTTATGTTCTTGTGTTGCTAAAGGAGGGTCTTTCCACCTGCTTTTCTCCATGGAGATATTCTTACGTTGATATAATGTTCCAATTTTGACATTAAACTTCTGATCTACTTCCGCAGGTGATTTCACTTGGCTACAGGTCAGATCTGTGGAGGGGCAAGTCCACTCACAAGTTTTGAAGGTAGTCTTTGCAATAATAGCACGTGTAACTGAAAAAAACAAAAAACACGATAGATAAGTTTAATGCCATACTGCAAAATCCCATCAGAGAAGTTACAGAGTCCATCTTTAAATGATAAAAAGGATTAATGTGTAAAGATTTATTCTATTTGGGTGCGACGTAAGTGCAGTAAAAACACTAAAAAACCACTGGACGTATCATCAGTAGAAAAGGCTCCACAGTGCGAGTTGTTGTCGCGGTAACCATCTGAAGGCTGGAGGCAGGGGCCCTTTGAAGGGTCGACACTGCGCCTCTGGCTTTATCAGTGCTGGCGTCTGACTCTGAGCATCACAACCCTGCAACGGGAGAGGAAGGGAAACGAAGGGAGGAGGAGGGAGAGAGGTAGGAGAGGAGGAGGTCTGAAGCTGCGTGTCCACGGCACAAATTACCTCGGCCGTGATAAAGACGCTTATAAATAAAAGGTATTATTACTACGAATCTCTCAAATAACACGGGTCGTAGGTCTTAGTTTGAGACAAGGGCAAAGATTAAACTAACTTTTACAATGCTGTCTTACAATTGTTTATTCCCCACATCGTGTAGTGCGGCCTCCCTAATTCTTTTAAGACAAAGCATAAATAAAACATGCAGCGAACACCGGGCATTAGGCAGTGAACACACTTTACAAAAGATATGGATCAGAAGAATTTTTGTTCACAACATTTACATGCATCATTACCTTCCAGTCCACCAATCATACTCGAAATGTTACACCGCAAATGATCCCAATCTCACTGTTTAATGTTGTCTTATTCATTATATATTTGCTTTTAAATTATGGGTTAAGTTAATTAATTCTGTGGTAGAAGTGCTACTTTTTTCAAAATATTCTTGACAGATTTCAAACTTAAGACTGATTTTATGACATTGGCTCTACTGACATAGTAATTTATGCAATAACGTAATGATATTTTTTATGCGTTATTAAAATAGTTGTAATATATTCAGACATAGACTCCCCCCCTCCAGACGCTCCACCCAGCTCTACCCGGGCTTTACACGGCAAACCAGGAGACCAACAAAGAACTCGAGTGAATCGATTTAACCTTGCACATAAAGAACGGGCATTATTCTCATTCTGGTCCATACAAACGTTTTCATCGGTGTCACTCATGGTTATAGAAGTGCGGACAAGAAATCTAAAGAGCCCAAGAAAATTATAGCCATTTAGAAGTGGTTGCCAGATGCCAGGAAAAGTTTCAGCAAATTGCAGGTGAACTTTGGTGAACTACATCATACGGCAAAAGCTATTATTATTGCATCGTCCACATGCTAGGAACATGGACTCAGGCAAGCAGTGTGTCAGAGAATATGGATTTTATTTTTGAAAAGGTTGGTAGTGCATAAGTCACTTTTTCCAATAACATATTTTTAGTAGTTTTATTCCAATATACTATATACTTCTTGTAACTTCTGCTACTAATGTTTGACTGCTCTACCCATCTCCAGTGTTTTATTCAAATTGTTTAAAAGTGATTATCCCAGCAATACCTAATCAGTAGTTTAGTTTTTCTCCAAAGAGTATACTTTGTAAGTAGTACTTTTTTGACAATATTCAACCGTGCTTGCTTTCCATAATGCAAATTTATAAAAGCAGTGTACCAGATTTTTACCGTCTTAAAAATGTGAAAAAAAAAAAAAAAGTTATTCCTCGCTTTTTGTAACATTGATGAGTTTGTAAGGGCATTTTGCAACTTTCAGCTAAAAACAACTAGCATGCAAACAGTGCATCAGCCTTACATTTTAAACTGTTTGTAATGGTCCAAATTTATTCCGCACTTTTCTTACCACGTTCCTACCAATTATTACCAATTATTCACCTTGATGAGTTTGTAAGCACATTTTACAACATTAAGCTAACAACAGCTAGCATGCTAACAGCGCCTCAGCCTTACATTTTAAACTGCTTGTAACGGTCCAAAGTTATTCCCCACTTTTCCCAAGACATTCCTACCATCCTAATTATTCACCTCGATGAGTTTGTAAGCGCACTTCACAACAGCTAGCATGCTAACAGCGCATCAGCCTTACTTCCCGCTTTGATGAGGATAAAAATTGATATATAATTAGATGTAGACAGCACACAGTGGCCTCATTTTGACCCTAAGAGCTGCTTTTTCAATACATTTCTACTGGGGCAAAACAAACTTTACTTTAAAGACATTGCGTATACCGCCCCTTTAAGTATTATCACATTTTTTACAGTGTACATTCTCTATCAGTTCGTATTTTCCTCATATGCGTCCTCTCCAGCAGACATCGCACTTGCCGGCATTACAAACAGCCTCCTATTATACCCATATTCCCCTGGCTTGCACACAGCTCATGACTGATAGCTGATTTTGTGATAGTAACTTGTCCATTTTGACAAAAGCCTGGCAGGGCGCGCTCAGGGATAAGTCTGTCTATTTACACGATGAGCCATATTTCCTCTGATAGTGGCAGCTTTTAGATAGCGGCTTCCTGTTGATAAGACTCATCCTCTCCGTCACGCTGCCCCCGAGTCCATGTGAAATCTGTACACACTTTTGATATATTTGATTGTTGGTGTAATCACTCATGTAGAATTCCTCTATTTTGTCCATTACTTAAAACTGGAGGGGGAATACGTGTGACAGGTATTCATGTTTTTCTAATTCTGACTTGTTTTGCTGGGATACTACCTGCTGTAAATATTTATCACAGTTTTACATCGATTAAGTGTCAGTGTAAGAAGGGAAGTCGAAAATTAAAGTACAAAAATACTGCTAGGAAGTAGAGGCGGTTAAAAAACAGATAGCTCTACCTATGTGAGCAACAGAGGCGGCGCTACTGTTCGGGAAGTGTAGGCGGTCTCCTCGGGTCCCGGAACCTGGAGGGAGGATCTGATTGTCAAATACATTTTATCTGTCAAAGCATTTCCCCCTTTCACATTAGAATGGTTTAATGCGTGAGTGCACAATTGAACAACTGGACTTGTTCTTGCTGTGAGGGGTGAGGACGGCTGTGTGGTGAGGTAGGCAAAAACACATCTCTTGACTGTACTTTTCTAGCTGTATTATAGACATAGCGCAGTGTTAAATCATATTGTACACCATTACACACTGCCCACCCCTGGACTCGTTACAAGAAAGCCAGTCTCCAAAGGCTGCAGGTGGCTTATAATGATGCTTTACTGGTGCTCTTGAGGAGGCCACGATGGAGTAGTGCGACTGAGATGTTTGTCACTACACGAGCCAACACTCTGCAAGCTGTACTAAGAAAAGCTATTATTATTGCATCGTTCACATGCTAGGGACATGGACTCAGGCAAGCAGTGTGTCAGAGAATATGGATTTTATTTTTGAACTTTCATTTTTTTTAAAGAACTTAAATGTACAGTTTTATTTGCAGACTGAATAAGTCAGAAAATGAAATAACAATGTCACTCACAAGCATAAGATTTAGTGCAGTTCGTTATCAGTCCAAGATGTGGATACACTGGTGTCGCTGTCTTTTTAAAATGTAGATGTTTAGTGTTTGTATTGTCCGAAATAAAGATGAATTGATACAGCTACCGATCAAAAAGTCTGTTCACAGAATCAATGTTCTGGTCCACATTTAGACCATCTTGATGCATGAACGAGCAGTGAATGCATTGAATGTGTATTAATGACCTGTATATTAATTGTGTCTAGACACATGACCAACCAAAATATCGTTGTTTGTGCTGTTCATACCTACATAATAATAACCGGACGGGGAGGCAGGGAGACAACGAGCTGCTGAACCTTACGCACAGAAAAGTAGTCCCACTGGAAGGCTTGAAGGGGCGTTACTGTCAACAGCCTCGCTCCGATTGGCTCCTTGGTTGCTATGATACTCACGGTTGAAATTCCAAATATGGAACTCAGCTCTCAGTTCGACCCTATAACCACTAGACTCGATGAGCTTCATTTGACTGGAGCCGAACACTATGGGGGACGTCACACTCCCTCAGTCCACTTCTTTACAGTCTATGGACCTTCCTCATTTGTCACCATCATGTTGAACAAAATCACACTTCTCTCACCTCAAATTAACAGCGTTCAGTGTTTCACTCATTGATTTGCAGTTTTTCGGTCCCCTACATTCCTCCTTTCTTTTTTTCCCCAGAAGCAGACATATTTGTTTTGATAGGGGCGGACCACGCATGTCCCTGATCGACTAATCCACTTATCAATGGCGTGTATCCTGGATCTTCATCTTCATCTTATAACAACAACAATAACTTATACTTTTCTTTTTCTTACAAAAACTCTGCCCAAATCCAACATGATATTTCTCCAAAGAAGAGGCTGTAAAATAGATTCAAACAGGATTTTATTTCTCTGCTGGCCCAAAGTGTCTGTGTGTAACGCACTGTGCAGCTCAAAGTCACTGTGCACTAAATTATAGCACTCAGACGGCGCCTACACTTCAAAGTTTGTTTTGGCTTTGTCTGGCCTGCTTCAATACAGCAATACAAAGAGGAGACTGTGACCCACAATGAGCTTAACACATCTGAAATAACATTAGACTATACTGGTGAAGAGGTGTCTATGAGCCACTTGTCCTGGGTTGGGTTTGGCCCAATTTAGTCTTGATTTAGACTTGCATGATTTGTGCCTTTTCCAGTCCTGATTTTCAAATTTCAAATCAATGACTTGTCTTACTCACAGTGAGAACAGTAAACATAACTTATACTCAACTAAGAGTACTGTTACTTCAGAATATTATTCCTCAAGTAGACGCAAAAGTACACTGTAGAAAATACTGTGAAGTACAATCTATTAACATGTAAGTATGTATTACCAAACACATTTTGAAGATTGGTTGCTTTAGTTTGGCAGAATCGTATAAATGTTGATAAATGGCATCGACTAAAGGTGCTGAGCTCAGGTCATTGTCTATTATGGGCAAATGACTTTGAGATTAAGGTTTTTAATGTGCTTTTCTATAATAATTGCCTGTAATTAACTTCTAATCTATGCAGTATATATATCTGTATCTTTATAACTTGACTGCACTTTATATATAAGGCATTCAGCACTGATTAGTGTCACTAGGAGACACATTTCCAGGCAAAATCTTCAATTATACATTATAATATACATTATAATTGGGACAAAAACTGTGTTGTATTGTGAGGGTACAGCTAAATTATAACATACAAAATCATTAAAGTTAAAACATACGCAAAACAATATTTAAAGTATCTATTAAAATGTATTTTTGTTTATTATTAATAAAAAAACCCAATTAAGTAGTGGCTGTAGTGATAGCTGTAATTGGTGATTGGCACAACAATTCAAAAAGACTCCACCTTCACATTCATTAATATTAACAAATATTTGAATAGAGTACAATTATTTACAACCATGTCTTACAAAATACATGTGCATTACACTGGGTCAAGATAATGCACATAAGATAAGATACATAAGATAAGATTGAAAACATGGGTCCTAACTGTGAGCAGGCTTGCATCTCCACAAACCTGACTCTGGCCTGGAGGAGGTCCTTTTCCTTCTTGTTTCTAAGGAAATATTGTTTCTTTGGCTGTAATATTCCACAGTTAGGCACAAAACGTATCTATCTCCATGGAGAATGTTCCGCAATATGGTTTTAAGAGTTTCCATGGAATCATGTAGGAGACGAGCCATGTTTTAAAGTTAAGATCAAGAGATGAATAGAAACTTTACAGTTACATGCTGCACCTTTTAAATGATTTTTTGAATAAATGTAACACACATTATGGAGTAAAAAATACTGATGTAAAACTGTGCAACCAAAACTGTTGTGTACATTAAGTGGCCATGTGCAGCGAGTGGAAAAACAGCAAGTAAGGTCATTGTAAATTATGTAAACATTTGCTGACACAGAAATAGCTGTAAGACATCGCATTCAATTAAAACTCGCTCCGATTCTGCTTGTCTTTCAAAACGAATATATCCAGCCTTTTTGTGCATGCTTCATATTCTCACAATAGGCCTTCCCTAACAAAGCTGTTGCACCAAATTAGTTTTATCTGCTTGCAACAGAATAGTAATTGAAGCTTCCTAAAAAGTTTCCTAATAGTAAATCATGTTGTCCCCTGGTGCTCCACCCTCTAGTCTGTGATATTGCTTTGTAAGGTGCCTTCAAATCCTGGTTTGTAGCACAGAGGTGGGAATCGTGTCAGCAAAATGACAATGAAGATAAGAGCAAAAAAAAAACACAGAGCTCCAAGTTTTCTGCTGAGGAAGAACAACTAAATTAGACCTAAATGTACACTGAGGTGGAAATGGTTCACACTGGGCAGCTTAACTTCAGCTGTAGTGAAGTGCATTGCCCAAGGACACAATAATAGTAGGAGCACAAGAGTAAACCAGCAGCCCTACAGTTATACAGTTATACAGTGAGCGCAGTACCACCTGAGCCACTTACAGCCTTATTCCAACATCTCTGACAGTATCATTCATGTGTTTGCAAATGCATCAAAGCATACTACTACTAGTGCTACTACTACTGTTACTGCTACTGCTACTACTACTACTACTACTACTACTGCTGCTACTACTACTGCTACTGCTGCTACTACTACTGCTACTGCTACTACTACTACTGCTACTACAACTACTGCTACTACTACTACTGCTACTACGGTTACTACTGCTGCTACTACTACTCCACTACTACTACTACTACGGCTGCTACTACTACTGGTATTGCTACTACTACTACTACTACTGCTACTACTGCTACTATTGCTACTACGACTGCTACTACTACTGCTACTGCTACTACTTGCTACTACTGCTACTACTGCTACAACTGCTACTACTACTACTACTACTACTACTGCTACTACTACTACTACAATTTCTGCTACTACTACTACTACTACTACTGCTGCTGCTATTTATACTACTATTAGCAGTACTACTGTTTCTATAATTTTCCTCTTGGAAGAGGACTAGACCTAAAAATGCACTGAGGAAGAAGCAGCGACCACTACTACTTCGACTATACCCTTACCACTGCTCCCCCAACAACTACTACTACAACTACAATTTTTTCTAAGATAAGAACAGAAAAACACAGAGCTCAGAGTTTTGTGCTGAAAAGGGACTAAATTAGATCTAAAAATACACTGAGAGAAGACGTAGCATTTTGATGAAGCCATAAGTTTAAGTGTTTTTTTATAGAATAGGATGAGTAATTAGCACGGCGGTAATGGCATCAAAGTGTCTCGCTAGCAGGAATGTGACACCATATCAAGTGTCAACAAAATGCTTATGTTTGAAATGAATCACCACAGCCATAAATCTTCTCTTCTTCTTTCATGTTATTAAGCCAAATGTGTCTTTCCCCAGTTCAGATGTTTTGTATGAGCAGCTCTCGAGGTCGAAGTCCTCTGTGTGCTCTCAGCATCTAATCATGAAGCATTCTTACCCTCCACGAACCAGGAAATTAGCTGTTAGCATGCTGTTGTGGTTAGCATTACTGTGATGCAAAACTCCAGTCGGGCCTCTAACTAACTGTGGTGAATAATTCAGATGCTTGGAGTGCATAAGCTAAGTGAGGAATAACTCTGGACTTTTTCACGTTTTTTTTAAAAAGAAATCTCAGGGATAGCGTCTTTAACTTCGTTCTATACATCTTATTTACTATCCCGCCATTATAATCTAGAAATGCTACTTTCATTGTTTAACTTCTAGACCTATAAATTGAGATAGTTGTGTTTGAACTCTGAGGTAGTACTGATTTAAACCTATCTTAGACTATATTTAGACCTGGATTTGGTTTGGTCTTGGCTTAAAATTTTGTTAAATATTTGAATCACTAATGTACTTCTGTTACACTGTTGCAACTACTACTCAGTTACATTACTCATCATGAAAACTCATATAAATACACAAATGAATGCATTATTTAAAGGTAAAGGGGTATAAAGGGCCATTATGCAAAACTGAACATTGGAAAAATTTTTTCTACCATGTTATAACCTTGTTCCCTCATCAATAACATGTCTGAAGTGCTTTTATTTGTCATCCATACATGTTTGAGTAATCTAGCGATCTCTCTCGGGTGCTACTCGATTAGCAGTACGATTCTGTCCACAAACCTACTTTACCCCTGCTCCCACACGACAATTCTCCATAAATATACAGAAGAATAATACAAAACTGTGCACAACAACTTGACAAAAAAGAGGGAGTGACTTAGCTTAGAGAGCAAACGGATGAGTGTTTAAAATGAAAGTGAAACTATAAAACATGTTAATACAGTGTTTTCGGCAAATGCAGACAAACAATAAAATGTAACATGGTGATGTAAATATGTCATGTGTTAGCTGTTAATACCCCAAAGAAGTAAAAATACACCCTAAAAAGAAATATTAAATATGAAAGTCCATATTTTCTGTTGAAAGTTTCATTGTTTTTGCTTATTTCACCTCTCACTCTCCTCCTACTGTATCTCAAATATGCCCTTAACACTGTACTGAACATGTCCTCTCCTCCGCGCGCCGCATCGATCTACCCGTCGCCATGGAAACAAACCCTGTCCATCAGCGTGACATTTTTCGGCATTTTCAAGCGCTTTCTGACCCCCCTCCTCTCTCCCCTCTCTTTATCAGTACTGTACAACTAATATGTACTCACTCAAGCTTGTACACAAAACCATTGTGCTTCATTTAAAAGCAAAGGTCACTTCAAATTGGCGGAGTGGGAGTTGGACCTTTTGATAGTCCTGGTTCAGTCGTTTAGTCCAGGTTTAGTTCTGATTCAAACCTGTTTCTCTTCTGGCTTAGACCTCCTTTGATTCCTCTTTAGTGCTTTTTGTTCTTTGTAGTGATTTAGGGCAGATTTGTGTACTTGTTTTCACAAAGCATAGAGAAAGTAAAGCTACTACTACCACCATTACCATCACAACTACAACTACAACTACCACTACCACCACTACTATTGCTACTACTACTACTACTACTACTACTACAGTCACTACTACTACTACTATGCCATTACTACCACCACTACTACTACTGCTCCTCCTACTACTGCTACACTACCACTACTACTACAAAAACAACTACTACTACAATCACTACCACTACCATTACTACAACAACTACTAATACTACTACAATCACTACCGCTACTACTACCATTACTACAACAACTACTACTACAACTACAATTACTACCACCACTCCTCCTCCTCCTACTACTACCACCACAATTACTACAACTACTACAATTGCTACCACTACTACTACTGCTCCTCCTCCTTCTACTACTGCTACTATTACCACCATTACTACTACCGTTACATCAACAACAACTCCTACTACAATCACTATCACTACTCCTACCATTACTACAACAACACCAACAACTACTACAACTACAATTACTACCACCACTCCTCCGCCTACTACTATTACTGCTACTTCTACTACTACTGCCATTACTACAACATTGTTGCTACTACAACTACAATTACGACCACTCCTCCTCCTACTCCTACTACTACTGCCATTTCTACAACAACAAATACTACTACTACTACAATTATTACCACCAGCACCGCCACCACCACTACTACTACTACTGCAGTTAGTACCAACACTACTACTGCTACTCACCCTACCGCCATAACTACTACTTCTACTACTAGTAATACAACTACTACTATTACTTATACTACCATAACTACATCTCCTACTAATACTACAAATACCTCCATCACTACCGCTAAGTTCTTGGGCGTCAGTTAAAAGTATCAGCCCTTCTTTTTGTGAGAGTTGGATCTTTTGCTCGAGAGAGACGAGAGAATAGAGGGTGGATAGGTTTCTTGGTGCTTTCAAATACAAAATAAATTAAGAGGTGAAATCTTGCCCGTATTTTACTTTAATAATTTTGCTACCTTGAATACAAATTGGACTTTTTTCCTTGGATAAACCTCTAAGGAAAGTGATGCATATTAATCGCTTCTTATTAGCTATGAGACTTATCAAATTATGCCATAAAACAGTCAATTTTGTTCCTCCCTGCGGGCCCAGCCAGTTGTTTTTCTCCAAAGTTGTTTTTTTTTTTCTTTTCTTTGCGATCAGGGTCCTTTGTCGCAGTGTGCAAAAAGATTGAATACATTTGCAAGCTGCCAGTTCAAATGTGTTAAATTACATTAGCACGATTGTTTATACTTCAGACACTCAGATATTTAGTTTTAATTTCTCTGCCATATTCATTTTGAGAGATGTCCTGCTGTTGCTCAATGGGAATAAAAATCATCGGTTGAGCGTTCAGATCAAATCCACAGGTTGGCGGTGCGATTCCAGCTCCCACAGATGAGTGCTGTCGTTGTGTTCTTGGGCAAGACACTTAACCCACCTTGTAGTACCAAACATACATTGCCTGGCCAAAAAAAAAAGTTGGATCAACTCAGCAAAAAGGTCCGAGATTTAACTCAGCAAATAGGTACAAGCCTCCTCCAGTCTGTGCTCAAGGAATGACCAGGTTATTTCTTGAGCACTTGATTTTTCTTCCCTGATGGTACGAGTATATTCTAAGATGACAATGACAGGATTTATCGGGCTCAAATAGTGAAAGAGTGGTTCAGGAGCATGAGACGTCATTTTCACACATGGAGCCTCCACAGAGTCCAGACCTTAACCCCATTGAGAATCTTTGGGATGTGCTGGAGAAGCTTTGTGCAGCGTCAGACTCGACCATCATCAATGCAACATCTTGGTGAAAAATGAATGCAACGCTGGATGGAAATAAATCTTGTGACATTGCAGAAGTGAAATCAAAACAGTGTCACAGTGAATGTGCCGTAATCAAAGCTAAAGGCAGAACAATCAAATATTAGCGTATATGACCTTTTTTTTTTTTTTTTTTTTTGGTGGTGACTTGTTTCTGACCAGGCAGTGTATTATTAATTGGTAAATGGTAAATGGTCACATTTTTATATAGCGCACTTTTCCACCTTGAAAGCACTCAATGCGTTTTACATCAAGGAACCGCTCACCCATTCACACACACGTTCATTTACCAGGGTACACAGACACTGGGGGCAAGGTGGGTTAAGTGTCTTGCCCAAGGACACAACGACAGCTGGAATTGCACCACCAGCCTGTGAGTTAGTGGATCTGACCGCTCAACCAATATGTTTATGTCGAAAGTGGGATTTGAACCGCCAGCCTTCGGATCAGTGGACAAACACCTTAACCAACTGAGCTACTGTCTTGATAATCAGATCAGGAAATGTTCTGTTAGCATGCTAGTTGTCATTAGCTTTACCTTCATGGCAAAACTCTATTTTGGTCTCTGAGAGTTGTGAAAAGCGCTTATAAACTCATCATGGTGAGGATGCTCAGAATGCATGAGGTTAAGTGAGGAATGGCTTTGGACCACTGCAAACAGTTTAAAACAAACTAGTTCTGTATTTCAAGTTTTAGGACAGTAAAAAATCTGGTGGAGCACGTTTAAAACGACAAAAACGTCAGTGATTCTAACTCTTTATTACATTGTTTGTGCAGTGTATCCCTTGTCCAAAAGCTGAGATGGATTTCGTAAAGATGAAACCACTGCAGATCTGAAGTATTTCTGCCGTGTCTCGCCTTATTGTTGCTTTTGAACCGGTCAGGACAAATAGTCAGAGTTGTGTGTGATGTTGTAGCTTGTTACAATGAGAAAAGGAAGTCAGAAGCGACAGAGGCTAAATATTTGATCTAAAGTGGAGATGTCTGCAGTGCCGGACTGAATTTTTAAACGTGTATCGAGGACAGCTTAAAACAGCTTTGCAAAATCACACTTGGTTTAGTCCTGGTTTAGTAATGGTTTAGTAGACCCAGTTTAGTTGTAGTTTAGTCCTGTTTAGTAGATCCAGTTTAGTCCTAGTTTAGTCCTAGTTTTGTCCTGTTTAGTCCTGGTTCATCCCTGGTTTAGTTGTGGTTCACTCCTGGTTTAGTAGATCCGGTTTAGTCCTAGTTTAGTCTTGGTTTAGTCTTGGTTTATCCCTGGTTTAGTTTGGATTCACTCCTGGTTTAGTAGATCCGGTTTAGTCCTAGTTTAGTCTTGGTTCATCCCTGGTTTAGTTTGGATTCACTCCTGGTTTAGTCCTGGTTTAGTAGGTCTGGTTTTGTCTTATTTAGTCCTGGTTCTGTTCTCTTTTAGTCCTGGTTTAGACCATATATAGACCTGATAAAATCCTAGCTTAGCCCTCATTTATACCTGGTTCATTATTGGTTTAGTTGTGGTATAGTCCTGGTTTAGTCCTGCTTTAGTCCCGGCTTAGACCTGGTTCAAACCTTGGTTCAGCTCTGCTTGTCTTGGTCCTGGTTTAGTTCTTCATTTATACTTCATTTAGTTAGTTAACATCTTGTGTCAGTTAAAGTAGTTTAGCGTAGTTCAATTATAGTTAAATATTTCTACTACTTGAGGACATAGACAGGACAGGAGATAGATACTACTACTAATACTACTAATACTACTACTACTACTACTACTACTACTACTACTACTACTAATTCATTCTTGTGCTACTTCCTCCATCGTTTTTTTTTCTTTGTTACGAGAAGAAAAGTAAAAAAGTACAATTATAAAAGGAGCCTAGTTTGTCAGTTTACTTAAATAATCAATGTTTCACTTCTTGGGTGGATTTAATAATGTGTTTTATATGTTACATTTGAAAAACTATACATTTTTGTGTGTTTATTTTGCCTCTAAAGCTCCAGACTTGAATAACAGTTGTACAAATACTGCATTCTTCTTTGCTACACTGCACTAGCTTCCTCATTGGTCCTTTCAACGTTTCAACAATAACAACTGCAGAAACTGTTCAATAGATTCTCATTGCCAAAAGTCTGGGACGAGGAACTGCTGACATGAAAAATAGATTTTAGGGGAGGAATTGTGTTGGGTGGCTTTAGTAAAGAAACAGGACAACGCTCGGCCAACACAACAATATAGAAAAAGAAAGAATCGTTTTAGTTTAGCCACCAGTTTACAACAATCCATCATCAGTTGCAGCCTTATTCAAAATTAAGTACAACAATTTAACAAGAGGTGAGGGAGTAATAGAGTCTTAAAGGTCCTATATTACAAAAAAAACAAAAAAAAAAACAAAAAAAGGTCCTATATTACACATACTTGACTCTTGTGAGCTTTAAACCATGTTATAATGCTGTTATTTCCTCAAAAACAGACCTGGAGTTTTGACGTTTTTCAGTAGATCGCGGCAAGATTCCACTGCTGAAATGATCCAAATGATTCTAGTGAAGGTATCATTTTAACTCAACTTTTGGGGTTTTTATAAATGTGTTTAATGCTCATAATAACCACTACAATGCTATTTGAAAAAAGTGAATTTAAATAATGACATTTAAAACATGTCACACGTCTAACAGCAGCACACTATTCAGTCAGCAGAAAAATAACATCAAAAAGTCGACTTTGTAGTTTGTACTTGTGCTTGTCGCAGCTTTGTGAAGTGACAGATTCTTGCGCATTGAGTTGGTTTAACTCCAAGTGCTAAGGCTGTGGACGCTTTAGTCTGCAGGAGAATCCACTGTGGGAACAAAGAGCGAAGAGGTCATGTTTACAGATAAAATATCTGGTGGCACTTTTCTACAGGGGACTTGAGGCTTCATAAAATATAAAATCATATGAACATCATTATGATAAACGTATGCTGTACTTGAGTTCTCGGTCCAGAGCTCAGGGCTGCAGTCTGCTGGAGAGTCCACAAGTATTCAAATATAAAACAAATCTTCCAACGAAACAGATGTAGAGAAATATAAAACCTAACCCAAATTGTGTGGATTTATCTAAGAAACATTCTGATACAAAATAAAAACAACATTTTAAGACTTAACCCAGACCACTGGGTAGACCAGGCGATTATGTAAAACTGAAATGACCCAACTATGGCCCGACCTGCTGCTGATCCAGTGTTTGGGTTAAGCAAAACGACCCAACTCTGTGAAAATAACCTAAAAAGTGACCCAACAGCCCAAACACATCATCTGGGTAGAAAGAATAACCCAGTATTTTTTAGGGTGTAGAAAATCTGATCAGTATCATTTAAAAGTGAAATGTGCTACCACTGCTGCAACTGTCCTCCTACTACTACTACTACTAGCACTACTTTTAGATAGCTACTATTACTACTACTATGACTCATACCAGAAGGTGAGGTAGGGTAAATATTCAAAACCACATTACTGTTATTTAAGTAGAAGTAAAAACAACAACTAATACTATTACTTTCATTTTAATCGCATCCTACCCATGTCGCAGTTGCAAAGTAAAATGTGCAATTACTTTTATTAAGATTACTACTAATACTATGACTGCTGCTGCTAATACTACTACTGCATCTGTTCTACAGTCTTTAACATAGTCCCCATTACTCAAATCATTCTACAATCTCTTTTATATTCCATCTAACTATTGCTACATTGCTAAGTTGTTCATTCACAATTAGAACTACAACCAGTGCTACTACTGTTGACCATACCACTGCAAACCCACAAGCTTTGAACTGCAACGTGAGTGTGCTGCCCCTTGTCAAAGAAGTAACGGTTATTCTGAGAGTGGGAGAGTGAGAGAAAAAATAGGGTTAGAGGCATGGAAGTATATTTTTGTATTTTCTCCCTTCAAACAGTTGAGCATTATGCAGCTCAGTGAAGATCGCATTCAGAACGGTGCAAGATAGTTTTAGTAAACCTAGACTATGTACACTTTTCTTTGCCTTGAATTTTATATGAGTATGGCATTAAACTAGTCTATATTAAGTTATAGGTCATATCTGTGGAGTGGTGTCCCTGCTTTCCACAATAATTCATATTTTCATGGTGTTTTTGTCCAAGCCGGTTTATTCAGCACTTCATTTTTACCACTGCAAGACACCATCAGAACCATTAGACTCTGATGGCTTTAAATACTAAAACTTTTATCAAATAATTTACATTCTGATGTGTTGTATTGTCCAGTTTGTGTCCTTCAGCTGCAGAAGTTTGGAGTGTATTTTGGTGCACCTGGTTTATACATACTGTACTTGACAAATGATTGCACTGTCGCCATAGAGACCAACAAAGACCGAAATAGCGACAGAAGACGCTATTCACAAACCCTCATTTCAAGTGAAGGCAACTGCATCTAAGCTTATACAAGTCTTTACTTGAAAATCAGAGGAAGTTATATGGACTTTATTCTAGGCATTGCTGAAAGAACTGAGGTAACGTGCTATTGTAGCTTTAGGGACTGTTTGACGTCAATACTACGTCAGCTAAATGAAGACTAAACCAGGACAAAATCAAGAGTAAACCAGGACTAAACAGGGCTAAATCAAGAGTAAACCAGGACAAACCATAAAAAACAGAACTACATCAGGCCGAAACCATGCCTAAACCAGGACTTAATAGGACTAAACCAAGAATAAAAAAACTGGACTAAAATGGCAAGAAATCAGGATTATACCAGGACTATACCGGGGCTTATACGGGACTAAAGCAGGACCAAATCAAGACTTAACCAGAACTAAGCAGGACAAAATCAGAAGCTTTTTAACTTCTTAACTAATGCATGCGTCTTTGTCGGCATACATTTTTTATGCAAAGCACTAGCAGAGGGTGGTAGGACTACATCTGTTGGTTTATTGAAAGGTTAATTAGTTTGTATGAAGTTAAAAATTGTATTAGCCCCTGCAGCACTACAGGAATTTGTCCAAATAGATAGAATCAAATGAAATAAAACCCTTGGATAGGGAGCTTATGATTTACAGTATTACCGTTCAGACAGAACACCTAAATAAAGCGTGTTGTCAATAGCGTCTCTAATTTGAACAAATATCTGACCTTTTCCCAAATGTTTTTCGGCATAAAAGCAGCGACTTGTCAGCAGCTGTCTGACTTTCTCAGCTAATCAGCAAAACACATTTACACAATTTTTTATCAATTTGTGCATTTTGTTTGGTGCTTTTGCTACGTTTCCTCTAGATGCAGTTCTACAACAAAGAAACAAAACAAATCTTAGTTACAATATCACACGTTTGAAATGATAATTTAAAGATGCACTATGTAAAGCTCTGATACCTGCTGTTATTGTCAGAAATGTTCCAAAGTATGGCATTAAAGGTATGTCTTGCGTTTGGTAATGGTCACATTTTTATACAGCGTTTTTTCACCTTCAAGGCACTCAAAGCACTTCAAGGAACCACTCACTACTTCAACACCAACATTCGTACACCAGTGGGGGCAAGGGGGGCTAAGTGTTTTGCCCAAGGACAGTATTAATTTGTGGTAGCTGAAATCGCACCGCCAGCCTGTGGGTTAGTGCGGATCTGACCTCTCCACCAATTATGTTTATGTCAAGAGTCGTATTTGAACCACCAACCTTCGGATCAGTGTCACCCCATTCACTTATTGAATTGTTTTTTTGTTTCTTTTTTTTTTTTTTTTTTTTTTTGGTAAAAGGAATACATTGGAAAAGCCTGCATTCTTACTGCGAGAGGGCTTGCCTTTCTGCAGATCTAACCTGTAATTTGCCCTGCTTGACTACATAGATCACTTTAACTGTGGAAAATTCAAGGCAAAGCAACAAGATGTCAATGAAGAAAAAGTTAGAAAAAGTTAGTACAGCTTTATTCTACATCAGTTGAGATACAATGTAAAGAAATGAGTGAAAAGAGTTTGGACTTTAAACAGAATGTTTATTTGCAAGTTTCATTTTCTTTTTGTGATGTGGTATTTTTCTGCCTGTTATACCTTTTCAATACACACCGATGTAAACAAAGTATATCTTTTAGCACCTTGAAAATAGCTGCTAATTTGTGTACAAAATGTGCGTGTCATTATCATAGAAAACAAAATGACGGTACATTTAGAGCGTCACACACTGCACAGCTTTGAATCACATTACCAAAGGTGCCAGAGCCCTCTCATAACCCCTGTAAATACTTTAGATCCTTGGAGACAAAACTGCGGGATTTGAGCTCTCACAACGGGGGAAAGGAGCAAAGCCTGATGGGAAATATTCTGAGTGGACCGCGTGCCAAATGTTTGAGGCGAAGAGCTCTTGGAGGGACAGAACGGTAGCTCCGATCTGGGTCACAGCCACTGATGCATCGCAAAGCAAACTTCAAACACGCCTGCCCTTTAGCTGCACGGGCTAGCGAGGGCTCATACATGATACTGAGATTAGTACTAGACATGTGGGCCTGACATTGAGGATATGGCTGGGTTTCAGATGACTTCACAACATTCTATAGGCCAATATGATTTAATGCAGATAGAGGCAGAGTAAAAAGTAATCAACAGGGAAATCTGGCTCGTGCTCGCTGGGAATATGACATCTTTACTTTCTAGAATACAGTGGTCCCTCGTTTATCTTGGGGGTCACGTTCTAAAAATAACCTGCAATAGGCGAAATCCGTGAAGTATTAGCTTTATTTTTTACAATTATTCTATATGTTTCTTGGCTGTAAAACCCCTCACCACACACTTTATACACTTTTCTCACACAGGCATTAACATTTTCTCACATTTCTCTCTTTAAACACTCTCAAAGTTCAAACCTTCGTTGGTGCCTTTGAACGTTTCATCGACATTGTGGGTTTTGTCGGGGAGAAAACTTGCGAACATACAGCACTTCAGAGTCACACTGCGATCCAACATTTATGTAAATTTGTCTGACACATTCTGTACTGTACAGGAGACACGGAGGAGACTGATGGACAATGGTCTACAGGCCCTCAGCCAATCAGGACGCAGAACACAATGGTCTACAGTCCCTCAGCCAATCAGGACGCAAAACACAATGGTCTACAGTCCCTCAGCCAATCAGGACGCAAAACACAATGGTCTACAGTCCCTCAGCCAATCAGGACGCAGAACACAATGGTCTACAGTCCCTCAGCCAATCAGGACGCAGAACACAATGCACACTCATGCAATGTAAAAAAAAACCATGCGAAATTGCGAGGAAAAAAAAAAACGCAGAACAGGGAGGCGAACCGCAATACAGTGAGGGACAACTGTATGCAAACCACCAATAAGTAAAATATATATAATTTTTAACTTTTTTTTTTTTCTGACAAGCAGTGTGTTTTGAGAGGAGCCTTAACATTTGAGACTGAAATCTGAACTGCTAAACTAACACAAGAACCTCATGCGTTTCAGAAGAGCTTTGTAGAGGTCTAAACTACAGCATTAACAGCTTTTACACAGAATAAGACAGGACAATTTGTTGTTTGCGTAGGAAGTCATGTTACTGAAGAACTGCAGTCCTTGTGATTTGCTAATGGCTACTAATTGCAATTTTGATTGGACTGCGGTGAATCTCGCAGTCCTAATTGGAATTTGGTAGCTGCCAAAAGTAATCTGGGTAAAGCCGGTTGTGTAACGCACTGTGTACTAGGGTAAGCGTGGGTTTTAAAATGTTAGTAGTACTGTATGGTTATATGGCCAACATTCTATAGGCCAGTATGATTTAATACAGATGGTGGCAGAATGATTACGGTCTACGCTGTGACTGATGTTTTCAAATCACATTTTATCATGGAAATAGCTGCAGCTTTGTGATTTCGATCCAACTGCAGTATGTAGCGGCGTCCGTAGTAGATATCCCTATTCACCTTATTCTGGAAGTTTCCGCCGTTGTCGTTCTGGTTGTATTACTTTGCACGGGGCCGCCGATCTTGACAGTAAATAAGTTCTACAGAGCCGTTTTAAAGCCTCCAGAGAAACTGAGGAGCAGTTTAGTCACATTTATGGCAAAAGTGGGCGGGGCTGATTACGATCAATAGTTGATATGTTCTTGTATCAATGGGGGGTTTGTACATTTTCCTCCCTAAACTCAAAATTTGATTCATAGTTCAAATATTTCTTCTTTTTAAAACCATAATTCCATGTCACACCACAGGGAGTTACTTGTATCACATTTCCAGTTAAGTCTTCATGTCCAGAAAGAAATTATTTGAACTGAACTTTTTCCCCAATTAGTAGGTCAGTACCAGGACCACATGCTATGCTTCTATCTCCCTTTTCTCCTGAACTCACACAAGGCCGGATCGTCTTATCTGTAATCACAGCTTTGGGAATTGTGCTAAAAAGCGCCGATGTGGGCTCAGTTTGTCGAAACAAGAAAACGCCGATTATAAGTTTAAAAATGGTGGGTTTTCATGGTTTTGGGGATTTGGACAAAACTAAATGTCTGTGTTATAACCAGACTAACATTCATTCATATATTTCCTTTAAATCAATGAAAAAAGAATAAAGCCAATAAAAGATATGCATGTGTGAAAAATAAAGATTCAAACCCATTCTAAAGGTGCAATATGTAACTTTTTAAAATGAAGATGTTAATGCTGTACAGTTGTCCCTCCCCTGATTGGCTGAGAGACTGTAGCTGTTTGTCCATCAGTCTCCTCCGTGTCTCCTGTACAGTTCAGAATGTGTCCATCACAAATTTACATAAATGTTGGATCGCAGTGTGACTCTGAAGTGCTGTATGTTTACAAGTTTTCTCCCCGACAAAACCCACAATGTCGATGAAACGTTCTGCACCGACCGGTTTGAACTTTGAGAGAGTTTAAACAAGAGAGAAATGTGAGAAAATGTTAATGCCTGTGTGAGAAAAGTGTATAAAGTGTGTGGTGAGGGTTTTACAGCAAAACATATGGAATAATTGTAAAAAATAAAGCTGACTACTGCGGATTTCACCTGTTGTTGGTTATTTTTAGAACGTGAGCCCTGCAATAAACGAGGGACCACTGTATATCCATGTTATAATGTTGTTTCCTCATTATAAACATACCTTGAGTTTTGTTTCATTTTCATTGAGTTCTTCTCTCAGATGGAAAACACTGTTTCACTTTGTGATGTCATGTGGTAATAAAGGAAGTGCTCCTCTGTGTTTTTAAACTCCGTACACCTTCACTCGAATCATTTGGATGATTTCAGCCCTGGACTTTCCAATCTCTACTGATCTAAAGGTAATAACTTGAAAACTACCACTTCATGACATCACAAGGTGGAGCAGAGTATTTTGAGCTTTGGAGATGTACAGACTAATCATAAAGTGTTACTCAAATGTCTGTGAATGAAACAAAACACAACTCCAGGCCTGTTTTTGAAGGTGTCATCATTCTAACATGGCTTAAAACTCACAAGAGTCAATTTTGTGTAATATAGGACCTTTAAATGTATCTGTCTCCATAGAAACTAGCAGATGACACTGCCAAGGCCTAGCAACTGGTCAGATCTGTGGAGAGGCAACCCCACACACAGCGAGTATGGAGATTCACAGTGTATTTTTTAGCAACAGAAACACCTGTAATTGAATAAATGCAAGATAAACATGTTTAATGCCACACTGTGGAATATTTTAGGCAAAGCGACAACACCTTCATGGAGACAAGCAGATGACGAACCGCCCACCAGAAAAGTTACATAATGCACCTTTAACCTTAAACAAAATTTGAAGCGAAACTGTCCCCATAAGTAACAGGATGACAGCTTTTCCGTGTGATCTCTTACAATCTTTACTTTACATGTACCAATGATTTAAAAATATATTTTCTTGCGCAGTTTGATTCTATCTTTTCAGATGCTGATAACAGTTCTGTATTCACTCTGTAAAATGTGAACTCCCTTATAAATAGTAATGTACCGCCTCCTCAACACTTAGTCATTTCTATTGGAATATCTCCTGCTTTGTGTCCTCTTGTATAATCCTGTACCTGTCAGTGCTGTGCCCATACAACACGGGCATCCACCAAATCAGCTTTTTTTTTCTCTCTCTCTCGCACTCTCTCTGTCCCTCTTTATCTCTCCTTTCTCCTTCTATCCCTCCTCTCTCCTCACTCTGTTTCTCTTCTGCTCTTTCCTCTCTCACTCCCCCTCTCTGCTCTCTCTTTTTATTTCATACTCTACTTTCTCCTCCCCTCTCTTACTCTCTTTTCTCCTTTTCATATACCTCTCTCTCTCTCTTTCCGGCCTGTCTTACTTGGATCTACCCCTCTCTTCTCTCTCTCCCATTCTCTCTTTCACCTATATCCTTTTCTCTCTCTTTTCTCTACACTCTTTCTCCTCACTGTTTTTCTCTTTCCCCGCTCTTTCCTCCTTTCTTTCTTTCCTCTCTCTCCCTTCTTTTTATTTCAACTCTCCCTGTCTGATTTTGCTTTCCCTCTCTATGGCAGATTTCTGTCTTCTCTCTCGTCTCATCTCATTCTCTCTGCCTCCCCCCCAGTTCATCTCTCTCTCTCTCTTTCTCTCTCCTTTCTCCTTCTCTTCCTCCTCTCTGTTCACAGTTTCTCTTCTGCTGTTTCCTCTCAGTCTCCCTCTCTTCTTTCTTTTTCATTGACCTCTCTCTTTCTATATCTCCTATCTCTCACTTGTATCTACACCAATCTCTTCCCTCTCTCTTTCTCTCTCCTATATCGCTTTTCTCTCTCCTGTTTCTCTCTCTGCACTCTCTCTCCTCATTCTGTTTCTATGCCTTTAGCCCTCTCTCTCTCCATCTTCTTATTGTCTCTCACCTCTCTCTCCTCCCTTCACCCTCTCCTTCCCCGTTTCTCTCTCTTTCTCTGTTTCTCTGATTTTGCTTTCTCTCTCTTTCGTCTAGCACCTCTCTTTCTGATTACTTTCTCCTCTTTGTTTCCTCATCACACACAGACCTGGAGTTGTCTTTTGTTTCATTCACATGTTTAACACACACACCCTGCGTGTTTAGGCTGAGTTCTTCTCTCAGACTGAAAACACCCTGTTCCACCTTGTGATGTCATCATGTGGTAATACAGGAAGTGCTCCACTGTGTTTTTAAACTCCACATTCCTTCAGTAGAATAATTTGGATGATTTCAACCCTGGAATTATCAATCTCTATTGAACAAAAGGTAATAGGAGCTGTTAACTTGAAAACTACCACTTCATGACATCACATGGTGGAACAGAGCATTTTGAGCGTTGGGGATATAACCAGAATAAGAGCTACTCAAACATGTGCGAATGAAACAAAACACAACTGCAGGTATGTTTTTGATGAGGTAACAACATTCTAACATGGCTTAAAGTTCAAAGAGTCTGTTTTGCGTAATGTAGCACCTTTAAATATTCACATTTTTGAAATTGGTGTTGACAGGAAAACCACCTGGCTGATTTTTGCAGTAAATAAATAAAACGTTACGCTGCTAGGAATAATGTGTGGGATTTTAAGCATTGATCTTCCAGGCTAGTTAGCACTACAAAGCTAAGCTGGGTATTACATATTAATCTTACGGCTCAATTAGCTCCAAAACAACGTTGGAAGGAGTCCATGTTGAATAGTTTAATAGTAAATTACACATTCCACTGAAGAAATAGGTCGTTCAAGATGGCTGCCCTACAACCTTCACGTGTTTGGTCCATTTAAAAGATCATTATAATGACATTTATACACTGCAACTTGAATGCATTAACAATGATTCTGGCTTAAAACTACTTTATTAAGGGTATTAATTAAGTAGCTAATAATTATTCTACAGTTCATTATTAATTAAGTCTTTGTTCATGCTTTATTAAGGCCAATTAAGGTGTAGTTGGTAAATCGTACCACGTTTTTATACAGCGCTTTTCCACCTTCAAGAGACTCAAAGTGCTTTAGATCAAGGAACCGCTCATTCACACAAGATTTCATCGAGCGGTGTACACACACGCAGGGGGCGAAGTGGCTTATGTGTCTTGCCCAAGGACACAACAACAGCATTCGTCTGTGGGAGCTGGAATTGCACTGCCAACCTTCGGGTCAGTGGGCAAACACAGACCCTACTCTCTCCTCCCCTCTGTCTATCTCTCCCCCTCTTCTCTCTCTTCATATACCTCTCTCTGTCTTTGTCCCTCTGTCTTTGCATCTTCTCATTGTCTCTCTCCCTTTCCTCTCTCCTCTCTCCTCTCCCCTCATTCTCTCTGCCTCCCCTCTGTTCATCTGTCTTTTCTTCTCCCTCTGTCTTTCTCTTGCTCCCTGTTCACCATTTCTCTTCCACTCTCTCTTCTTTATTTTTATTTCATGCCTTTCGCTCTCCTCCCCTCTTTGTCTTTCTCCCCCTCTCTCGCGCTTTCTCTTCTCTTTATCCTCTCTTTTTATATACCTCTCTCTCTCTTTCTGTTTCTTACTTGTATCTACCCATTCTTTCTCTGTCTTTGCATCTCTCTCTTTCAATCTTTGAATTGTCTCTCTCCTTTTGCCTCTCTCCTGTCTTCTCTTCACCCTCTCCTTCCCCTTTCTCTCTCTCTCTGCCTCTCTCTCTGCCTATCCCTCTCTTCTCTCTCCGTTTCCGATTTTCTCTTTCCTCTCTCTTCTCCTCTCATTCTTTCTGCCTCCCCTCTGTTCATCTGTCTCTCTGTCTCTTTCTCTTCCGCTCTCTTCACGGCTTCTCTTCCACTCTCTCTCTTCTTTCTTTTTATTTCAAACCTTCACTCTCTCTCCCTCTCTTCTTTCTTTTTCATATACCTCTCTCTCTCTCTTTCCTTCCTCTATTTCTTACTTGTATCTACCCCAATCTCTCTCCCTTTCTCTCTATGTCCTATATCCTTTCTCTCTTTCTACACTCTCTCTGACTGTTTTTCTCTCTCTCTCCCTCTTTTTCCTCCTCTCTTTCTGTTTTAGTTTGCTCTGGAAAAACATTCTACCACCAGAGCTCGTGTGTCTCTCTCTCCCTGTGCGCTGCTTCATCTGTACAGGATTAGACTGCACTGGGCCGTGTGTGTTTAAGTCCATATCTCGTCCGTCTCTTGTGGATTGGTTTGTAGCATTTAATTTGCCTGTTTACGCTGTATCATCAAAATGTGATTGCAAACATATTCAATCGTCTTCGTATCCTGCCATGTTAGATTATTACAATTATTTTCATGGAAGCAATTTAAGGCAGGGGATTCATTGTTATTTGTAATGATGTTTTATACAGCCCCATATGCACTTTCACCACCCAGGACTATACACTCAAACCACAACTACACCCACAACTAAACCAGGTCTAAAAACGCTGTAAACCAGGTCTAAACACGCTCTAAACCAGGACTGAACCAGGTCTAAACACGCTCTAAAACCGGGACTAAAACACCACTGAACCAGGTCTAAACACGCTCTAAACGGGTCTAAACACGCTCTAAACCAGGTCTAAACACGCTCTAAACCAGGTCTAAACACGCTCTCTAAACCAGGTCTAAACACACTCTCAACCGGGACTAAACCACAACTAAACCAGGTCTAAACACGCTCTAAACCAGGTCTAAACACGCTCTAAACCAGGACTGAACCAGGTCTAAACACGCTCTAAACCGGGACTAAACCACCACTGAACCAGGTCTAACACGCTGTAAACCAGGTCTAAACACGCTCTAAACCAGGACTGAACCAGGTCTAAACACGCTCTAAACCGGGACTAAACCACCACTGAACCAGGTCTAAACACGCTCTAAACCAGGTCTAAACACGCTCTAAACCAGGTCTAAACACGCTCTAAACCAGGTCTAAACACGCTCTAAACCAGGTCTAAACACACTCTCAACCGGGACTAAACCACAACTAAACCAGGTCTAAACACGCTCTAAACCAGGTCTAAACACGCTCTAAACCAGGACTGAACCAGGTCTAAACACGCTCTAAACCGGGACTAAACCACCACTGAACCAGGTCTAAACACGCTGTAAACCAGGTCTAAACACGCTCTAAACCAGGACTGAACCAGGTCTAAACACGCTCTAAACCGGGACTAAACCACCACTGAACCAGGTCTAAACACGCTCTAAACCAGGTCTAAACACGCTCTAAACCAGGTCTCTAAACACGCTCTAAACCAGGTCTAAACACACTCTCAACCGGGACTAAAAACCACAACTAAACCAGGTCTAAACACGCTCTAAACCAAGTCTAAAACACGCTCTAAACTGGGACTAAACCACAACTAAACCAGGTCTAAACACGCTCTAAACCGGGACTAAACCACAACTGAACCAGGTCTAAACACGCTCTAAACCAAGTCTAAACACGCTCTAAACTGGGACTAAACCACAACTAAACCAGGTCTAAACACGCTCTAAAATCGGGACTAAACCACAACTAAAACCAGGTCTAAAACACTCTCTAAACCAGGTCTAAACACACTCTCAACCGGGACTAAACCACAACTAAACCAGGTCTAAACACGCTCTAAACCAAGTCTAAACACGCTCTAAACTGGGACTAAACCACAACTAAACCAGGTCTAAACACGCTCTAAATCGGGACTAAACCACAACTAAACCAGGTCTAAACACGCTCTAAACCAGGTCTACACATGCTCTAAACCGGGACTAAACCACAACTGAATCAGGTCTAAACACAGTCTAAACCAGGACTAAACCACAACTGAACCAGGCCTAAACACGCTCTAAACTGGGACTAAACCACAACCTAACCAGGTCTGATCAAAGTCTGAACAGATCTAAACCAGGTCTAAACTACAACTAAACCTGGCCTAAACCAGGTCTAAATCAGAACACATATGGGACTAAAGTAAGTTTGAACTAAACTATGACTAAATCTCAACCAAAGCAGAATTAAACCAGGTCTAAACCAGAACTAAATCAGGACTAAACCAAAATCTAACTGGGTCTATTTAAACCAGGACTAAACCAGGATTAAACTAACACTAACACTTAACTATGGCTAAACCTTGACCAAATCGGGACAAAATCAGGACTAAACTAGGACTAAATAAGGTCTAACAAGTCTAAACGAGAATTAAACAATGTGTGTCTCAACCAGGTTTACACCAGGTCTGAACCAGGATTGAACCGGAACTAAACCGGGACTAAACCAGGACTAAACCAAGATTTAACCAGGACTAAACCAGGACTGAACCAGGACTAAACCAAGATTAAACCAGGACTAAACCAGGACTATACCAGGACTAAACCAGCACTAAACCAGGACTAAACCAGGACTAAATCAGGACTAAACCAGGACTAAACCAGGACTAAACCAGAACTAAACCAGGACTGAACCAGGATTAAACCAAGATTAAACCAGGACTATACCAGGACTAAACCAGGACTAAACCAGGATTAAACCGGGACTAAACCAGGACTAAACCAGAACTAAACTGGGACTAAACCAGGACTAAACCAGGATTAAACCGGAACTAAACTTGGACTAAACCAGTACTAGCAGCTAGCCCTCCGTCTTGAAATGATACTATATAATGAAATAATGTCAGATTTTTTTAATTTTTAATTTTTAAATTGAAAACCAAGAGGAAAAACACGTTCAACGTTGTCATATTTTATCATTAGTTTTATTAGTGCCCAATTAAAAGTGTTTTGCCATGCAAGTTTAATTGGACTTGTGTTTTGGTAAACTGTAAGTAACACTTGGAACTGAGAAAGTTTTGTTGTGTTCAAGCCTCTAATTAGTAAAGTAGAGATTTCCAAAAAATATGTTCTCTTCATGTTTTTATTTAAAATCTTATGAAATCAAAGCTGGTGCTGAATTTGCGGATCAAAATTAGATGCTCATTTTAGCCGGTATTGATATTAAAAAGTTAGAGGACAGAAATGAACCTTTCCTGAATATCTTTACAGTGATTTTGAGCTGTGTTGGAGCCTTTGTGATTTGATGGTGTGGTGTGGTCTGCTCTTATTTAGACAGGGACAGTGCACGAACTTAAAAAACAGGAAAGATGTTTGGTGCCAGGATTTAGCAAAAATACTCATTTCCACCTGTCGTCCCGGGACAGGCTGATGTTAAGTAAGAACAAGAGTTTGATGAAGGTGGATGAAAGACCTGTAAATATATGGTACATGCATCAAAATACAACACAACTCGCTCTTCAAATATTTTTTCCTTTATAAAGAAGCATTTTATGGAGCTAAATTATTCCCTGATTGTGGGAAAGATGGACTGGTGTGGGCTGAGTTATGTTTTTTAGTTTTTCCTCGAGTGATGCAGTGAAGAGGGAACCACTGTGTGAATGGTCATGTGTGTCGTGGTCATGTTTGTTGTTCCACTGACTCATGGCAACAGTAGAAAAGACGATTTAGCGAAACAGGTCCTACTTTTGGAGCGCTGCACTCCCCTCTAGAGGTCGCTCTAGTGACTTGAGTTGTTTTTCCTGAGCTACGTGAGACAAACCTTCTTAGGGGAGGACTAGCAATACCATGAATAATTTTAAATAGTACACAGTTGTTCGCATATATTTGCAGATTATCGAAGTTGAGAAAACCATATTTGGCTAATTCTGTCTATTCAAGTTGCCATTTTGATTTTATTGCAATGAATCCTGCAGTTCTACTTCCTGGGTGGATTTTCACTAATGTTGATAAATGTAGACATGTAATCTATTTCACCTTACCATACTTTTGACTACTGCCTCTGACCTTATTCTATCAGTGATTTCTTTATAGTAAACTTCCTGTATCTATACTGGAGGCTTGGACAAAATGCAGTATTCCATATCTGTGTTTAAGTATGTGGTTTAGGGTGTTATTGAGATATAGTAAAAATATGACAGCTAATTTAAAGATGCACTATGGAATCTTTCTGATGAGGGGTCAGCCAATCGCTTCTGTCACTGGAGATACTACTGCTCTGCCTGCAATGTTACACAGTACGGCATTAAACATTTTACCCTGCGTACTGTATATGCATTTACTATGAGCGGGATCACCTTCCCACAGATCTGACCTGTGTAAGATTGTTCGTTTCTGGTGTTAAGCGTCAAAGAGGACCAAGAGTCTGAAAGTTAAAGTCAGAAGGGTTTTAATGAATTCCGCACAGGTGAAGTGAACAATGAAGCAACGGACTGTCAGGAAAGGATAAGAAGAGAGTCCTGAGATGTGCATGTTGACAGCTTTTATAGTGTCTCTCAATATATGTGTGTGTTTGGTCTACATGGCATTAAAGGGGCTACAGATAACAAAATGACCAGAACATAGCTGTTGTTTCATTGTCCACTCTCCCACTCAGTCCTTATCCTCTGGTGTGCACGTGTTATTAACCTTAGCATTAGTAAATCAAGATACCAGTTTGCTAGAAAATACCTTACACCTGTAACTTGGCTTTGTTGTGTCATCTGCTTGTCTCCATGGATATAGATACTGCACATGTAATGAGGTATTGAGGAACATTCCAGGCAAAGCAATAAAATGGGCGACACGAGCTCATTTAGTAGTTTTTCCATTGATCCGAAGGTTGGCGGTTTGAATCTCGCTTTTGACATAAACATCATCGGTTGAGCGGTCAGTCAGACCCACAGGTTGGCGGTGCGATTCCAGCTCCCAGTGTCCTTGGGCAAGACACTTAACCCAACCCACCTCTCCCCCAGTGTCTGTGTACACTGGTGTGTGAATATGTGCGTGAGTGGGCGAGCAGTTCCCTGACATAAATTGCCTTGAAGGTGGAAAAGCGCTATATAAAAACCATTGTGACCATTTACCGTTTTATCACCATGGAAACAAGTTGTCGGCGTACCCTCCACCATCCACCAGAAAGGTTACACAGTGCAACTTTAACTCAAAAGACAAAATGAATCCTTGAGAAACAAACAACCCCAGCGTTCACAGCAATATTTCATTTCTTCCAATATTGTGTTAACCAATTTTTCAGTATCAATAATCTTGCGTTCTACTGTTCATTCCTCATTGTGGCGAGTATTTTGAGTGTAATCCATCAGGTCCTTGTTGGCATGTGGGTCAGATGACTTTTGGTCTTTTGTTTTTTTTCCTCCTCTCTCTCTCTCTTAGCTCTGGGGGTAAACTGTGGCTGTCGGATATAGGCCAGTGCTGCTATAAAAATCCCGCTAAACAGACTTACCTCCAGCAGCACAGGCAAGCTACGGTTTATTTTAGACAACATTCTGGTACAAGTAAAGAACTGAAACTTGTTAGCATCGAGAAAGGCCAGATGGAGCTGTAATCCAAAAGAGTGGCTATTTTAAGTGGTTTGAAAATGGAGTCAAGATGCTGTGTATGTTGCATGTGCATTTAAAACATTGGGTTTGTTAAAATTACAGCTAAAATGTAAAACAAAAATATCTCGATTTGTCCAGTTGACAGATTTTGATCAGACGTGGACGGCTGAGGGATTACGCAGACATCTTGATCATAGTCGTTTTGTTTTCGTCAATTCAGTTTGTCTTTTGCGTCAGATGCCCTCCCACGCACAGCTCTTCCATATTATGTTGAAGCTGATGTTCCACCTGACAAGTGCACAAGCTTACTGTAGAAAATAGCTCTTATGGTCAAAATGCATCAAACTATAAAGCAAATTTGATCATCAGGTGAACCAGGAAGTAAGGGTGGCGCGCTGTTAGGATTCTAGTTGTTGTAAGTAGTGGTGTGATGGAAATCCTTTATGTTAAAAGCCACTGATCTGTCTTGTTTATGTTCAGGAAATCAATATTGAAAAGAATGAAGAAAATGTACGTATATCGCCCAGCTCAACATTTTTATAGTATTTTCCAGACAATAAGTCGCACTTTTTTCTTAGTTTGTCTGGGGATGCGACTTATACTCAGATGTGACTTATATGTGAAATTATTCAAATATATAATCTCACATTTTCGTTATTGTCACACTGACAACTGTGCGAAAGCACTCTAGACTTGTGTAACAGTATGACAGCCATCTCCCTCTGGAGCGGTGCTTCATCTTCCTCCAGAGTTGGTGGAGTTGTTCAAAAGCGACACCGAGGATGAAGAATTCAATGGATTTAGTGATTTGGAGTGAGATCCAGAGTAAACTTGTTAGCTTGTTTTTTATGCTTTAGTTCTGTGATGAACTGTTAATATCTGACATTAACAAACCAGACACATGTTCAGTTCTGTCTGTGCTTCATGTGGCTGAATAAATATAATTGTGTTACGTTAGTGTGTTGTACTGATATTCAGTCTGTTGTTCTCTATTTTATTGTTATTATAATAACTTTCCTTTAAAGATAAAATGTCTGTTCTTGGTCTCGGATTTTGTAAAATAAATTTCCCCCAGAAATGCAACTTATAGTCCAGTGCGACTTCTGTTTTTTTCTTAATTATTACGCATTTTTTCACTGGTGCAACTTACACTCTGGAGCGACATATAGTCTGGAAAATACCCAAACCCGTACCAGTGTATACTTCTTATTCTTAAAGAAACTTGCCAATATTTGTCATTTTTAAGTAAAGTTAATTGGCATAAACAACTAAAATACGCGATAAACTCTTTCCTTTTTCTTTGGAATCGCTGAAAGCAACCAATTAAAAGGAAGGCATTTGATTTAAGACCCTCTCTGTTACTATTCTTACCTCATTACCCCAATTAGAAACACTGTATGTATTTGAACTGCTTCTTCTCTCTATCTCGGTTCATGTGAGGTTTAAAGACAGCTGAGGGAATGGGGCTACGGCATATGGTCCACTCTTTTATACTAGCACTGCTCAGAGATCTCACGGCTTCATCTAATTAACCAAAACAATGGGATTTGAAATGAAAATTAGCCGCGCTGCTTGGGTCGGGATGAAGTATTACATGTTATATATGCAATGTTGAAGCCTGTATTTTTATAATGTGCTTTAACTGTGTGGTTTTAAAATTTGGCGACACTTTTTAATTGGTATGTTAGCGAGAGGTTATCCAGGTATATTGTGGTGTTTATGACTCTTATAAAAGCTTCTAAGATAATAAAGTCCAAAAATATTAATATGTGTTCGTGCCCTGATCTGAAAGTTGGCGATTCGAATCTCGCTCTAGACGTGACCACCATCGGTTGAGTGGTCAGATCCACTGACCCACAGATTGGCGGTGCGATTCCAGCTCTCACAAATGAATGCTGGTGGAAATGTGGAAAAGCACCACCTAAAAACGTGACCATTTACCATGTGACCTGCTGGTGAATTCAGAAGTCACATCATTATTCGCAATTAATGTTTAAATGTTTGTTTTGATTCTAATGAATTGACTGAAATGGTCCAAACAGTAATTTGAAAAATGAATCAGCCGTGTTTGTTTGTATCCGTCCTGTGTTCATAAAGGTCAGAGTGTTTGAAATTTGTTTGAAACTGGGCATGGTCCAAATAGTAAACTGTTTAGTTAGACAATGCGTGGCTACAGGTGCAACTATCTGTCCTGCTGCTCTGTGGAGGTGGATTTCGTTGCCTGGAATGTTCCACAGTATAGCCTTAAGTCGAGCTCACATTTATTTAGTTTTTATAGATGTCTCAAAAACTACCTTGAAAAACAAATCTTGTCTCCATGGAGACAGATAAATAGATACTGAGCCTGAAGGAAATCCAGATGATAGGTTTGACAATCAGATACTAATTGATGCTAAAACCAATATTGAAAGTACTTACCAAAAAGTCATATTTGCAGCAGAGAAATGAAGCTTTCTTGAGTATCTTTAGAAAGATCTTGAGCCGTATCAGAACAAGTATAAGACTGTCGTAATGTGGTGTAGACGGACCAAATGTGCAGGCCGGGAGCACAAACAGTGTTTACCAGCAGTGATAATTAAGCACGAACACAGATATTGAGTCTTGGAGTAACAGGGAGCGGGACAAGGAGCCAGGAGTCGGGACCAGGTAACACCGGAGAGCAGGAACGAGGAGCCGGGACGTGGAGCAGGTGAGACCGGACAACGAGGAACCAGGACACGGAGCAGGTAAGACCGGACAGCAGGAACGAGACCAGGACACGGAGCAGGTAAGACCGGACAACAGGAACGAGGAACCAGGAACGAGGCACAGGTGAGAGCGAAGACGAAGAACCAACAACGAGGAGCAGGTGAGAGCGCAGGAGCCGTGAGCCGAGAACAATTGAGTGCGTGGATAAGACAAACAGGTTACCAGGAAGACGAGGCGGGAGCTGGACGGGAGGCACAGGAACTGGGAGAATCCGGGGAGCAGGAGTCTGGGTACACAGCAAAGATTCAGTGAGCGAACAAGAAGGCAAACACGTAGCAAACAGAGAACAAGACAGGATATCTACGTAGGTATGTAGACGGACTCGCGTCGAGTCACTGGAGCTGGCCCTCTTTATCCCCGCAGGTGGTGCTGATCAGGGTCGACGAGCAGCAGGTGCGTGTGGGAGGAGCCTGAGCTCCGCCCAGCTCCGGAGTCAGACAGGTGAGGAAGGGGGAGAGGAGGACACAGGAGGCAAAAACAGGGACAGGAATATGTGGATCATGACAAAGACACATAGATTAGTACACACCCATGGACCACTATGGAAGTGTTAGTTTCTGTTCTGCTGTATGAAGAACAGGCGGCGCAGAGGCACAGCAATCGTTCTGTAGATCTTCATTCAGTACAGCAAAATTCAAAGAGAGTCTAACACAGAGTCTAACAAATTGAGATTACACCAGTGTTTTAAAATCCTCCCGGAGTGGGTGTGTCATGCACTCCTGTATGAAGCATATTGTGAAGAAATGGGAAATGTGGCCTTGACCAAAATGTAACGGTTATGTCTGATTTGTTCTGTGATTACGCGAAATGACGACTGTTATATGGGAAACAGAACGTTTTGTAAGTTATGTATTATATTTGTATATTGTCCACCGAACCTACCTGGACACTGAGGGATTACACAGATATGAGGCCACATGGGAATATAAAAGAAAGTACTATTATGTAATGCTGAAAATCACATTATATTGTCTCAAGAAAGAGTGATTTTTACTGTCATGGTGGTATCGGAATCGGTATCGAGTATCGATTCTATTCCTCAGTATTGAAATCGAGTTTGAAATTTTAGTATCAAGAAAGACAGATAACTCTAATGCCATACTGTGGGACACTCCATGCACAGCAATAACATCTCTACGGGAAAAGACTACCCATCAAGCTCCCCATCAAAAAAGTTACATATTGCACCTTTAACTATTTTTAAAGCTATTTATAAAATTCAAAGGTTTTCCACTTCCCCCTCTGTATCGTTTGACTCTCAGCAAACGCACTCCGCAGACAGCTCATCAGAAGACATGTCACTTTTAATTGGTGGACCATAAAGCAGCTTATTGGCTCTTATTACTGTTGCCAAGAGGAAATAAAACTACAAATTAGCATCTTATAAAGGAACTGACACATTTTAGAGAACAATGAGAAAAGTAATGTCTTTAAAATGCACTTTATTAACATTTTGTAAAGGGTGAACTTAGGACACGTACTGCAGACTGACTTTACTCCTAACAACATGTATACGTGAGGTGAACAGATGGGTTTACATTGAACCGATTGAATACATAAGAGAATAGTTGACTATACTATCTCTACTACTACTAATCTACTTCTACTACTGCTGCTGCTGCTCTTGCTACTACTACTTGGAGGGGCAACAGTAGCTCAGTTGGTGTTTGTCCACATCGTTACTTTTTCTAAATACCTCTCTTAAAATGTTGAAATCAAATTATACGGGTTCTATTAAAACTTGTGTATACAATAATATTACTCCAGTGTGAAAAGACTGCTCTGAATAGTACATTGTATTTCAAATAGTGAATGCTACCTGCTTTTACAGATTGCCTAAACGCTTTGCATCTGCTTTGAATGCCTCCCACGCATACTGGAGTATTTATCACCATGTAGTCTATGTCCTTCTAAGTGCTAACGACTCTGCAAGATGGATGAGACAAGCCCCTAGTGTCTGAGTCTGAAGCACACTTCAGGTATTACTGCTATTCATGACTGACCAAGGACCTACTGCCCACTGACCCTCCTTTTAAAATAAGACGAATGGATACTGCCAGCTGTATTCATGGAGACAGAAAGGATGTTTAGGTAAAAAAGTGCCATGTGTAAGAGATGGTCAGAGTATGCTAATGTAAGTGTGAGATTAACCAGTAGAGGCTTGAACAAATGTGCAAAATATGGCTCGGGTGACAGTTCACACCTTAGGGTAGTTCAATGGACTTAACTAAACGGTAAATTGTAAATGATGAGAGTTTTATACAGCGCTTTTCCTCCTTCAAGGCTTCCCTCAAATCGCTTTACATCAAGGAACTACTCACCCATTCACACACCAGTTTGCACAAACACTGGGGGCGAGCTGGGTTAAGTGTCTTGACCAAGGACAAAACGACAGTATTCATCTGTGGGAGCTGAAATCGCACCGCCAACCTGTGGGTCGGTGGATCTGGCCGCTCGACCACTGATGTTTATATCGAGAGCTGGAATCGCACCGCCAACCTTCGGATCAGTGGACAAACACTCAACCAACTGCGCTACTGCCGCACTACAGATACTTCTTACTGTAAACAACTAGGGTGTGTTAGTTTCAGCGTTTCAGCTCCTCCCTTCAGTCAGATATAAGGCAGTGAACCCTGTCAGAGCTGAAGAAGAACTCGTGGATGACTGGTGAAATGTATTCTCTCTTAAAACTTTTGTTTAGTTAAAATATTTCAATTTTCTTTTGCAATGTAACTGTGGCTCTATCCCGCGATCCCTGTCTCAAAAACATCTGCTCTCATGTTCATTCAAAATTGTCAATTTAAAGTTTCCAATTCAATGAACGTCTCACATTCTTGCGATGGTCCAGTGTGGATTTTTATTCAGTCGATACGATATTTGTCATATTGTTGTGACCATTTACCAGTTTTATGATTTTAAATTAATAGCAAGGCCCACGAATTCAATAGAAGTTGAAGTAAAATTCATAAATTGTAGAATGACTCATTTGTGGGTTTTGGACATAATGATTCCTCCCTGATTTGAAGGATTTGGGATGGCAACGGTCTTCTGTTACAGCAATGACACAATTCAAACCAAAATATTATATCTTTTGAATTGGGAGAAGTCCTCATCTTTTAAAATAGGAAAGGATCATTTTCCTGAAACCTCTGAATTATCCTATGGGGGCATTAGAGCGTCACTTTTTATGTAACTTTTCTGGTGTGAGGTTTACCACCTGCATTGCCTGAAATGTCCCACAGTATGACATTAAAACAACATCTTGCATTTGTTCAATTGTTGATTTTTTCTATTCCTCAAAAATACCTCGAAAAGTGTGCATTCTTACTTTAAGCTGAGTCGCCTCTCCACAAATCTGACCTGTAGCTTTATTCTTGTCCATATGCAGCTGTGTTCACAGTCAGATCCTTGTCGTTTGACACAGTGTTATTACATTTGATGTGTATTTTAAATCTTTATAGTATCATTTGTCTTTATGTTGATTTTGATTGTGTGTTTTATTTTCCTGCTGTTCTTGACCTTTACGTTGCGACACTGTAATTATTAATTAAAGATTTATCTTACCTTAACGTGACCTGGTTGCATCACCTGTTTGTCTCCATGGAGATAGAGATGTTAAGTGTCCTCTTTTGGGACATTTACGGCTGAGCAATTGCTGGGTTTCAGATAACATCACAACATTCTATATTATCTGTCTGTCTGTCTGTCTATCTATTCTATATTATCTATTAGCTATAATTATCAGATGCTTTTCTTTTTCCAGTGTTCACATGACTAGTCACATGACCTCGTGTTTGTATTTAGGGACACCTGCACAGTCAGTTTTTTTTTCCAGTAAGTCAAAATGTGCCGGTTTCCCATCTGATGTAATAAAGGGCTTTTATATAATCAGTCTGTGACCCTCGGGTTTGTACCTTGCCCCTTTTTTTTTACATTATTTAGCAAGGGCCACATTCTGCTGAGATGTGAACAGGAACAGCACCTGTACTGCCATTTTAAAGACTTTTTTTATGAGTCAGTGAAGCGCTCTACCTCTCCTCTTAATCTAGCGTCTTGAATATTTAATACACATGAGGGGCAGGTAAAATCAATATTGTTATGCAGATTTTTGTTGTAATACAGTGATTTCTGGGTCTAGTGAAATAAAGGATTAGGTTCAACATTTGGGCACTTACCTTTTAGATATTTCATAGTAAAGTATCATGTAATCAGGAAACATGTCTCCTTGTCCCCATGTGGTGTTCTAGTTTATTCTGTCAAATGTTAATGGTCTTGAAGCTGTTTATGATGCACACTCTGAACAGAATCCTACTTTTTAAACATATATCGCAATTGCAAAGCGTGTCAGAAAAAAGCGGTTTGATCATTTTTCCCATATCACGCAGCTCTATTGTGGATTAGTATGAGAGTGGAGCTGTGAGGGGGTGGGCCGGGAGATGCGTACTTGTGTGGATGTCTTTGTCATTTCCAAAGGCCTGACTTGAATAGCGGGGTCCTAATGAGCACGTCTGTGGACAAACTCACCATTGATCTGCGGCCCTGCTCCGTAAAAGGCCCTCGCGAACGCTGCTGCCAGGGCTGGGCTCAGGCAGATGTGACGTGCCGTATAATCGGAAGTCTGTGTCCCGGTTTACATAAGCAGCGGGGTCTGCCGGGGTCACTTTTGGGCAATGTAAACTGTTAAAGCAGACCTGTTCTGCAAAATGGACTTTTCAGAGCTTTTAACCATGTTATAGTTGTTTCCCTTCTCATTTAACTTCTCGAGGTTGTATTTGGAGGGATTGGTGCATGTTTGAGCGATCTTTAATCACTTACGTTCAAGACGCCATATCGCCGATCATCCAACGTTTTCACCATCACCGGTACATGGCCACTGTGTCGTATGCAGTTCGTTCTCAGATTTTATCTTCTGAAGCGTTCATACGTGTAGAGTTTGGCAATGTCACAGTCATTTTTAAACAAATTTAACGTACAGCTGTCCATAGGGGGCGCCAACAGCTACACGGTGCTTTGTTGTGACGACGTTTATGGCGACATCGGCTCCAACTGGACACCACAGTTTTCTAATGCAAAAGTCAGCGAAGTTGTTTCCTTTATTAAGTTTAGATCAGAGCTGGCCAAACTTTTTTTTTATCGAGGGCCATATCTCAAAATATATTTGAAGCAGAGGGCCACAGGTGATCAATACAGTGCGGTGTTTTATATACAGTTTTGACAGAGCCGCTGTGTGTTAATAAGACTTGAAACACATTCATTTTAGGTCTGTATCACTGCAATGTGATACTTGACGATATACTGGTAGAAATAGTTTAATTTGCTGTTAAAAGTTATGCTTATGATCAATTGGGCCGGTTCAACAGGAGGCCTGAGGACCAATAAAAACTGGTCTGAGAGCCACATTTGGTCCACGGGCCATAGTTTGGACACCTGATTTAGATGAATATTGCGATTTAAAATGTTCAACTTATAACATAATGATCCACGGGTGTCATAGATTATAACTACAGAGCACACTTCTTTAAAGGGGTTATGCATTACGTAAAACCAACATTTTTTTTTTTTTTTTTTTTTTTTTTTGCTTTTTTATCGTGTGTATTATTATGTCTGGTCCAAAAGCGGGACAACTTGATTTGTAAATTCAATATTAGTAATTTGTGTCATCTACTTTTCTACTACTTTTCTGTCAGTGAAGTGTCACCTCAGCCTTCTCTGGGACCACAGGTGGACACGAGCGTTTCCTGCTGTAACCCGACACAGTGCATGTTTCCTTTTGGTCCATGTTTATTGTTCACTGTCCCTGTATACATAAAACCACAGCGTAATGATGTTCC
This sequence comes from Periophthalmus modestus, assembly GCA_019594935.1. NCBI lineage: Eukaryota > Metazoa > Chordata > Actinopteri > Gobiiformes > Gobiidae > Periophthalmus > Periophthalmus modestus. The sequence goes on from JAIEZT010000198.1 coordinate 6,769,733, forward strand.
CTCAACGTCAGCTGACTCACGGTTGTATTTGGAGTGAGCCATGTGTGATTGACAGGTGGATTAGTCGGGGACACGCATGGTCTGTCCATATCAAAACAAATATGGCCGAAAAAATACAGGGGAAAATATCACAGGAGACTGAAAAACATCACGGGTTTTTGCAGAATCAAAGAGTGGAGAGCTAAACTGTTAATCTGAGGTGAGAGAAAATTGATTTTATTCCAAATAATGGGCAGCCAATGAGCTTTTATTGAGCAGTTATTTATGTCTATTGACTTATTCTTGTATTTTATCTGCCATTATCTTGTGTAGCCAGTATTTGTTTTAGTTTTAATGTTTTGGCTTTAAAATGATTTTGTTATAAGTCGTCATAAAAGTCTTTCATTGGTTAAACGATTTTGGGCACTTCAGAAATTGTATGACTTATTATTATTTCCTTCAAAAGACTATTTGAAAGATGGAAGTTTTTGTCCAAAATAAGCAGAATGTGCTTTATAGGTCCTGAAGTAAAAGCCTCTTATATTAATGCAATTACTGCTCTTTCAATTACTTTAGCACCAAGGTCAAACTGCACTTTTGGCTATTTCATTTTTTAACAACTCGTGACATGCATAACATTATTTTTCGCTTTACATTTTTGTCAAACATTTACCAACACTGTTCGGTTTGTCAAAAGTAAAGAATCGATACTAAAACTAGAATCAAAACTGGATACTCATTTGAGGAGGTATCAATACTAGAAAAGTCACATTCACAGGACAGAACTGAACCTTTCCTGAATATGTTTAGAATGATTTTGAGCTGTATTAGACCAAGTATAAGACACATAGACTATTATATCCCCATGGACCACTATGAACCTACTGGACACTGACGATTACACAGATATAAGGCCACATGGGGATATTATGACATTATTTAATGCTGAAAATCACATATTGTCTAAAGAGGAGTCAGTATTGAGTTTTTCTGAGTCATAGGACTTCACTGCAACGCACTTACTTGTTGAGAAAGATCAGTCCTGTCATTAAAAACGCGCGTAAACCTCGTTCATTTGACGCTTTACGCGCAGCCACGAGCCTTTCCCTTTTCCACTGCGCCCAAACTGCAATATTGTACCTATAATCATAAAAATACTGGTTATTCCTACATTTTAAAGACATTCTGTGTTCTCAAAAGCCGTGGGATGGGGTGCTGCTCGTTCACGTGCGCGCGTAAAGTCACGGTTTGATCCAGAGCCTCGTGCGGAATGAGGTCTCCAGAGGAACGCAGCTTTCCCGGCAACGTCAAGTCTCACGCGCAGCAAAGACCACACTTCCGGTACCTCTTTCACATTAAAAGCCCACATTTAACACTCCATCTAAAACAGTTTAATTACACTTTTTTGGCACGTTTAAGAGTTATTCCAGTGTTTAACAATAATAAATAGATCGAGGTTATGTTATTTTGTTTGCTCTTTTGTTTCATAGATAATGAACAGACTAGTGAAACATGTCTATTAATGTGCCATAAATATGCATAGACTATTTGTAATTCATATCTAAGACTTTTTATGGCTGAAGCTGAATATAATCTCAGAATGCAGCCTATTTTTGACCATAGGAAATGAAATGGCATATAGCTTCTACCAAGTCCTATTTATGTCATAAAACCACATTTGGCTGTGTTTGCGACTGCGCTGTGAAGTGTGTTTAAAATGACTTTGATTTTAGTTTATAGTGCTACAGCTCCTAATCCAAGCCCTAAAATACACTAAAATCCCCTCTGACCCTTCGTTTCTCATCAAACGCAGCAACGCTTTTACCCTGAAACCGGATGTGCGCTCGTCCGCCGCGCTCTTGACGCACACTTACGTTACTTTGACGCGAGGAGAGCACGAAAGAGAGGGAGAGAGAGAGAGAAAGAGGGAGACGGAGGCGCACGAGAGGGGGGCAGTCATCAGAGAAACGGCATCTCCCGGTGTGCCTCCTGTTCCCTTCCTCGCGCACATCGCACCACTTTGGCCAACCCGCACGCGCCAGGCCAGCCTCCTCTTCTTATTCTTCTTCTTCTCTTCCTCCTCCTCCTCCTCCTCCTCTATCCTCCTCCTCCATCCTCCTCCTCCTCCTCCATCCATCCGCGCGCGCCTGGTCGGACCGGATAATCAGACTAATTGGCGCGCGCGATATTGCCCTTCATTGATCCTGCGCTTGACCATAACCCCGGACATGTCCCCCTCTTTCGCTTTTACGACAACTAACTAACCAACCACGTCTTGTTTTCCTTTCTTTTTCCCCTGTTTTTTTGATTGTGAACTGGATTCCAATATGTGATTCTTGGATTATAGTCTACGCTTTTTTTCCTTTCACGGTTTTGGACTATATTTGTCGCACTCGTGTCGCGTTTTTCGTTGGGGAAAATTGCTCGTGGGTAAGTTCCACGCCACATTTTGCGTTGATAAAGTTGTTTTGCAGACGCTGGTGACTGTTTTTACCCATGTCATCCACTGCTAATTTACTCATATGCGGCAGTTAATGCGGATTTGGATGTTTTGCTCCTCTCTCCTCTCCTCCTCCTCTGCTTCTTCTTCTTCTTCTTCTCTTTTGGCTGGAACTAATTGCAACTGCAGTATGACAACGCTGTGGTCGTTCCCCTGTTAGGTAGAGAAAGATATCTCGGGATACATAAACGGCCATAACCTCTCCATCGCTTAGAAACATTGTATAACTGCGCGTAATTTGCATATCGGTGCGTCAGCCCGAGTGGATGTGGGTGTCCGCTGCGAGAGGAGAAGAGAGGAGGAGAGGAGGAGAGGAGGGAGGCGAGGAAAAGATTTTTAGTATGTGTTTTTCCTCTGATATATTTGAGTGATGGCTTGACGACTCAGCTCTACCAATACTGGCAACACTGCAATTGGATACATATATATATATATCTATACACACACACACTCCCTGTCTTTTTGGCAAATCCCTTAGTCTTGTTTCTGCAAATAGACAGCGGAATTAGTACATGTATCAGCATTTAAACCACAAAGATATCCAGATTTTGGCATAGAATAGTTGGCACAAGTACTTGGCGTTTGCGGCGTGTGGTCATCTAAGCTGGCTCCTCGAAATGGACCACTTTGGCCAATGTGAATATGCCCTCAGTCTGGAGTTTGCCAATCTTTGCTATGACTCCCTCCTCTGCAAAGATGTATTGTTAGTTGGTAATTGTTGGACCTCCAAAAAAGTGAAAAGGGTTTCCAAGATTAGATAACATAACAATAGTGATTTTAAGATAGTTAAAAACATGACACAGAGCTTTTGTGTGTGTCTCTGGCAGAGCAGTGTTTTACCTGTTTGACCTGGAGCTGTCCATGGTGCTGAAATGTTAGCATTATCTTCACTGTTGATGTATATTACGTAATAGTTGGTTGGTATATCTCACTTGTAATGGTTCAATGAAAGGTGGCGGAGGGTAGTCACCTGATAATCTCCGCAGAGATGTCATACCTTTGCCTGTAATGTTCCACAGTATGGCATTAAATCCTTCACCATGCCTTTGCTAACCTTTGCTCTTCTTGAAATATGTTTCATTCCTTTTTTTCCGTGCACACGTCTTGAAGTAGTTTGTACAAAACAGGACAGCGCTTTACCCTTTAAGCTGGCCTTGTTTTGGGGCTGGTTTGATCCCGGTTTAGTACTGATGTAGACTTGGTTTGGTTCTGTTCCAGTCCTCGTTTAATCCTCATATAGTCCAGGTTTAGTTCTGTTCCAGTCCTTGTTTAATCCTCATATAGTCCAGGTTTAGATCTGTTCCAGTCCTCGTTTAATCCTCATATAGTCCAGGTTTAGTCCTGATGTAGACTTGGTTTAGCTCTGTTCCAGTCCTCGTTTAATCCTCATATAGTCCAGGTTTAGTCCTGATGTAGACTTGGTTTGGTTCTGTTCCAGTCCTCGTTTAATCCTCATATAGTCCAGGTTTAGTTCTGTTCCAGTCCTCGTTTAATCCTCATATAGTCCTGATGTTTAGTTCTGTTCCAGTCCTAGTGTTTAATCTGTTCCTCATATAGTCCAGGTTTAGTTCTGTTCTGTTCCAGTCCTGTTTAATCCTCCTCATATAGTCCAGGTTTAGATCTGTTCCAGTCCTCGTTTAATCCTCATATAGTCCAGGTTTAGTCCTGATGTGGACTTGGTTTAGCTTTGTTCCAGTCCTGATTTAATCCTCATATAGTCCAGGTTTAGTTCCAGATTTAGTGATACAACCATGAACAAATACCATATCTTCTGGACTATAAGTCACACTTTTTTTCATAGTTTGTCCGGGGCTGCGACTTATACTCAGATGCGATTTATATGTGAAATATGTGTTTTTTCTTCATTATTATGCAGTTTTTGTCCAGTGCAACTTATACTCCAGAAAATAGATGTAGTTTATTAAGAGTGATTGAGGCTTAGTAACTACTTCATTAAGAGGTTAGGACCTGGGGTATTAGTTAAAGGCGCACTATGTAAATTTTCATGAGGAGGACTTTTCGCTAAGATTTTATTCCTTTACCTGGAATTCATCCTGGAATGTTCCTCAGTATAGCATTAAACGTCTATCTTCACGGGGAAAAGCAGGTGACTCCATTAGAACCTAGTTACAGGTCTGATCTGTGGAAAGGCAAGCCCCCTCTCATCAAGAACGCGTGTTTACCAAGGCAGTAAAAACAGCTCAGCTCCTGTGGCCATGCGCAGTGCTGTATATGCAGTAAACTCCACAGTCATTATCTGTCTCTAACATGCAGTCTGCGTTATTCCTAATCCCATTTACTTTATGTGGACGTTTTAGCTTTAGCCCCCCCTCCTCCTCCTCGTTCCCGTGGGGATAGGCCGGACCACCGAGCCCACGGGCAGAACATGAATGAATAGGTGAGCAGCAGAGGCCACTTAACACAAGCCCCAGAGCTACATATCGAGCCCAGTCAAGAGCTCTCTGTCCCAAATTGATTTAGAGACAGATAATGATCACAGCACATGGTCAAGTTTATACTGTAACACTCACATTTTACCTTCCTCTAATTGCATTTTTTTTACACTTCAACCTATTATTACAGTATTTTGTTTAAGTATTTGCTTACATTTTAAAACCCCTCCATGTCACCTGTTTAACCTTTAAAGCCAAAGCATGTTTTTTTCTTTCTTTTTTTCATTTTGGGTGTTTTTATTTCACTAAAAAACGTCTTTACTGTGAGCTGGGCACGAGAATCACTATATCCACTTATCGTTTTGTATGTTTAATGGAATGTTTAATGTTTTTTGGGATCAGTATTTATTGTGTGTGCATTTTCTTTGCACTACTGGGTCATTTTTGGTTATTTCTTTGGCTATATGTTAAGATTTAAGCTGTAAAAGGTCGAATTAAAAACTTCCATGTCTCATTACAGATGCAAACTAAGAAAAGTGTTTCATTATGCTGTTTATTTCTTGCAGCTCATATTTTTTTTTAACAATATTGTAGATTTAGAATAGTTTTGTGGTTTAAAGTGGCATAAATTAGTTTCAGTATTATCGTTTGTCGTCTATATTTACTTCAGCGATATACTGAACGTCAAAATGTGTTCTTTTGGCTGTAATATTCCACAGTATGGCATAAAACACATGTATCTCCATGGAGAATGTTCTGGAGGTTTTAACTTTACATCTCCATAGAATCATATCCAGAATGTTACATGGTGTTTTATTTGAGTGAGAATCATAAGGAAGTACCTCCCAGAGTCTAACAGTTTTATTCAATCAGACATGTCGTGGCGTGAGAACCATATGGAAACAACTCCGTGTGACTATCCCAGACAGTTGTTTGTTGTCATGGTTCAGTGGTCCGTTTGAAAGCTGCCAGATGCTTTACCAATAGGCAGCTATACATTCAAGCGCATTGTTACGAATGTTGTAGTAGTGATAGTTCACTCATGCAGTACATTTACACTCTGATAACTTTATCTTTTGTGAAATGTTTGTACTGCTATCTTAATACTTTTTATGCTTTACCTTCTACTGCTACTACTACCACTATCACTACTGCTATACTACAACGGCATCAGTAACATAAAGCCTGGTTACCGTGCTGTTACCCTCTTACTGATGCTGCTACTACTACAACTACTACTGCTACTACTACTACTACGATTCTACTACTACTGCATCGGTCACATAGAGCCTGGTTACCTTACCTTGCTGCTACCCTATTACTGATGTTGCTACTGCTGTTCTTACTACTGCTACTACAACTAGACTACTACTACTACTACACTCAAGTACTGTACTAGTACTATTACTACTACTATTACTATTATCATTTACATACTGCCTAGCATTCTGCGTTGCTAACTCATCTCTTTTACTCAAATACACATTGACACATCGTCATACCTATTACCTGTCCTTCCCAACCCTTCTTTCATCCCGTCTTTTGTTACTGTTGCTACTACTACTACTACTACTACTTTTACTACTACTACTACTGCTGCTACTACTACTACTACGTACTTTGCATTTTTCCTTGTACCTCTTATTGTATCATTACATACCATCGTCCATTACTTCAACATTGTCCCTACCCAAGTACTGTACTACTAATACTACTACTACTGCTATTGCTGCTACTAGTACTACTACTACTACTACTATTACTATTACTGCTACTGCTACTACTACTACTACTACTACATTTTTCCTACTACTACTACTACTACTACATACCTTTGCATTACTTCAACATTGTCCCTACCCAAGTACTATACTACTAATACTACTACTACTGCTACTGCTACTACTACTACTACTACTACTACTACTACTATTACTGCTACTGCTACTACTACTACTACAACTACATACTTTTGCATTTTTCCTCCTACCTCTTATTGTATCATTACATACCATCATCCATTACTTCAACATTGTCCCTACCTAAGTACTGTACTACTACTACTACTACTGTTACTATCATTTGCATACTCTCTAGCATTCCACATCACTAACCCGTCTCTTTTACTCAAATACACAGTGACAGCTCTTCATACATAGTACCCGCCCTCCCTAACCCCTCTTTTACCCCCTCTTCTCTCACTATTGCGCCTGCTACTACCACTACTGCTCCTACTACTACCATCATTTGCATACTACCCAGCATCCTGCATCGCTGCCCATCTGTGTAATACACGGTGACACCTCTTCATCCATACTACCTGCCCTCTCTAACCTTCCTCTTCCTCCCCTCTTCTGCATTTGAATCTGAACACATCACCTCTCTCCGATCTTGATTGATACTTTTAATTTTCCCAGACCTGTCACACAGAGCATTGGCCTTATAGCTTTTGTAATCACGGGCGGGGGCAGTCAAAGCCTTTTTCAAATAGAGAACTTCATTAATGTTGGTGGGAAATAGGGCTTGTCTCGGTGCTGTGCGATATTGGACCGACCGCGAACGACTGATTGGTGCAATTGAGCAGGATTTGTGGAGGAGGAATGAATGGAGGAGCCGAATTGGAAGCGCCTAAATCACTGACATTAGATAAGACGTTAATAAGATGGAAATGGGGAAATCAGCAAGCAGTCAGCCCACCTTTGTGTGTTTAAAGGTAACCTGCCATGTAGTTTTGAGCAGTAGTAGTAGTAGTAGCAGTAATGTTAGTATTTCGAGTTGTATTTGTAGCAATTGGAAGCGCCTAAATCCCTGACATTAGATAAGACATTAATAAGATGGAAATGCGGAAATCAGCAAGCAGTCAGCCCACCTTTTGTGTGATTAAAGGTAACCTGCCATGTAGTTTTGAGTGGTAGTAGTAGTAGTAGTAATAATGTTAGTATTTCGAGTAGTAGTTGTAGAGATTGGAAGCGCACTTACATTAGATAAGACATTAATAAGATGGAAATAGGGAAATCAGCAAGCAGTCAGCCCACCTTTAGTGTGTTTAAAGGCAACCTGCCATGTAGTTTTTAGTAGTAGTAGTAGTAGTAGTAGTAGTAGTAGTAGTAGTAGTAGTAGTAGTAGTAGTAGCAATAATGTTAGTATTTCAAGTAGTAGTTATAGCAATTGGAAGTGCCTAAAAATTGAGAAATCAGCAAGAAGTCAGCCCACCTTTAGTGTGTTTAAAGGTAACCTGCCATGTAGTTTTGAGTAGCAGTAGTAGTAGTAGTAGTACTAGTAGTAGTAGCAATAATGTTAGTATTTCGAGTAGTAGTTATAGCAATTGGAAGCGCCTAAAAATTGAGAAATCAGCAAGAAGTCAGCCCACCTTTAGTGTGTTTAAAGGTAACCTGCCATGTATTTTTGAGTAGTAGTAGTAGTAATAGGAGGAGGAGCAGTAGTAGTAGTAGTAGTCATAATAATATTAGTATTTCAAGTCATAGTTTTAGCAGTTGGAAGTGCCTAAACCACTGACATTAGATAAGATGTCAGCCCACCTTTAGGGTGTTTAAAGGTAACCTGCTGTGTATTTTGAGTTATAGTAGTAGTAATAGTAGTAGTAGTAGTAGTAGTAGGAATTGATTCAAAATTTCAATGTCAATGTTTGTTAAAGGTGCACTATGTAACTTTTCTCTTGGGCGGTCTGCTTGTCTTTTGGCTGCAGTGTTCCACAACATGGCATTATATTAATTTATCTTTATCTTGGGGACCAATAACTTGAATGCCTCAGTATGAAACATTTCGGGCGTAACAAAAACATCTTCACGGAGACAAGCCGGCGGATGACCTTCCATCAGAAAATTTCCGCAGAGTAGCTTTAAAATCAAACTGCTGAACATTTAGATAATAGACCGCTCTCTGCCAACAATAAAACATCCTGTCTTTTTATGGACCCAAAATGGTAACCTTGTAGAGGCAGACGCTAATATTTTCCTAACAGTTTAATGCTCCTTTGGTGTCATTTGAAAACACACTGTGAACCGAATCCTGGTCTAAAACATTACATCATTAATCTAATTGCAAGTTGTTCCAAAAATCACAATTATTTCACTTCCCCCCAAATGGTCCAGCGCCGCTCTGCCATTTCCGAAACAGCTCTGAGTATAGACGGATTTAGCATCAACAGGACTAAACCAGAACTAGGACTGGACTAAAACTGGACTAATCAACAAAATGTACTGATAATGAGACTGGATGATATCTAAACTAGGGTTAAGCTAGTACTAAACCAGGTCTTCTAGAGAGTTAAAATTGCAGAAAATTTACCGATCTAGGTGTAAATCACAACTAAACCTGGGCTAACTCAGACCAAAACTGGACTTTACATGGATTTTAGTGCATTTTGGACTAAACCAGGTCTTGTAGAGAGTTAAAATTGCAGAAGATTTACAGATTGAGGTCTAAATCACAATTAAACCTGGGCTAACTCAGACCAAAACTGGACTTTACAAGAATTTTAGTCCATTTTTGACTAAACAAGGTCTTGTAGAGAGTTAAACATGCAGAAAATGTACCAATTTAGGTCTAAATTAGAACTAAACCTGGGCTAACTCAGATCAAAACTGGACTTTACATGGATTTTAGTGCATTTTGGATGAACAAGGTCTTGTAGAGAGTTAAAAATACAGAACATTTACCAATTTAGGTCTAAATTACAGCTAAACCTAGACTAACTCAGACCAAAACTGGACTGTACAAGGATTTTAGTGCGTTTTGGTCTAAACCAAGACTAAATAAGGACTTTAAGGAGATTAAACCTGGACTCATCTTGGACTTATCTTAACCAAAACCCTGGTCTTTAAAACTAATAATGAGTAATACTTCTTGTACCCCGACTGTCCCCGTACCCAATTCTGAGAACCACTCCACCTTAATAAAACAGAAATCGTTCCATAACTAGTTTGTTTTTTGAGTTTACTTACATTATCAAGCCTATCGTCCAATTTCAAACTCCCATTCTTCCCAGAGCTGTCTCTTATTGACTGTTGTGACTACAAGAAACATGCATAACCTCGTCCTGTTCACTTAAATCTTTTCAAAAATCCAATTCCAGCCAAGATGAGATTCCCGCGCACCTCCTAGCTTCATTTTTCATTGCAATCATTAAGCATCGATCTGATTCAAAGCTATTTATTTGTGTTGCCGTCGTCTTGTCCCGAATTGACAAGTGCGCTAGATCACCAAGATTACAATATATGTCTAGAGCTATACAAAAGCAAAGATGTGTGCTAGATGGAATGCTAAATCGGCTTTCCACACATCTGGCTGCTTTTCATTCATTGTTTTAGCTTAGCCAGGTGCGCTGCTGCATTTCAACATATGGATTAGGATAAGGCTTTCAGGTATTTCACAATGTAATGACGTTTTCAGGTTTTATATGAAAGAATAGTTTGTTTTTTGGATCTGAAACAAGGGCTAAACCAGATGAAAACAGGACTAAAGCAGGACTATACCAGGTCTAAAACAGGTACTAAAACCAGGGCTAAACCAGGTCTTATAATAGTCCCAGATCAGGTCAAAAACTAAAATTTAAAAGCCGTGTACCCAATTTTTCCCATGTATTCGAGCATTACATTTTATAGGCAACTCTTGAGGCCTAAATAAGTCTGCTGTGTACTATCTGTATATTATGAAGCACTTTTATTGCAGCAAAACTCCGCTCTGGTCTCTGAAAGTGCTTATAAACTCATCACTGTGAATAATTGATGCTCTGAATGCATAAGGTAAGTGAGGAATAACTTTAGACCACTGCAAACTGTTTAAAATGAAGTCGAGTCAAACAACATGCAATTTGAGGGAATAGTATACATTTAAATGACTTATACACAATTTTGATCCATGAGTGAGTAAATGTTTCAGAGTAAAATGTTAGCCCCTCCCACTTAGTCCCTTCAAAAAGGCAATATGCATTTTTTTGTTTGGATTAAAAAGCATTTTCCTGAACTATAGAAATAAAGGTGAGGTAAAGCTGACCCTTGAATAATTATATGAAAAACAGATTGAAACCACCATATCAAACAGCTGTTGGAAAATAACCCAGACTGAACCAGGTCTAATCCCGGATTAGACCAACTCTATAACCACGAGGGGTCATTTACACTTACAATTCAAAAATAGAAACATACAAAAATATATCTACTAACACATCTAGCTGTACATATTTACTCCAAAATATGTCTGTTTTAAATGTCGCAAACCAGAAATTTTCCATATATTATAAATGACCACCGTTGCCATAGCATTTAACAATTCAAAACTAAATATTGCATCTTTTGAATGGTCAACCATCCTGCAAATATCACCGTACAACAGAAAGATTTTGTTATTATTGCGTATTGTGTAACTTCACCATATTGTCCTAGCTGTAATCCCTCCCCATATTCCACAAATCCAGCGCTTTGGTGTAACTGTAAAGCTGTGAAAGGACCATAGAAAACCAATATGAGCCATCTCCCATCTCCACTGCATGGGGAAAAGAAATAGCCTTCTTAAATTGGTCCCTTCTTTTATTTATTTCATTCTTTCCTCCGTCTTGCCTTCCTTCCTTCCTCTGGCTTTGACACATCGGGGGCAATTGTTGTCTTTGCAAATCATTTTCACGCACCACTTACTTGTTAGCCTTCTCCCGCCTGTACCAATGTGACCCTGGACTCAGGGAGGATCACGGCACCTTCACAATAAAAGACCCTTAGTGGGGCGTTTTATTTTGTAAAAGATTTGTAACCTGTGTTGTTGCCATCCTTTTTTTTTTTTTTTATCCGATACTTGGCCCTAGTGTATTTCGTCCGATACCAAATAGTGTGAAGAAGGAGACTAAGGCTGTTGACATGTTAGCGACATGTTAGCGTCGTTGTCGTGTTAGCATCGTTGTGATGTTAGTGCTGTTGTGATGTTAACGCTGTTGTGGTGTTAGCGCCATTGTTGTGTTTGCGCCGTTGTCATGTTAGGGATGTTGCGGTGTTAGTGTTGTTGTGATGTTAGCCCCGTTGTTGTGTTACCGCTGTTGTCGTGTAAGTGATGTTGTGGTGTTAGCGCCGTTGTGGTGTTAGCACCGTTATCATGTTAGCACTGTTGCCAGGTTGTTCAGCGTCCACACCAAAGGCCAAATGAAGGTATCAAAGAGGAAACATAAATGTCTTTTCTGTTATTATTAGCGTGTTCGTGTCTGCATTTAACCTGCTCTGGGCATTAGCGTTAGCGTTAGCAGTAACATTAGCCCCAGACGTCTACAGCGGTAGTGCTATTGGTCTCTATGGGTCCTCATTCTGGAAAATACAAAGCGGTATTGGATCAGTGATTTGGTCTGAGTACTGTGGGGTATCAGAGCTTTTGCCGATACCATTATCGATATCGGAACAACCCTAGTCGTACTGTCCACCAGAGGCGCTGACTGTTCTAAGTGAAACATCAAATAATGACATAAAGATTGGATAAGCATTTCCTGTTACTGGTTGCTACAAGTGCTGTGTCCTTGAGCAAAACACCTAACCCAATATGTCTTTTTGAAAATCGAATTATCAGTGTTGTTAGTATAAAAGTGGCAGTGGTTGAAGTGGTAGTAGTACAAGTACTAGTAGTAACGGCAGCAGTAGTAGTAGTAGTAGTAACAGCATTGCAGTAATAGTAGTAGTAGAAGTAGTAGTGAGTAGTGGTAGCTGCCTAGGACTCGTAGTAGCAGTGCTTTTATAAATGAATCGCTTCTTCAGTCTTATTCAAATTAATTCAATACATTGTTTGGTTCATGTGTATAGGTTTGATGAAACTCGCTCGCCAGTTGTACACATTTATTCTGCCTGTATTTTGTTACTGTGAGAAAATAAGATCTTTGGGGCAGTCACGGTGGAGCATGCCCGTGAGCTAAAATGTTCCCGGTCAATTGTAAAATGAAATACTCTTGTAGCACTCACGGAAAGCCCTCGCAATCCTAGCTATGATCAATTACCTCAATATGGGATTTCTGTGGCTAGCGGCTAGTAACATGTGATCCTGCATCCTCCTAGTTGTTAGCTGTATTACAATAAATCCAAAAAGCGAGATTTGTCTGCCCATTTGTGCTTTTTGAGTACAATTTCAGCTCATCTTGGGTCCAGTGGTGATCCTTGTAGACCAATCCGTCTCAAGAGGTGGTAAAGTTGATGTCTTCTAGATTGTTTTTTAGAGTGCAGTGGATAGATGTTGGAAATTGCATGCCATGGAAAGCAAAATGAGCTATTTTTCCTCAATACTTTGGCCCGCGTCTCCTCATCAGATGTGCGCTTAGTCATTCGTGAAGGTTCCCGACACTGGCAAAGGGATAAGAAATCTAACAAAATGGGAATACATCGACAAAGTATGACCCAGGGGACTGTATTATAGATTGCAATAGACATATCGCTATAACATTATCAGGCGAGCTTTGACTAGCATACGGGCTACATTTGACACATCGGCTATCCGCTATAAGTGGAAGCAGATGTTTCATTCTGCGATCTCATTGGTCGACATTTGCAAGTAAATATATCCATAGCAATTTGCATCTATATACGAATACATATGAAGTGGCTTTCCCTGTGTAGAAATGTAAATGAGAGAAATACTCTTTTTACATGGACTAAGAGAGATGTGTGTCCAGGCCCTGGTGTAGCATGTTGCATCTATTAGCATGACCTATTAGCATTTTGTTTGTTAGTAAGCATTTAATAGAGCCTGGGTTTTTTTTTGCTATGTATTAGGTACTATTTCTAATTCAGATTTGTGCACAGGATTTTATTTTTAGATGCAATATATATTTTTCTTTTCTGTTTGTGGCGACACATCTTAAATACTTGGCTTTTTTAATGGAGAACGACATTGTTTGCTTGGCGGCTAAGGGCTTATTATTTATTTATTGCTTAAGTGAATAAGCTACAACAAACATAGATTAACAAGTCATCTGATGCAAGTATCATAGTGTTTATATCCCAGGCTTGCACTCTCGCCTCACAGCAAGAAGGTGTTCTCTCCGTGTCTGGGTAGGTTTCCTCTTTTTACCCCATCAACCCAAAACAAGCATGTCAGACCCTCCAGCTAAGTTAGTCTTGACCAAAACTAGCTCAGGATCTGGAGATGGGCACCAGCAGCATTGAAGGATGGGTCAAATGCAGAGGTAAATGGAGGTAAAACTTTGCTTTTGAGTCAGTTGAGATGAAACTCTTTTTTTACTTATTTGTAACTAAGATGCACTGTCAGTTTTTTAGTTAAAACATGTTCACAGGGTCAGCTCTGAGGCCTGGACTCACCTGAAAAAGAGATTCAGAATCTCAGCGGGATTGGCCTGGTTAAATAAAGGTCAGTAGTTATATAATACACTTTCTCTGAATTCAAACTATACAGGCCTGTCGTTTTTTAGTCATTTAGTCCTTTAATCGCTCTGTGGTGCCTTAGTGGACCAAAATTTGTATTAATGAGTGAGTTAGCTGAAGGTTTAGCCTTTTTTGGTATTTATATATAAAAAGGCAGATTCAACTCATGATTCACAAGTTTTAAATACATTGTTTCCTTGCTCTTTTTTTCTGCAATAGTAATTTTTGCGTGTACTCCCCCTGCAGGTGTAGTCTCGAGTGCAGTGTGGTATGGTATGCTTTTATTTGGACAGGGACAGTGCACGACATTACATTAACGTTAAAAAACAGGAAAGATGCACGGTGCCAGGTTATAGCAAAAGTACAAATTTCCACCTGTCGTCCCTGGACAGGCTGATGTTGAGTACATGAGTAAGTAAGTTTGGGTCAGATACACAGAGATAATAGTTTAGAGAGCTTTTGCCACGCCTCTTTTTTAGTCAACCAATCAATCGGCAGCGTCTTTAGCCCGACAAGAATCTGTTAAAGTGGACTGCAGCCAACTGTACAGGACCAGCTCATACCATTCACCATTATTGAAGTGACAATAGAAACTCTCTTCCGTCTGGCAGCAGCTGTACAAAGCTCCTCAAATAGCCTCTCTCGCCCCTGTAGCCGCTTTCATCGGGCGATTATTTGCATGTGATCCTGCGTTTGGGTCAGAGGGTCCGGCATTTCTCTGCACTAAACGTATTTGATCTCTAATAACTTTCTACTGCAGCCCACTTGAGTTACACGGTTGACTGAGCGCGCCCAGACTTCCGCTCCTCTCTCCCTCTTTCCCTCTTTCCCTCTCTCCCTCTCCCACATATATTCAATCTTAACCGTCCCAGCGCTAATCCAATCCCCACTTTGGCTAATGATTGCCATAATTTTCGTCCCGCTAAGACACCCCGTGCGTAGTGGCTGGCCGGAGGGATAGAAGGAGGGATAAATGGAGGGAGAGAAAGGAGGAAGAGGAGGAAGAGGAGAGGGGGGTCTGGAAACGCACCCGTCCGCAGACTAGACCGCAGAGACCGGCTTCAACTGGGCTGGTGATTTATGGACCACTTTACAAGGAGGGCCCGGGGACACCTCTCTCTTTTCTCTCTCTCTCTCTATCCCCCTCTCCCTCACTCTTTCTCTCTCTCTCCCCCTTCTTTCGCCTCTCCTTTCACTCACTCTTGCACTCTCTCTCACTTGGCCACTCTCCATCCTTTCACACACCTCTCCCTCTTTCCACTCTGTTCCCTTTCCACCCTCATCTCCCTCTTTTCTCTCTATCTGTCTATCATTCTCTCTCCTCTTTTACTTTTCCACGCCCACCCTTCCCTCTGTCTCTCTCCACCCTGTCCCTTTTCAAGTCTTTCGCTCTCTCTTTCACTTCTTTATTTCCTTGTTCTATTTTTCTCACTCTCTTTTCACTCCACCCCCTCGTCTTTCCCTGTCCTCCTTTTGCCCTCTTTTCCCTCTCTAGCCCCCTCTCCCACCCTCAATATCCAATCCACCCCTCTCCTCCATCTCTCTTCCTATTTTTGCCTTCTTCCTCCCCAACACTTCCTCTCTTTCCTCCCTCTTTCTAAATGTCCAACCCACCTTCTCCTCCCCTCTCTCTCCCTCTCAAGGTCCATCATCCCCTTCAACCCCACCCTCTTGTTTCTTTACCTCCATCTTTCTCCTCCCTTTCCTGTTCTCTCTCTAACTCTCCCCTATCTCTCTCTCCCTCTTTCCCCCTCCTCCCGCTTCTCTCCCTCCCTCCTCCCTCCCCTCTCTCTCTCATCCCTCTCTCTTTCCCCCTCTCTCCTACCTCTCGCTTCCTCTTTGCCCCCTCCTCCCTCTCCTCTGTCTTCTCAGTCTTTCTTTGCCCCTCTCTCCCTCTCTTGTCACCCTCTCCCTATTTCCCCCTCTCTCCTATCCCCCTCCTCCCTCTTCCTCTTCTCTCTCTCCTCCCTTTCCTCTTTGTCTTTTCCCCCTTCTCCTATCTTTCCCCTCTCTCTCTCACTCTTTCCACCCTCCTTCCTCTCCCTCTTTCCCCTCTCTCTCTTTCCTCCCTCCTCTCTTCCTCTTCTCTTTCTCTCTCTTTCCTCCCTTCTCCCTCTCCCCTCTTTAACCTCTCTCTCTCTTCCCATCTCTCCCTCTTTCTCCTTCCTTTCCGATTTAGCTCTCCCGTTGCCACGCCAAAATGCTGAAGGCTTATTTGCATTGTATGGTTAATCTCCGTGGTAACTACACCATGTGGCTTCACCTCCTCACAGCAGCAGGAACAGGAGGGACATTTTGTGTTCACATTGATTTGTCTTGTGTGCTGCAGAGTCCTACACAAGCAGTTTATATCAAGACTCCGAGCAGAGCAAACACAGTGCACTAGACCTTTAGTTTAAAAGGCAGAAAATACAGCTGCAGATGTGCTTAGATTTGCAATATGTTTCAAAAGTAGGATTGTGTTAGGGTTGTCAAAAGTATCGAAAATTGATGCTGAAACTAGTATCGAAACTAGATACTCATTTGAGCAGGTATCGATACTAAAAACATCACATTCAGAAATGAACCTTTCCTGAATATCTTTAGAATGATCTTGAGCTGTATCAGAACAAGTATAAGACACATATACATGGATATAGATATTATACCACATGACAATATATTCATCCATCCATTTTCTCCCGCTAATCCGGGGCTGGGTCGCGGGGGCAGCAGTCTAAGCAGAGACTCCCAGACTTCCCTCACCCCAGACACGTCCTCCAGCTCCTCCGGTGGGACCCCAAGGCGTTCCCAGGCCAGCTGAGAGACATAGTCCCTCCAGCGTGTCCTGGGTCTTCTCCGGGGCCTCCTCCTGGTGGGACATGCCCAGAACACCTCCCTAGGGAGGCGTCCGGGAGGCATCCTAAGCAGATGCCCGAGCCACCTCAGCTGGTTCCTCTCAACGTGAAGGAGCAGCGGCTCTACTCCGAGCTCCTCCCGTGTGATTGAGCTCCTCACCCTATCTTTAAGGGTGCGCCCAGCCACTGGGGCAATGAGCAAGCCCACACCAGCTCGCCGCCGCTCTCCACGGGCAACGCCAGAGAAATGGAGAGTCCAGCCCCTCTCAAGGAGTTGGGTTCCAGATCCCAAACTGTGCGTGGAGGCGAGGCCGACTACATCTAGCCGGTAACGCTCAACCTCCCGCACAAGCTCAGGCTCCCCGCCCCCCAGCGAGGTGACATTCCATGTCCCCAGAGCTAGTCTCCATGTCAGAAGATCCGGTCGTCGGTCGGTCGGCCCCACGTCACTCCTTCGGGCTGAGCCCGGCTGGGCCCCGTGGGTGGCCCGGCCATCAAGCGCTCACTCTCGAGCACCCACCCCAGGCCTGGCTCCAGGGTGGGGCCCCGGTGACGCCGGTCCGGGCGACGTAACTGGCCTTTGTGTGTAACTCTTCATAAAGGGCTTCTGAACCGCTCTTAGTCTGACACGTCCCCTGGGCCTGTTTGCCATGGGTGACCCTACTAAGGGCATAAAGCCCCCGACAACATAGCTCCCAGGATCATTCGGGCACTCAAACCCCTCCACCACGTTAAGGTGGCGGTTCAGGGAGGGGCATGGCATACATGGCAATATAAAAGAAAGAAAAATGTAATGTTGAAAATCACCTAAAATAAATGGTGTTTTTTGTTATTGTGGTATCGGAATAAATTTGTTTCAGTACAGTGGTCCCTCGTTTATCGTGGGGGTTACTTCTAAAAATAATCCGCAAAGTAGTCAGCTTTATTTTTTACAATTGTTCTATATGTTTTGCGGCTGTAAAACCCCTCACCACACACTTTATACACTTTTCTCACACAGGCATTAACATTTTGTCACATTTTTCTCTCTTGTTTAAACTCTCTCAAAGTTCAAACCTTCGTAGGTGCCTTTGTCGGTGCAGAACGTTTCATCGACATTGTGGGTTTTTTGGGGAGAAAACTTGCAAACATACAGCACTTAAGAGTCACACTGTGATCCAACATTTATGTAAATTTGTTTGAACACATTCTGTACTGTACAGGAGACACGGAGGAGACTGATGGACAATGGTCTACAGTCCCTCAGCCAATCAGGACACAGAACACAAAGCACACTCTTACAGTGTTAAAAAAGCGACTGTAAAACTGTATAGCAATAAATTAGTTTCAATATTATCGTTTATCTTTAAAATGTATTATTTTGACAGGCCTACGCACGGACCATTATGAAACCTACTTGGACGAGTGTTTTTACTTCCATCGTGGTATCGAAATCGGTATTGAGAGTCTATTCCTTAGTACTTAAACCAAGTTTGAAATGTTAGTATCGTGACAACACTAATCTGTTCTGCTGCGGAAAGGCAAACTTTGCTGAAATACATGGGTGAAAAAAAATCGCTTACGGGCCCATTAACCCTATCTGCACATATATATTCAGCATATTCTCCCCAGTCTGTCAGAATCCACTCTCTCTGCTTTGTTTGCATTGAATTTCTGACAGAGGCTGAGTCTGGCGTCTGCAGCAGCACCGTGGATCACTCCCTCAAATAACTCCAAAGCCTTCATTATGCCCTGTTCATACATCATATTGAGAGGGCTGGCACTCAACTGTTAGATAATGGACTCGACCAATTCAAACACAATGCAGCCTTTGATTATGTATTCACAAGCTTGTTTGGGTTTGTTTTGCACACACTTGCCCCCAGTTTTTCTTTGTAGATCAGCGCCGCGGAGTTTGAAGACTGGAAAAATAGCTGGATAAATATCGAGGCTTGATTACAGATGCTAGGGTAGGAGTGTTTTTGTAATAGCGTGGGTCATTTTCATCTGCCCTTTAGAATGAGTCCACAGATTTGAAGGTAACCGCACAATTGGGACACGTTATTTATTGAAAATCTGAGAGTACGCTTTTAGTTGTAGCGACGTGTCCATCTTAAAACTGCCGCACCTCATTTTTATCATCTTAAAAAGTGTGAAAAACAGAACTAGGGCATTTTTAACGGTTTGCAGTGGTCCAAAGTTATTCCTCATTTACCTTATGCATTCTGGGCTTCATAATTAATCACCAGGATGGGTTTATAAGCGCTTTTCACAACAACTAGCATGCTAAAGTGCACCTCCTGATTATAATTAGATACAGACGTACACAGCAGACTTATTTTGACCTCCAGAGCTACTTATACAAGATGACAGTACTGGGGCACGACATATTTTGCTCGAAAACATGGGAAAAATTTGGTGCAGGGCTTTTAAGCATTTTCCTCGTGTTGTGGTTTAAATCTCCATAATGGGATTTTAACATTTCTAAAGCTTTTGTTGTTTTACTTTCCTTTTGGTGCTTTTTAGATGAGACAGATTTTTGTTTTTCACATTTTGCCCTTAAAGGACATTGTAGCTTGAGCTTCGACATTTGAAATTTGTGTTTTGACCCTTGTTATGTTGCTTTAAAGGTGCACTACGTAACTTCTCCAGTGTGGGGTCCGACTGCTGGTTGTCTCCATGGAGATGTTATTCCTTTGTCTGAAATTTTCTACAGTATGGCATTAAACGTATCAGTTTTCTGTGGAGAGAACCATGATGCCACCAGGGCAGGTTACAGGTCAGATCTATGGAGTAAGAAAGGACGTTTTTTAAACCAGTAAAAACACCTGTCCACTGTTGAATCCTGCTCTCGATGTAAATATCATTAGTTGAGCAGCAGATCCACTGACCCACAGGTTGGCGGCGCGATTCCAGCTCCCACAGATGAATTCTGTCATTGTGTCATTGGGCAAGACACCTGTATGAATGTGTGTGTGAATGAGTGAGTGGTTTTGAGTGCCTCAAGGTAGAAAAGAGCTCTATAAAAATGTGACCATTTACAACACATGTGAATACGCAGTTACAAAGCCATATTTTTTACATCTAGGCAAATACATATGCAATATTTGTAACTTGAGTCAGTAATAAACACAGAAACAGTTAATTAAGTTAAAAAAGTAGTTAGATTTATTTTACATCTGGCCCCTTGATAGCCGCCATTTTGCTGATGTGGCCTCTGGTGAACATGTGTTTGACACCCCTGATTAACAAAGATAAGTTTAATGCCCCACCATGGAACATTCCAGGCGATAACATCAATAACATCTCCATGAGGACAAGCTGGTGATGGACGCCAGAGCAGAAAAGTTACACAGTGCATCTTTATTCCAGATTTGTTTTCGTCTGCTGTAATGCGAGTTGTCATGGTTTGCTGCTGTTGCTGATTGAAAATTGCCTCAGTCTATTTGATTTCCACCTCTGACTAAAACGACTTGTCTTTTAAAAGGTTGTCTAGAATCCCTGTAGAGGTATTGCACTGCTGAAAATGTTTGCTATATCTACAAAATGAACCGTAAAAATTGTCAATGTCACAATTCCTTTTTTACCTGATCGACTTCAGAGAAAACGTAATGGTGTAAAATCGCCCCTTTGTATTCTTCAACTGAGCAGACAAGTCTCATAAGCCATTGTGGAAATACTTTACAAGTCTAATATCGTACCAGGCTATTCTGCATAAAAAAACAAAACTGCTAACCCTGTAGCTTAGATCTGTACAAACATGTTCTGAAATGGGATTCTTGTATTAGTTTGTCAGCTCAGATTTCAGTCATTTTGTCAGTTCCTCTGGACGACAGACTGTATAAAGAAGTGAACTAAGTGAGTGCGACGTCACCCTGTTCAGCTCCAGTCAAATGAAGCTCATCGAGGCTAGCGGTTATAGCGGCGACTTTGGAGCCGACAGCTAGTATCATAGCAACCAAAGAGCCAATCCAGAGCAAGGCTGACTAAGATAACGCCTCTTCTCTTAGCAAAGCTTTCAGTCAAACCTCAAAGTGACCTCGGGGAAAGAAGAAGCCTGATCTGTCTGTTATTAATGATCATATCTTGATTTCCTGACAGAATAGCAAAATAAAAACACCAGGATCATGCAGAGCGGGTTAATATGAACATTTTAAGACCAAAATGACGAGGCTCAATGCAGCAGTTACAGAGAGAGGGGCGACAGTTTTTCAATGTAAAGTGAATTGGAGCCAGAGTTGACGGAGTTGGAAACGTGCCCATGATCACATCCTATTTGCAACGCAGCGGCTAACAGGTTAGCATTGTCCATTGATGTATACAGTCTATGCTCTGGACGTGTTTAAAAATGCAAACTTTGAACAGAATCTTCAATAACATTGCTAGATATTTTTCCCAATTTGTTCACTGCCTCTGTCTTACATTGAGCTGCTGTCGGTTGAATACTGCCTCTCTTTATTTGATTTCTACCTCTGACTAAAATCATTTGTCTTTTAAACGTGGTAGAAAGCTCCAAAAAGTCAATTTTGCATAATACGCTTAATATCAAAAAGCATAATCCGGTGGCAGCTCCTGTCCCACTGTACGACTCATGTTACTTAAAAACTAGTTGTTATTTGATCATTCTAATTTTCACTCAGGGCGGTAAAACACAATAGTTAGTCATGAGTCAAACAGAGACAATTTTTCCAGCTGAATTAGGAATAGATTTATTTGGTAAACACTCTTTTAAAATGGCTTCCCTCTCCACCGAGTTAGCCTGCGCTGAGTAAATTAACTTTGATTAATTAGAGCCTAAAACAGCAGACTTCTTCAGGGCCAAATCACGTTTTAGTTTTTAAAATTAGTTTTTTGCTCAAACTTAGAAATAATTTTATACTTTTCAGCAAGGAGTGTTTTGCTTGAAGGTTTTAGTCATAGCTGATAATTAGCCAACAAAATGAAACTGAAATTTTGAAATATGTAACCAGAAAATGATTATTTTTGTGATTTGAACAAGATCCTTTGACACTAATTTTGGCTTTTGAGATTGATATTTGGCCAAAATGTATCAAACCAATAACAGTGAAGTCTTGTACTGTATATGACTTTTCAAATTGATTAAAGGTGCACTATGTAGCTTTGAGAAAGTACCACCTGCTTGTCTCCATGGAGATATTGGCCTGGAATGTTCAACAGTTTGGCATTACATTTAAATAAAGCATTTATTTCATTACAGGTGTTTTTATTGTTGAAAAGTACATTTAAAAACAAAGATTCTCATGTGAGTGGGCTCTCCTCTCCACAGACCTGACCTGTAAACTTGGCCTGGTAGCGTCACTTTTGTGTCTTCAATGGAATAGATACGTTTAATGCCGTGCTGTGGAACATTCCAGCATTCTTAAATTGTGATTTGACTGATAGCATTGCTTTAAAGGTGCACTGTGTAAATTTTCTCCTGTCTGCTTTTCTCCTTTGCCTTGAATTTTCCACAGTATGGCATTAAAACATATACTTTTTCTATGGATAAAAACACATGGTCGCTCCCTACCAAGGTTACAGGTCAGATCTGTGGAAAGGCACACTCACAGTAAGAATGCATGTTTTTTTAAACCAGTAAAAACATCAGTAATTGAATAAATGCAAGATAAGTTAAATGCCTCACCATGGAACATTTCAGGCAAAGCATCACGGCAAGCTGGTGACGGACGCTGCGCCAGAAAAGCTACATACTGCATCTTTTTTTTTTCATTTCAGTTGTTTTTATTGCACTAAAAACTTGTGCCCTTACTGTGAGTGGGCTTGCCTCTCCACAAACCTGACTTTTATTTGGCCTGGAGTAGGGCTTCCTTCAGCTTGTTTCCATGGAAATGTTGTTCCTTTGGCTGTAATACTCCACAGTGGCATAAAACATATCCATCTCCCTGAAGAATGTTCCAAAGTATGGTTTTGAAGTAAAGTTACATACTGCACCTTTACCAGATTAAAGTTGTTATTTTGCCACTTACTCAAAGCTATTCGTTCTGCGCCGTCCCAAATCAAAGCTTAACAAAACCTGACTCACAAATGATCCCTGTCTCAGTATCCATCATTTTCCTCTTAGCTCAGAGATTGTTTTTGCGAGGAGATGTATTCCTCTGCGGGCTAGCACTGAGCTCGCATGCTGCTTAAAGTGGCCAATTTTTTCTCTCAACCAAAGTAATCGAATTCTGGATGAATCCGTAGAGAAGGCTCCTCTGTCAGGCTGTGGCAGAGTGGTGGGCAGAGCTACTTGAGGACCAAAACAATCGCGATGAAAAACTTGACAGACTAAGCGCTTGAAATTTTGAAGGCAGAATTTGATATTTTTTGGTGGGGACTGCCTGTTCTTTGTGGTCTATTGTGTTCTTGATATCTTTGACAGTTAGACAGTCACTTTAACTTTTGCAGTGCTCAGCTAATTGGCATGTGACAAAATGTGCTATGATATGGAGATTAATATAAAAACATTTTGTTACTGGAGAAAATACTGCGATTTTCTGGCCATGCTGTTGTTATATCACTGTTACTTCATTTGGCACCTTTTGAAGTATTGCAAAACATAAACAGGGTGAGTACTAAACCGATGACTAACCCAGGTCTCGGACTAGACTAAAGCCTTCACCTGCCTATCTCCATGGGCATGTTATTGGTTTGTCTAGAACACATGTGTCAAACTCAAGGCCCGTGGGCCAAACGTGGCCCGCCATATCATTTTATGTGGCCCATGACAAAGTAAATTAAATTACTGTCAAATTACTGTACTGACAAAGTAAGTTAAATTTCTGTATTAAAATATCAGTTTATCAGGAGATACACAGTTACACAGCCATTTTTTCATATCTTTGCAAATACATATGCAAAATTGTAACTTCAATAAGTAATAAATATAGAAACGGCTAATTAACAAGATTAAAAATTAGTTGCATTAATTTTACATTACATTTGGTTACATTTAGTTACTTTTATCTTACAGTTACATCTGGCCCTTTGAGAACAACCATTTTGTTGTGGCCCTCTGTGAAAAGGAGTTTGACACCCCTGGTCTAGAATGTTTCATAGAGGAATTAAGTAATTTTGCTGTTTTTTATTGGTAAAAATACATAAAAACATACATTCTTGCTATGAGCTGGCTCCCCTGTCCACAGTTCTGACATGTAACCTGTGATCTTACCTTCTTGTCTCCATGGAGAGCAGTATTTAGTCCTAAATAGTTTCAACATATGCATTTCTTGCACCAGGTCTTTGCGTTCTCTCATTGTTGAGGTCTATCCTTTGAAAATACCAAATATTTTGTTTGCTATTTAATGCTTTGTTCCCATGACAATTATGATGATAATTCAGACTAGTACTTTTCACTTCTACTGCAGTAATATCATTTTGAAGTAATGATACTGTTACTTGAGTACAATTTTGGCGACTCTACAAACCTGATAATGGTTTGTGGTTTGTGCTGGGACATTTATACTACCAGAAATATTACAGTCTTTGCAATTTGCTAATTGCGACCATTCATCTTACAGTCTTTTGCAGGTTTTCATGTTTTTATAGTTATTACTTGGTTTGATGGGGTAGTACCTGTGTTAAATATTGATCAGTTTTATCTGTTAAGTGACACCTTGTTGAAAAAAGTACAAAAATACAGGAGGGAGCGCTGAGTTGTAAAATCCTCATAATGCCTCTGCCTCTGTCATCAGTGTCCAAAAGGCAGGAATAAATGATGGATAAGACAGACTAAATCTTCATGAAACAAAGTGAAGGTGTTGTCATTTATTTTTATGAGTCTAATCAAAACTGTTGTACAATTTAGACAAGTTTTGGCCCTTGTTAACATTATGGTCGCAAGGTAAAAGTTATGGAATTACCTCTACATCATAAACTATATAAAGAAGTGAACTAAGTCAGTGTGACGTCACCCATAGAGTTCGGCTCCAGTCAAATGAAGCTCATCGAGGCAGAATTCTTACCGCAAGTATCATAGCAACCAAAGGGCCAATCCAGAGCGAGGCTGTTGAAGGTAACGCCCCTTCCCGCCCACACTGCTAGTGAAGCATGGAGTAGAAGCAGAGCAACGCTGTTAATCAAACCTGTTGCTAACACTAGCGAAGGGCGACCTCGAGCAAAGAAGACGCCTGCTTTAACTCTTTAAGGACTGAGCACATTATAGACTATTATAGCTCGCATAAGTTTTTATTCTTTTTTAGCCATAAAATCATGTTAAAGGAAGTATCAGCATGTACTGCCTTTTTCACACAACTTCTTCCATTTTACATATCCATCCTTATTTTTCCTTTGACGCATCAGATAACTGACTGGGAAAACCCATCTTCGAAGGACGACGTAAGTACATTACTGTAATGACGAGCCCCATGCTTCTGCTTTGAGACGTTTGTTTGAATTTACATGAAGCACAATTGGTTGCGGAGTTACGGTAACGGAAAGTCCACGACCGAGCTCTATCGGCGACGATAACATGCAACGCTATAGGGTTAATGTTCATATCTTGATTTACGGACAAAATAGCGGAAAAAAAACAGCAGGATCATGTAGAGCGGGTTAATACATACAATTTATGGCTCACTGCAGCAGTCACAGAGAGAGGCGTGACAGTTTTTCAATGTAAAGTGAATTGGAGCCAGAGTCGATTGAGCCAGAAGCGCGCCCCTGATGATCACTTCCAGCTATGTCCATTTATACAGTCTATGCTCTATGTGTCACATCTGTTGCCTTTGTCCAACCACGAAGTCAAATTATGAACTTCATCAACATAAAAAAAATATGATCACATTAATATTACTGTTTAGTGAAATGAGTCATCTAACCGCTCATATCCGTGTCCGGTCTGTAGCCCGCCTTAGGCCCATAGTAGTCCGAATAGTCACCAATTCCCTGCTTTGTTGATTTGAGTGGACAAAATGAGATGAATGAATTATAGGCTCCTTCTCTCTTTAGTGCGTTGCTAGATTACTTTTAGCTGATTAAGACTCGCCAGCTGCCCTTAAAATGAGTCTGTAATGGTCTGGCCAAATGAAGCAGACAATTTGAATATTCAAGCTAGCAGCAAAACGGAACATTTATCCACAAATTGGGAAATGTTTTTGAATTTCTGTATCAGGACCCAGAAACCATCAAGTACAAATTTAAATGAATGAATCAGTTTCTGAAAAGTAGCTTATTTGGGATTTTAATAGTAATTCTTGTATAATTATTTATGTAATTGGTCCTGTATTACGCAAGATTGACTCTTAACGAGCTTTAAGTAATGTTAAAATGGCTCGTTTTGTTTCATTCACGTATGATTGAGGAATCTTTTATTAGTCTGTCTACATCTCCAAAGCTCAAAATGCTCTGTTCTACCCTGTGATGTCATGTAGTGCGTTTTACCTTCAAAATGATCCATATGATTCCAGTGAAAGTCTCCAGAGCACTGCTGCTCGGGTCCTGACTAGAACCAGGAAGTACTTCACACATGTGTCCTCTGCTCAGGTCCAGAACCTTCACACAAATAAACCTGACATAAACCAGGACTACACCAAGACTAAACCTCAACTAAACCAGGACTAAACCTCAACTAAACCAGGACTAAATGTGAACTAAACCAAGACTAAACCTCAACTAAACTAGGACTAAACCAAGACTAAACCAGGACTAAATGTGAACTAAACCAGGACTAAACCAGGACTAAATGTGAACTAAACCAGGACTAAACCTCAGCTAAACCAGGACTAAACCAGGACTAAACCAGGACTAAACCTCAACTAAACCAGGACTAAACCAGGACTAAACCAGGACTAAATGGGAACTAAACCAGGGCTAAACCAAGACTAAACCTCAACTAAACTAGGACTAAATCAGGACTAAACCTCAACTAAACCAGGACTAAACCAAGACTAAACCTCAACTAAACTTGGACTAAACCAAGACTAAACCAGGACTAAATGTGAACTAAACCAGGACTAAACCAGGACTAAACCAGGACTAAACCAGGACTAAACCTCAACTAAACCAGGACTAAACCAGGACTAAACCAAGGCTAAACCAGGACTAAATGGGAACTAAACCAGGACTAAACCAGGACTAAACATGAACTAAACCAGGACTAAACGTGAACTAAACCAGGACTAAACCAGGACTAAACAGGACTTTTGTTTGAGAGAAGAACTCAGCGTGAACATGCTCCACCTCTCCTCCTCTGCTGTGTGCAGCGGCTTGTACTCGCTCCATCTCTATGAATAGCCGTATGCTCCGTGTGGCTTCAGATGAGCCGCAGTCCTTCAGTCCACTTTGATCTCAGACCGCTCACATTAGAGCCGCCCGGAGTGGCTAACACGACCTGGCATCAAGCATTCACTCCAAACACAGCGGACAGCTAAGGACCACGCTCTTCAAAAGTATCAAAAATCACATATTAATCGACACGAAAACCAGTATCGAAAATAGATACTCAACAATTAAACAAATATCGACACTGAAAACATCCCAGAAACATGACATTTGACCTTTTGTGAAGAGTTTTTGTGTAATCTTGAATCTCTTTTTAACACCAGTATCGATTTTTTTTGTATCGAGTATCAAGCTTTTTCATGTACTCTATCTCAGGGGTTGGAGCTAAACAGTTAATCGTAATTGAATCGAAATTGCAATCTGAGTCGACACAATGATCAAACCACGAACGCTGCAGTTATCTACATATTGTCCTCTGCAAATATCCTGTCTTTTTACAGAAAAGTCTTGCAGTACCTGTAGTTTACACCTCTACAAACATGTTTTACTGCTTACTGTTGAATTAAAATAAAAGTGTGGGTTTATATTTGTGTCTATTTCTATTTCTAGCCATTGCACTTTGATAGACACCGCGCTCGCTAGCACACATCATGTACTCTTCTCATTGTTGTCCACCATCTTCCAAAAATTAATTACCACACTGCACTGGAGCACGTTTTTAACCTTTTCACCAGAGATAAGTGTTTTGGCTTTGAAAAAAAGTTCTTACTGGGAGGATAACTGAGAATAAAACTGGCAAATTAGAATTTCTTCGTGATTGGAGGCCAGAGCTAAAAAAGACTGCAGCTTTTGTGCTAATGTTGCAGTCTCCCTCACAACACGGAAAACTAATTAAAAAGATAAGATTTCTTGTAGCTTTTTGGGGCGGTAGCGTGGGCTAGCGAGATGACAATAGCGCCTTTCACAGATGCTACAAGCTAATGTCGGCCATGTTTGGAAACCCGCCAGATTTGCGTCACTCGTGTGAGAGATTTGAAGGGTTATTGGAGGATGCTATGGAAGTGTGTATAGCAGCTTTGTCGTGACTTAGATGCCGATGGAGGAGTCCTTGTAGCTTATGAACAGACACTATCACACAGCAATGGGAGAGATAGTGATTTTGAGCGTTCCGACAAATAGATTTTACAGAGTTGAAGGCTGCGGCAGGGAAGGTAGACAAACAACTCCAACAACGTATTTTTATATATTCTGCTTTTTCCTTATTCTTATAACCTGACTTTTTGTTTTAACTTTGAACCGTGTTATATATACATGTTTTTTAAGTCCATAAATTGCCTGAAATTAGATCAAACGTATTTATCTCCATGGAGACAGTCAGGTGACACCAACAAGCCAAGTTACTGGTCAGATCTGTGAAAATGCAAGCAGTGAGAATGCATGTTTTTCAAAGTTTTGCTTGACTTTAAAAACACATGTAACTGACAGGGGGACACGGGAGGAGCTCGGAGTAGAGCCGCTCCTTCTCCACGTTGAGAGGAGCCAGCTGAGGTGACTCGGGCTTCTGTTCTTGATGCCCCCCTAGGGAGTTGTTCCGGGCATGTCCCACCGGAAGGAGGCCCCGGGAGAGACCCAGGACACGCTGGAGGGACTATGTCTCTCGGCTGGCCTGGAACTGCCTTGGGGTTCCACCGGAGGAGCTGGAGGACGTGTCTGGGGTGAGGGAAGTCTGGGAGTTTCTGCTTAGATTGCTGCCCCCGCGATCCGTCCTTGGATAAGCGGAAGAAGATGGATGGATGGATTGATGGATTGATAGGGATGGACTGATCCAGCCTTTTCAGTTCCAAAACCGATATCGATACTACGCTTAACGTATCTGCTGACATTTGATATTCACCGATACCAGTGTAGGAAATGAAAATTATTCTTTTTTTCTCTCTCAAAACACCCATTGTGCAACGTAACTGTTATTTAAGTGACCACAGAACAGCTTTGTATGAATAAAAGTTTAAACATTATGAGATGTCATGAGTAAGTCTCAATAAGTAAGTCTCATTACATCCAGTTAAAGGCCCAAACAGGATATCGGCTTAATCGATGTTATATCCCTAATAATTGACCAAGATAATTATGTCTAATTATCTTTAATTATGTTTAATGCCATGCTGCGGAATATTCCATGCAAAGCAATACAAAGTTACAAAGTGCATCTTTAAGTACATTTTTTAAAGTTCATTGCCCATATAACAAAAATCTTTTACTAATTTGCAAACGGTCCTCTTCTTTGCTACCCAAAACATGTCCGTTTGCTAACAAGCGATTAGCACTCCAGTGGGACTGTGATTCTGAAGGTCGAGTAATCTCAGACCAAAGTGTGTGAATACATTTCCTCTGCTTTGTCTGATTATTTTGCATGGCTTCATTATCACATGGATTAGAGCTTTGGTTTGATAGAGACACATCTTGACATTTTTATCATTAACTTGCCCCAAAAGACACAGATAAATATACTTTCAAAGGAAATGTAGCTCACGGTATTGGCTTACATCCAGACAACATGATGTTTTAATTAGGATTCAAAAATGTCTGTTTGAATTTTGATTTATGTAGTAAAAAAAAAAACCAAATGAATCACAAATGGGTTAGCTTATCATAGCTGGTGGCAATGAAGCTGAGAATTAACAGGCTAGTTAAAAATAACCTGCAACTACTGGGCTAGCCCTCTCAGCTCACAGTGAGAAGGTTCTGGGTTCAATTCCCAGGTTGCCATGCACAATAGTTATTATTTATTAGATGAGGTTTTGCAACTTTGGTATGGCACTTTACACCAAAACGATGCAGTGATTTGATGCTCTGAATGTATAATAAATGTGACAATAAAATCTTCAATTGAAAAATAAGAAGGATTGGTCAAATGTAGAGACAAATTTCCCTTAATCTGCACTTTGATCAATTTTTTTATTTCATTTTTTACTTTTTGAGCGCCTCAGTTTTCAGTTTGTATTTGAGAGTCTCTGTGTTGAGGAGCACCAAAGGACAATCTTGCACATTCTCTACACATCCAAGTAGCACTCCTGCATTCTGAAGATCTACTGACAAATTTCGCTATTGGTAATTTAACCGTTCAGGCAAAACAGTAACATCTCCACGGTGACAAGCAAGTGGCGGAACCTCCAGAAAAATTACACAATGCACCTTTAAAGCAGACCTGTTATCCAAAATGGACTTTTCAGAGCTTTTAACCATGTTTTAGTTGTTTCCGCTCCACTTGAAGTTGTTTTTGGAGTCGTTCGTGCATGTTCAAGCAATCTTTAACCGCTTATTTTCAAGACGCCATTTTGCCGATCACGTCCACTGACATACTTGGTGTATTTTCCGGACTATGAGTCACTTTTTTTTCTTAGTTTGACCGGGGGTGTGACTTATACTCATGATGATTTAACGATTTATATGTGAAATATGTTTTTTTTTTTCGTCATTATTATGCATTTTTTTGGCTGGTGCGACTACTCCGGAAAATACGGTACTTCGTTCTCCAAATAATTTTCTGCTGCTAAAAATCTGCTGCTTGCTAGTGTGATCTACAGCTATCCATCACAGGCGCCGAGTCTTTGTTGTGATGGCGTTTACGGCGACATCAGCTCCCATGGGCACCGCAGTTTGGAACTCAAAACTCAGTGGACTTGTTTCTTTTATGAAGTCGTTTTAGATGAATACTGCGATTTAAAATGTGGAAATTATAACATAATGATCCACAGGCGTCATAGATTATAGCTATAGAGCAGACACCAGCACAATATGGCGGCTTTAACTCAGTCTGCTATTTAACTGGGTTGGATAGAATTCTTCTGCACGAAATGCACAGTGTTGTTGTTGCCTTCTGTTTTCCGTGCTGTAAAGTAATGATCGCTGCTTTGTTTTTCTCACAGGCCTGTTGAAAATGAAAGCTCCCGTCCCCCTCCTGCTTCTGCTCCAAGCCCTGACAGTGCATTGTCAAAAAGGGGTGTCAAAACGCGGATCAGGTAAGTCCTACTCTGCACGCCGTTCCACACCTCGCTACTCTCGATGTTTGCCCGATCTGCTGCATTCACATTGTAGAATTTGATTATGTCATAATTTCAAATGGAGGGCAGGGGGCTGTGTAACTCTATGGGAGATGCACAGTTTTTTGGCAGAAATATACAGACTTATGATCTACAAATGTTGAACCTTGTCAGTACTCGTTTGGGATCGGCTCCACGAACTTTCCATATTAATCTTACGGTTTAAAGTCCTTCCAACTGACAGCAACCACGTCTTTAGAGATGAAAACAGGCACCGCTTTCTGAAGCTAATTTCACTTTAGTTTATTTATACCGACAGAGAAGACGTTGAACTTTGTGCCAGTTTTTGTTTCAAGCGTATAGACAGAGATATTAACCATAAACCAGGTCAGCACATCTGCAACCTGACAGTTAAAACAGAAAACTCCACCATAAAATCCTGACCTGTCTCCAGTTCAGTTTAAACTATATCGATTTGACGGAGTTGCGATGTCACGTGAACGCAACCAAGCGATTCCCCCGTTGCAACTTGGACGATTCGCCGAAAGTGCCTTTTAATGAAATTACATAGACCACTTGTATGCTATTGCTAACAGACAGTGTCCATGTTCTTTTCCGTATTAAATATAAGTGGGTACTTTTGTTAAGTGGCATTGTCTGGTGTCGGTGAATTCTTGACCATATATAGATAATGAAATTGGCTTGTTTAAAATGGCTTTATATGGTTGTCGTTTGAAAAATCTTGCTAAAGTGCTATCGTTTCTATGGGCTCTACATTATGGCTCTTACTCAGACCAAGACATGGACTATAGGGGTGTACAACCTTAGACTGAAGGCTTTATAGTAGTAGTCAACTCTATAGCTACCAATAAAAAAACCTTTCAATAAATGTATTTTGTAGTATTCATTTTTCCTGATTCTATGCTTACCATTTCTGCGTTCACTTTCTTATAAGGAGTCTTGCTATATTGACCATTATGTGTTTAGTCAATGTTGGGAAAAAACAAGATTAGATTACAGATTTTTACTATTCTGAAATATCATAGACTTTGTGGCTCGACTGTTTACCCATATACCACTTTTTTCACCACCACTTTGTAATAACTACACCTTAATTAGCCTAGTAAAGCATGAGCAAAGACTTACTTCATAATGAACAGATTGTTAATTACGGCTTAGTAACGACTTAATTAAGGGGTGAGAGGCTAGGTTAATCATTGACTTATTATGGTGTGTACATGGTCTTTATAAAAGTAGGAGATTTTGTGTATTTTTGTTGTAATATAATGACATTTGAGCTGTCAAAGTAAAAGTTTAATAAGTGGCTTCTGTAGCTAAATATCTGGTTATTTGCTGCAGCTCTAGCCTCTTACTTACCCTTTACTTACACTATTTTATCTTCAATATTATCGTTTATCGCAGTATACCTTTGTAACAATAGTGACTGGCCTAATTAAGTAGTTAATCTTCATCATCATCATTTTTCCCCCGAAATATATTCATTGATTTTTGTTGTTTTCCACAAAAAAGACAGAAAAAAACACAATATCCGGCTCAATCCAAAAAGGAAACCTAAACCCGAGTACTTACCATGACAAA
This sequence comes from Periophthalmus modestus, assembly GCA_019594935.1. Classification (NCBI taxonomy): domain Eukaryota; kingdom Metazoa; phylum Chordata; class Actinopteri; order Gobiiformes; family Gobiidae; genus Periophthalmus; species Periophthalmus modestus. The sequence goes on from JAIEZT010000198.1 coordinate 6,802,643, forward strand.
CAGCCACATTTACATTATAAAACCTCTCCAGAAATCTCCAAGCCCACATATGTCATGAAAGAGTCCCGACTTCTATGGAAGGCGTTCTCTCTGTCACGCAGCGTGTTAGTCAGATCAGTCCATAGATACATACTCCAGTACTGCCTGTAGCCATTGTGACGCACGGAGCTTTGTCTGAAATCCACTTCAGAAGCACACATTTTCTTGCACAGAACATGAGCATTGTGTAGAGTTAATGTTAAAACTGTCACAATAAATACTATGTGCACTTATCATGACATTATTATCATGACAGGGCTAGTTGACGTTGATATTTCCTTATGACAGAGTTTAATCTGTTAATGCTCGCTGGTTTACACTGTAATAATGGAGATCTTGTCTATTCCACATTTTAAAATATACCACAAATATTATACAAGTATTTTTCTACAATGTAATAGTGAAGTTGCACATCTTTCACCTTGTTACAAATACTTACAGAAGCTAGATTCTTCCCCAATTTCTCCCACTCCTCATTACTAATTTACACTTTTTTTTTTTTTTTTAAACCAACCATTTTAAATCGTCTGTATTTGAAATGGTGTAATCTTTCAACAGGTAACAAGAGGTTTTACGCCTGATATTTGCACTTTGCTTAATTCAAACACTTAAATGTGAAGATGGTGCTGCTCAGACTGTGACTACACTGCTCTCTAATGGGTTTTGCAGCGAAAGGTCGTGCATAAGTTTGTTGCTCTAGTTGCTAAACGATCGGTATCGGCATCGACCATGAAAAAAACGATATCCGTCAATCTCTGGTTCAATTTATGGAAGCTGGAACAATTTTTTCAGGGGGTGGGGAGGGTACTTTTTCTTTGCACTACTGGTGAATTTTTGGCAATTTTCTGACTATATGATAAGATTTAAGCTAAAAGTTTAAATTCATAACTTCTATGACTCATTACAGATGCAAACTAAGTACGAACCTGTCTCATTTTAACGATATTGTAGATTTAGAATAGTTTTTCTGGCTTAAACCTGCTCTTGGGCTGTTGCATCAGTGGCATAAATTAGTTTCAGTATCATTGTTTATCTTCCGCTTCAAAATTTGTTACCGTGGCAGGCCTTTTCTTAACACTATATTTGTTCATTAAGTCTTTGTGTTTTATTAAAGCGTTAAAGTGTATGCCCTTTCCCCATGTAGTAAACCTATTCTCATTCAAGTACACTATTTCTACTGAGCTCCTGCGGATCTATACAGTAGCTATAACAGAACACAATTGTCCAGCTCTTTAAATAACTAATAGCCATTGTTGTAGCGTAGCTTATCCTCTGAGTGGATTTCTATTGCCTTGTGAGGTATTGGGTTATAAAACACTACATTTCCCTGTACTTTGGTCCATTATGACTTGGGTTTCAAAGACTATTGCGGTGTATTTTAAGCTAGCTGCGTCTCTAAGATATTTTCGTTCCTGGGTGGATAATACACACAGGTGCAGGGTAGGGCTTTGGGCTCTTCAAACACTGCATAGCTACCCTGCCTAAGTCCCCATAGGCTGCTCTCTCTAGCTTTGGCCTGCGGCTGGGTTTTCAAACGAATTTTTCCCTGATAAATGAACCATCCAGGCACCCGTACTCTGTCCCTGCTGCCTGAAAATGGACCACTTTATTAGAAGGCCACGCTGGTCATAACATAAGCCCCATTGAAACGAACAGGGATCAATGGTTTGGAATGAAAATGTTCTATGGAAGAGAACGGGCGGTTTGCAATCTGCGGTGCCAGTACAGACGGGAATAGCTTATGTCACAGGCTGAAGTGAACTGTTTAAAACTACTTTGTATAGTTTCAATTGAATTGCAGTGGTCCCTCGTTTATCGCGGGGGGTTACGTTCTAAAAATAACCTGCAATAGGCGAAATCCCGAAAGTAGTCAGCTTTAATTTTTACATTTATTATATATGTTTTATATGTTAACACCTCACCACACACTTTATACACTTTTCTCACACAGGCATTAACATTTTCTCACATTTCTCTCTCGTTTAAACACTCTCAAAGTTTAAACCTTCGTCGGTGCCTTTGTCGGTGCAGAACGTTTCATCGACATTTTGGATTTTGTCGGGGAGAAAACTTGCAAACATACAGCACTTCAGAGTCACACTGCGATTGAACATTCATGTAAATTTGTCTGAACACATTCTGTACTGTACAGGAGACACGGCACGAAGGAGACTCATGGACAATGGTCTACAGTCCCTCAGCCAATCAGGACGCAGAACACAATGGTCTACAGTCCCTCAGCCAATCAGGACGCAGAACACAATGCACGCTCATACAAAAAAAAAAAATCTCCAAAACAGTGAGGCCCCAAAGGTGAACCGCGCAATATAGCGAGAGACAACTGTAATCTAAATATTCCATGTGTTTTGAATGAGGCCAAGGAAAGAAAATCTATGGTTTGGAGAAGAGAAAGAGAAATGCTTGTAGTTTAACTTGTTACAATGCTACACATGCTGCCTATCACTGTAATTATAAACCCTACTTTGGGCCTAAGGAGGGTTACAGTTACTACACTGTATTTAAGATTAGTTGATTAGGAAGTTGTGCTGCTATAACATATGAAAAATAAGGGATTTAAATGGCAGAGAAAAAAAATGGTTTCTAGTCTGTGGTACCAGTGCATTTGGTTATATGTTTAAATACCAGCTAAAATATGAATAAATAAACTAATATGGAGTATAATTGAGACCCACTGGATCCACTGACCCACAGGTTGGCAGTGCATTTCCAGTTCCCACAGATGAATGCTGTCATTGTGTTCTTGGGCAAGACACTTAACCCAACTTAACTCCAGAGTCTGTCTACAATGGTCAGTTTAGTTTAGTTAATATTACATTTGTTTATTAGGTTAGAGTCTAATTGCGATTTTTCTGGCAAGCATTGTGATGTATGTTTTAACAATAAGCGTCTGTTCAAAGTTCGGATTTTAAACACGTCGAGGAGAATTGACAAAAAGACTGAAATCTGAACACAAGAATCACACTTCAGAACATGTTTGTGCAGATCTAAGCTACAGGGTTAGCAGGTTTACGCAGAAGAACACAGAGGATGTTCTTTGTGGATGAAATTATGGTAATTCCCAAAATACAGCCTCTATGATTCGCCAATTGCGTCCATTCGAATAGTGATTTTGATTGCGAATACTCTTACAAGCCCCGTATTTCATCCCATTTACCAAAACACAAACAGCGTTCCTCCTTCCCCATCTCTGCATCACTATAATCTGGTCTAGATTCAATTCCAAACAGGCGTCTTTGGAGTAATGCTTTGTCTGCACTGTACCAAACACACAGCCTCATATATGATGTCCTCTCAGCCCAACTAATCCCTCCTCTATATGTAGTATCCATTCTTCCCTTTCTCCTGTGCTACACTGTGATATAGAGTGACGCGTGAGTGCACACAGTAATTATGTATATTTTGCGTATAACGGTGCGCAGGCCTATAGGATGTATGTAGTGTGTTTTTGATTGGTTTGTAATGTTGTTGGGATTGCTATTCTCGCCAGCCGTGCAAGCTTTTCATTATAGCAGGAGCGCTGGGAAAAAATGTTTTACGCAGTGGATAATTGATTTTGCTCTTTGTATGAATAAAAATAAAGAAAGTGTTTACATTAAAGGTGCAGTATGTAACTTTCTAGAGCCGAGCCATACTTCAGAACTTGAAGATAGATATGTTTTATGCCATTGTAACCAAAGGATTTCCATGGAAACAAGCAGAAGGTGTCAGGTTTGTGGAGATGCAAGCCTGCTCACAGTATGGACGCTTCTATTTTTAATGCTTTTATTTTTTGCTTTTGTTTTGTTCATCTTCAGATTTTGTGGATATAGTTGAAAAAATACATTAAATTGTCCTTGTCGCTTATATAAAGGATAATTTTTTCATTTAGTAAAGTAACATTTGTCTTGCCACAGTACAGCTATATTGTATAAGCACCTCCTGATGTGTTTTATTGTCAGAGAATCAGGAAGTGTGCACATGCTAGTTGTTTTAGCATTAACGTGATGGCAAAACTCTGCCCTGGCCTCTGAAAGTTGTGAAATGTGCTTATAAACTCATCATGGTGAATAATTAGGATGCCAAGAATGTGTTTAGGAAGATGAGGAATAACTTTGAACCACTGAAAACTGTTTAAAATGAACTAGTTCTGTTTTTAAGTCGTTAAAAATCAGGTACGGCGCCTTTTTTAATCAAAACTGCTCCATTGTCCCATTTGCAAACAGCCAGCAGCCCGTTTTCATTTCTGTTCCCTGAGCTTTCCCAATCCCGAAAGTGCATTGTGCTTTTCCTGCTTACATTTGGGAATTGTGGTCCCAGAGGGCAGTTATATTAAGTCTACATTTTGCACAGTTACATGTGGGTTTAGCGGTCGCCATGACGTCCAATGATTACAGCGGGGCGGGCGGCTGTTCCCCACGGGGCAGATCCACGCCAGCAAAATGAACTACTGAAACAATTAAATGTCAAAGTGGCCTTCAGCAAGACACTTAGCTGTGATTTGTTTCTCTCTCTCCCTCTCCCCCTCTCACCTCTCTCTCTTTCTTTCTATTCTCTCTTTCTCTATTTCTCTCTCTCTCCCTCTCTATCTTCATCTCACTACCACCTGTTTCTTTCCTTCCTTAATTTTTCACTCTCTCTTTCTCTCCCCTCACTTTCTTTCTTGCTTTTCTCTCTACCCCTCTTTCACTCTCTCCATCTCTCTCCCACCTGTCTTTCTTTTCTTCATTTTTTTCTCTGTCTCTTCCTCTGTCACCAGTCTTTCTTTCCTCCTATTCTCTCTGCTTTTCTCTCTCCCTCTCTATCTGCATCTCATGTCTCTTTCTTCTTTTCCTCCTTTTTTTTTTCTTTCCTTCTCCTTTCTCTTTCTCCTCTCTCTCTCTCTGTCATCTCTTTCCTTCTTTTCTGTCTGCATCTCTCCTCTCTCTTTGACTCGCTCTGCCTCTCTTTTTCTCACTGTATTTCTCTTTATCATCCACTCACACTTTGTATTCTCTCTGTTCCCATCTCTCCTTCTCTCTTCTTTGTCTGTTTCATTCTCTCTCTTCTCTATCCCTCTTTCTTTCTTATTCACTCTTTCTCCTTTTCTCTCTCTATCCCCATCTCTCCATTCCACTCTCTTCCTCTGCAACCCTCCATCTCTCTCTCTGTGTCTCCCTCTTTTTCCCTACCTTACCCACCATCTCTCATTCCTCTTTTCGTTTCTCTTTCTTCTCTATTTCTCAGGGTTCCCACGTGTCCTGAAAATTCTGGAAAACCTGGAAAATAATTTACTTTTTTTCCCAGTCATTTAAATGCATGAAAAATGAGGGAAAAAAGCACCAAATATCCTGGAAAATCTAAATTTTGTCGTTAAAAACATCTCCACACTTTGCTGTATTATGGAATGTCAAATGAATGGACTTTTACTGACAGATATTTGAGAAGTTTGGGAACAAAAAACAAAACTAAACCTCCAAAATCCACCAAAATGTAGGAAATGTTTCATGTTACCTCTTTATCGGGGCCTTGGTGTGTATTTCATCTAGTTTTAGTTCCACTAGAAAATATTTTTGGGGCATCTACATATCAAAATCTCCATTTGCCTTGGCGTATAATTCATTTGCAATAATAGGATATACAGCTAGACTCCATCTTTATTATAAAAAATTTGTAAAAAGGGGCTAAACTTTTTGTAGACACTGTGATTACATGACTAAAAATATCCTGGAAAAGTGCGGGAACTCTGATTTCTCTCCATATCCCTTTCCCTCATATTTTCTCCTCCTCTCCCTCTCGTATTCTCTCTCTTCCCGCTCTCCCCCTCCGTCTCTTTGTTCCAAATGGCAGCTCATAAGTCTAAATGTAGCACAGGCCTTGTACCGGAGCAGCAGAGCCATGTTTTATACACGCGCTCTCTGTGTGTCTGTCATGTGGGATTTACAAAGCTCAAAACGACTACATCCTGGTCCACTTTGCATTGTGGTACTTGTTGCACACAACTAACTAGGGGAATGAAATCAACGTGAAAACAATTTGAAAATCCACAAAAACCAACAAAACCAATCCACAAAAACAAGTGTACAGTGTGCTTTTTGTTCCTCTCGTGTATTATTAATGCTCTGTTATTCATTATTATCAGTGATGGTGTTGTCAGTGGCACTTGTAATTATCCAAATTGTTGATATTTCTTAAATGACTAATTGCAATATAATTAAATTAACTAACGATATGTTTTAAACGACAGAAAACCAACCTCCATCTTGAGTAATCTCCAGTGAAAATCATGCATAAATATTAGTTACGGACAATATTTTGTAGACTTAAAGATGCCCTGCGGGACTTTTCTAGTAGAAGTTTCCTCCGCATGTTTGTGTCATGAAAATGTTACTGCTTTGTCTGGAATGTTCCACAATATCGCATTAAACCTCTATTTTTATTCATTCGATTGTGTCTTTGTTTCTCTAAAATATGCATTCTCGCTTATCCACAGATCTGACTTGTAACGTGGAGATAGATCAGTTTAATGCCATACTTTGGAACATTCCAGGCAAAGCAATAACTTCTCCATTTTAAGTCAATGGCGGAAACTGGTAGAAAATGTTAAGACATCCACGAAGACATAAGGAGAACATGCAAACTTCTCTGTGGCGGTCACCCGTACAGTTTGCCCCTTCCTCGTTTCACCCTCCCGTCTAAAATCCCCCACAATCCTCTCCTCGTTGAATTCTGCTCTGCTCCACTGGCCCCTCCCATCCTTCACACATTTTTACGGCCTTATAAAATAGAAACTCACAGGTTCACTTTGGGTCTCTGTGTGCAGTCTCTGAAGTAATAAGTATGCATGTATTCAACTTTTTCACCTACCCAACATGGACGCCGCTCGCAATCACATCCAGACGCAGCCGGAGAGGTGTCCAGAAGTGTCCCAACTCAGGGAGGAATAGAAAAACAGGGCTACACACCAGCTACTGAATACACTCAACATTTAATGACTGGATATCTGTGTAATCCCTCAGTGTCCAGTAGGTTCATAGTGGTCCATGGTGTTTACTAGTCTATGTGTCTTATACTTGTTCTGATGCAGCTCAAGATCATTCTAAAGATATTCAGGAAAGGTTCATTTTCTGTCCTGTGAATGAGACTTTTTTTAGTATATCAGATTTTTGCTGCTTTCGAGGACCCCAGCAGCTGTGATACCTTTATTAAATTTGACCGTGTACTCGTGGGATTTGCGTGTCATCGCTAATACCGAGTAAATGTTAACAGCTAAATAACTTTTTCGCGGAAGTCAAGTTAAGGTTTGGAACAAAAGACCAACGCAATTTATCTGCCAATTTTCAAGAGGTCAATAGTCAACGTGAAGAAATGAAAAATAATTGTTTTGCTTTTTTGAATACTCCAGCCACGATAAAACAGTCAAAAGTGCTGTTATTAAATGCTAAAAATACATTTGAAATATATTGACTAAAACTGAAATGTGATGGTAAAGGCAAAAAAAAACATCTCAGTGGAGACGAGCATACTGCAAAATTGCGGTTTAAAACAAAATGGCAGTTTATTTATGCTCTTTGGGACCATAGCAAACCCAATGCTCGTACAAAACAAACAAGCCAAACGATGCAATTAACCAGCGAGTTTCTGGACCGCATCCAAACGGAATAATTTGTTGTACCCAAAAGTTTAGCCGACACCAGCTGAATTCTTAACTTTGACCTCTTCAAACAGGAAGTCCCCATCCCCTCATTTGCGCATCTACATTCATCCATGTCCTGATAAGTCCCATTCCGAATGCTAATTCCACTTTTTGCTAGCATCAAGGAGAGGCTAAGTCATTATAAACCTGGAAACTCAAAATGTCCTCTGCGCAGGCAACCAAAGAGCAGGCAATGAATTAATGCAGGAGCGAAGTGTCAAGGGTATTCACAAATGTTTGCTTTTGCTGATTTCTAATGGGCTAAACCAGGTCAAGCTTCGTCCATTTGTCTCACTATTTAAAACGTGCAAAATGGGGACAGTATTTGACTTATTGTTGAATGGAATGACAGGAAAATGTGTTGTTCGAGTATCTGTGTCTATCTATGCTCATCTAAAAATGATAAAAACTTTTACTAGAGGAAAAAATCCCTTGGGGCTACTGCATCCGACTAACTGACACTTATTTAAAAGCATTTTTTTTTTTCACATTATTGTTGTTACCGCACCAAACTGTTTAGAAAATGGTCGCCCCGGCAAATGGTATCTGTATTTTTTATCAGTCTGATCCCCACTCTCTCTGTCACATCTCAAGCCAGAACCAAACACGGTCGTCCAATCCGATTTGTATATTTCAATGGCGTATGTGAAACAATTGGCCGCCCATCGTTTTGAACAAAATCTAAACGTTTTTTTCACCCTCCTGTGATATTTATTCCTTTTGTTTTTCATCATAAGCAGCCATATTTGTTCTGAGACAGATACCATATTTGCATGTCCCTGATTCGCTAACCCACCTGTCAATCAGGCCCGTCCAAACTCGGCGAGATTCACCTGTGACCAGACTCACACCTTCATAAAGTATCGGAGAAGTGTGCTCTCTGGAGCCCAAGCGAAGAAAATGGTGTTGTTTCCATTCGATTTTAAATTAATTCAATTATTTTCATCAAGTAAAAGCTTCTGTTCTGCTTCTGTTTGACCCTGAACTCGTACACCATCGTTTGAATTAATGAATACATCTCATTACACTTAAAAACAAAGAAAGGTTGAAAATTCAACAATCTTTAGTAAAGCTGTTACACTATATTTTCCTCAAAAGGTGCCAACTTTTGCGAGCCGTTTTCGTGTTGCGCTGTGTTTAATTCATTTTGCATTCACGGGAGCGTAGCCTAACAAAACAGTTAGCATCCTGGTGACAGGTGTAGATTCCCCCTCATATCGCGTGACATTGATTGAGTACGATTCGGGCGCTCCTCCTCCCTCGTCCTCCCCTCTCCTCCTCTTCCTCGCCCACCTCCCTCGTCTTCTTTCTCTCTTCATCTGCCTCCCTGCTCCTCTCCTCTCCCCGTCTCTTCCACATCCATCCCCTCCTCTCTTCTTTCTCCATTCCTCTTTCTTCTTCCTCCACTACCTCCTCCTCCTCCTCCTCCTCCTCTTCCTCCTCCTCCCTCTTTCGTGTAAGTCATTAGTCCCCATTTGCAGAGCAGACATTGATAAGCCCCAAGACAAATCGCACAGAGATTTCCAAGCAATTTTGACAATATACTTCCCAATAGAGTGGTTCTGTTTCACATGCACGAGGAGAACACTGTCCCACTGTGACGCACCGGCCATTACATTATAACAACATGACCGGGACTAAACCAGGACTAAACCGGGACTAAACCAGGACTAAACCGGGACTAAATCAGGACTAAACCAGGAAGACCAGGACTAAACCAGGACTAAATCAAGACTAAACCAGGACTAAATGAGGATTAAACCAGGACTAAACCAGGACTAAACCTGGACTGAACCAGGACTAAATCAGGATTAGACCAGGACTAAACCAGGACTAAACCAAGATTATACCAGAACTAAACCAGGACTAAACCAAGACTAAACCAGGACTAAACCAGTCTTAAATAAGGACTAAACCAGGATTAAACCAGGACTAAACCAGGATTATACCAGGACTAAAACAGGATTATACCAGGACTAAACCAGGATTAAACCAGGTCTAACCCAGTTTTAACCCAGGTCTAAACTAGGTTAAATCCAGACCTTAACCAGGTTAAAACCAGGTCTAAACCAGGACTAAACTAGGACTAAATCAGGTCTAACAAAACACTAAAAGAGGACTAAACTTGGACCCTACCAGGCCTAACCCAGAACTGAACCAGGTCAAAGGACTAAACCAGGTGTAACCCAGGACTATCCCAGGACTAAACCAGGTCCAAACCAGTTCTAACCCAGAAATAAGAACTAAACAGATCCAAAAACATAGACACTTCACTAACACAGGACTAAACCAGGTCTGAAGCACCTTTAATACATACTGACCCCCAGACTATGAACACCCAACAAAAACGGCACTAAACGGGGCTAAACCAGGTTAAACCTAGAACTAAACCAAAACCAAACCAGCTCCAAAACACTTGATCACTGCAATTTTGTAGATACTTTGACCCAGTTTTCTCGATATAACACTTTTCTCAAACTCACTCAAATTCTTACTCATTTCAGCCTTGACTTCCATTATATCATTTGAAACTACTCATCAAAAACCCACGCACACTACTTTCACCCCCCCCACATAACCATGAACTTTTGACAGTTCTGAACGAACCCGCTGTCTTCTTGCCAAACTAGAAGAACGTCAACACTGATGCTTCACCCCATGGACCCGTGTAGTATATAGGAACTTGGCAACACATTAACACACAGTTTGGCCTGTAGCGGTTGCCCTCCTAATTGGACGAGACAGTGATTTCTAACAGGGGATGTCAGCATGGAGCGCAAATTAAATTACGGCGAGACACTTGACTTTGTAATAGATTTTAAAGGACGTTAAATATGGTAAAAGCTGTCAGCAGAGGGCTGAGGGAGAGGCAGGACAACAGCCACGGACCAGGATATGAGGAGATGAGATGCAGAGGGACTGGCTAATGGTTTTAGACTTTTTGGAGTTCATTTTTGTTGAATCTTTTGTATTAGGAGAACGTATTTGTTGCTTGCTGGTAAAGTTCTTGCTGGAGATCCAGAATACACACTTTTACAATAGTTAATAAAGATGTGAGTCTGGCAGGGGTGGAAGAAAAACCCGGAGAAAAAACCCCAAAACAAAACATAAATGTATCTCATGAAAAAGTATTAAAAATGTACTTAAAGAGATAAAAGTTAAAGTATTTCACACAGATTTTGAGATCTAATAAAGCTTCAAATGTACTGATTTGATACAGATTTGTGCTGAATTTTGCTCAACAAAAACAACTGAATCGTTTTTTTCTTGCGTTTTTTTTATTGGTATATTTTTATTTGCTCCAACTATGAATATGTCAAAAGTAAATCCTCAAACTTTTCAGCAGTACTCGGACAATTAAAAAAAAAAAATAACTTTTCAGTCGTGTTCAAAAATGTAGAGTAGAAAGTACAGATACCTGCTTTCAAATGTAATAAAGTAAAAGTATTAAAATGATTGTCAGGTGGATTATCCAATCAAGGACACACATGGTCCGTCTGTACTAAACAAGTATGGCTGCTTATGTGGAAAAAAGAAATGGGGAAAAAAATCACAGAGCACTAAAAACGAGCGAAGCACTAAAGTGTTAAAATGAGAGATCAGGGCCCAAGAGAAAAACATGTATTTTTTATGTAGCTTGCAAAATACCATCTGGGCTCTGGGTTTTTCTTAGCATTCGGTGCCATTGCGAGGTGAAAGTTGCTCTAATTGCAACAGTGCTGGAAAGGAATGACTCATTTGTTTAATTTTGTATTTACACCTGAAGGCGAGTCATGTTTTAATTTGGTCATTAATAAACCATGTCTATATTATTCTTGCATATATAATTTTTTTCCAATTAGTATCCTAAATTAAAACAAAATTTTAGTTGCATTACAAATAATATAAATGGCACTGACCTGGTGCTATTGATATTTTGCAGTGGCATCCAGCTGAGGGTGTTCCGAATGTATGTGTATGGCAGAATTTACGCAGTTACCATGGTGACACAATGCACACGTGAGCAAACACAGCCGAAAGGTTTAAAGACGGCCTGAAAACTGAACTGAAAAAATACAAGTTTGATTGAAAGAGCACATTTTCAGGAGCTTGTGATCAATCCGAGCATTCATGGTCCTGTTTAGGAGTTTGATTTTACACAAAAATGTGAGAGAGACTAACTGAAAAACCGTTGGCTAATGCTAGCTAGCTTCTGACTGTAATTTAACTTGAGAGGGACTTGTTTAATGGTACAAAGCAGCTCAATTGTTGTATTTCCAGCTAAGTCAGCTCTTTCTGGCCAGATTGTGTTAAAATAAAGCTCAGATTAAAGCCTAACAAGCCTCAGACAGAGCAGTGCCCACAGTTAGCATCCCACTCCCAGGGAATATTGATCACGTCAGCTGCAGAAGATCAAAAAAAAAAAAAGTTTCAATTTGAACATGTATGGAAATGTAGGTATCAAAAGTCCCAAAATGACTCCTGTGCTAGCCTGTGATTAGCTTTAGCGCACTGAGGGGGCTGGCGTAATCATGCTAGCTGCCTCAGGGGTAAAACAAGGGGTATTTTTGGGCACAGTCCCAATGGAGAATAGACACATTTACATAGACACCACAGGGATATTTGATTCTTATCCAGCCTTTGACATTAGAAGTGGTTTATGTAGGAGTTTGAATCAATATTTCATAAACATATGTGCTCCCAGATTTCAAACTAAATATTGTACAATTCTAATGATAATTTATTTAAAAAAAACAACTACAAAGAAGCATAATATGTTGTTTATGTTACGCCAAATACCCAATCAGAAAGCAGAATGAGCTCCTCACTTTGGGTTGCCAGATACCACGTCAAAAACCAGTACAATAACACGATTATAATACAATTTTCAACTAGTGGGGGATTAATGTTATAGCTGTTGCCTACACCCATCCATATATACATACAGCATTTAACCAGGGCACTTGTGGTGATGAAGAGAAGGAGATGAAGATGCTGAGGAGGCGGGTAGTTCTACTGCTGCTGCTTTGGTTATTGTAGAGTTTTTACCTCAGATTTAGCCAACCAGTTCTTTTTCGTTTTAGTCTCGTCTCCAGTTGTTTCATTCATTCATGTTATGTTAGTATTCAGCAATAATGTACCTACTTACTACTTAGTCCTACTTTTAGCTAATACAGATGCCCTTTAATTTAATTTTAGGCAGCAAAAGATATGAGTTTGACAAAAAGGCCAGCGGCAGAGAGCAGGCTGTGATTGGCTCCTTTGCATGTAGTGCTTTGTTGGACCCTATATTAGAGTCCAGCCTTCTCACCACCCAAATCCTCCTCTGGACTAAAGCTTATTATGATTCATATGCATAATCTGTTCAAATTGGTACCGCACACCCCAGATGTTTCACCGGGGGCAGCGTAATTTGCAGCCTGAAAAGACAGCATTATCATATGGAAAGACAAATTACAATGGATACAAAAAGAGCTATTGTATTTAGCATTAAGTGAATTCAGTTGGGTTGGTTTTAACATTTAGAACAAAGTAAGTTAGACAAACAGTATCAGGACACATCAGTAACATTAGTTTATGTGAAATTTAACGACGCAATGCAGCTAATTCGAGGCGCAGTACCTGATTTTATGTCTTTAAAACGTGAAAAACAGTAAAACTAGTTCATTTTAAACAGTTTGCAGGGGTCCAAAGTTATTCCTCACTTATCTTATGCATTCAGAATATTCTAAGTATTCACCATGATGAGTTTATAAGCATGTATCACAACTTTTTTTGCCGTCACAGTAACGCTAACTAGCATGCTAACGTTAACAGCCTGATTCTCGGACAATAATACGCTTTATAATTAGATTCAGGCAGTACACGGCAAATTGGCCAGAAGAGCTGAGAACAATATATCTGTACTGGGCACAGACTTTGGCCGAATACAGTGTCCCCTCTAGGCACCCATAGATGTCAGATATTTGCATTATTATTCATTCTCTATTGCTTATTCAGAACAGCGCAGTGCTTATGTTCAAACTAAAATAGATCTTTTTAAGCTAATGAAGCTAATCTACACACTCGCACGTTGTAGCTACAATCTATAGGACCTAATTAGTCCTCCTCTGCTCTGCCTACGATTTTGGATTAAAGTTAGAAGTTTAAAATCTGATTGTCCCACACGTTATTATGAGTTTATAAGCTCCACCAGTGCCTCCTCCATACTCTATATTTTATTAGTCATTGTTCGTGAGTCCATCTTAAAGGAGATGCTATTGCTTTGCCTGGAATGATCCACAGTACGGCATTAAACTAGCCAACAGGTGACATCACTATGGCCAAGTTACAAGGCTGATCTGTGGAGAGGCAAGTCCACTCATAGTAAAAGTGCATGTTTGTTTATGGTGTTTTAGAGTCCAGGACGATTTTGCTAGCTTTTTTATGAGTTAATATAGGTTTATATTTCTCCGAGAACGATAGAAGTTGTGCAGACAGTACACAGCGGACTTATTTTGACCTCAAGAGCTGCTTATATAATAAATCTGTACTGGGAAAAGCTGAATTTTGCTCAAATACATGAAAAACATTACATAAGCTACCAGTATCTAGTAACAGTATCCCCATAGCCCTTTGTGTACGTCTCCCCGTGCGGTGCCTGCCTGCCTGTGTTTGCACAGCGGCGGACACTGATCACCGCTCTAACTCGATCCATCTCCCGTCGCCGCGCGGCTTTGCGGTTGCCGTGGCGATCACTCAGCGTTTGTGGCAGGTGCGGCGGGCGAGATGAGGAGCAGGTATGCACGGCTGCGCTCCTCTGTCCGGTGCTGTGATGGAGAGAGAGAGATGTCCCAGAGCGAGCTGTATAAAGGAATAGTATGGGATGTTTTTGAATAAAGTTTCAAAGTGCATATGGCAGGCGTCAGTTCACTCATTTCACTAAAACACAGTTAACATGATTATTTAAATCCCTTCTATTTTCTAAGTTTGTATTTGTACTTCCTGGTTGGACATGAGCAGTAGTTGTGACATATGCAGAGGTAAGTCCATAACTGTTACCATGATGTTATCAAGGGGCAAAACTTGGTTAAATTGCACAAAAGTTAATGGATAGAATGAAGGATGGCACAGTATTTAGTAGTATTAGTAGTATTTAGTATTTTTTTGTGTAAAGATCAAGACATAATGCATTATTTTTGTTATAGCCATGAGAATTTTATCTGGATTTTGCTCCAAAATTGTAACAAGGCCCTTAAAGGTCCTATATTACACAAAATGACTCAAAATGCTCTGTTCCACCTTGTGATGTCATAAAGTGGTAATTTTCACATTAACCAATCCTTTTACCATTTTGTTCAGTAAAGGTTGGCAATTCCAGAGCTGAAATCATCCACGTAATTAGGTAATAATAGGGGTATGGAGTTTACAAATACAGTGGAGCACTTCCTGTATTACCACATGACATCACAAGGTGGAACAGAGTGTTTTCTGTTTGAGAGAAGAACTCAGTGTAAATCTGCTGGGCTTGAGTGTTAAACATGTGAGAATGAAACAAAATAACACAACTCCAAGTCTGTTTGTGACGAGGAAACAACATTACACATACATAGATCAGAAAGCTCAACAAAGAGCGCAGAACCAACGGCTTCATGTACTTTCCTGCCGCTGTCTCGAAAAGTTTGGGAATTACAACTTGGAGTCATATTTGCAGATTTCTAACTAGTCCCATACAATCCAAATCACATCTGCTGCCATTGGTGTAAATAAGACATGTACTAATTTGATTTTCACTTGTCTGGTGCAGTCTAGGTCTCTATTAAATCTCCCATCCTCTGCTCAAGTACACTAGGTTTGTATTGATCTTGTAAGTAACTTAAGATTTGATTTCTTGTGGGATTTCATTGATTTGCATGGCACTCTCTGGAGCTTGTCACTGCACAACTAGATCAGGTTTAGTAATGAGGCGGTACACTTCACCTGCTGTTGCTGCGGTGACGTTGGGACAGTTCAAAGACAGGGGTAATAAAAGACAAAGATTCCAATATGTGAAATTATTTCTGATTTTTGAAGTGGGTTGTATTTTTTTATATGACCTGTTTTTGGCTGAATATAAGTAGAGATGTCGCAATATTAAAATTTCGATACTAAGGAATAGACTCTATACTGGTTTTATTACCACAATGATGGTAAAAACTGTCTTTATTTAGATAATAGCATATGATTTTCAACATTACTTATTACTTAGTACTTAGTATGTTGTGTTATATCTGTGTAATCCCTCAGTCGTCCAGGTAGGGTCCTTCCTGGTCCATGGGCGTATACTAGTCTATGTGTCTTGTTCTAACCATAGACTGTACATATAAGTGGAATTAGCTAATTAATTTCTATTGAAAAACTGTCTTCCTCTCTTGGTAACTGCTGCTGTCAGACTCGTCATTTTGGTCTTAAATGTTCATATTAACTCTATCTGTTAACTTCTATCGTTGCCGATAGAGCTCGGTTGCGGACTTTCCATTACCGTAACTCCGCAATCAATTGTGCAATCGTGTAAATTCAAACGGCGTCTCAAAGCAGAGACATGGCGCTCTTTAGATATTTTACAGTATATTACGGTAATCTGCCTCTGTTGTCCCTCGAAGATGACGAATGAGAGCGGAAGTGCCGCGGGGATTTTCCCAGTCTCTTATTCAATGCGTCAAAGAAAAAATACGAATGGAGATGTGAAATAGAGGTAGTTGGGTGAAAAAATGCAGTATATTTTGATACTTCCTTTAATATGATTTTTATGGATGAAAAAAGAATAAAAGTCTAGGTGAGCTGTACTGGTTTATAGTGTGCTCAGTCCTCAAAGGGTTAACCAGCTGCACATGATCCTGGTGGTTTTATTTGGCTACATTGTCCATAAATCAAGATATGAACATTAATAACAGACAAATCCAGCACCTTCTTTCCCCGAGGTGCTCCAGCTAGCGTTAGTAACAGTTTGATTGACAGTGTAGCTAAGCGTTCACTCCCTGCTAAACTAGTGATGCGGGCGGGCAGGGGCGTTAACATCCTCGCTCCGAATTGGCTCTTTCGTTGCTATGATACTCGTGGTCGGAATTCCGAATATGAAACTCGGCTCCAAATTCGTTCCCATGACTGCTGCTGCCTCGATGAGATTCATTTGACTGGAGCCAAACGCTCCGTCAGTCCACTTCTTTATATAATTAGTCATTCTGAAGCTATTTAGAAGGGAGTAACAAGAAGAAGAGTAGACTTTGTGTTGGTCCTTAAGATAAATGGAGAGAACTGTGAGGGCATCTGGAGTAAAACCTAAAACAAAAAACAAAATGTCAAATGATTTCATATTTTTAAAGCTGTTTTTTTTGCAGCTTTTATGTTTTTTCATGAACACAGGGAGAAACAAGAAGAATAGTTCCAAATCTGGATAAATGGAGAGGTCAGGGAGGGCATCGGGAGTAAAACTTAAAAGAAACAGCCAAAGAATGTGAACATTAGGTTTAAACAAGGACTCAAATGTAATTCTAAATAAGAACTATACCGAGACTAACTTATGACTCTAGTTTTAGAACCAGGATTGATCCAGGCCTGAAACAGGAATAAACCAACACTAAACCAGAACTAAACCAGGACCAAATCAGAACTAAACCAGGACAAAACCAGAACTAAACCAGGACCAAGCCAGAACTAAACCAGGACCAAAGCCAGAACTAAACCAGGACCAAAGCAGGACAAAACCAGATCTAAACCAGTTTTCAGTTACTTTGTGATTTCTCGCTGTTGTTATAATCAGCATCTTTTCCAACATAAAAATCCCATCTCATATTATTTCTGATTTCTGAAGCTTGTTTTGGATCGTTTCTCCTGATTGACGGCTCGTGATGGAGGCTGACATTCTGAGCTTTTGTCTCGTCACCGCAGCGATCTTCAGTGTCGGGTTGCCATGGTGACGTGTAGTACAGCAAGGGGACGACAATACGAGGCTTTTTGTTTTTGAAGAATAACGGTTTAATAACGGTTTTCACGGTAGAGAGGAGGTTGCTACGAGTAACAGCGTGTTTTACAAAACCGAATCTATTGTGGACTGCTTTTTTTTAATAGCTCATTACAGACGAGTTTTATGTTTATCGGTATTTTATTAATTATATTTTTATTTTAAATGTGCTGTAGGTGATTTTTACTGTCTTAAAAACATGAAATAACTAATTCAACTAATTCATTTTAAACAGTTTGTAGTGGTCTAAAGTTATTCCTCACTTACCTTATGCATTCAGAGCATCCTAATGATTCACCAGGATGAGTTTATAAGCACTTTTCACCACTCAGCAAGACACATTTTGTAGTAAGAAAAATCTACACTTATCTATGAAGTGTAAGGACATGCTATTTTGACAGAAGCTTGTCTTTTTCAGAGTAAAAGTCTTATGTAATCATCTTGACATCTTGTTTTGAAAAGCTCTGAAGAAAACCCAAAGGTCAACCGATCTATAGCGTCCACGTGCTGCCAGTCAAAGCTAAGTTTATCTCACAACAGGAAGTACCTCGGGAGACAAGTCACATGACCCAACTCTACACGCTACAATGGCTTCCCTCCAGGCCACTGCACCTTCAAACACAAAACATTACAATAGGTTGGAGAATTAGAATGTTTGGAGGCGGTTTACGGTTAATATTTCTGTAAGTCGACTACAGAGATATTAACCATTTATATTTCACTCATAAATTAATGAGATAGAAGTGAAATATATTTTAATTATAATGTCTTACAGATGATGGACTTAAAGGAGGATGTAGGTATCGAACTTAGCATAGCTCTGAAACCCCTTGACAGATTGTTAGCGTTCACATGAATTTATGGGCGGGTGCTGTAAGAAAGGTTTTTAAATTTATTTACAACAATAAGTATAGCTCATCTTTAAAGGTGCACTGTGTAACTTTCCTGGTAGGATTCTGTCTCCTCGATGGAGATGTTGTTGGTTTGCCTGGAATGTTCAGTGATATGGCATTAATGCTATCTCTCCTGCATTTATTCAATTAAATGCATTTTTCTTGCTCAAAAACACTTGCATTCATTCACTCTGAGTAGCCTTGCCTCTCCACAGATCTGACTTTTAACCCAGTCTGGTGCCACCTCCTGCTTTTCTCTATGGAAATATCCATTGGGTTGTCGGGGCAGCAGTCTGAGCAGGGACTCTCAGACTTTCCTCACCCCAGACACTTCTTCCAGCTCCCCCAGTGGAACCAAGAATCTATTAAAATAACTGGATAGAGTCTCGAGGTGGATTAATGGTCACTCAACTACAACCAAAAAATCCCTCCTGCCCAGAAAGGATTTTGCTCATAGAGCACAATGTGATCAAAAACTACACATGTTCTTCTGACAGGGACTGATGGAGACTGACAGGGATTGACTGGAACTGACAGGGACTGACGGGGACTGACAGGGACTAACGGGGATTGACTGGAACTGACGGGGATTGACAGGGACTGACAGGGACTGACGGAGACTGACGGGACTGATCGAGACTGACGGGGACTGACGGAGACTGACGGGGACTGACGGGGACTGATGGGGACTGACGGGGACTGATGGGGACTGACAGGGACTGACGGAGACTGACGGGACTGATCGAGACTGACGGGGACTGACGGAGACTGACGGGGACTGATGGGGACTGACGGGGACTGACAGGGACTGACAGGGACCGACATTGACTGACGGAGACTGACAGGGACTGATGGGGACTCACTGGGACTGACAGGACTGACGGGGATTGACTGGGACTAAAGAGGTCTGACGGCGACTGACGGAGACTGACAGGGCACCGACAGCTTTCACAAAGGTCAAATTTTGTGGCAAGTTTGACCTATTTTCAGATCATAAACTTTTTCTCAGCTCAAAATCCGTCAGTTGTCTCAAAAAACGATTTTAACCGTTAGCTTCAGCTAGGCTTTATGGTCGCGCTAGCTAAGCTCAAGCTCTGATTGGTTAAAGGTGGTACGACATGAACGAGCATGTGAGTGATGTGAACGAGACATGGATGGAAATATGACATGTTTAATACTATTCTGTGAAACATTCCAGGCAAAGCAATAGCATCACCATTAAGACAAGCAAGTGGCGGACCCCAGAAAAGTTACACAGTGTAGCTTTAAATGTCTAATGTTAATATAGTTACCACATAAAACCAATCCTCAGCAAAAGACGCCAAGAAACTCATTTATGTAGTATGCTACTTTGGAATTTCTTCTATATTTTCTGGTCTTTCTCTCATTCAAAAGCGTATTTAAGTTCCCAATGAAACAAATACACAGTTGGCAGTCATAACATTAGCCACATTAGCACCGTCAGCTTACACAAGTGTACACAGGGAATGCAACAGGAAAGTTTAGTTCAGCTTTAGCAGCCCATAAGGCGTAATGTGCAAATGCGCTTTTCATTGTAATATATGGACGCAGCACTACATAGTTTTCTGTTTATATTTGCATAATTAGTGAAAGCTTATGAACAATTAAACGGCTGAAGCTAATAGAAAGTAAATGAGAAAGTTCCCAAGTGAATTGTGCTTGTCTGAAAGCCAAAAAGATGTCATTTTGAGACTAATGTGTTTTTTGCCCCAATTCCCAGTTTAGAAAAGGCACTGCATTTTCAATTCATTTCCACAATGTTACGATAATTACTTTTGTGGGTTAAAATTGCAAATAAAGCTAATACGGTTTTGTCACTCCTGCTAACTAACTTCATGTCCTCTTTTTACATCCCATATTCACTATTTTCCCTCTTTAAATATCTCTGTTACCAGGCTTAAAACCAGGACTAAACCAGGACGAATGAACAAAACCAGCACTAAAACAGGTCTGACAAGGGCTAAGCTACATTGTAGAACCAAACCCAAGACTTCTCAAAGCTCGAATTAAACAAGAAGCTCCAACCCGTAGTTAATTAATCTTTAACCAGGACCTCAGATTATAACTCTTTCACTAATTTTAACAATGTAGCTAAGACATTTATTGCATAGAAATCATGTTTAAGGGAAAGTGGCTCAGTTCTTGGAGCGTTTGTCCAATGATCCGAGGGTTGGTGGTTCGAATCCTGCTCTCGACATAAATATCGTTGGCTGGCTGGCGATGAATACTGCGTCTTGTCCAAAACAGCCTTGGTCAAGACACTTAACCCACCTCTTTCTCTGTGTGTCTTGAGATAGGTTTTTAAAGCCATACACTGGAACATTCTTGGAGACATGCACCACCCCACCAGAGAAAGCTTTAATAGACTCGAGTATACCTTATAACTGGAGCCTTATGGGGTCCTATAGCCTGCGTTATATAGCATGCTGTCTACTTGTCACTATATGGGAAAGCAATGGCCTTTTCCAGTGAATTGAATATTTTAATTGGCTTCACAATGAATGTCACTTAAAAGAGAGAGAGACAGGTTGAAGTTTGAAAAAAGCAGGAAGTTTGTCTTGATTGGTCCTTCAGAACCTCCTCAGCGTGTGGCCTATTTCAATGCCTCTTTTATCGCAAAGTTTGAACACAAATCCTTAGTTCCTTAGCGTCTTTTGTTCACTTTCTTTCTGCCTAAACCAAGGACAATTCAACCTATTTTTTGCCAGTCTGAATTCGTACAGGGCCCATAGGAGAGCTGCCAACTTCAATGCTTTTTAAGCCGTATTTTGAACTGGAGGTATTTAGTTTTGTTTTTTTTGATGCATTGCGAGAAACTTGGATGGAGCCCAAGACAGAACTGTTCTCAAGCCCCTACAAGCGATTCACTGCCACCAAAGCACACAAGATGGCTTCATTCAACGTGCTTTCTGATTATAATTAGGAGGGAATTACCTGCTTTTACGCCCATAGCAACGTCATTCATTCAGTTGTGTGTGAAAGCAGCACTATTCTCAGGATTAAGAGTGGCACTTTGAGAATGGGCCAAAATCCTATCGTCAAATACCAAGGCATTTAGCGCAGACCAATTGACTTGTTTATATAGATACATTTTCGATGATGTTTTCAAGATAAATATCAAAATGAAGAAAAGCTATTGTTAAAGGCCCTGTACCCATCTTTTCCCCATATATTTCAGCTAAATCGAACTTGGCCAAAGTAGCGAGGTTGAAATAAGTGCGCTGTGCTGTCTGCATCAAATTATAAAGCTTTTTATTGTTTTAAGGAAGCATGCTAGTTGTCGTTAGATTTACCATGATGGCAAAACTCTCCTGGCCTCCGAAAGTTATGAAAAGCATGTCCAATGATCCGAAGGTTGACGATTCTCCACCCACATGGCTCAGTGGAGATGTTGGATCATTGTCTGGAAATGTTTCATAGTATAGCATTAAACTTTTCTATCGCCATGGGGATTAGCAGGGAATGGCACCAAGTTGCACGCCAGATCTGTGAAGGAAATTGTTAAAACACCTGTAATTGTTCATGATAGACAAGTTTAATGCCATACTACGGAACATTCAAAACAATAATACCTCCTTGGAGCCGAGCAAGTGACAGAAACGTTTTTTTTTTCTTTTCTGTGATTTGACTTGTATTATTCTTAAGGTTTGTTCTTTGCGTTCAGTGCTAAATCTATAAATATTACCTTCTGTATGAATATATCTTTACTCCTGTCTTTTGAACAAAATGAAACAGAATACTATGCCTGTTCCAGATCGTGGTTCTTGATATAATTTGTCACTGCTGCAGCCTCAGTAGCCTCCGTTAGCATGCTCCGCTAACTGCGAGACACTACAGATGCTAGTAGGCGTACATCTTTGTACAGTGACATTAGCCAAGCAACACATCTTTCTGCAGTGTGCATAGGTCCTCTTTCAAAACTATACTTTAGTTTCGTGCCAGTTTACAATTTACAACGATTTTACTTGGTTGTGAAATTATTGGCATACTTTATAATAACTACACCTTCATCAAAAATCAAAACATCGCCCACAATCATCCGTCCTCACTGTGAACGGGCTTGCATCTCCACAAACCTGACTCTTATTTGGACTGGAGTTGGGCCTCCTACTGCTTTTTTCCATGGAAATGTTGTTCCTTTTCCTTTAATATTCCACAATATGGCATGAAACTTAATTATGTCCATAGAGAATGTTCTGAAGTTTGGTTTTCACTTTGTATTACCATGGAATCGTGCAGGTGATGTGCTATTTCCAGAAAGTTACCTACTGGATCTTTAAGTAATAGTAGTAGTAGTAGTAGTAGTAGTAGTAGTAGTAGTAGAAGTAACTATATGTTCATTAAGTCTTTGTTCCTACTTTATTACAGCTAATTATGTTGTAGTTATTACAAAGTGCACAAATACTCCCACATATTGAGCTGGACACACTACATTTACATTAATATTGAAGAATGAAGCTGTAGCCTTCAGTTGGAGCAAAAACGGAGCACAACCCTCGCAGTATTTATCACTTTAACACATGTAGACAGTTAGCTTAGTTTCTAATACACCCCAACGACCCGCTAGCCGTCGCTAACTGTCTCGGGCTACTGTATCTCGCCCCATTCCACGTGCTCTTTCGACTTCCTGTTTATCTGGCGGTCAGAGGTCGGTCTTGTCTCCGCGGCGACGGGAGCTTGAGCGATGAGTGGGATTTAGTCTGATTTCACACCAAAGCGGCGGTGATGGACAGTTGGGAGGATTGGTCTTTGCTGTTCGTCCTAATGGAAGAACTATAAGAAGAACACGCTGATGGTTTGCAATGTTAGTAATATTTCTCCGCTGTCTGGGAAAAAATAAAATATCTAAGAAAAAACTTTACCTATTTTGTGTTGAAAGTAGATTTTTTTTTTAGATTTGACATTTTTCTCAAGTCATTCAGCCCGAGTTGAAGCCAGGTAAATTGCATTTGATCTGAAAATGCCGTATGACACATCGAGACTATTTGGGTTGGATGATACAATGGGAGTCTGCAATCTAAGAGACATCTTTGCCCTTTTTCAAATTAAAAAATCTAAGAAAGAACTAGGCTTTTTAAGTTGAAAATGGCAAATATTTTAATGGCATTTAGGACGTGTAAGAACTATTTTAGTTTTTCTTATTCGATATACCAGAAAGTATGTACTGAGTGATTTTTGGGTAGGTTATGACATTTTTCTGTAGCGCTTTTCCACCTTCAAGACACTCACAGGACTTTACATCAAGGAGCCATTCATCCATTCACACACCAGTGTACGCAGACACTGGGGACGAGGTGGTTAAGTGTCTTGCGCAAGGACACAACAACAACATTCATCTGTGGGAGCTGGAATCACACCGTTTATGTCAAGAGCGGGATTCGAACCGCCAACCTTCGGATCAATGAACAAACGCTCCCGACTCCAACTGAGCCACTGTTTGCACTGTTTTGCAATCTAAAAATGTATATCTAAAATTCTGGTAATGTTTATTTTTGCAGGATTAGAGATTTTTCAGCAGCATTTTCTTTATATTCTGCATGAAATTTGTCCTGTCTGTCATATGATCCAGTTGACAGATGTTGCTAGAAACAATTTGATGACCAAACTTTTGAACCAAATATGTATATCTTCTTTCAAAATTTTAATAAAACCTTAACCAAAACCTATGAAGAAATACTTATCAGGATTTAGTGTGGGCATTACACTGTACAGTACATTTCAGAGTAGTTTTAGTTGAGCGATTCCTTTGTGGACTAGTCCGGGAAAGCAAAATGATGCGAAAATGCAGAACTCTATATTCTACGCAGAGCCAGTGCATTGTCCTAAACTAATTTACATGATGTTTTATAGGCCCAAAGTTAGGCAGGCTTTGAGAAAGTGCTGACCCCATGCACAATTGTCCCGGCATTATTTAGTGTGTAAATAAAAGAAGCTGTCAGCGCTCAGAGTGAGAGAGGCTTTGCACATCCGTTCATAAATAAGCCGCGTGTCTACCCTTCCTGTGTCCTCTGTCCTCCGCTCGTCAACAAATACATATACTACAGCACGGGCGGGTAGTGCTCAGCTACATTTACTTGAGTAACTGTTTAAAGAAAGTAGCAGCATACTTTTACCCCAACTTGAGTCATTTTTTGAAGGAACAGTATTCTTGCTGTCCTTCAGATTCAAATCAACTTCAAATTATCAATGCAACGTTATGTCCCGACTGTTTCTTTCTAAGTTAGTCGAGTATAGTCTCCCAAATACTTACTTGTACATGAGTAATTTCAAGTTCTGATTAGGGTCTTTAACCAAATATATTTCCAGGCCCGCTCTTGTAAACGTGTTCCATCGGACAGAGGCAGGCCTGGTTCCTCTGCCTCCATAGCTCCTCTCTTATCTGTCTCTGTTGAACCTGGGTTTATCAGCTGTAGACCGTCATTAGGAGAATTACACTGCTCCTCTATCTGCTGGGACCGCACACACACACACGCAGTCACACACACACAGTCACACACACAGTCACACACACAGTCACACACATGTTACGCTCCCCTGTCCTCCATTACAAACCCACTATATCCCTGTTCTATAGTTTAGATGCTGTCCAAGGAAGATTAAGGCACTAACACTGCATCAAAACTGTGACTAAACCAAGACTAGACCAAGACTGAACCAGGACTAGACCAGGACTGAACCAGGACTAGACCAGGACTGAACCAGGACTAGACCAGGATAATTTACTTTTTAAATTAAGGAGGGATATTAAGGCAAAAACATTACATCAAAACTGGGTCTAAACTGGACTAGACCAGGACTTGGCCCAGACTAGACCAGGATAAAACCAGGACTGTCATTTATTTTTTATGGAAAATATGGGTTTTAACTGGGCACAAAGCTTAATTTAGTCCTGGTTTAGTCCAGATTTTGTCCAGGACTTTTAGAACTGGCCAAGGTTAATAAGATAAAACCAGGACTGGTTTAGTTTTTTATGGAAAATAGTTTTAACTGGGAACGAAGCTTAATTTAGTCCTGGTTTAGTCCAGATTTTGTCCTGGTTTAGTCCTGGTTTGGTCCAGATTTGGTCCTGGTTTAGTTCTGGGCTAGTCCTAGTTTAGTATTGGGCTAGTCCTTGTTTAGTCCTGGCTTAGTTCTGGGCTAATCCTGATTTAGTCCTGGTTTGGTCCTTGTTTAGTCCTGGTTTAGTCCTGGTTTGGTCCTGGTTTAGTCCTGGTTTAGTCCTGGTTTGGTCCTGGTTTGGTCCAGGTTTGGTCCTGGTTTGGTCCTGTTTTAGTCCTTGTTTAGTCCTGGTTTCGTCTGGGTTTAGTGTAATTGATTTAGTTTCACATATAAACATTATTACTTAGACTAATAGACTAAGACTTTTTCCACAAAATATGTCAAAACTTGAGTTCACTTTTAAGAACTCAAATGTCTCAATATTCAGCACAGTCTGGTTGTTTTTGTTTAAATTGCTCAGGCTGGATACATTCCCAAGCTCTGTATACGATTAAACAGTTTTGGATCCCTCTCTTTTCCTCTCCTCCGCTGCAGACGCTCTATATTTCTAAGCCATGCACACTCTAAATGTTTAACAGCATCCTTGAGAAAAACCTCTCCACTTCTGTTTCCGTGGCAACTGGCATGCATTGGAATTGATGACATCGCCGGATCGCCCACTTACTTGGCACTGTACGAAATATAATAATAAAAACTGCTGTGATAGTGAACTTCCGATTTAAAAATGTCAAATGGATTAAAATAAAAAGTACAAAATTAAAGTAAAAACTGTGGCTGAGACATACATTTCTTAGACCTGCACTTAAGTGATATGGTTTTATCCCACTCTAGACCTGCGTTAGTTCTGGGTTAGTGCTGGTCTAGTCCTGTTTTAGTCCTGGTTTATTCTTGGTTTAGTCCTGCCTTAGTCCTGGTTTAGTCCTGCTTTAATCCTGGTTTAGTCCTGATTTCGTCTTGGTTTAGTTCTGGTGTAGTCCTGGTTTGGTCCTGATTAAGTCCTGGTTTAGCCCTGGTTTAGTCCTGATTTCATCTTGGTTTAGTCCTGGTTTAGTTCTGATTTTGTCTTGGTTTAGTCCTGGTTTAGTCCTGGTTTAGTCCTGATTTAGTCCTGATTTAGTCCTGGTTTAGTCCTGGTTTAGTCCTGGTTTAGTCCTGATTTAGTCCTGATTTAGTCCTGGTTTAATCCTGATTTAGTCCTGTTTTAGTCCTGGTTTAGTCCTGATTTAGTCCTGGTTTAGTCCTGGTTTAGTCCTGATTTAGTCCTGGTGTAGTCCTGGTTTAGTCCTGCCTTCAGTCCTGCCTTAGTCCTTGTTCATTCTTTCACTTTTTCACAGTTCAAACTTGTCTGTACAGAAGCTCCAGGAAGTGACCATATTTGGCGTGGAGGAAGCCACTCAAGGCCAGCTGCTGCAGAGGCAAAACCATTCACAGAAAACTGTCCAATCAGAGCGCAGCGTTCAAATGTTATCACGATTTCATTCACTTTACACCACAGTCTGCAGCCTTGTTCAGCACACAGAGGGCTTGTGTGTTTTCTGTTTTTATTATCTACTTTTTTCCACGAACTGCCACTTCACTAATGTGAAACTGTGATAACTGTGATAAATATTTAGCAGAAGTACTACCCGAATAATCAAAGTAATAATTAGAGCAACATGAAAAAGCTCATATGTACTTAAAGTAATATTACAATGAAACTATTTAATTTTAGCCTCAGTCCACTTTAGACCTCGTTTAGGCCTCCTGAATTATTAAAGTACAACTGATACTACATCTTATCCTGCTACTGTGATCATTTAGTGTTTTAGCAACAGCAGTAGTAGTGGTGTAGTAGTAGTAGTATTAGTACAACATATAATTTAGATTTTACCCCCAAAATCTGCAGTATTGTAGTAGTAACAGCAGTAGCAGTAGTAGTGGTAGTAGTAGCAGTAGTAGTAATACAACATATCATTTAGATTTTACCCTCAAAATCTGAAGTGTTGTAGTTGTAGTAGTAGTAGTAGCAGTAGTAGTAGTAGTAGCAGTAGCAGTAGTAGTAGTAGTAGCAGTAGCAGTAGTAGTAGTAGCATTAGTAGTAGTAGCAGTAGCAGTAGCAGTAGTAGTAGTAGCATTAGTAGTAGTAGCAGTAGCAGTAGCAGTAGTAGTAGTAGCATTAGTAGTAGTAGCAGTAGCAGTAGCAGTAGTAGTAGTAGCAGCAGTAGCAGTAGTGGTGGTAGCACAATTCATAAAAAAACTTTCTCACAGAGTTCTAAACACATATGGCTCTTCATAATGTCTTGTTTTGCGCATGGAGCCATTTGAATGTGGCGTTCTGTGTCTTGAACACCGTTTGTGTCTGTGTGTGTGTCTGTGTTTGTGACTTCGTTTGTGTCTGTGTTTGTGTCTGTCTGTGTTTGTGACTTCGTTTGTGTCTGTGTTTGTGACTGCGTTTGTGTCTGTGCTGTGGACTTGTTGTTTTGTTGTGTCTTCCTGGTGCAGACAAAACCAACAGTGTATGAAATGTGAACTGGAGTTAATGGGTAGGTTTAAATGGACACTTAAGGACTGTTAATTTCTCTGAGCCAATCGTGCGAAAGAGACGCTGGTGCAAAGGCTGTGCGGCCATGTACAATATGTTCTGTTGGGTTTAAGTTCAAATGAGGTGCACTGCAATGTTAAAACCAGGTCTGAACCAGGTCTGAACCAGGTCTAAACCAGGTCTAAACCAGGTCTAAACCAGGCCTAAACCAGGCCTAAACCAGGCCTAAACCAAAACGAACCCTAAACTAAACCAGGTCCAAACTAGTACTAAACCAGGATTAAACCAAGACTATACCTGGACTACACCACGTCCAAACTAGTATTAAACCAAGTCAAAGACAGGCCTAAACCAGGACTAAACTTGGTCAAAAACTAAACCAGGACAAAACCAGGGCCCAACCCATAATGAACCAGGACTAAGCCAAGACTAAACCAGGTCTAATTCCAGCTTTCACATCAAATCTTTTCCTTGTGAAACCCAGGATTTAATTTACAAATAAACAATAAGAAAAAACGTTCAAAACCATAATTATACCACATCTGCAATATAATCTCAACGAGGGAGGAGGCTATAGGGAGGTAACGAGGCAAAGTACACTAGAGTGTTGACGTATGTCTCCTATCTCCTATCTCCTAACTCCTTCATCAACATAACCTCATGTGAACTTATTACAGAAAGAGCGAAGTGACAGCGCACTGCTCCAGCTTCCTGTCTGTTTTAATTAAGAGCTTGAATATGCTGAAGAAGTTGTGAAAAACAGTACACTTTGGGTAAGGCTGGAGTAGGCACGAGTGAAGCACCAGCTTCTAGTAGTGCTTCAAGGGACGTGGTTTAAAATCAAGATTTGCATAAAGAACGGGCAGTAATGGAAGTTGTGTGGCACTGACTTTCAACTAAATAATGAGGGGATTTTAAAGATGCACTGCGTAACTTTTCTGATGGGAGTTCACCACCTGCTTTTCACTGTGGAGTTGCTAACACCTTGCCTAGAATGTTCCACTGTAAGGGATAAAGCACTTATTGCTTCAGGAAGGCAAGTAGGTCAAATCACACATTAGATCTATGGAGAGGCAAGCCTGCAGTCTGTAAGAACACTGTGATAAATAAATACTAGATAGATACTTTAAATGCAGTACTGTGGGACATACCAGACAAAGCAATAACATCTCCATGGAAACGAGCAGGTTCCATGCTCACTACCAGAAAAGTAGTAGTAGTAGTAATGGTTATAGTAATGTTACTAGTAGCAGCAGCAGTAGTGGCATTAGTAATAGCAGTAGCAGTAGTAATAGTAGTAGCAGTAGCAGTAGTAGTAGCAGTAGTCGTCTGTTGTTCTTGAATGCTGAAGTTACATTGAACTAAATTAGCTTTAACTCCTGATCAAACGATCAAACACTTTGGGGACACCATTTATTTGTTTAATGTAATTATTTGGTGACTTCAGTCTGCAGATCTCTTTTTCCTCTTTATCCTCCGGTCAATAATGCTTAATCCCCGTGTCTGCGTTTGGGTGGATCGCAAAAGCCCACCGTGTCGTCTGCTGAGAGGAAAAGTCCCAAAATCAATGACCCTCACACAAAATGGACGCCTGATTGGATAATGTCTGGACACATAAGTGGTGGTCAATCGCTCAAACAACAGGTGATCCCAGAGAGGCAGAGGAGAGGGCTGCTCGGGCGTCTGTAGAGTGTGGAGAAGTTAACCTCCTAGTAGCATTCATGCCTCACAGCAAAAAGGTTTCCGGGTTCGATTTCCAAGTCACCCAGGCTTTTCTGTGTAGAGTTTGCATGTTTCTCTTTGTGTCTGGGTTTCTTCTCGGTACTTTGGTCTCCCCACAAACCCAAAACATAATATTGACCATAGATCAAATCCTCCAGCTAAAGTAGTCCTGACCAAGACTAGCTCAAGATCTGGAGACGGGTCCCACTGCTTTTGACGGGTTTCTCCAGCAGCATTTAAGGATGTGTCAAAGGCAGAGGACAAATTTCCCCATAAAGAGTATTATGCAAAATCGTCTTTTCTGACCTTTTACAGTGTTCATCAAAAACACACACCTAAAGAGGTTTTATATGTTTTGCGCGCATGTTTGAGTAATCTAGCGATCTCTCCCGGGACTCTACTCTACTAGCTGTAAAAGTCTGTCCAATGCTCCGCCCACAAGCCTACGTCACCCACACCACATGACAATTTTCCATAAATGTACAAAAGCAGGACAATAATCCACCACGCCTTGACAAACTTGATGCAGTGTGCAGTAGTTTCATGAGCAGGACGCACAGTGATTATGTTGTGCTAGTGCTCTGAAGGGGGAGTGACTTAGCGCAGGGAGCAAAACTCAGAGTGTCAAAAACTCGACTGAAATGAATTAAACATTTTATTTTGTTGTTTTCGGCGAGTATAGCATTTTCAAAACAATAAAAGGCAACACGGCAAGCTAAAAATTAATACCCCATAGAAGTGTAATACCTCCTTTTTAAGTATAACCCAATATCCCCAACAACATCCCTCCAAAAAACGTATTAGAAACCGTCTGCTTCACCCTCCATTCACTGCACATTGAAATTCAAATAGGTCCCTGATTATGATGCAGTCTAATGCAGTGCCACCCTCAGTGTATTTGAAATCTGTCATATAGTGTTGAATGAGACTCCTTCCTTTAGCTGTGCCTCCAAAACACAGGGATTATAGTTGTATATACGTCTCCCATCGCCTTTAATATGCAAATAACAGATTAGCTTTGCAGGGGAACTGGCTGGAATGGAGCTTTTTACTTCCTTTAGGAGCTTGACGATTCGGCTATTCAGACCTTTCGCACAATCGAACTTTTTGTGACATAAAGACAGTCGCAGTCGCAAATGCATAATAGAGTTGATGAATGCCATATTGTAAAAGTGCAAGCGAGTGAGGTTGATGGTTCTCAGAGCGGCAGCGCCTTCAGACTAGTGTTGTCACGATACTAACATTTCGAACTTGATTTCAGTATGAAGGAATAGACTCGACACTCAATACCGATTCTGATACCACGATGATAATAAAAAACACTCTTTGGACAATAGAAAGTGATTTTCAACGTTAAATGGTAGTACTTTCTGTTGTATTCCCATGTGTCTTATATCTGTGTAATCCCTCATCGTCCAGTAGGTTCATAGTGGTCCATGGTATATACTCGTCTATGTGTCTTATACGTTGTTCTGATACAGCTCAAGATCATTCTAAAGCTTCAGGAAAGGTTCATTTTACTGTTGACGACCCAAATGTCAAGTATCTGATTTTTGATACTTTTGACAACCCAAAAAAAAATTTTAAAAAATCCAATATTTGATAGTCATCAAATTTCTAGTTTTACTGAACTATATTTTTCAGCATGAAGAGGTTTGGGTGCTTTAGATTCAACGACTGCCCTTGTGTCATTGGGCGAAACACTTGACCAAACTTCGCCCATGTTTTTTTCCATAGTTGTACAGCTCTGCACATATTTTACTGCCCTCTGGTTATTATTGGGCACTTATTTTCAATAGTGAAAGTTTAATAAATTTAAGTTTTAGAAAAAAATTCCAAGTTAACTTCACTTTAGTAAATATATTTTCTTGGATAGAATATAATTTGTTCTACTGTGTAAAATTAGAAATGGGAGAAATATTTCAGCACGTTTATTCAATACCAATATATGAAAAGATAAAGATAATACCAGATATGAGATCCATCAAACATCTTATCTTTATACTAAAAACAGATTTTCCTGATATCTCCATATTAGCACTTATATAATACCCATTCTTAATTTTAAGCATTCATCACTCCCCCTGAAGGCACTGTACCTGATTTTTACTTTTCTGAAAACATGACCTAGTTAATTTCAAACAGTTTGCAGTGGTCACTTACCCTATCCATTCAGAGCATCCTAGTTATTCATGACGATGACTTTATAAGCACTTTTCACAATACTCAAAGACCAAAGTGGAGCTGTGCTGTCACGGTAAAGCTAACAGCAACTAACATGCTAACAGTCCATTTCATGATTATCAAACAGTAAAATGTTTTAATTAGATAACAAAAGACGAAGTTTAAATCTGTCAACTGGAGACAAATCGTTGTAGGACTGAAGACGTGGCTGCTCATCCAAGACGCTTCTTCAGTTCTGGTCAGATTAAT
Source organism: Periophthalmus modestus (assembly GCA_019594935.1). Classification (NCBI taxonomy): domain Eukaryota; kingdom Metazoa; phylum Chordata; class Actinopteri; order Gobiiformes; family Gobiidae; genus Periophthalmus; species Periophthalmus modestus. Next base: position 6,834,901 of record JAIEZT010000198.1, read on the forward strand.
GGTGCACACTGCCTTATATCTATGTGAAGGGAGGAGCAAACTACACTGAAACTGCAAACAGCTATTGCCTTTAATGGCCCTATTCAACCTTTAATGGCCCTCCTATTGTTCTTTTTGTTTGCTTTTGGAATCATAGATCTGTGAGAGATTATGCCTCAGGTTTGTCTTTCCTAACAAAAATATCTTCTTTAACTCCCCTCTCAAACCATTTATTTTCTCTGGCTAAGATCTGAACCTCATTATCTTCAAAGGCGTGGTTAGTAGCTTTGAGATGTAGATGTACGGCAGATTGGGGTCCCGAGCTGCTCTTACGATTGTGTTGGAACATTCTCTTATGGAGTTTAGTTTCTCCATTGTAACGCTCACTGCACTCTTCATTACACTGAATGGAGTAGACACATTGCTTTATTTATGGCTCGGGGTTTTGTCCTTTGGGTGAACCAGTTTCTTTAATTAGATGCACACAGCTGACTTATTTTGACATCAAGAGCTGCTTACAAAATATATCTGTACTGGGGCAAAATTCATTTTTCTTAGGGCTAATAGCTCAGTTAGTAGCGTGTTTGTCCACTAATCTGAAGGTTGGTGGTTCGAATCCCACTCTTGACCTGAACATCAGCGGTAGAGAGGTCAGAACAGCTACATTTTATTGCTGAATTTGATTAGAAACCACTATGCTATATTACACAGAAAAATATGTAATTTAGCTTAGCCCACATGGTGAAATATGCCAACTCATAGTGTCTCATATACTTCAATACAAAAGCACACATCCACACATAATGACTCCAGCCAGAGAAGCATTTCAAATTTACCGAGAAGCTAGTCCCTGCGTTTCCTTTTGATGTTGTGCTCGGAGAGAGAGAGGGAGGAGGGCCTGGATTAGGAAAAACATTTGATATCACGCGTTTGTGATCCAGGCATTAGACACACACAATGCATGCAATGTCAACAGCTATAATTGAGTGGTTCCAATGACCCAATTTCAATATGGAGGGTAAGACATCAGCAGCGGAGGAAATAGAGGGAGCGTTTAATCTCTGTTTTGGTCTGGACTATCATCAGCAAATAGGCTAGGAAATAAACCAGAACTAAACCAAAATGTGGGTTAAAATATGGAGCTAAACTTAGAATAAACCAGGTTCAAACGTGATTGATTGGAACTTTGATCCAGACTTTTCTCTGGTTTGATCTCTGGTTTGGTCTCTGGTCTTTGGTCTGATCTCTGATCTCTAATCTGGTCTCTGTTCTTTTTTTTGGTCTGGTCTCTGTTCTAAGCTTTTGTCTTGGTCTCTTGTCTTTGTTTTCTGGGTCTCTGTCTCTGGTCTCTGGTCTGGCCTATGGTCTAGTTTCTGATCTCTGGTCTGGTCTCTGGTCTCTGGTCTCTGATCTGGCCTCTGTTCTCTGATTTGTTCTCTAGTTCTGATCTGGTCTCTGTCTGGTCTCTTGTCTCTAGTCTGGTCTCTGGTCTCTGGCCTCTGGTCTCTGGTTTTGGTCTATGGTCTCTTGTCTGGTCTCTGGTCTCTGGTCTCTGGTCTCTGGAGTCTGGTTTCTGATCTGGCCTCTGATCTCTGGTTTCTGATCTGGTCTCTGTTCTAGGCTTTGGTCTTGTCTCTTGTCTTTGTTTTCTGGTGTTGTCTCTGGTCTCTGTTTTCTGGTCTCTGTGGTCTGGTCTTTGGTTTGGTCTCTGTTTTCTGGTCTCTGGTTTGGTCTCTGGTTTCTTGTCCGACCTCTGGTCTGTTCTCTGGTTTCTGATCTGATCTCTGGTCTCTCGTCTGGTCTCTGGTTTCTTGTCTGGTCTCTGGTCTTGTCCTCCTTCATTATAATCCCCCTGTATTGTGACAGCCCTCTTTATTGTAGTGGACATTGGCTTCGTTTACCTTTTGCTCTGGGGACAGATGGAGACCAGAAGGAGGAGCGCTTGGGGGTGGGTTTGTTAAGAGACCCTTGACGGTGTGTGCCTGTGTGAAGATCAAGCGCCCACTTCAACCCAGTGTCAACCTGTCCACATACTACACACATATTAGATAAACAAGCTCCCAGGTCAATTATGGAGATAAGCTGTTTACATTGACTCAAGTGGACCGTAAACCCTATAGGCGTGACTCTGCATTTATAACTGGAGTAATTAGTGTTTATGAGTAAAGACAGAACAATCTTATGTATTTAATTTCAATTCATAAATCTTCATCGGGGCCACAGCAGCTCAGTTGGTAGAGTGTTCACCCACTGATCCAAAGGTTGGCAGTTCGAATCCCGCTCTCGACATAAACATCATCTTAGAGCGACAGATCCACTGACCCACAATAGTATGAGTGTCGATTAATATCTCATTTTGACACTTTTGACAACCCTAGTTCATTATTATTTCTTTGTGCCTTTGTAAGATGGGTAAAAGTGTAGTTATTAGAAAGTGTTGCTTATATTTGTAATAATGGCGACATAGGGTCAACGCCTTAGCTGAGGTCTGAGGTTTGAAACATAAAACTCAAACAGTGTCCGTACTAATTCACTCCGCAATGCACCTGTTGTTTACAGACACTAGATAGACCAACATCTAATCACATGCCCATAAATAACACGCATCTCTCCTTCTAATTAATTACATTGGCAGGTCGAAGAACAGTTGGTCAGGGCCCTTGTAATCATTCAAACTGTATTTTATCTGGCCTCTGCTATCATCTCATCTGCTGACAGGAAGCAGTGGCGTCTCCTCCATTCATTAGTCTTGTAGCTGGTGAAAAAAAATAGAAAAACGAATCTCTTTTGTGGATTGGACTTCACAGTTCTGCTACAGGCCTCATTACATGTGCTCACAGGCTAACACGCAAGAACCACCGGCGTAATTGGACGCATGAACATGGACCATTTTTGCACCTCCGATTTATTTTAAAGGCCCCGTACCTGGTTTTTTTTTTTTTTTTCATGTATTTGAGCAAAATGTCTTGCCCCAGTTCAGATATAGTGAGGTCAAAATAAGTCTGCTGTGTACTGCCTCCATCTAATTATAAAGTGCTTTATTGACCAATAATCAGGAAGTGCGCCTATACTTATAAACCCATCACGGTGAATAATTAGGATGCTCAAAATTCATAAGATAACTGAGGAATAACTTTGGACCTTCAAACTAGTTCTGTTTCATGAATATATTACTTTGACTTTTTAAAAAATATCTTGGGGAAAAAGAAGCATTTTTACTATGACCAGGTTCACCTTTCGAACTGCACTTTGACCCGTGGAGTCACCCGCTTGTCTCCATGGAGATTATTATAACGTCTACTGTATAAGAGAAAACAAAACAAAAAAAGAACTTGATTTCGAAATTTTGATTTTTAAGGAATAGGCCCAATACTCAGTACGTATTCCAATACCACGATGAAAATATAAAAACTCTTTGTTTAGACAGTAGCATTTGATTTTCAACATTAAATGGTAGTACTTTCTTTTATATTCCCATGTTTCCTTATATCTGTGTAATCCCTCAGCACAGGTAGGTTCCATAGTGGTCCATGGGTGTATACTGGTCTGTGTCTTATACTTAACTACTTAACGCAACTCAAGATCATGCTAAAGCTATTCACGAAAGGTTCACTTCTGTCCTGTGAATGTGAATATTTTAGTATCGATACCTAGTTTTGATACTAGTTTCAGTATCGATTTGTATCAGATTTTGTCGATTTTACTTTTGAGTGTCAGTGCCTTGGTGGAGGTCTGTGTTTCTTCTAGTGCATTAGTCGTACAGTGCTATATTTGACCAGTGACCCTATTCTACATAGCATTCCTGTCTGTTCCATCTTTTTTAATATCATGCACTACATCATGTTATCCCCAAAACACAGAGATCCTAATTAGCTTTCATTCGCCAATAATAGTGCTTGGTTTTACCCCCTGCTCCCGCACTCGTGTTTAGTCAAAGCGCCTATACAAATCAGCCTATAATATGACAACCATTCATCATTTTGATAAATTACACCAGCCAGTCGGGGGAACATGCAAATTGTCCCACGCTTTTGGAGAGTAGAGTTTCCTGGGAAGAAACCTACAATGGTTTTTGATTACACCCAGGGATTGTAGCGTCTTATATAAACATGAAAAGAGATATTTAATTTGATCTAGTAATTCTCAGTGTCTCTCTTATCTTAAATGCGTTGGATTTGAGCTAACAGGGCTTATTCAATTAGGCAAGTCCCCGCATCGTGCCTAATGGACCCAAGGCAGTTCCACCTGGAAAATGAAATAAACTTGATTCACTCTGTTGAATTTAATCAGTCTTTGAGCTTAAAAGCAGCTAAGAGTTGTCACATCAGATGGCTTAAATGGGTGAAATGGCTAGCAACAAAAACAAGCAACGTTAGCATGTTAGCATAGGCCTGTTTAGTCGATGCAATATTGAGTTAACACTAATCCAATATATAAAAATAAGGGCCTGGACTGGATTTTTCCCCATGTATTTAAGCTAAATGTGTCTTGCCCCAGCACAGATCTATTGTGTAAGCAGCTCTTTGGGTCAAAATAAGTCCACTGTGTACTTTCTCCATTTAATTACCATATTTTCCGGTCTATAATTTGCACTTTTTTTCATAGTTTGGCCAAGGGTGCGACTTATACTCAGATGCGACTTATATGTGGAATTACTAAAATAAATAATTTCTCGTTTTCATTATTATCACACTGACAACTGCACGAGGGCGCTCTAGACTTGTGTAGCAGTAACGCAGCCATGTGGAAGCGTAAGCGGCGGGTCATCTTCCTCCGGAGTTGACGGAGTTCAGAAGCGACACCTAGGATGAAGAATTCAATGGATTTAGTGATTTGGAGTGAGAACGAGAGTAAACTTGCTAGCTTGTTTTTTAAGCTTTAGTTTGATTAACTGTTAATATCTAAAGTTAACAAACCAAACATGTATTCAGTTGTTGTCTATGTGTTGCGTTAGCATGCTGTACGGCTGTTCAGCCTGTTGTTCTCTGTTTTATTATTATTATAACAATAATAAAATGTCTGTTCTTGGTCTCAGATTTGCATATAGTTGTTCTTAGCATTACTGTGATCAGGGCACAGTTAACTGTTGTGGTCTCTGAAACTGGTATGTTCTCTGAAAGTTGTGAAAAATGCTTATAAATGAATTTGTAGCTAATTGCTGTAGCTGTTGTCCTTAAATATAATCTCGTAGTAGTAGCAGTAGTAGCAGTAATAGTAGTAGTAGTAGTAGTAGTAGTAGTCGTAGTAGTAGTTGACTAGATGTCCAAAATGTATTGTGCAAATCGTAGTAACTTTCTAACTATATTTGTTGGCATTAGCAGCACATGAGGTTTTGAATTACATTACATACATTACATACAATTGACAGTTGCTTTTGACTAACAGGTTTTTCCTATTTCTTCGAGGAAACTGGGCAACTTAGAGCCGCAATGGCGTTACCCCAATACAGTCACTGAACCAATGCAATTTCCACTTACTGTTGCCTTGTATTGACTTCACAGACACTAACAACCATAAGATCCAACTTGGCTGGTGCATTTTGTTCCATGCGTTCTCGTAAATAGAGAAATCAATGCTTGAATCGGCCGTAGACGTTACATAGAGATTGCATCAGACTAATTTGTTTATGAAGCGATCTTTTGAATAACATAATAGATCGCTGGCATTTTATTTAGTTTTTCATTTAACATCTCGTGTCTTATATCAAAGTACATGACAGTAATCACTAATGTTGTTGTAACATTGCTATTCGTTTCATATCTTTGACATGTGACATTTAAAAACATCGGCAACCACAGTGGTTTATAACAAGGCTTACAACTCCTGAGCTGAACGCACCATTACAGTCTGAGATTTAACTATGCGCTTGTTTGATCAACTGGATGGAAAAAATTGTTAGGAATTTATTCTTCCTTCATGATTTATTAAAGAGGGGGTATTATGCAAAATCGATACCATATTTTAACGTTGTTCCTTCTTCAAAAACATGGCTGTCGAGGTTTCATATGTCATCCATGCGTGTTTGAGTAATCTATCTCTCCTGGGCCCTATTCAAACCCTCCTCACGGTTAGCTGTAGTATTCTGTCCAATGCTCCGCCCACAAGCCTACATCATCCATCCATCCATCCATCATCCATAATGTCAAAAGCTTATAAAACATGTTAATACTTTGTTTTCGGCGAATTTGGCATTGGCAAAATAATGGTGATCTGAATATGTTTTGTATTAGCTGTTAATACTCCTAATTACGGTGTAGTTATTATAAAGTGTAACCAAAAATAATACATACATTGAATTAAACAAACTATAATTTAGCTAAAAGTTCCTCTATTGTCCCCCTGTATCGCTCGGCCTAAGCGTCTCTAGTCTTGAGCGCTCTTGGCCCGTAGCTAAACGTGAATAATAGATGCAGTGCTGACAGAAGAGGAGCAGGTCGGACATGCCGCGCTCCCGGTGGGGCGTACCCAGAGGCCCCCGTCACTCCGCTGGGGTTGGCTCCGTCAGACGGCCCCCGGATCCTAATGATGGTCCAGGAGAGATGGTTATACAAACAAGGCAGATTACCTGTGTCAGCCGAATGCAGTACAGGGAGTATGATGTAACGTTGGACTTTAGGCTTAACTCCATCTAAAAGTCAATTATTTTTGCGCTGCCTCTTGTCACTTGCCCTCAGACATGTTTTGACAAAGTGTATTTTGGAACTGTCCACTTACTTTAAGTGGTGAGAAACTAATGTTGCTTTAAAACAATATTTCTCAAGTAGTAGTTCTTTATGTATTGGACCCAAAGTATATTCTTGGCAAATATGGTTACTACTACTACTACTACTACTACTACTACTACTACTAATACTACCATTACTAACACAACAAGTACAACTACTAACTATTTATGCTATGTGATTATATTATTTGCTTTTACGATTGTTTGTGTCACTGTCAGTTCATTTCATTTTAATGTATTAATTTTACTTCTACTGCTACTGCATTTTTTTTTTTTTTTATTTTTTTTTGAGATCCTACTCCAGAGTAATCCAGTGAGAAAAAAACTGCCTCATGTTTCACTCCAGCATGCTGCTACTACCAGTAATACTACTACTGCTACTGTTATTATTAGTACTAGTATAATTAGAACTACTATTAAAAAAAAACATTACTAATATATACTACTACATTACTGCTTCTACTATAGTATTACCAATATGTATTTCATTTTACTATTACTGCATTCTTAATACTATAAAACAGCTTCTATAACTACTAGACTACTACTACTACTACTATTTTTATTATAACTACTATTCAAAAAACCTACTACCATTACCATTACTAATACATACTACTATTACTGCTTCTACTTTAGTACTACTACTGCTGCTTACTACTACTACTCATGATATAACTAAATCTATCTGTATACCATCGGCAAAAACAGACCATTATTAGAGTATTAGTGGCTCTAGTACTAATACATTCTACTTTTACTGCATTACTATAAACTTTTATCTAGTACCAAGTTACTAGGTTACTACTTGTTCTGATTTTGAATGTGTAACTACATGCATGAACTCTTCCTCTGTGTTCTTCGGTGTTTTTTTACTTCCCAGGGGGGGTAGGGTCCTGGTTCCGCCGCCGCCGCTGACAAGTGACGCCCGCGGGGTAACACTTAAGATGTGCCTTATGTTAGCTTTAGCTTCTGTTAGCTTCCCCCCAGAGACGCGCCAGAATGACAGGCGGGAGAGTCGTAAGCACACCCACTGTCAGATTATGTACTGGGCCCGAGAAGCAATGCATCATGGGAGCAGCGGCGGCGGAGACAGGTTCAATGATTACTATAACGGTAAGAGAGGACGCTTAGCATGTAACGTTTGGTAAATGGAGGCTTAAAGGGTCGTTAAAGTCCGACTAGTATCGAACCATTTAGTGACAAGTAATTAGAAACTGGAAGAAGGGCTCGCGTTTCAACCCCGCTGTCCGTTTCATAATGTACACGAGCGACATTACATTTACTACTACTACTACTGTTGCTGCTAATACTAGTAGTACTACAACTACCAAGAATACTACTACTATTAGGCTATTATTGGTTCTACTACTAATAGCACTGTCAATATGTGTTACATTCCACTACAATTAGTACTACAACTCACCCTTTACTGCTTTTACTGTACTACTAACATCACCACGACTACTGCTACTACTACTACTACTACTACTACTACTACTACTGCTATTAGGCTAATACATTATGCCGATATTTGCAGTATTATTGTACAACCAGTCTTACATTCTACTACACTCACTGTCTTACTAACTGCTACTACTTTTACTATACTATACTAGCACTACCAAGATGCATAGCTCTTATCGTTTGGTAAATGGAGGCTTAAAAGGTCGTTAAAGTCCGACTAGTATCGAACCATTTAGTGACAAGTAATTAGTAACTGGAAGAGAGACTCGCGTTTCAACCCCGCTGTGCTCGTTAAAGTGTGTTTCTTTACTCCCAGCCCATAAAAACATAGATAAATGAACTGCTTGCTTCAAATAAATTGGTTATGTAATCATTTTCACCTAATGTTTTACGATTTTGTGGAATTTTTTAAGGCGCTAACCTTAAAATTTAAATTGCTGTTTTCAATTGACATGTAAATCTAATCAAAGGCGGCGTTGCATTTTAGTTCTGTTAAGATTCATAGTTTAATCGTTCTAATCTAATAAACGGGTCACATTTTTATACAGCGCTTTTCTATCTTCAAGGCACTGAAAAGAGCTTTACATCGAGGAACCGCTCAACAAATCACACACACATTCATACACCAGTGTACGCAGATACTGGGGGCGAGGTGGGTTAAGTGTCTTGCCCAAGGACACAGCGACCGCTCAACCAGTGATGCTTATGTCGAGAGCAGGATTCGAACCGGCGACCTTTGGATCAGAGGACAAAAACTCTACCAATGGAGCTACTGTCGCCCAAATCATTTCCAACTTCTTCTGAAATACTTGTGATAATATTAAAATGTGATCTCTAACCTTTTTACGGTTTATTACCCAATGACAAAACCTTTTCATTATAAGTAATATAGATACACAAATGATAAATTGCGCTTAAAATTCAAAAATATCGAAAAGTAGGGCCAAGAAAACAAGATTTGCATGAGCGTATTTAAACACAGCACTCCTCTCCAGCAGTGTGCTCCTCCGTCTAAAACAAACTCACGTTCTCTGAGCCATGGCTGACTTTAACCATTGGTCATAACGCGCTTGATCCTCTTAATTAAGTTTTGTATGGAGCCCTGTAAACAGCGCCCTCCCCTGACAGTTAAAACGGCGCGCCTGTTTTACCGCTAACGCTGCGCCGCTGCAGTAAAACTTTAGTGTTGTGGCGCATTTTGTTCTCCGGAGCTGATTACATCTTGATTTTATCCTTTCGCAGACTCTCTGTGTCCTACCGCTCTCCTTGTGGCTAATGCTAATAGCTTTACGTAATCAGTCAGTTGAGTTGTGCTGTAGGAAATATTTTGATGTTATGTTTTACTGATTTAAAGGTGGACTGTGTAACTTTCGTGGTGCTCAGTCCATGTGTTTGTCTCCATAGCGATGTTATTGCTTTGGCTTGTGACAGAAAACTTAATGGTGAAACTTGACAAACACAGATTCTTACATTGACTGGGCTTGCCTGTCCACTGATCTGACCTGTAACTTGGCCCAATGGCATCTCGTGATTGTCTCCATGGAGATATAGAAAAGATTAATGCTATTATCATCAACGCAATCCCTAAATACAATGTTATTACTGTTAGAATCACAAATGCATCTAATGAAAATGGGCCAAAATCTGATCATAATCTGATTTCTGGAGTTATCAGATTACTAAAATGCCATGTAAACAGTTACGCCTGGTGTGGGTAATCCAATTTCTTTGTGACTGTTCACCAGGCCCGTCACAATCACGATTTTGAAGTGCAGTATATTGATGGAGTAAATATAGTGAATAAACAATAATATTAAAGCTGAAGTATACACTGACCAAAAACCCAAGAGCAGATTTTAAAGCACAATATTGTTAAAAATCATGAGCTGCAGTAAATAAACAGCAGAGTGAAACACTTTAGTACCGAGTTCTGATCTGTAATGAGTCAGACAAGACAAGTTATTAATTTAAACTTTTACAGTTTAAATCTTATCACATTGCCAAAAAATAATGAAAATCTGATGTGCAAAGAAAAGGTACACATGATACATACTGAGCACAGGCCGACTGCTCACACATGTGTAGGGTTCAAGTTATCTGATTTTCACTATAAATCTACCATAGACTGTATATATAAATGGACATAGCTAACCTGTTAGCCGCCTCGTTCTAAATAGACTCTGGCTCCAATTCACTTTACATTGAAAAACTGTCTCTCCTCTCTCTGTAACTGGTGCTGTCAGACTCACCATTTTGGTCTTAAAATTTTCGTATTAACCCACTCTACATCATTCTGGGGATTTTATTTCGCTATTGTGTCCATAAATCAAGATATGAACATTAATAACAGACAAATCAGCTGCCTTCTTTCCCAGAGGTTGCTCCTGCTAACGTTAGCAACAGGTTTGATTGACAGCGTTGCTAAGCGCTCGCTCCCTGCTAAACCAGCGATGGCGGGAAAGGGAGTTACCGTATTTTCCAGACTATAAGTCACTTCGGAGTATAAGTCAAAAATGTATAATAATGAAAAAAAATTAGAAAAAATTCGGTTGTCAGTGTGACTGTAACGAAAATGTGAAATTATATACTCAGATGCGACTTATATTCTACATATAAGTCACTGAGTATCTGAGTACCTGAGTATAAGTCACACCCACGGCCAAACTATGAAAAAATAAAAAAAAGTGCAACTTGTAGTCCTTGCACTCCTGATTGGCTCTTTGGTTGCTATGATACTCGCAGTCCGATTACCAAATATGGGGCTCGGCTCTTAATTCACCCCTATAACTGCTCTAGCCTTGATTAGCTTCATTTGACTGGAGCCAAACGCTGTGGGTGACGTCCATTTCTATTTGTGGTCTAAGAAATCTACCCAGTGACCAAGTTTCAAATCACATCACATTTTGTCTTCACGTTAACCAAAGACTTAATTTTATACACTCAGAATGACTGTATTATTTCATTATGATATTTTGAATGCCATAATAGGTTTTATCCGTATTTCTCCGCTCTGCTGCTCTTCTGAGGGAGTTTTTTAAGCCCATTTTTGAAGCGATTCGGAGGTTCTTATCAGCTCTGAACATATCCATAGCCTCCAGGTGCTTTCAGTGGGAAGGGACTTAAAAGTTCTCAGGCTAATCACACTTTCCCACCAGGAGAGCCATCGTCACAGCCAAAACCAGCACTTAAATCACTATGTAAGCACGTAATGTTAATGAATTAGACGGGCTTGTTTTTTGGGTGGCATAGAGTGTAAATGTTTGAGTGTGCACTTGTAAGAATAAAATGGAGACTGGTCAATTATGCAGAAAAACATATTCATTTAAAACAATACAAACATGACCTTGTTTAGTCCTGGTTCAGTCCAGATTTAGTCCTGGTTTAGTCTTGATTGAGTTTGATTTTTGTCCTTGTTCAATCCTGTATTAGTTCTGGTTTAGTCCTGGTTCAGTCCAGATTTAGTCCTGGTTTAGTCCTTCTTCAGTCCTGCATTAGTCCTGCTTTAGTCCTTGTTCAGTCCTGCATTAGTTCTGGTTTAGTCCTGGTTCAGTTTGATTCTGAGTCCTTGTTTAGTCCTGGTTAAATCCTGCTTTTCTTGTTCAGTCCTGGGTTAGTTCTTGTTTAGTTCTATAGTCTGTGTTTAGTAATGCTTTAGTCCTCATTTAGCCCTAATTTACTCTTGGTTCAGTCCTGCATTAGTCCTGCTTTAGTTCTGTTCGAGTCTAGTCCTGGTTCAGTTTGATTCTGATTTAATCCTTGTTTAGTCCTGGTTAAATCCTGATTCAGTCCTGGTTTTCTTGTCTAGTCCTGTGTTTTAGTATCCTCATTTAGCCCTAATTTAGTTTGGTTTCCTGCATTAGTCCTGTCCTGGTTCTAGTCCTGGTTTTTCTGGTTAAGTTGTTAAACCATTAGTCCTGCTTTTGTTATGTTCTAGTCTAGTCCTGGTTCAGTCCTGTATTACTTCTGGTCTAGTTCTGATCTAGTCCTGTTTTAACCTTGGCTTAATCGTGGCTCAGTCCTGATTTAGTCCTGGTTTAGTCCTGGTTAAGTCCTGATTTAACCTGGGTTTTCTTCTCTATTCCTGCAGTCCTGGTTTAGTAATTGTTTCCTCATTTAGTTCTTGTTTAGTCCTGGTTTAGCCCTGGTTCAATCCTGGTTCAGTCCTGGTTTAGTCTTTATTGGGTTCGGTCCTGGTTCAGCCCAAGAATCACAGCTGAAAAACTGCTGAAAAAGTGAGTTTGTGTTGTGGTCAGAGTCCATCTAAAATATAAATGTGACCGTATCTTAGAACATTTGTGGCGAGCCTTTTAGCTTGGCCCCGGCACATTCATTTATGAGACAGAGAGCTGCTAAGAAAGTAAAAAGTGTATTTTATGGACTTGAGCAGAAACAGTGAATCTGCTAATTAGCTAAAGTGGGTTAAAAGCAGTGATTTACATGATCGTTAATGGGCTGTCAGTCAATGCGGACATTATCACAGGAAGCAGCAGACAGAGATGGATGTACTCCACAAATACTGCTCAACACCAGGACACTGTGTACTTTAGGCTGAATCCTGTGGTAGGAGTAGTAGTAGTAGTAGTAGTGGTGGTAATAATGGTAGAAGTGGTAGTAGGAGTAGTAGTGGTAGTGATAGTACTAATGTAGTGGTAGTAGTGTTGTTGTAGCAATAGTAGTAGTAATAGTAGTAGTAGTACTAGTTTTAATAATGGTAGTAGTAATAGTGGTTGTAGTAGTGGTGGTAGTGACAGTACTATTGTGTTGTAGCAATAGTAGTAGTAATAGTGGTAATAATAGTAGTAGTAGTAGTAGCAATAGTGGTAATAATAGTAGTAGTAGTAGTAATAGTGGTAATAATGGTAGTAGTAGTAGTAGTAAGAGTAGCAGTAGTGTACATAGGATGGTGGTTGTAGCTGAAATCGCTGGAGGACAAAGTGTAGAGACTTTATTAATATTATTAATTTGTTGAGAGGCAAAAGCAGAAAACTGTCATTGGCTGACAGGTGACAGGAAGTAGTAACAAGGAGGAAATAATTTACTTTAGCAGCAATACATATACATATTTACATAGACACATATTTAAAGAGGCACTGTGTAACAATTTTTTTGGTTTAGTGATGTTATTGCTTCGTCTAGAACACGTGTCAAACTCAAGGCCCACGGGTCAAATATAGCCCTCCACATTACTTTATGTGGCCCTCGACAGGGTAATTTAATTTATCAAGAGATACACAGTTGCACAGCCATATTTTTCTATATCTAGGCAAATGCATATCCAATATTTGTAACTTGAATAAGTAATAAATACAGAAACAGTTAATTAACAAGTTAAAAAACGTAGTAACATTTGAGGGCAGACATTTTGCTGATTTGGACCTCGGTGAAAATGTGTTTGACACCACTGGTCTAGAACTTTCCAAAGTATGGCATTAAACATCTACTTGCGTAGCTTTAGCATGAATGCACAAAACTCCTGCCAAGTTCTTTACAAGTGCAATCTCACAAGTCCATGTTTCCATTCTGCTGGCTACGTACTGTATATTTACCCAACATGAAGTAGTGTCTATCACTGTATGTATTACCAAATGTAAAATACTACCGTTACTGCTTAGACCAACACGTAACATTTAGCATGGAGTCCAAAGCCATAATGGAAACTGGTGTTTGTCGTGTTGGTTGCCATAGCGATGAATTATTCCTGTTCTTTGGTGTTGTTGTTTGGTCTCTATGGAAATCCACAGTCTAATGGTCTGTCGCTGTTACCTGCCCGGAGACTTTGTTTAGAATCTGCTGGCGATGCTGTTTTTAGACACTGCAATTGCATTTGGTTTTGTGCTGGTTAAAGTTCCATCACCTGCTAAGCTCTGTGCAGATGTTATTGCTTTGAATGTTCCACTGAATGGCATTAAATCTGTATATCTCCAAGGAGACAAGCAGCTCACAGTAACAAAGATTTTCAGTGTATTTTTTTTAAACAATATCATCAGCAATTTAATACGTGCAAGACAGATCACTTTAAAGCCAAACTGTGGAACATTCCAGTCCTGGTTCAGTCCAAACACGTATTCTTACTGTGAGTGGACTTGCCTCTCCCAGATCTGACCTGTAACTTGTGACCTTGTGGCATCATCTGCTTGTCTCCACGGAGATTGATAAGTTTAATGTCATCTCCATGGAGAAAAACACCAGAAAAGTTACATACTGCCTCTTTAAACTCAATATTCTAGCTAAGCCTTTTTTTTTTTACTTTTTCATATCAAATAATTATATGAACTTCTTGACCACTGATTGGTCGAGAGAAGCAGTGATAGTGTGCTGTGATTGGTTGGAATTTGTAATTACTGGTTCCTGGTTGAATTCATTGACTTCTTAAACTTTATATTATAATTTAGCACAATTTTTGACTTTTTCTCCTCTCTCCAAATCAAATTATGATTTATTACAATAAGAGTGCACTATGTAACTTTTTTGGTGAGGGATCCGCCCCCAGCTTGTCTCCATGGAGATACTATTTCTACCGCAACTTCAAACATACCTTCAAAAACATGCATTCTTACTGTGAGAGGACTCGCCTCTCGTAGATCTGACCTGTAACTTTGCTTTGTGGCATCATCTGCTTGTCCAGGGAGATACATATGTTTAATGTCATAGTGCGGAACATTACACGCAAAGTTAAGCAGAATTTTTGACTTTTTATCCTCTCTCTCAGTTAAATAATTATCTGAATTTCTTGATCACTTATTGGTTGAGAAGTAAAGGTTGTGCGCTGTGATTGGTCGAAATTCGTCAATACTGTTTCCTGGTTGAAAGCGTTGACTCCTTAAAGTTGATATTTTACTTTAGCGCAGTTTTGGACTTTTCCTCCCGTCTCGCATCTCGTAACAGACTTGTTTTCTCACTTTCTCACTCTTTCTCACGTCAAGGTTGCCCACTCTCTCCCCAAGACTTTAACCTTCTCAGCAGTATTTTCAGCGTTTTTGAGCTGACTGGATGTCTTCATAGCCGTACCAGTACTTTGACACACACACACACACACGCAGACTAGTCCTGGATACAGAGGGACACATGGGGCCAATTATGGACTCCAGTGACAGGAAGGAGCTGTAAGGTTTGAGATATCCCCCCCGGGCGCTCCCCAGTTTGGACAGAGCAGTGACAGCAGTGAGATCGCACCAAAAACCAAAAGACACCACAGCGCTGGATTGTATATTGCATAGAGTTTAATAGGTTGCGTTCACGTGACATCACAACATTGTAGAGTCCACATCGTTTAAAACTGAGCTGGAGACAGGTCAGGATTCAGCGGTGACCTGGTTTAGGGTTAATATCTCTGTAATTACTGGGCCCATCCACATGAAACGAAGATACACAAAGTTCGAGATCTTCTCTGGAGCCTGAAATGTCCCACAGTATTGCATTATATCTGTCCATTCAACACTCTTACTCATTCTTACTTTCTGCGGGCTTGCCACTCCACAGATGGTAAATTCTCACTTTTTTATATAGAGCTTTTCCACCTTCAAGGCAGTTTAATCGCTTTACATCAAGGAACCACTCACCCATTCACACACCAGTGTACGCAGACACGAGGGGTTAAGTGTCTTGCCCGAGGACACAACAGCAGTATTTATCTGTGGGAGCTGGACCACTTTACCAATGATGTCTACAGTTGTCCCTCACTATATCGTGGTTCACCTTTCGCGCACTCGCTGTTTTGCAGATTTTTTTGTGCAATTTTGCATTCTTGTTGTTACAATGTTTGAGTGTACATTGTGTTCTGTGCCCTGATTGGCTGAGGGACTGTAGACCATTGTGTTCTGCGTCCTGATTGGCTGAGGGACTGTAGACCATCGTCCATCAGTCTCCTCCGTGTCTCCTGTACAGTACAGAATGTGTCAGACAAATTTACATAAATGTTGTATCGCAGTGTGACTCTGAAGTGCTGTATGTTTGCAAGTTTTCTCCCTGACAAAACCCACAATGTCGATGAAACATTCTGCACCGACGAAGGTTTGAACTTTGAGAGAGTTTAAACAAGAGAGAAATGTGAGAAAATGTTAATGTCTGTGTGAGAAAAGTGTATAAAGTGTGTGGTGAGGGGTTTCACATCCGCAAAACTTATATAGCCTGGCTACTTCATGGATTTCGCCTGTTGCGGGTTATTTTTAGAAATTAACCCCCGCGATAAACGAGGGACCACTATATTTCGAGAGCAGGTTTCGATATACCTTCAGATCAGGGGACGAACACACCAGCTGAGCTAATGTCGCCCACAGATCTGACCTGTAACTTAGCCTAGTCGTGTCAACTGCTTGTCTCCATGGGGATAGATAGGTTTAATGCCATACAACGAAATATTCCAGGCAAAGCAGAACCTTTACAGTGTCTAAGTTTGATGATGGCTTAATCCTGTTGTGGACTTAGTTTGGTCTTGTTGTGGTCCTGGTTTAGTCCTGATCTAGTCCAGTCGTAAGATTAATATTTGTGAAACCAATCCTCACAAATAAACAACATTTGATTCATTTGTTTCTTCCAAAAAACGCAAATATCCCATAGAGTCACATAGCGCCCTCTTTCTCAATCTGAAATAAGGCATTATCAAATCCTAGAAAGTGAAAACAACCTACCCATGAGTCACGACCACTGTCCTGGCTAAATATTATATCTTTTTATTGTGCAAAGTCCTCAAAATGTCACCAAGCTGAACTAGGACTTAGTGTTGCCTTCTTAAAACATGAAGTATTTGATTTCGTGCGGAGATGGAGGGGGAAGGTGCAGTAGTGTTTTTTCCTACAGTCAAATGAGATCGCTGCTGCAGTGCTCCGACCGCCCACGCGCCTCCAGCCCAGATGAAAAAATTAACACGCATGGTCCCGAGAGCAAAAGCAAATCTACCAGTCAGAGGATTCAAGACAGATAAAGAGGAGCAGGCATCAGCACATCTGTGGAGTTACCCAGACTCTTCAAAAACACTGCACTTATGTTCGGAGTGAGAGATGAGAGTAACAATATACACATGACTCGAGTACTAGTCCTGGTTTATAAGGATGGTATCAATGTTTGTATGAAGCAGTAGCAATCAACACGACTTTAGTATTGTTCAGTTATGGTGTCAGTAATCGGGAAAAACTGACAAATGTTTCTAAAAAAATTCATAGATTTGGTACCTCTCACTACTCTCTGTGTTCTGATATTGTGAAGTCCTACTAAATACAAAAACATGTGCTACTGTTGTATTTATTTCTTAATGGCAGAATCCTTTTACTTTCTATTGCATAAAAATACCTTTGAGCAATTTTCTTGCGGAGCTACAACTCTACTACTACTGCTACTGCTGCTACTGCTGCTGCTACTACTACTACTCCTCTGTGGTGGACTGTAACTTCACTACATTTGAAAGCAGATATCTGTACTTTCTACTCCACTACATTTTTAACTGGACTGAAAAGTAAAACTTTTTTTTTTTATTATTACTTGAGCAAACAAAAATATACAAATACAAAAAGGAAGTAAAAACTGTTTCTATTGAACAAAATTTAGCGCAAATCTGTAAAATCAAAATCAACACAGTTGAAGCCTTATAAGACCTCAAAATACGCACAAAATACTTTTACCTCTTTAAGTACATTTTTAAACAGGTACTTTCCTTACTTACTTGTGTACGGTACTTCCACTATTACTACTACTATGGCTTGTCGTAGTTTCGTGCTGGTTTAGTCCTGGTTTAGTCCTGGTTTAGTCCTGGTTTAGTCCTGGTTTAGTCCTGGTTTGGTCCTGGTTTGGTCCTGGTTTAGTCCTGGTTTGGTCCTGGTTCGGTCCTGGTTTGGTCCTGGTTTGGTCCTGGTTCGGTCCTGGTTCGGTCCTGGTTTGGTCCTGGTTTCGGTCTGGTTTGGTCCTGGTTTGGTCCTGGTTTGGTCCTGGTTTAGTCCTGTTTCGGTCCTGGTTTGGTCCTGGTTTGGTCCTGGTTTGGTCCTGGTTTGGTCCTGGTTTTGGTCCTGGTTTGGTCCTGGTTCGGTCTTGGTTCGATCCTGGTTCGGTCTTGGTTCGGTCCTGGTTTGATCCTGGTTTGGTCCTGGTTTAGTCCTGATGTAGCCTTGGTTTAGTCCTGGGTTAGTTCCAGGTTAAGTCCTGGTTTAGTCCCAGTTTCTGCATATTCTGTGAAAGCATGAACACAGCCTAAACCGTTTACATTTTAGCATCACTTCACTACTCTGTCCATCCAAACTAGTCTCCAAACTTTAAATACATTTCGTTTTCTAGCTCAACAAAAGAACCACATTTTGGACTCTCTTGGTCACTGTGCTGTGTGCCCTCCAAACTTATCGCTCCCTCCCTTTGTCGAGGGGAGAGTCCACTTGCTTGACTTTGAAAAGCCGTGTAGAAGAATGTATCAGAGGAGCAGGCCTTTGTTGGACTGTGGATAAAAGGAGGATAAAAGGGCAACAGAGTGGAGCATCCCAGACAGACAAGAAAGGATCTATCCCTCACTGAACTGCAGGGAAAGGTCACACACACAAAAGAAACATGAAGAGGCTGCCTCTCACACCATCAGCTTCTTTTAAGTACTACGAACAGTAGAAGTAGTAATAGTAGTTGTTGCATTTACAGCACTTGGAATACTCATAGTAGCAGTAGTAGTAGTAGTAGTAGTAGTAGTAGTAGTATAAATAGTATCATCTTTTTCATACTAGACAATGCATGTGAAGTGTCTTGCCCAAGGACACAATGGCAGTTTGCCTCTAGCGCCCCACTGTGGCACCTGGTGCTCCCAGCGCTCTCCCGGCCAAGTACTAACCAAGCCCAGCCCTGCTTAGCTTCTGAAATCTGACAATAGGACTCTGACAAGGAGCTTTGACCACAGTATTGTAGTAATATTTTTTGTGTACAGTAGTAGTAGTAGTATTTGATATATTAGCAGTGACAGCAGCAGCAGGTTTCATATTGGTGGTAAGACTAATTGTAATAGTAGCAATTGTAACACAACTTTGCGTCCAGTAATTGTAGCAGTAGTCGTCGTTGTCGTAGTTGTAGTAGCAGTAGTAGTAGTACTAGTAGTAGTATTGCTCAGTAAACATTGGGCTATGCATTGGTTTCTCCTTCTACTTTGATAGAAATACATAATAGAGGTATCATAGAGGCAACAGTAGTTGTATTGGTAATAATATAAGTATTTGAATAGTAGGAGTAGCAGTTATAGTTCTTGCAGTAATTGTCAAATCAGTACAGTACACACTGTATGTTAGACTACACTGGTAGTAGTAGTACTAGTAGTAGTATTTGGAATGGAGGAAATTGTTGCTCACTAATCCAAAGGTTGTTGGTTCAATCTCCGCTACTGGCCATTCATACAGTGATATGTCCTTGAGCAAGACACTTCACCCACGATGCCTCCACTGATGTGTGTAGTAATAGTAGAAATTGTAATAGCATCATGATAATAATAGTAGTAGTAGTAGTAGTAGCAGCAGTGGTATTAATAGCAGTAGTAGAAGTAGTAGTATTAGTAGATGTATTTCTTAAACTACATATTCCCTCCTTGTAGCGTACAGTATCTGGAGCTATCCTTATCAAACAAATATATTCTGCCATATCAGTCCCTCCCGCCGATGCAAAACGCACATGACACTTTCCATCAGGCCACTTACTGCCTTGACCTTCTGAGGCGCGTGACCTTTCCGCCAGTATAAACACAGATTATGTGTGTTAGCCTAGCGCTCCTCAAGCTAAACAAATACACGTCCTATTCTTCTCCTCATGTCCTCTCGGGCCATCCATTTGAGGAGACGAGAGGGGCGGATCGTACAGGCGGGAGCGCAGTGCGGGGACAGCTGTGAGGAGCAGAAGGAGACGGCATGCTTCACAGAGTACATAGTTTGAGTGTTTTTTATTTTTTAGAGTTAGATAATTGGATTGATGGACGCTCGAATAAAAACACAAAAATGAGATGTCAAGATAGAAGGAGTTAGTAATGAACAGATAAAGAAATGTACATCTGACTTTACTGCAGAGAAATAAGTATTACTTAAAACAGGTAGTGATGGTAGAGGTGGTAGTTTTAGTAGTAGCAGCAGAAGTAGTTGTAGTATAAAGACTTTTAATAGCCAAATGTATTGCATAGTAATAGTAATAGTAGCAGTAGTATTAGTAATATTAGTAGTATTAGTAGTAGCAGTAGCAGTAGTTATAGTAGCATCAGTAGCAGTAGTTGTAGTAGTAGCAGCAGTAGCAGTAATTGTAGGAGCAGTAGTGGTAGCAGTAGTTGTAGCAGCAGTAGTAGCAGTAGTAGTAGCTGTAGCAGTAGCAGTAATTGTAGTAGTAGTAGTAGCAGTAGTAGCAGTAGTAGTAGCATAGCAGTAGTTGTAGTAGTAGCAGCAGTAGCAGTAATTGTAGTAGCAGTAGTGGTAGCAGTAGTTGTAGCAGTAGTAGCAGTAGTAGTAGTAGTAGCAGCAGTAGCAGTAGCAGTAGTTGTAGTAGTACCAGCAGTAGCAGTAGCTGTAGTAGCAGTAGTAGTAGTAGCAGTAGCATTAGTTGTAGTAGCTGTAGCTGTTGTAGTAGTAGTAGTAGTAGCAGTAGTAGTAGCAGTAGCAGTAGTAGTAGCAGTAGTAGTAGCAATAGCAGTAGCAGTAGTGGTAGTAGTGACATAATAATACACTTTGACAATATATCATTGCATATTTCTTATACCACTTGAGTTTTTAAAATCATCAGGACGTCGTGGGTGAAATGGTCTGAGTTCTTTAAATAAATGATAATTGAAAGTGTCCCAGCTTCTAAAATAGCCACATTCATTTTTGTGTCTCCACTAAAAATCCCGTTTGGTTTGTCCTTGTGCACAATACTCTCTTCTGTCCTCTCCAACGGCAAGTCACATTCACTCACCCACTGCTGTTTAGGCTCAGGGGCACTTTCTCTGTAGTAGTAAGAAGTAATTGTATTAAGTAGTAGCAGTAGTAGTACTAGTAGTAGTCGTAGTAAGTAGTAGTAGGAAGAAGAGGAGTAGGGGTAATGGCAGAAAGGAGTAGTACGTCTCATTGAAATATAGTGAAAGTGGTAACATTTGAAGTAGTTAAAATATATATATTTGTTGTCGTAGTTGTAATTGTTTAGCTGTATAAGTACTTGCAGTAGAGGTCATATTAGTAGTAATAGTAGTAGTATATATAATTGGAGTGGCAGAGGGTACTAGAGTTCACACACCCAAAGCTTGGTTGTTCCTGTCCTTGTGTCCTTGGGCAAGACTGTCTGTCCCAGGGCAACTGTGGCTAGTAGTAAAAGTACAGTATGAGGTAGTGGCTGCTAGTTGAATTGATAGTTTTTGTAGTAATAGTAACGAGAGTTTTTGTAGTAATAGTAACGAGAGTTTTTGTAGTAATAGTAACGACAGTAGTAGACTTAGTAGTAACATTTTAGCGATAGTAGTAGCAAATCTGAGTTGTCTAAGGCTATGTTCAACTGGGCCTTAACCAGAACTAAACACTAGTAGTACAAGTATCATGAGCTGGGTAACTTTGTCTATTGTACTACATAGTTGTGCCGTGTATTTGTGTCTTGTACTATAGTCACACTAATAGACTACTTCATAAAATTGGGGGAGTGCTCAGTGCCAGGCTGCATTGTGTCCTGAGCTGTCACAGTGACAAACAGTACTGTGGTATCCAGCCTGACGGGGACGGAGAGGAGGAGGAGGAGGAGGAGAGGAAGAGGAGGAAGAGGAGGGGGGAGACATGAGGAGGGAGAGGATGGAGGTGAGGTGGAGAAGAGGAGAGAAATGAGGAGGGGTGAGACGACAGGCGAAAGAAAGTAGGGGAGGAGGCTGAGGAGAGAAGCAGAGGAGAGAGGAGAAAGAGAAAGAAGAGAGGGGGAGAAAAGAAAGGGAGAGGGGGAGATGAGAAGGCAGAGGAGTGAGGGAAAGAGGAGGAGAGAGGATGGAGGCAAAGGAGAGAAGAGGAGGGAGGTGAGAACCAGAGGAGAGAGGAGGAGGAAGAGAGGGGGAGAGAAGGAGGGGATGAAAGGGAGAGGGGGAGATGAGGAGGCAGAGGAAAGAGGGGAGGCGAAGAGGTGAGGGGATGAGAAGCGGAGAGAGAGGAGAAGAGAAGGAGAGACGAGAGGCAAAGGAGAGAGGGAGGAGAGGAAAGGAGAAAAAGGGAGAGAAGGAAAGAGAGAGAGGGGGAGGAGAGAGAAAGAGGAGGGGGAGAGGTGAGGCGGGAGAAGGAGAAAGGAGAAGAGGAGGGGGGGAGAGAAGGAGGAGGAGAATAAAGGGAGAAACGAGAGGGTGAGATGAGGTGAGAGAGAGGAGAAAAGAGAGGAGGGAATAGAAGTGGAGGAAAAGAGGCAGGAGAGAAGGAGGCCAGGAGAAGAGGAGGAGTGAAGAAGAAGAAGAAGAGAGGTGGACGGAAGGGCAAAAGGAGAGGAGGGCAGGAAGAGAGGATGAGTGGGGGATACGGGGAGGGGAGAAGGAGAGAGAGAGAGAGAGAGAGGGGGAAAGGAGGAGGAAAGGAAAAGGAGGAGAGAAGGGAAAGGGGAAGGAGGAGATGACAGGAGGAGAGGAGGACAGGAGGGAACATATTTAGAAATCTGACACGCACACCTGCAGCGTCTGGGTTATTGTTTTGGACCAGTGCCACAGAGCGACTCGTGGGTCCAGCTCAACAGCAGAGACAGAACACACACTGTTCACTTTCAAACAGCTCTATTCACTTTCCCTCTCTGTGGATGTTACCGCTTTGTCTGGAATGTTCCACAGTACAGCTTTATCTATCTCACTTTTATTCATTTACAGGGGTAATTAGGTGCATTCTACTGTGAACAGGGTTGCCACTTCACAGATCTGAGCTGTAACTTGGCTAGGGTTGCACTGATCCGATACTGGTATTGGATTAGATATCAGCTTTCAAATATCCTGATCGGACGTTTAAATTGATGTAGTTGTTCTGCACTTGAGATAATTAACAGTTATTTGGATCAGTTTTGTCTCATTATTTTTGTTTAAAGGAAATAAATGGTGTTATCAGACTCTGCACTGGTATCGGTTGGTATTGATAGTATCGGACTTGGTATCAGCATTGAAAAAGCCGGATAAGTGCATCCCTAAACTTGACCTTGTGTTGTCACTTGTGTTTGTCTCCATGGATATAGATGGATTTAAAATGCCATACTGTGGAGCTTTCCAGGAAAAAATGTATCACTTTTCCATGGAAACAAACATGTAGAGTACCCCCCACCTGGAAAGTGAAATAGTGCACCTTTAATTTCAATACTGGGACTAAACCAGGACTAAACCAGGATTAAACCAGGACTAAACCAGGACTAAACCAGGACCAAACCAGGACTAAACCAGGACCAAACCAGGACCAAACCAGGACTAAACCAGGACTAAACCAATATCAAACCAAGTGACATCAAGATTAAATCAGGACTAAACCAGGAATGTAACAAGGCCAAAACAAGTCTGCATCAGGACTAAATTAGGAGAAAGCCAGGACTAAACCAGGACTAAACCAGGACTAAACCAGGACTAGAACAGGACTAGAACAGGACCAGAACAGGACAGTCTGATGTAGAAATGGAATACAATGATTTGCAAGTAATGACATATTAGATTTTATTCACAAAGGATTTTAACGTATCTGAAATGATAATGTATTTAATTATCATTTTGAGCACATACTTCCCTAAGAGTCTCTCCTATAAAACGGCGTTGCCTATTTTTAATGCCAGCTGTTTTAAAATAAGTCTTTCTTTTGACATTGCATTACATTCTAACTGGTCTAAAGTAAATCTCTAATTGTATTATTCGACCCTGTGCCTGTATATATGTCTCTGTGTCCTGTGCTATAGTGACTGCTCCTGGTGCGTTTGAGATTAGGCGAAGCTATAGGCGTTTAGAGGCCTCCCCATTAGACCATCACTGGCCTGAACTTCATTTTGGGTCTGCGGCCGACTGGAACCAATCTGAGCTGTAGGAAATGGGTCCCAAAGTGAGGAGGGAGGATCTACTTTACACACAAACACCAAAGCGTTCTGTAACAGGGCTGCACCTTCACGCTCCACAAATGCACAAAATACAGGAGATAACTGTGGGACATGCTGCCGTTTTATATGTAGCTGCTCATATTCAAAGCATTAAGCTGAGGAAAGGTGGTTTAACTGTGCAGGTGGTGGGTACACTAGTCCTGATTTAGTCCTGGTTTAGTCCTGATTTAGTCCTGGTTTTAGTCCTGGTTTACTCCTGGTTTAGTTCCAGTCTAGTTCTGGTCTAGTCCTGGTTAAGGTTCTGGCTTAGTCCTGGTTTAGTCCTGGTTTAGTTTCGGCCAAGTCATGGTTTTAGTCCTGGTTCACTCCTGGTTTTGTTCCGGTCTAGTCCTGGTTTCATTCCTGGTTTAGTCTTGGTTTAGCCCCGGTTTAGTCCCGGTTTGGTCCTGGTTTGGTCCTGGTTTGATCCTGGTTTGGTTCTGGTTTAGTCCTAGTTTGTTCTTGGTTTGGTCATGGTTTAGTCCTGGTTTGGTCCTGGTTTAGTTCCGATTTAGTCTTGATGCAGACTTGTTTTGACCCTGTTCAAGTCCTGGTTTAGTCCTGATGTCACTTGGGTGTGGTCCGTGTTTGATCTTGGTTTAGTCCTGTTTTAGTCCTGGTTTAGTCCTGGTTTAGTCCTGGTTTCATCCTGGTCTAGTCTAAGTCCAGTCTACTGCTCCATGTGATACAATTATAAGGGGTGTTGCACAATCTCAAACATTTTAAGGCATGCATGGTTAAATCCTAATGTAGACTTGGTTTGGTCTAGGTTTAGGTCCTGGTTTGGTCCTGATGTCACATGTTGTGGTCCTGGTTCTAGTCCTGGTTTCATCCAGGTCTAGTCTGCTTATGGTTATACAGTAAAAATATATATATAAATATATATTATTTTGTATAGAAAATTACACTGTACAGCGTTTTTCAAAATTGGGGTTTAAGGAGTTTGAAGTTTTAGTATCGTGACGACACTTGATAAATCAGCAGAACTGATTTCTGTAGAGTTTAGTAGGTACCAGTAGCGTGTTTTGACTTTTATGGGTAGGTAGGCAGACTTGAGGTGGACATCAATACAACACCACTTTTTATACAAACTAATAGCAAATGAGTATATTTATTTTACATATTAAATGCATGATAAGCCCTGAGTCACATTAGAGAAGCCTAGATCTACATAGTTTATTCATATTTGTACATACTGGACTGTATCTGACACTGGCTGTATAAACACGGCTGTTTGTTTCTTCACACATGTCCTGCTCCTACACTTCATTTATGCAGCTGAGCCTTCACTACTACTGTTATTTATGGTATTATTATGCATCTTGAAACATTTGACAAGTGAACTCTACACATGTGTAATGCACTTGACAAAATGCACATTCATGAAGATAAAACAACAGTGCACTGGTCAGACAGGTTCACAGGAGGAACTGCGGTTTCTGCAGTCTGCTCAGTGACCAGTAGGGTGTACTAAAGGACACTGTGACTTCAACCATGCTTTAAATAGGCAAAAGTGAAAAGAAAACAGGATTATTCGCATATATTTCAAAACTATTTAATTACACTTTTGATAAGCAATGATTTTAGACTTTATTGCACAAGCACACGCCACTGGAAGGCAAGCAGTACACATACCCACTTTGTTCCATGTATTTGAGCAAAAAGCACTTATAAACTCATCGTGGTGAATAATTAGGATGCTCAGAGTGCACAAGGAAGTGAGGAATAACTTTGGGCCCCTGCAAACTGTTGTGAGGTGAGTTTTTTGTAGAGTAAGTATAGCAGCTCTGATCCGAGTACAGCCCAGTGCAGGAGGTTAAGCCTGATTTGGACTGATATGAACAAAGGATTGGCCCCAATATTCCAGGGTTACTTTTCTGAAAATTGAGTAAACTTTAAACTTGACTCTGCAAACAAGTCTAGACTGAAGATGCGACAAGAACTGTGTCGTAGAAATATGAAACATCTTAAGAAATACAATAAACTGCTTGGATACATTACATAGTTTTGTTGCATGTAAACAAGCAGATGAAACTACATTAACCATGATCCTTTGCTCCATTTCAGAGCAGCAACTGTAGATGGAAAAAAAAGATAATACCGTGATTACTGTTTGGTTTTGATGGTATGCTAAATCTGAGTATCATTTATAATAAAACATGCTACTTAAAAAAAACCCGATAGCCAATGTAAATGTTGCTCTTTTGGCTATAATGTTCCACAGTATGGCATAAAACTAGTCTGTCTCCATGGAGATTTTTCCTTTCTGTTTCCTTTGAAATCCAATCCAATTTCCACTTTAGTTTTAATATTTCACATTTCAAAAACTTTTTTTCCAAATCATGCACAGAGTGAGTGACTTAAAAAAAAAAGAACAACCTGAAAATACATACACTATTTTAATTTTGCTTTAAAACAGTAAAATCAAAAAAAGTCTCAAATTTGTATTTTCTTCTAATACTTAAACCTCAACTTATACATTTAAAGATATTTGCATCGAATTGCCAGGTTACATAGTGTTGCTCTGGCTTTTTGTATTATCTTCTAATACTTAAAAATACCAAGACATTCATTTTGCTGGACATAATATTCTCTGGCTCATGATCTAATCCAGAAATAGTGACAGGCGTTCAGAGTGTTTGTCCTCTGATCTGAAAGTTGGCAGTTCAAATCCCAAACTCCACTTAAAAACATCATCGGGAGAGTGGTGTGTGTGAATGTGAGAGCGATTCCTTGACGTAAAGTGCTGCGAGTGCCTTGGTGGAAAAGCGCTGTATAAAAATATGACCATTTACCATCTTTGTAGTAGTAGTATTAGTAGTAGTATTAATAGGACGTTGACTTCTTCCCTCTCTATCCCCAAGTTAACAGTGAAAATGGAGTAGTTGGAGAGGAGCACGCAGTACTTTATACAGTTTATGGAGTGAGGTGCACAGAATGTACTATGCAAACAAGTCACCAGAGCCCGGAGTTCATAAAAGTGGATGTGATGGTGGGTTACTGCCGAGTTTACCTGTGAAAATGCAATCGGGAATGACATTTAGAGAAGGCACTTTTTCAACACATCTACACAAAATATTACTGGGGTATATAGCTGCTGGGGCCGTAAATAAACACAAATGACATTGCAGTTTCATATCTGGCTACTGCAAGGAAGAACATTTCAAAAATAACAAGTACTTAACGGGGAGCTGTGTGACTTATGAGACGGACTGTGCGTTACTTGCTCGTCTCCATGAAGATGTAATTATTTTGTCTAGAATGTTCCACAGTATGGCATTAAACTGACATTTTGAGCAATAAAATAAATAAATGCCAGATATATAAGTTAGTAGATAAGTAATGCCATACTGTGGAACATTCTACACAAATCAGTTCATGGGTTTTCAACTTCCTTACATTCCCATTCAAAATATATAGTACTTTGTTTAAAACTGTGATTCACCAGGGCGACGGTTCTGATTTTTCATAATTCTTAAACCCATGAATAACATCTAGCAGATCCTCTGTCTGAAAAGTTACAGAGTGCATCTTTAAAGGTTCTATATTACACAAACTTGACTCTTGTGAGCTTTTAGTCATGTTATAAAGTTGTTACCTCATCAAAAACATACCTTGAGTTGTGTTTTGTTTCATTCACATGTGTTTGAGTAACACTTTATCTACGTTTGTCTATGTCTCCAAAGCTCAAAACGCTCTGCTCCACTTTGTGATGTCATGAAGTGGTAGTTTTCAATTTAACAGCTGCCTTTTACGTCTTGTTTAGTACAGCCCGGCAATTCCAGAGCTGAAATGATCCAAATGATTCTAGTGGAGGTGTGTGGAGTTTAAAAACACAGTGGAGCACTTCCTGGATTACACCATGACATCACAAGGTGGAACCGAGTGTTTTATGTTTGAGAGAAGAACAAACAAGAACAAAACGCCGCTCCAGGTAAGTTTGTGATGAAGATAACGTTTTAACATGGATCAGAAAACAGTGTAATCTGGGTGTTTAAGACTGGATGTGCTGCTTGTGAGTAAGACCTGCATTAAGATTCAAAGCGACCATTAGCGTTAGACAAAAATAATGGTAATTTTTCCCGACGTGCAGTTTGCCCATAAATTTGTCTGCAGGCTACCTCGCTAATGTTCTGAAACGCTGAAGGTGGAGTTTTGTGAAATTAGGTGATGCAACAGGGAGGACATTTTCAGAGTTCAGAACGGTCCAAATAAGTCTGTGCTTTGAGTTTATGCAACACAAAAGAGAGATTCAAAAGCCTGAAAATGAAAGTCAGGGTTTGCCTTCTATTGATCCTGTCTCACAAACTTAAACATTTTTGTATGTTTTGCCTAAGGGTGGGTTATCACTTGCACACTGACCACATCAAAATTGGAACTAAACCAGGACTAAACAAGGACTAGAACGGGACTAAACTAAGTCCACATCAGGACTACAAAGTGCTCAACTTAGGACCAAAAAAATGCAGCTGGGAACGCCCTGTAGCAACCAGTAACGCAATAACTGCCTTTAACAAAATCATTTTGGCCAACTTAAAAATGCCATACTGTAATAACACGTTTATAATGTAATAATGGGCCAGTAATGTAATAACACCTAATGTAATAAAAGGCCAATGATGTACTAACAAGCTCCATAATGTCGATAATGTAATAACATGTTGATAATGTAATAACATGTCGATAATGTAATAACATGTTGATAATGTAATAACATGTCGATAATGTAATAACATGACAAGACGATAATGTAATAACATGTCGATGTAACAGGACAACAATGTAATGACAAGACGATAATGTAAAAACAGGAGGATAATGTAATAACAGCTGATAATGTAATAATGAGCTGATGATGTAATAACAGGCCCATAATGTGATAACATCTTTTTAATAATTACTCCTTTATTGACCGTGTGTATTACATTATCAGAGAACATTTTCCTTGTCAGGCCAAATATATAATGACCAGCCAATAATGTAATAACTTTTTACATTGTTTTTTGTGTGTGTGTTACATGTACCACTGGTTCACAAGCGCTTATTTCTTATTTTTCTTATTTGTATTTCTTTGTAAAGGGGTAGCACATATTAATGAACATTTAAAAATGTAAAGATTACAGCCAACGTGGCTATTTTCCATCTTCAGTCCCTCGGCAGGTTGATGGCAAACAGTTTACAGAACAGAGAAAAGAACAGTAACAGGAAAAGAACAGCAACAGGAAAAGAACAGCAACAGGAAAAGAACAGCAACAGGAAAAGAACAGCAACAGGAAAAGAACAGCAACAGGAAAAGAACAGCAACAGGAAAAGAACAGTAACAGGAAAAGAACAGCAACAGGAAAAGAACAGCAACAGGAAAAGAACAGTAACAGGAAAAGAACAGCAACAGCTCCTTCAGGTGTTGCTTGGACAGTAGTTTGTGGGTTTATCTCATCTACTGTTCATTTTTCTCACTTTTTTGTCCTCCTTTGGATCATTTCTTGTTTAGCACTACAGTGGGAATAATGTAGTCCACTTTTAGACATGGTTTAGACTGAGATTAGACCTGGAATAGTCCTGTCATAGACTTGGTTTAGATCTGGTCGCACTTGGAAAGCCACATGTTTTATTTGGTGGCACTTGGTGTGAAAAATGAATTAAATTATCGGCCTGTTATTACATTATCGGTTGCCACATGCCCTTGGACACCATTTAATCTGTCTCCTATACAAGCAGTTGTTGGCCATTAGCAGTAGTGTCAATTGTAATTTGAAGTAGTTAATAGTTATAATAGTAATAGTAATGGTGGATGTAGTGGAATGTAGTGGATGCAGTATATAGTTAGTAATAGCAGGTATTAGCAGTTTTAATTCAGGTTGAAACTCTCAGCTCTTCGTCCTGATTACTTCCTGCTTAAATGTCGATGATTTGCTCATTGTATCATAGGTTTAAAGGCATGTAACCACTGTAAATGAGTTTAATATAGATTTAAAAAGCTGAGGTGGTTCTGTCCTCACCAGATTCCATTTTTTCATTTTTCATTTTTACTAAGTTGAACCATATGTTTGTGAGCACATAAAAATGATGTAGCAATTTGATGTGAGATTTGTCAGGGGAGTTTTGCGCTGAATGCTCAGACAGAAGCGAGTGTAAGTAAAAGGTTAATATCTGCCAGCCTGTGAAGTGGCCCTTAGAGACATTCTATCGTATATAGCCACATATAAAAGTCTAGAGGCACGCTGTCCCTCGGCTGCCCTCACAGATACCAAAGTGTCATTTTGTGTACGGCGCCCACTCCAATATGGCCGACCAAACTGTTCACAGCACCGGGGGAGAGAGGAAGAGAGGTACTCCTGCTGCGATACTGGTTATATGTGTGGAAGATCTGTAGAGACACGGATGGGGATGGTAGGAGTAATAGCGCCTGAAAAAAGTAGTGAAAAGGTAGTTGTTGCAGTAGTAGTAGTAGTAATGGAAATAGTAAACCATTAGTTATATGGAAGAGTAGTTGTTGTAGCTCAATTAATAGTAAGAGTTGTAGTAGAAATTGTAGCCAGAGCACGAATATTAGTGGTACTGCTAGTTTTAATAGTTGTAGCTGTAGTGCAGTAGTAGTTATAGCAGAAGTACATGAAAGCGTGTCGCAATTCAACGGCTCCTCCGTGGACTGCAAAGGCCGTGCCGAAGTGGGACAGGCCTATGCCACAGAACATACGTCAACCACTGACTGTGACGGCCGCTTTTTATTCTAATCTTAACAGTTTCATGTATCGCTCTTGTAGGTGAGGTAAACCAGTACTTACATTTAAAAGTGTATTCCGTAGCTGTTGCGGGCTTAATTTTCTCCCATAGAAAAGTCACGCGCGATGCATGATGGGATATAGAAAGTCTCGAAGTCTGCTCGGATGCACCCTTCATTCATGACCGATCTCCATGGAAACGCAGGGCACATTTGTGGGCCACGTTCTTCGTTGAATTTGGACACGGCAGTAGTAGCTGTAGTCGTAGGAACAGCAGTAAAGTTATTATTATTTTGGATTATATTGACAACTAAACTTTAATATTAACAATTGTGTGAGTTTTAAAGTGATAGTTCTTCGGTAGCAAAGTAATTATTGCAGTTTTAGTTTACTTCTACTTCTGTTTCTATTCAATTTGAAGTTCTCACTCCTCGCCCCAGCTGTTCTGTGGTTGAGCTGTGTACTGCACATGTATATTAGATGTGTATTGTGCCTGTTCTCTCTGTTTGATTGGTTTGTGGTCGGTGCACATAGGTTATCATTATCTCTGTGCTCCTATCGGCCAAAATGCTCTGTGTTTCTGCTCTTCAGCCCTATCGTAAATCTCTACTCTTTATTATCAGGCCCCCTCAGCTGTACCCTGCTCCTCTCCTCCTTTCTTTGCACCTCTGTTTTTGCACTCTTCCTCTCTTCCTCCACTTCTCTTCTCTGCCACTCCTCTCCAATCCGTCTCAGCTCCTCTGCTGCCTCCTTTCCTCTCTTGCTCCCCTTCTCTCTTTCTCTTCTCCTCTTCTCAACTCCTCATACCCTACTCTACTCCTCCCCACCTGCTTCTCTCCTTCTTCGCCTCTCTGGTCCTCTCCTCCCCTGTTATTGTCCTCCGCTCCTCCCTTCTCCTCTTCTCCTCTTGCTTTCCCTCATTCTCTGCTTCTCCTCTTCTCCCTTCCTCTGCTTCCCTTCTCCTCCTCCTCTCCTTTCTCTGCTCCTCCCCTTCCTCCTGCTCTCCTCTTGCTTTCCCCCATCCTCTGCTTCCCCTCTCCTTCTCCTCTGCCCCTCCCCTCCTCATCTGCTCCCTCTATCCTCCTCTTCCTCCCCTCAACTCCTCCTCTGTTCCTCTGTTCCTCCAATTCTCCTCCCCTCTTCCTTTCCTCCGGTGCTCTGGCACGGCTAGCTTTCTCCGGAGTTTGAAAATGAACAATTGTAACTGGGAGGCAAAGACGCTAGCAATCACACGCAGCCTAAATGGACCGCTGACCCCGTTAGCTTAATCCCACTGAGGTTAATGCATTCAAGATGGAGGCACTTCCGAGCTCTCCAAGGACACAGCCTCACATTTACTATACAATGTACAAGCTTCCAGCAATCAGGGCCTATAGACAACTGTTAACAGTGCTGCTTAGAATCAGACCTGTCACACTAACACATTTTCAAGTGCGATATAGTGCTGAAGAAAATATGATAAACAGTGATATTGAAACTAATTTATGCCACTGACACGATAACCCTAAAGCAGGAACTCATCTGGATTTGCTAAATGAAAACTGCAGTTCGAATAGTCACATTTAGCAAAAGCCAAAGGACGAAATGACTGTGTTTCCATGGGGTCTTTTTCTGTCGACAAGCTGCTAACCCTGTAGTTTAGTAACCTGGCTCACATTCATATGTGTAGCACTCTGAATTCAGTCCTACACATCAAATTTGAATCTCACTCCTCAGCCTTCTCGGTAAGGTCTATCCCAGGGTACTGCAAAGGAGAATCCGACCGCTAGTCGAACCTCGGATTCAGGAGGAGCAGTGTGGGTTTCATTACGGTTGTGGAACATTGGACTAGCTCTATACTCTCCATCGAGTGCTCAAAGGCTCATGGGAGTTTCTCCAATCAGTCCACATGTTCTTTGTGGATCTGAAAAGCCATTCGACTGTATACCTCATGGTGTCCTGTGGAGAGTGCTCTGGGAGTACTGAACCTGGAGGAAATGTCTGGGGTGAGGGAAGTTTGAGAGTCCCTGCATAGACTACTCCTCTTTGTCCCAGCTCCAGATAAGGACATGGATGGATGTACATAAGTTTCAACTGACTCTGGCTGAAAGTGATTGGGAAAAGGTTGAACATTCAGACAAATACTTCACGCTGATTAGTGGAGGTGTCACAACAGCAGAAAAAGCCCAAAAATCAGACTGTGGTTAAATCCAGTTGAGAGAAAAACACAGACATCTCATCCATCCACAAATGCACACGGTAGTCGAATCTCAGATTCAGGAGCAGCTCACATATGTTGTTCAGTCGCAGAACACTGCACCAGCTCTATATCAAGTGCTCAAAGGCTCATGGGAGTTTCCTCAATCAGTCCACATGTGCTTTGTGGATCTGGAAAAGCCATTCGACTGTATACCTCGTGGTGTCCTTTGCAGGGTGCTCTGGGAGTACTGAGTCCGGGGGGATGGGGGGCTTTGCTAAGGGCTGTGTTGTCCCTGTATGACCAGAGCACGAACTTTGTTTGACCTGGAGGAGATGTCTGGGGTGAGGGAAGTTTGGGAGTCCCTGCATAGACTGCTCCCCCTTTGTCCCAGCTCCGGATAAGCAGAAGGAACGGACGGATGGATGGGCATCAGTTTTAAATGGCTCTGGCTGAAAGTGATTGGGAAAAGGTTGAACATTCAGACGAATACTTCACGCTGATTGGTGGAGGTGTCACAACAGCAGAACAAGCCCGAAAATCAGACTGTGGTTAAATCCAGTTGAGGGAAAAGCACAGACATCTCATCCATCCACAAATGCACACAGCTCTCTCCTCTGCTCTTTGTTCAAGTCTGGATTTCTGCTAAAATAGGCTGAAGTATGTTTGCGCTCCACCCAAACCACGACACAGCCGGTTAACCGGGCCCAAATGGATTCTTAGGTTCGTTTCTACCTCTACAAACATGTTCTGAAATGCATAGGATTCTTGTATTTGCTCTGTTCAGACATTTTCTCTCAAATGTTAATGTTCTATTGTCCTTACCTTAAAAACCGAGTACTTCTGCTTTATCTGTACATCTTATGGAGGACGGTATAGGTCAAATAAGAAGCAGCTCCATTTTACAGTGCGGAGATTTCCTTTGAACATTTAAGCTTTTTAGCAATCACCGACTAGCCCACTTTAGCTTCCAGATCGCTAACATTAGCATTCCCGGTTCATAGCTCCACCTTGGCACATCATTTGATTTTCTACACGACTTGAATTTGACCTGGATTTAGGATCAAACAGAGAGGTGTGGGGAGGGGGCGGGGGGAGGGGGTCTTTTGAACCGTCCTTTCTAAGCACAACCCTGTACTCAGTATGTAAAGATCTATACTGGGATATAACGAGGACCAAGAGTATTTAATAATGTCTTTTTGATGGCTGTGCGTTTTACCTGTTTGAAGTTATCCACGTCTTCATACAGAATGTTCCACTGGATGACATTAAACATCTATTTTGCTTTTACTCAACTATAGATGTTTTTATCGCTTTAACATCACTCGCCAAACAACATATGTGAGTTTGGTCATCTCTCCACAGATCTGACCTGTAACTTGGCGTGGTTGCGTTGCCTACTAGAGTAGTTTTTTGTTTCATTCACACACGTTTAACACCAGGGCCAACTCTAGTTTTCAGGGAGCCCTAAGCTGAGTTTGTCCCTGGGGCCCCCGGCTATTGGTGATTCACATTTGAGACATTCTGACTCTGCTCTCATCACCTTGACCAACTGTATTTGTGTTTATCTGACCAGCATCAGACTGAAAATATCCAGAATGTCACAACTACCAGAGTCACAAGAACGGAAGTCAAGATTTTTGTAAATTCTAGACATTTTTTCTTCATTTCTGGTGGATTTTAATGTGTTTCAGTTGACGACAGTGGGCTCACATTCACATTATAAAGGTCCTTGCACCAGTATAAACACATAGCTGCCCTCACCTCTGCCCGACTCAAACAAAATTGTAGACAGCAGTAGATATTTTGCTACTATAGATATAAAACAAATGTAATTATTCTAGAGGGATAATTAGGCTGCTGCAAACACATAAGCCCTGTGCCCAATAAAACTTCATATATTATATTATTTTCAATATAAATGTATGGGGTCTTGGGGGCCCTCTGGTGGCCTCGCGGCCCTAAGCAGCTACTTAGTCTGCTTATAGGCTGAACTGGCCCTGATTAACACACAGATCCTGCGGAAACGGAAAACACTCTGTTCCACCTTGTGATGTCATGTGGTAATACAGGGAGTGATCCATACACCTTCTCTGTAATTGCCCATCTCTGTTGAACAAACGGTAAAAGGTAGCTGTTAACTTGTTAGCTGTCACAAGATGGAACGAAGCATCTTGAGCTTTGGAGATGTAGACAGACTAATAATACAGGGTTACTCAAGCATGTGTGAATGAAACAAAACACAACTCCAGGTCTGCGTTTGAGGAGGTAACAGCATTATAACATCAAATTTGCATAATATAGAAACTTTAAACAGCAAATTCCACCATATAATCCCAGCCTGTCCTCCATTTCAGTTTTAAACTATAGGAATCCTACAATGAATCCAACCAATGAGCTGTTTTAGTGCACTCTTTTCCCAATGTTACTGCCAAGGTCCACAGATGCCTTATCAAAAACGCATTTCTGTTTCTTTCATCATAATACTTGCACAATATTAAAGATTTGTGCATCCACAGGAGACCCAGGCCAGCTTGAATTAAAGTAAATAGCGCACATTTATGCTAGCTCAGATCTGCAGTCATTCAGAAGATGCGTACCTCGGAGGGTTTGATGACTTTACACACGAGCCACTGCACTTCTCCTCTCAGGTCGACCCCCCGCGGCGGCCATGTTGTATTTTTAATGGACAGCAGCAGGACGTAATAGTCTCCTCTGATCCAACTGAGAGCAGGGGCCCAGCACCACAAGTCAGCGCAATAACAGAGGGTAGCCCACTTTAACTACTGCAGGACACAATGGACGATGTAGCGATTAGCCATAACATTATAACAGCTTGGATGCAGCTTCTTCCTCTGGTGGAGGGTCTGCCACCTGCTTGTCTCCATGGAGATGTTATTACTTTGCCAGGGATGTTCCACACTGGCATTTAATTAATCTTATCTTGCCCTGATTCAATTACAGTTGTTTGTATTGTTCAAGTCTTACTGTGGGCGGGCTTGACTGTCACTTGGTTTAGTCGTGTCTCCTGCTGTTACCGTGGAGATATCATACTGTGGAACATTACATTCTCTATGGAGACAACCAGGTAGTGCAAGTTACATAATGTGTGTTTTAATACAGTATGTCAGAAATGAAAAGTGGCTATATACTGGTGACTTGCTTAGTCCTAGTGTTTTCCAGGGTTAGACCTGATTCAGTCCTAGTTTAGTCCGAGGTTAAACCTGGATTAGTGCTAGTTTAGTCCGACATTAGACCTGATTTAGTCATAGTTTAGTCCAAGGTTAGACCTGGTTTAGTCCTAATTCAGTCCAAGGTTAGACTGGATTCGTCCTAGTTTAGTACAAGGTTAGACCTGGATTCGTCCTAGTTTAGTACAAGGTTAGACCTGGATTAGTCCTAGTTTAGTCAGAGGTTAGACCCTGCTTTAGTTCTAGTTTAATCCAAGTTTAGACCTGTTTAGTCCTAGTTTAGTCCAAGGTTAGATCTGGTTTAGTCCTAGTTTAGTTCGAGGTTAGAACTGGTTTAGTCCTAGTTTAGTCCAAGGTTAGATCTGGTTTAGTCCTAGTTTAGTTCGAGGTTAGAACTGGTTTAGTCCTAGTTTAGTCCAAGGTTAGACGTGGTTTAGTCCAAGTTCAGTCCAGGGTTAGACCTGATTTAGTCCTAGTTTAGTCCAAGGTTAGACCTGATTTAGTCCTAGTTTAGTCCAAGGTTAGACCTGATTTAGTCCTAGTTTAGTCGAAGTTTAGACCTGGTTTAGTCCTAGTTCAGTCCAGAGTTAGACCTGATTTAGCTCTGGTTCAGTCTTGGTTTCCCTTGTTGAGTGTCTGCAGTGGGTTAGTATAAAATATTTACTATGTGCATTGCATTTATGGCTTGTGTAACTTTTTCTACAAACTGGATATACACCTGACACTCGAGCAGTATCTGAAGAAACGGATAACTGACTTTGAATTGTAATTTCAAAATGTTATTATATATGTGTCTTTCCAACTTATTATATCTATTATACTTGATATACTGTTGTCATGAAAGAAAACATTAATACAACATGTAAATTGTTGTCCCAATACTGAAATTTCAAAGTTAGATTTTTGAATGAATTTTGCATTTTAAACATCCAGAGGAATTGACATAAAGACTGAAACATGAATTGACAAACTAACACAAGAATCACACTTCAGACTTTGTGATTTGCTCATTTCATCCATTTGAATTGCCAACCCAGGACACTGGTTTAAACTCCTTAAAGCTATTCTGCAACTTTTCTTCAACTTTGCTCAGTAGAATGAGTTGAACTATAGGCCAAAAATAGCTCTCCATAATGAGGAAGTTCTCTTCTTAACCCTGGGGTAAAGCATATGGTATATAATCTATTGTAGGAGGTCGTTTATATTCAGATAGAAGGTTATTAATTAGAAGGTAGAAGGTATTTGTATCATTGACCATATAAGGCAATAGAAGCAGCATTAGCCAATAGAATGGAAGATTTTTAGAGCTGCAGCTACATTTGAAGTGCATTTTGTCTACAGCGAGATTAAACCTTTGTGTTGTGGTCCCATTATTTCAAGGAGCAAAGGGGGGGACACTGAAGGGTGGATCAGGTTTGTAACAGAAACCAAAGAGATTATTACGACGATATAGAAACTAATACAAGGCTCTGGTGCACTGCTTTGGTACTTGTGTCGGGGTTTGGATGGAGTTCAGTATTCATATCGTTTGTCAAAGGCTGTATCTTAAAAACGTGAAAAACTGAACTAGTTTGCAGTGGTCCAAAGTTATTCCTCACTTACCTCATGCATTCCGAGCATCCTAATTACTCACCGTGATGAGTTTACAAGCTCTTTTCACAATCTTCTGAGACCAGAGTGGAGTTTTGCCTTGCTAACAACAACTAGCATGCTAACACACACTTCCAGATGACCAGAAAATAAAAGATCTGCGTATACAGTGTATTTTTGCTGGAGCTAGACAACACCAACTAGCATGCTAACGTGCACTTCTGATTGATATATCTGTACTGGGCATTTGGGCATTTTGTTGCCTAAAAATGTAAAAAAAATCTTTCTCTGCTGACTTTTAATGAAACTCCTCATAAGTGAATAAAAATTATGCTTGAATAACCCAACTCACTGGGTTATGGTTTTAAATGAGTCTTGGGGGAGCTCGCGTGGTTTAAATTATGAAAACGCCCGTGCACAATAGGCTGTTAATGTTGGATATAGTTCTCAATACTTAATGATAGTGTGAATTCAAATGCAGTTATAAAGATGGTCTGTGTTTATGCAATATATTGAGTGAGGTAGGGGATTGTACGCTAATCAGTCAAGCTACATCCGTGTTTCTCAAAATGTGGTTCACGTTCTTGAGGTTGTCATGTGATGCCACTCAGGAGTCTAAATTACAGTATATTTAATAATTTTTTGTTGGGTCTTGTTTAGTCTTGGTTTAGACTCACAAAAGTCCCATTAGCCCAGTGGTTTGGACCAGGTTTAGTCCAGGTTAAAGCAGACGTGTTATCCAAAATGGACTTTTCCGAGCTTTTAGGCGTTTTGTAGTTGTTTTCCTTAACATTTACTCACCTGAAGTTGTATTTGGAGTGATTTGTGCATGTTTGAGCATCTTTAATGGCTTATTTTCAAGACGTCATTTTGCCGCTCAATCCCCATTTTCATCTCCATCGGCAAACGCCCACTGTGACGTACTTCTTCTTTCTCCAATTTTATTTTCTTAATCGGTGATACGCACAGGATTTGGCATCATCCTCGCCAATTTGGTACAAATTTTTAAAATATGCTGCTTGCTTGCATGATCTGCAGCTTTCCATTGGAGGTGCCAGTGGTTTAAGGCGATGTCATCTTCTATTGGGCACTGCAGTTTTCTAAAATGGAAGTGCTTGTCTCCATGGAGATATTTTCTGCTGTGTTTGAAATGTACCACAATATTGCTTTAAAATTCTCTTGCGTGTGTATTACAGAGGTGTTTACTGCTAGAAATGGCACTGAAAAACATGCATACTCCACTCCAGCGTGTAACTTGGCCTAGTTGCCTCACCTACGTGTCTCCATGGAGATAGATTCGTTTCTATACTGTGGAACATTCCAGGCAAAGCAATAACATCTCCATATAGACAATCAGTTGGCATTCACTCCCACACAAATGTTAAATATTGCCTCTTTAAATAAGTCTCTACCTCCCTGTATATACGTGACATCCTTAGCTAATAGTAATAATAGGATTTAGTTTGTACTTTCTCCTTAGCGCTGATCCGAATGCGTGGGCTGTGGAGCTGCTATGCTAGCACAAGAGCCTCAGGACAGATGAGAAACGCTGCAGTGCAAAACCACGCTTGGGTCAAGTCATGTTTTATACCAAACTTATTTCCATTATTATCCCAACGAGCCTCATGTCACAGATCTGCTCCGGCAAAATACCGTTCTCCACGTACTGACATTTCAAACTTTTCCATACTTTTCTGGCACGCATTGGGATTAGATTTGCAATTTCTGTTTTAATAATTACATTTCCCATTCGATT
Organism: Periophthalmus modestus; assembly: GCA_019594935.1. NCBI lineage: Eukaryota > Metazoa > Chordata > Actinopteri > Gobiiformes > Gobiidae > Periophthalmus > Periophthalmus modestus. The sequence goes on from JAIEZT010000198.1 coordinate 6,874,517, forward strand.
GTGATTAATTTTGCAGCCTGAGGAGACACTGGTTTAAACTCCTTAAAGCTATTCTGTAACTTTTCTTCAACTTTGCTCAGTAGAATGAGTTGGACTATAGGCCAAAAATAGTTCTCCATAATGAGGAATTTCTCTCCTTAACCCACGGGGAAAGCATATGGTATATAATCTATTGTAGGAGGTCGTTTATATTCAGATAGAAGGTTTTTAATAAGAACATTTGTGGTATTGACCATATAAGGCAAAAGAAGCTTCATTAACCAATAGATCGCAAAAGTGTAGGATTTTTTATGTTTTTTGGTTCATTTTTTGCGCAATTTTCTTACAATCCTTGCAGATTATTTAGCTGAAAAGTATTAAAATTAGTTGGTTTGTCTAGTGTCTGCTACCTTGTCTCCATGGGGATTACTTTGCCTGAAATGTTCCACAGTATAGCATGACATTTGTGTTTTATTGCTCAAAAATATATGTAAAAGTATGTATTCTTACTGTGAGCGGGGGCGTCTCTCCACAGATCTGACCTGTGACTCGGCCTGGTTTAAGTTTAATGCCATACTGTGGAATATTCTTGGCACAGCAACAACAAAATATCTCCATGGGAATAAGCAAATGGCAGATCCTCTATAGAAGTTAGTGCACTTAATGTGTGTGTTTCGAGGAATCTCATAGACCAATTTTAGTCGTATATTTGTGTATTTTTTGCTCATAATATTGCCTGAAAAAATATATTGCAATCAGTGAAAAATACCACTTTCAGGTCCAATAAATAAATGAAGTGGACACATTTTTATATAGCACTTTTCCACCTTCAAGGCCCCTTTAAGTGTCTTGCCCAAGGACACAACGATATCATCTGTGGGAGCTAGAATCTCGCCGCCAACCTGTAGATCCTTGGACACAAACACTCTACCAACTGAGCTACTGTCGCCCCCTAGCTCCTGTCGCACGCAGTAAGTCAAACACAAAACCTGACCACTTAAAAACGACTCTAATCTCACTGACATTCTCAAATTGATGTTTTTGTCGCAGTAAATATGAAACCTTGGCCAGCCTCCAGTATTTGGTCCTTGTGTGAGAATGTGTCTAATCCCACCTTTAGGCATTGGACTTATTAAGGGTTTGGCTCTTGTTTGAAAGTGTCCACTCAGAGACAAAAGGCTGGAGTGTTCACAACGGGATTAACACGAGTGAAACCTTAGTCTTCACTCAGCCCTGGTTAAGTGAAGAGGAAGCGTCATGTTCCTGGCTCTGTCCACTCTATATTGGCTGGATTCACACCAATACAATATGATTTGTATTCCAACTTTATGTTTTAAGTTGGCTTCATACTCAAGTTGCATATTCCAGTTCCAGTCTCAGTTTAGACCTGGTTTAGTCCGGGTTTAGTCCCTTCGGTTCCCAGTTTCACCTGGTAAAGACCTTAGACCATAGTCCTGGTTTAGACCTGGTTGAGTATTGATTATAGCCTGGTTTGGTCCACATTTAGTATCCATGGTTACAGCTTTGTCCAGAATGTTCTGTAATATCGCATTAAATGTATCAACCATATTTTCTGGACCATAAGTCGCTCTGGACTACAAGTCGCACCAGCCAAAAAAATGCATAATAATGAAGAAAAAAAACATATATAAGTCACACTGGACTATAAGCCGCATTTTTTGGGGACATTTATTTTACAAAATCTGAGATCAAGAACAGAAATTTTATCTTTAAAGGCAAGTTATAATAAAACAATAAAATAGAGAACAACAGGCTGGATATCAGTACAGCGCGCTAACGTAACACATTTATATTTATTCAGCTACATGAAGCACAGACAGAACTGAACATGTGTCTGGTTTGTTAATGTAAGATATTAACAGTTCATCACATAACTTAATCATAAAAAACAAGCTTACAAGTTTACTCTGGATCTCACTCCAAATCATTAAATCCACTGAATTCTTCATCCTCGGTGTCGCTTCTGAACATCTCCACTGCTCCAGAGGAAGATGAAGCTCCACTTCCTCTTCTGTGTGGCTCATCAGACTCAGCAGAATATGATTTTCTTTTCGGGGCATTTTTGTTCAGTCTTTCTCAGATGTCTTTTAAATTACTGTAATGTTGAAATTTAAAATTTTCAAGTCGGTAAGTAGATACTGGATAAAAAAAAAAAAAAAAAAAAAAAAAAGCCCAGTGAGCCCTCGTGCGGCTGTCAGTGTGTCAACAACAAACATGTCAAATGATATAATTTCACATGTAAGTCACATCTGAGTATAAGTCACACCTCCGGACAAACTATAGAAAAAAAAGTGCGACCAGTTCAGAAAATACGGTAATTACACAGAGACACACAAGCCAAGTTACAGGTCAGATCTGTGAAGAGGCGAGCCCTCTCACAGTAAAAAGCACGTCTTTTATTTCATAAATTATTATATTTGACTTTTTGCAATATAGACACTTATAACTGAATGAACACACGATAGATATTATGTTTGTTTAATGCCATACTGTGCAACTTTCTCCAAGATATATTATAATATTAAATGGTAGGGTTCAGGTCTATAAAGCTTCTCCTAACCCAGGTAGTGTAATTTCTACCAGAAAAGTTACACAGGGCGGCTTTAACAAACACATTTTTTATAAGTTTGATTTCCCCCGTGGCAAAGCTCATTACGTGTCGTGTTTAAGTCCACACGTGTTCTCCATTAGACAAATGTGTGTCTTAGGCGGGTCCTTTGGTTTGATTGGACGGATCCATAGCTTCCCGTGTGTGATCTATGTATAGGCTGATGTGGTCGGAGGCTCGGAGTTCATCACCGCGGCGATGACCTTTCTCTGCCTCGCCAAACGCCTCTGCAGCTTGTTTGTTCTCATCAGACACTCATTCTGTTACACATGTCCAACGCTAATGGATGAATAGATTAGAGAGAGAGAGAAAGAGAGACTGAGGGAGGGAGGATGGAGGGTGGACAGAAGGAGGAGGGAGGAGGAACACTGACTGTGACAGAGAGCAGGAAGGAGGGGTAGGAAGAAAGGAGAGGGCAGAGGGAGAGAGGAGGGCAGAAGAGCGTGGGAGGAGAGAGGTGAAAGCTGGATAGAAGGAGGGAGAGAGAAAGATAGAGGAGGAGATAGAGAGGTTGAGCGAGGAGAGGGGAGCGGGAGAGAGTGACAGAAGGCGGGGAGAGAGGGAGGTAGAGAAGGGGAGAAAGGAGGGAGGAGAAAGAAAAAATAAGGAGAGAGTAGAGAGAGTCAGGAGAGAGAGATAGAGAGGAGGACAGAGAAGGGAGAGAGAGGAGGGAGGGATAAAGAGAGAGGTGGGTTGAGAAAGAGGGGAGAGGAGGGGTAGATAAAAAGAGAAGGAGGAGAGAGGAGGGAGAAATAAAGCAAAGGAGAGATAAAGGGAGATAACGAGAGGGGGGAAAGAGGGAAGAGATAAAGAGAGAGGCAGAGGAGAGAGACTGTAGAGGAGGGACAGATAAAGAGAGGTAGAGGAGAGATAGGGTGAGTGAGCGAAAGGAGAGGGAGAAAGGAAGGGGAAGAGAGGAGTGTGAGAAAAAAGGAGAGAAGAAAGATGGTGTTACATCACTGGTTTAACGCTCGGCAGAGTGTAGGTTAACTGACAGTAAGTTATACAATAGGTTTTCGAGGAACGTTGCATAAACCCAAGTCTTTTACATCTGATCTCGACATTGAAGCAGATATTGTTTTAGCCCCATTTAAACTGCAACTTCCACACGCAAGAACAAGCTAATATCAGGAGGAATCATCAGTGAATCTCAGTGCTACGTCCATTTAAATCTATGTGTGAGGTGCCATTGTTATACCCTATTGTTGCCTTATGCTGATGAACAACAACTAGCATGCTAATCACGCTCTTCTTGATTCTCGGACTGTAAAGCCCTTTATAATTAGACACGGCGGACTTATTTTGACCTCAAGAGCAACTTAAACAATGTGTCTGCGCTGGGGCAAGACGCTTTTTGCCACATGAAAACAGACCGTCCCTTTAATTGTCGAGATCGCAGCGTAATACATCCCAGACTCTTTCTCTTACCTTTAATGCGTAAAAGCGTTCACCTCCGTCGTAAGCCATAGCGCCCATGCATGACGCTCCCTCATTTAAACGCTCTATTGGAATTCAAAATGGCTCCTGCAGAGTTGGCATAAACGTTTTCCGAAAGGAGGTTTTGAATCAGCGGTTTGATCTCGCGGTGCTTAAAGTGTGAATTTACGGGATAATGCGTGTCGCCATGGTTTCGGTGAGGTTTTGGTTTCCGCCAGCGATGATTTTTATCCCATTTGTTTTAGTCACGCTGTTACCTGGTGGCTTCCCGTGCAACACAGCTCAGCAGAATAAGGATTGGACTTTCTATTCTCTTATAGGAGCGCATCACTATAAGAGGTGGGCAGTATTTCAATTTCTATAAAATTGCTACTTCTCAGTGTAGTTTTCAGACACTATACTTTTACTACCACACTATAACTCACCGCCGCCACCGCCTATATCAAGCCTATCCAGTTTGGCATGGTTAAAGACACTGTACCTTATTTTTTCTGTACAAAAAGTGTCTTGCCGTTGTACAGATGTATTGTTTAAGCAGCTTTTGAGGTCAAAATAAGTCCCCATCTAACTAAAGCGCTTTATTGTCTGATAATCAGGAAGTGCGCATTAGCTTGGTAATCATTTTTAGCTTTACTGTGTTGTCAAAACTCCGCTCTGGTCTTTGAGAATTGTGAAAAACGCTTATAAACTCATCATGGTGAGTAATTAAGATGCTGTGATTGCATAAGGTAAAGTGACAACTATAAATGTTCAGTTTTTCATGTTTAAAAATCAGGTCTTTAAGCCTTTAAGCAGTACAAACGCACTACTTGAGGCTATTTCCGGACGTAAAGGTTAAACCGGTTGCTTGTGCAGTAGACGCCGGGTGGGCTTTCTGCTGCGATGACACTAGAAGATTAATTATGGGCTCAAATTCAAAACTTTGCACTTTTATTTGTGTAAAGCCGGTCTAATGTGTAGCCACAGTCCAAACACTTTCTCTTTCTGGATACATACTTGTACAGTATAGTGTGGTGAGATTTGAACCGGTTACCTCAACAGGAGAAGGCTCAACCGCTGTGCCGCCACCACGTCCGCCCATTTTTATGTTTATGAGAGCATGTGATGTGCAGCACTGTTATAAAAAAATGTTGATAATTGAAGCAAAACCAACTTCTCCTCAGGGATTAATGTGTTTTGATTAAATGCAAATGTGATTAATTATACGATCCTTGAGTCAAATCAATACAAGTGAACACAACAGAGCAGCAGCAGACCGTTCATTTACATAGAGCACTTTTCTCTGCATAAAATCATGTAATACTACAACTAGTATCAAGAATCATACTAATTTGAGCAAATATTAATTCTATAAAGTCACATTCACAGGACAGAAATGAACCTTAAGACACATAGACTAGTGAACACCCATGGACCACTGTGGAACCTACCTAGACACTGAGGATTACACAGATATAAGACACATGGCGATATAGAGTAGTTAATAATAGTTTTTAATTATCATCATGAAATTGGTATTGACTGTCAAGTCTATTTCTTATCATCGAAATCGAGTTTCAAATGACAACACTATTCTGTATCATAGTGGTCCCGCAATAGGCAAAATCCGCAAAGTAGTTAGCTATCAGTTTAGCTTTTTACAGTTATTCTATATGTTTGTGGCTGTAAAACCCCTCACCACACACTTTATACACTTTTCTCACACAGGCATTAACATTTTCTCACATTTCTCTTTTGTTTAAACTCTCTCAAAGTTCAAACCTTCGTCGGTGCAGAACGTTTCATCGACATTGTGAGTTTTGTTGGTGAGAAAACTTGCAAACATACAGCACTTCAGAGTCACACTGCGATCCAACATTTATGTAAATTTGTCTGACACATTCTGTACTGTACAGGAGACACGGAAGAGACTGATGGACAACTGTATAGAGGCAGTTTGACCTGAAATGGATGTGTTCCTTGTGTAAAAAGTCATACTGGTGTTTAAAGGATGTATTTTATTATTATTATATGCTAATCTAGTTTGCTTTTAGTTTCAAATCATTTCACTCGATTTTAACCCAGCCAATATATATATATATACACAAGACAGTACACTGTAGACCTGTAGGGCTCTAATTCAGATTTTCCTAATGAACAGTGTGATTAGATTTGCAATTTATGTTTTAATAATAAGATTCTGTTGATAGTTCATCTTTTAAACACGTCCAGAAGAATTAACAAAGCAAATGAAAGCTAAAACATTATATTTTGGGACTCAGTATTTATTTTGTACATTTTCTATGCAATAACGGGATTTTTAGTTGTATTTTAGTTGTAATATGATAAGATTTGAGCTGTAGAGGGTTGAATAATTAACTTCTGTGGCTCACTATTGCTTTATTCATTCATTTTAAAACTACTTTTGTACATCTTTACTATTAGACACTGATTAAAGCTGCACTATGTACCTTTGGGGATGTTTGAGAGACTAAATACTACACTAGATTACTCAAGTGAAATCATTCTTATACAGTTCAAAGATATTTTTCCATAAGCCCATAGTTTAAACACGACGCCTCACTTTTTTCAGACATGTCCTGGTTTAGTCCTGGTTTGAGCCCAGTTTAGTCCTGATGTAGACTTGGTTTGGTCTGGTTATGTCCTGATCAAGTTTGTCTCGCGAAAGGCCTAGTTTAGTCCTCAACTACTTATGTATTGGAGCAAAATTTGTCTCGCGAAAGTGCCCAGTGCCCAGTTAGCATGCTAGTTGCTGTTAGATGCTCTGAATGCTTAAGGTAAGTGAGGAATAACTCTGGACCACTGCAAACTGTTGAAAACGAACTACCGTAAATTTCGGACTACAAGCTGCTTCTTTTTCCCCACGGTTTGACCCCTGCGGTCCTATACAAGGTGCGGCTAATTTATAGATTTTTTTTGGCTAACGGCCACCGGGGGCGCTCTCTAGCAGTAAACGCAAAAGTGAGACAGGCGTGGGGAAAGATTTTGCGCTGAAGAATATTGATTTTGAACTGTCATTTTGCACATCATGCCACACCATCATCAGTGAATCGATGGTGCGACGTTGGCGGCGGCAGCGAGAAGAACTTTGTCAATGTAGAAAGACGACAAAAGCATCAGAGGAAATAAAAACAGACGGCCCGGGTTGGTGCTGTTTTATTTTCTAAACATGCAGGTATGTTCATCCCGTGTTACTGTCGCGTTGGTGCCGTACTGACGATTTTCAGGCACAGTTTGAAAAAAAGCATGTCCTAAATTAAAACAAAACTTCTGTGTACCGTCTTTCAGTGTAAATATCTCATGTTACAGCATAAAAACTGCAGCTTATATTCAGGTGTGGTTTATATATGTACAAAATGTGTTTTCTTTTAAAATTTAGCTGGTGCGGCTTATATTCAGGTGCCCTCAATAGTCCAAAATTTACGGTAGTTCTGTTTTTTCACGTTTTTAAGACAGTAACAATCAGGTACAATGCCTTTAATGTGGTGAATCTGAATGACTCCATCGAAACACATCCCATAATCATTATATCTGTCTTTAAAACCCCACATAACCTTAGCTACCTGCAGAGGCTATTCCCTGTTATTCACATGCTAGCTGCAATCATTAGTAAAATTTGCACAGCCTCTATCACTCTAGATTAAATCATCCAAAGTTAGTCCAAAACCTTGTCTCTACTGGTGCATTCCTAATAACGATTTTTTGTATTTTTTTTTCATTTTTCTTTTTTATTTATAAGGGAAAATCGAGGACGCGTCTCCCAAAGATTCCTCTAATGACTACACTAGGGCCATAACATCAGGTACGCACGCAACTTCACGACACTAAAATCTGCTCCGATGCTTCAAAAATACCAAAATGAAATATATAAATCCGATTATCATTCCCTTGTGCAACTAGCCCATTCCTCTGGTACATTAAAAGTCACCGTACTGGAACAAATTGTTTCCCAAATTATTCCCGAATTAACGACTCTACCCTGCAAAAGAAACGCTAATTTTCAAACAGAACTAAAACAGAAATCGTCAGAAAAACATGTCTTTCAGGCGTTTTAAAGCCGCCCGGCCCACATGCTTCGCCCTGTCGCGGTGGTATTCCCCCCTAAATGTTAAGAATGCTTCCTTTCATAATAGCTGCTTTATTATCCGGGGGCTTTTCCAGAGCGGGAAAACATTCGGAAAATCTGTAACATTCCCGATCTGATGAGAAGGGAGAGGAGAGGCAGAGGGGTTACACAATTTTTCTGTTTGTCAGATGTTGATTTGAGGGTGCAGCTATGTGGGGAATATACAGCTCAGAATAGAAGCAATAAGGTCACATGAGAACAAGCGCAGCCCATTGAAATGCACTGGACCATTTCGCAACTATTTTTACAACTTTTTTGAACAGTACAGAACTATTTTAAATCTCTGTCTTTTCACTAAAATATAAAAACAATACAGACTTTGTTTTTGTCAATATTTATCTCCATATTTATCGTTTCATTATATCCGTTATATTACTCCATTATATTGTCTGAGGTTTTTTAAATTGATCCTCGAGGAGCTTGGATCTTCATTTTTGTTTTGTTTCATTAGTTTATTCAAAATGTTAGACCAGCCTTTATTGTCCCTGTAGGGAAATCTGTCCTCTGCATTGGGAGAACATGCAAACTCCACACAGACACAGGGAGAACATGCAAACTCCACACAGACACAGGGAGAACATGCAAACTCCACACAGACACAGGGAGAACATGCAAACTCCACACAGACACAGAGAGAACACGAAAACTCCACCCAGACACAAGGAGAACATAAAACTCCACAGAGAGAACATCCAAACTCCACACAAACACAGGGAGAACATGCAAACTCCACAGAGAGAACATGCAAACTCCACAAAGACACAGGAAGAACATGCAGGAGTCAAACCCACAACCTTCTAACCTTTCATGGTAAAACCTTGGAAGACAAATGAATTCATAGTGAGCAGCATACTTAAAGCACTACCTCACTTAGACATTATGATATACAGAAAAATTGATAATATTTGAAGTTCTTGTGTCAAGTAGTCAACTTTTTCAAATAGACTACATAAATAATCCCTGTAAAATAGCGGGTGAGTGAATATCCTCCCAAACTTTATATCTAACTCCGTGTCTATTGAATAAAGCCTAGCAGGCGTTGAAAATGTCAAAAACCTAATATCTCGTCTGCACAGTGGGAACGTGTTCTGAGGAGGTGGGCTTATTTTGGATATTAAACTGGCCTCTGCTCGCCCAATGGGAGACCTTGTTCTAGACTTACAGACACTTGTCAACATCAATAAAATGTCCATGAATATCTGGGAAAAAATATGCAAAAGTAGAATATTTGAAAAAGAAAAACAAAGATCACTTTAGTTTTGAACTTCAGCTGACATGGCGACGCTTGATGTGTTTCTGTTCGTTTATTACCAAAGACTGTAGAAGTGGACTAAGGGACCTCACTACTACTACTACTACTACTACTACTACTACTACTACTACTACTACTACTACTACTACTACTACCACTACTACACTACCACTACTACTACTACTACTGAAGCCAATCGAGATCAACAGTTACAGTGGCTAATTTGGAGTTCCATCATATCTGGAATTTTTTGAGTGCGTGTCCCATGGCAACCGAAGAGCCAATCAGGAACAAGGTTGTTGAAGGTGCTCACTCCTTCTCTTGCTTAGCTTTCAATCAAGTAAAAACCCCAGGATTATGTAGAGCAGGTCAAAACGAACATTTTAAGGTCAGATGAGGAGTGACGAGTCTGACAGCAGCAGTTACAGATAGAGGGGCGAAGGTTTTTCAATAGAAAGTGAATTGGAGTCAGAGCCGATGGAGCTGAATCTCGTCTGTGTTAGTGGGTCAACTATGCCCACTTAGCTATACAGTCTATGTTTATTACCCAGAAACTGCTGTGTCATAGTATTCGTGTATACTACTGCAAAACTCTTTGGAAACTTGGCAGATCTCACCAAATGCATTATGGGTAAAAAGCTCAAATTGGCACTGTTAATGCGAGTTATGAAGGTAGTAGAATAAAGACTTGATCTCTGACCTTAAGACCTGACCCAAAGTGTTCATGGACTAAACCAGGACTAAACCAGGACCAAACCAGGACCAAACCAGGACCAAACCAGGTCCAAACCAGCACTAAACCAGGACCAAACCAGGATTAAACCAGAACTAAACCAGGACTAAACCAGGACCAAACCAGGATTAAACCAGGACCAAACCAGGATTAAACCAGAACTAAACCAGGACTAAACCAGGACCAAACCAGGATTAAACCAGAACTAAACCAGGCCTAAACCAGGACCAAACTAGGACTAAACCAGGACTAAACCAGGACCAAACTAGGACCAAACCAGGACCAAACCAGCACTAAACCAGGACCAAACCAGGATTGAACCAGGACTAAACCAGGACTAAACCGGGACCAAACCAAGACTAGACCAGGACCAAACTAAGACTAAACTAGGACCAAACCAGGACTAAACCAGGACTAAACCAGCACTAAACCAGGACCAAACTAGGACTAAACTAGGACCAAACCAGGACCAAACTAAGACTAAACTAGGACCAAACCAGGACTAAACCAGGACTAAACCAGCACTAAACCAGGACCAAACTAGGACTAAACTAGGACCAAACCAGGACCAAACCAGGACTAACCAGGACCAAACCAGAACTTACCAGGACCAAAGCAGGACTAAACCAGAAATTTATATTAAAGACGCTGTAACAGATTTTTACTGTGTTTTCTTTTGCATTGTTTGCAGTGGTCCAAAGTTATACCTCATTTACTTTGAGCATTCAGAACATCCTAATTATTCACCATGATGAGTTTATAAGAGCTGTTCATAATTTTCAGACATTGGAGTGGAGTTTTACCATCACGGTAATGCTAACAACAACTAGCATACTAACAGCGCACTTAATTTGACCTCAGCTGCTTTTACAATATATCTTTACTGGAGCTAGACACATTTTGCTCAAATACATGTGAAAAAAACGGGTCCAGACTCTTTAAATTTGAAATCCGCCGCAGTGTTGCCAGACTTCTGTACTTGTTTTGTCATTTCATTTTTTGGCAGTATTTTTCTAGCCTCTTGAGCGTGCGGATTATAGCAGATTTACATGACGCATGAATGAGCTAGTCCATCACTCAGGGACCTTTCTTAATCGTAATTAATTTGCGATAAATCCTCGTTAACATTGCACACTGGGCCCTATCGCCATAGAAACAAACATGACCATAGGGCTTTGGCGAGCAGGACTTTAAAGGCTCTGTACCTGAAGTTAGTTGGTCGGGCAGCAGTAATGTAGATAGCCTCTAGTGGTAAGTGAGAAAACAACAGGGGCCAATCTAAAAACTACAAATAGGGACTTAAATGCCATACTGTGGAACATTCCAGGCAAAGCAATAACATTTTCCACCAAGATACATGTTAATTCTTTAGTACCGCTCATTAAAACTAGGGCTGGGAATCACAGAGTCCCTCACGATTCGATACGATAGTCAATACCTGGCTCACAATACAATGTCACAGTATGTAATAATGTAATAATAAGTCTATTGTACATGATATTCTGCAAAATATCACTACTTTTTAAGAACCAACTACATTTTGACAACAGTATCTATGTGTTAAACCAGCGCCGGTGCAAAGTTTATGTGAAGTACACCATTTGAAATCACTGAAAGAGTGAATATGTCAAATGTGTTGCACTGACAAGTTTCCTTTCTATAAAACTGTAGCGCTGTCACAAAATTATATAGTCAAATATACCAAAAACACTCTTGGAGATATATTGATACTGACTGATATTTGGCCTGGAGGAGGGTCTTCACCTGCTCGTTTCCATGGAAATGCATTTCCTTTGGGTATAATATCCCACAGTTTGACATAAAACGTATCTGTCTCGAAGGAATGTTCTGAAGTGCGGTTTTAACTTTATATTTCCATGGAATCTTGAAAGTAACATGCCACCTCCAGAAAGTCTGTACCGATCTTGGACTATTACAAGACCGGTTTGCTCTAGTAGTAGTCCACGTTTAGTCCTAGTCAAGGCTTAGTTTCAGATTCAGTCCCAGTTTATGCAAAGCAAAATCTCCATGGAGACTGGTGTAGGCGATGACCCTCCACCAGAAACGTCCCTCAACAGTTGTATTTTAAACACTGCATATTGCGATATTTCAATATTCTTGCCCAGCTCTAAGTAAACCACTATGACACTGCATATCTTCTACTAACCCAGCATCTCAAACACTTCTACTCCCCTCTGCCCTCCTCCCCTCCGTCTCAGGTAACAGCGGTAATGACCAAAGCCCACACATCCTCCCCGAGCCTGTTTTAAACCGCCGCAGACAGTCCTGCACATTAATTATACATGGTCGGCGGATGATCGCTGGTAAACTGCTTTATGGCTTTTAAATCAGCTTTATTACGGGGCTGCGCGATACGCCTGGTGACCGGTGTCCTCTCGTTGTCGCTCGCTGAAAATATGGCGTTGGATTTGCTAGATTTGTTTAGAATTCGCCCGTGCTGTGTTGACGTTGGCTCTATTGTGAGTATCGCTCCATTAGCCCGCTATAGCCCCTCTGCAGCTGTGATGACGGATGGCGTGGAGACGGGGCCGTGCGGTGGCAGGCATCACTTTAGTGCTAATTGTATTGTTTTTCCAGTGAAGAGGCTCGGATGGTGCGGGGGACTCTGGCGAAATGGGATGAGGCGCGACACGCTGGATATTATGGAGATATGAAGAATACACAGAGCTGCTGTCGTATACGCACGGTTCATACAGGCCACAAATGATGCGGAAATTTGACTTTTAAAAGAGGACGTGTTATACTTTTGCTCGTGTTTACTGCAATGAAAACCATATACAAAATAAAAACAGGCGCCATTAGTCTGAGCGGGCTTGCATCTCCACAAACCTCACTCTTATTTCACCTGCTCCTGATTGTTTCCATGGAAATGTTCCTTCGACTGTAATATTCCACTGCCTTTCCACCGTATGATCCAAAACACATCTACTGTATCTCCATGGAGAATATTCCAAAGTATGGTTTTAACTTTCTGTTGCCATGAAATCAAGTTCCACATCCAGAAAGTTACATGTTGCACCTTTAGCTATCATATATGTAGCTCATGATTTTACATTTTGTCAGTGGTGGAAGTTAATGTAGTAAACGTTGTAAAGTAATGTACTTAAGTCAAATTTTTAGGTATCTGTGCTTTACTTTGGGTACTCTACAGTGGGTACTTTGCTTGTACTTTACATTACTTTACTTCTACCTCACTATACTTTTACTTTTTGCTCTTAAAGTACATTTTGAAACGGGTACTTGCATAGTTTTACTTAAGTAGATTTTTTCCATGTGATACTTTTGCTTGAGTAACTTTTTACCTCTGTATCTGTACTTTTACTTAAGTAACACCATTGAGCACTTCATCCAGCACTGAATTTTGTTCATCGTAAACTATAATATTGATCTAAAATTATGTAATAATAGAAACATACACTTCCTGTTCAAAACTCAAAACTCACCTCATCATTGTGACATTTCACCATAGCAACATGAAGATTTTCAAAATGGCTACCTGACATTTTTGAACATTTGAATATGAACTAAAGTCTCAATTTTTATTGTTATTATTTTATATACAGAGCAGTGAGCGGAGATAGGAGATAGTTGCCTCAAGCCTCAAATGCAGGAGAATACAGTATTACCTAGTTATTCAGTCCAAGAGTATTCAGTCCTAGTTGTTCCAAGAATATTCCAGTTTGGGAAAAAGACTAGAGCTGCACAATTATTACAATCAAATTGAAATTGCAGCAATTTTGAGTTAGTTTTATCTTCTGCGCAAACACAAAATATTCTTTGTTTTTAATAGGAAAAAGCTGCTAACCCTGGAGTTTAAACCTTGGGATTCTTGTATTAGTTTAACAGCTCAGTTTTGAATCTTTGAAATGCTAATGCTTCTGGACGAGTTTCAGATTTGAACTTTGAACTGAATCCTGATTCAAAAACATAAATTGCAAATCAAATAGAAATGATCTGACACGATTAGAAGCATGATTCTATAACTACTGTTTTGAATGTGTTATTCTGTCAAGCACTTTGAATTTCTTTGTGTATGAAGGAAGGTTATCACAAGTATGGAAAATGAGATACTGATCAATACTAAAACTAGTATCAAAACTAGATACTCATTTGAGCAGGTACCTATACTAAAAAGTCATATTCACAGGGCATAAATGAACCTTTCCTGAAGCTTTAGAGTAATCTTGAGCTGTATCAGAACAAGTACAAGATACATCGACTAGTACACACCCATGGACCACTATGGAACCTACTGGACACTGAGGGATTACACAGGTATAAGACACATGGGGATATAAAAGAAAGTACAGTGGTCCCTCGTTTATCTTGGGGGTCACGTTCTAAAAATAACCTGCAATAGGCGAAATCCGTGAAGTATCAGCTTATTTTTTACAATTATTCTATATGTTTCTTGGCTGTAAAACCCCCTCACCACACACTTTATAAACTTTTCTCACACAGGCATTAACATTTTCTCACATTTCTCTCTTGTGGGGAGAAAAACACACTCAAAGTTCAAACCTTTGTCGTGTCTGCAGAACGTTCATCGACATTGTGGGTTTTACAGTCCGAGAGAAAACTTGCAAACATACAGCACTTAAGAGTCACACTGCGATCCAACATTTATGTAAATTTGTCTGACACATTTTGTACCGAACAGGAGACACGGAGGAGACTGATGGACAATGGTCTACAGTCCCTCAGCCAATCAGGACGCAGAACACAATGGTCTACAGTCCCTCAGCCAATCAGGACGCAGAACACAATGCACGCTCATACACTGTGAAAAAAAGCATGCGAGATTGAACAAAAAAAAAAAAAATCAGCAAAACAGCAAGGCCACGAAAGCTGAATCGCGATATAGTGAGGGACAACTGTACTACCATTTTCGTTTTGTGGTATCGGAATCTGTTTGAATATTGAATCTATTCCTAAGTATCAAAATCGAGTTTCAAATTTTCGCAACGTGACAACACTTGTAGGAATTTTGCCATACAAGTCAACTGGCCTGTTCCTTATTATGTAATTATGCAGATGGCCTCCCAGTGCAGATCGGCCTGGAAAAGTCTCGCAGAAATCACCCACAAAAGTGTTGAACCCCCGCTGGTTTTTGGCCCAATCTGGCGCTCGCTTTGCCAAAACTTCGGGAGCTCACCATCAGCGCCCATCTTTGTCTCGCTGATAAGATATTTCCAATTTGCGATCGCGCCCCCAACCCCCGTATCCAACGCATTCGTCTCTAAACATGCAAAGAGTGAATTTTTTATGGCGTTATGTAAGAATCCGGCGCTCCCCCTGAGAACGGTGTCCTGGATCTGCTACTTTCAAAAAAAGAGAGAAACAGAGAGAAGAGAGCAGTTTGAAGGCAAAAATAAAACCAGGATGTACACCAAACTGTGTGGTACTTTCAAATGTGGAAAGTACGCAGGATTTGTACTGGAGTAAAGATGTATGAGTCACAGCGTGCGTTTTGAAAGAGTATCAAGTATAGAAGCTGTAAATGCAACTACTACGACTGCTAGAGACAGATAGATAGTAGTACTAGTAGCAGTAGTAGTAGTAGTAGTAGTAGTAAGCAAGCAGAGCACCTATTACAATATTGTTTAGAAAGATAATTACTACTACTACTATTACTACTACTACTTTTACAAAAAACAAGAAGTATGAGAAACTCTGTAGTACTATCAATGTGAAAAGTATGCAGGATTTATGCTAGTAGGATTTGTAGTAGTAGTAGTAGTATTTAATAACATTTCAATTAAAGCACAGAGAGCCTTATTACAATATTGTTTAGAAAGATCATTACTACTACTACTACTACTACTACTACTATTCCAAAAAGCAAGAAGTATGAGAAACTGTAGCACTTTCAAATGTAGAGGGTACGCAGGATTTTTACTTGAGTATAAATACATGAGTTACTTCTACTTCATGATGATGGGCTGGCTTATCGTGCATAATCGCTTCCAATGCAGCTGAAGTTATAACAGTATTACTTCTGATAGAACAATCACTGCTTTTCCACCTAGCTACTTCTACTTCTATGCTTACTATAAATACTGCTACTACTTCTATGCTTATTGTAAATACTACTACTACTACTACTACTTCTACTTCTTCTTGCTTATCTTGTACTAAATATGTTCAAATAAAACTGTTACATTCCTTCCAGTTCAATCTACTACTGCTATTAAAAAACAGGAAATATGTGTATTTTCCAAATGTGGGTCATACACAGAATTTGTACTGGAGTAAAATATATGAATCACATGGTGCATTTTAGATTTAGAAGCAGTGAATACTACTACTACTAGAAATACTACTACAGCTGCTGCAGTTACTAGTTTTAATAGTTATACTACTACCTCAAATACTTCTACTACTAATACTACGGAGGCCAAGTATTGTGTCCTAATACTGTCATTTCCACTACATTTACAACTATTGTAGCTGCTATGTTACATTTTTAAGCTATTTGCTAAGCCTTATACATGGCTGCTAATCATTAATAGTCCGATGTGTGTTAATATGCTAACGCTAACATGCTAGCTGAATGCACAATCCATTTTGAGATGCGCTATAATAAATCGTGTGGGGACGTAAAAACATGTATGTAAATGTTTCAGTGTTTTTAGCGTGTCTGTGCAGAATGCTAACGCGGCGACAGTGGCGTTAGCTTATCCATCTCAATCTGTTTCCTATGTCTCTCAAATGTGTTTAAGTATGGAAGAGCTCAGGGCCATGTGAACGCTAACTACCATAATTAATCAAGTCTTTCAGATCAGTGAAGCTGCTGTGGCGGCAGAGGCGTCTCACAGGGCTTCATGATATGGAAAAAAATCTGTGTTTTTTTTTTTTTTATAATCACGTTTTTTAATTTTAATTCTATTCTTTCTCATTAAAACAAATACATTAACTTTCAGTTTTTTGTTCAGTGACATCTGAAGGCACTGTAGCTGATTTTTAAAACGTGAAAAAACAAACTAATTCATTTGCATATGCATTGAGAACATCCTGATTATTCACCATGATGAGTTTATAAGAGCTTTTTACAGCTTTCAGAGGCAAGAGTGACAGTAAAGCTATAAACAACTAGTATGCTAACCAAACACTTCCTAATTAGACAATAAAACACTTTAAATTAGACTTATTTTGACCCTAAGAGCTGCTTCTACAGTAGATCTGCTCTTGGGCAAGACACATTTTGCTCAAATACATGGGAAAACTCTCATAAAGGCCCTTTAACAAAAAGAAAGTCACATTTCTTCCTGTAAACTCGTCCGTCTGCTCCAAACCACATTCTTTTATTGATGGATCTCTCCTTTAAAAAGACCCAAGTTGATCATCCACCATTTGAAACAGTTGGATCTTTTCAGTTGCAAATTCGATCGGTCGATTCGTTTTGATGCTGGTTCAGTCCCAGTGAAGACTTGGTTTGGTCCTATTGCAGTCCAAGTTTAGTCCTAGTCCAGCTTTCATTTCAGATTTAGTCCCAGTTTATGAGAAAAGTTCCGCAGTGCACTTTTAAGAGTTTTCTGAGTCTGCTTAACTTTAAAATAAGTTCATTTTCGGTGAAGACGCGTTGCTTAATGCATTAGACTATTGTGTTTGGTCTCTCATCCAAAACACTTGAAACTGAAAATTCAGCCTCAAACTACGTCAGATGTGTCCTTGGCTCTATTGTGTCCCCACTCCTTTAAAACCACTCGAATTTACATAATATAATCGTGAATTTCATATTTTTCTCAATAGGCGAAGTGGAACTCTACTTACAAGGCTAAACTGAAAGACACTGCCATTCACATGTCGTCAAGTGACTATGGGGCAGTTAGATTTAAGAACTACACACCACTTTGGACAAATCTAACACTTTATGCATAGATATTGGAGACGGACCACCATGAGAACTTCTAGTGTTATTCCCAAATATTAAAGCCACAGTATGTAACTTTTTAGCCCAAAAATAGACTCAAATAAAAGCATGTTTTTTGTTTCTTTTTCATTTTGGTTGTGTTTATTGCACTGAAAAGCTTAGAAAAACATGTGTATATAGACTGTATATATAAATGGGATAGCTAACCTGCTACGCTAGTAGGAAGTGATCATGGGCGCGCTTCCGGCTCCATCGACTCTGACTCCAATTCACTTTACATTGAAAGTGAACAGCAGCAGTTCTCCGTAACTACTGCTGTCGGGATTGTCATTTTGGTCTTAAAATGTTCATATTAACTCGCTCTACATGATCCTGGTTTTTATTTCACTATTTTGTCTGTAACTCAAGATATGTGCATTAATAATCAGGCGTCTTCTTTCTCCGAGGTCGCTCCCACTAGCATTAGCCCCCGGATTGGCTCTATGCTACGATACTCTCTTAGTCCACTTCTTTATACAGTCTATGGTCCTTACTGTGAACGGGCTCGTATCTCCACAAACCTGACTCTTTATTTGGCCAGGAGGGGGCCTCACTGCTTGTTTCCATGGAAATATTGTTCCTTTGGCATGAAATATCTCCATATCTCCACGGCGAATGTTCTGATGTATGGTTTTAACTTTCAACCTTTACTAAAATTTGATCCACAACTTTTACTTCGATAAATACATTTTGAAGTAAAACAGAACATCACAGAATAAGCCAAAAAAGTGTGAGGTATTTTTTAAAATATCACCTAATTCCATTATGTAGTATATTTATGGAGCATAGACAGGACCAGGTGACTTATGAAAACAAGGCAGTGCCCAAAAGCCCAGCCTTAGAAATTGAAAATTGCAATATTTGCCAGAAAAATCACTCTTACATAACGTGTCCATATGTATATATATAAGTAATGTAATCTTTTTGTTAATCATGCTAACCCTATAAGCTAACAACCACCACCACCGTCCTCTGTCCTATTTATTTCTATTATTTATTTAGATTAGCAGCGACATTAGCGCCCCTTTCTTAGTAGTGCTAATCGGCTAACGCACACGCCAGTCAGGAGGAGGATGAGAAGCAGTTAATTATCTTGTGAGACAAATGAATCCCAATAAAAAAGGAGGAAAGTCATTAGCAGTGGGTAGGCTCATCAATGTGCACATCTGACAAACGAGATTCAGAGGAGAGGAGATCAAAATCAAACGCACCCACAGATTTACATGTGGCCAGTCTCAGTGTGTGTGCCATAGGAGAAGCAGTGTATCTGGGGACACAGTTAGCTCATGTTTATGGAATTAAAAATCAAAATCTTTCAACAAATTCTTACAAAAAATTCAGAAAGAGCTGTCAGTCAATATGCACAATGTGTCCCCATTACAAATGCAAGTATTTCATTGTCCCGACACTTAGAATTGATGTAAAAACCTGTTAAAATACTTGCGAACATAACAGTATCGATGTGGCAGCTCCACAATGTTGTAACAAATGAGTCCCCGCGGGCAGGAAGTGACCTCACAAAGTTCAGAGGTCAAATGGCTACAGCTCAAATGTGACAGAGTGTAGCTTTAAACACCGCTGCTGTCGCCTGGGAGCTTTTCCTTAGCTGTGATGTATGACGGCGATTGTGTTTGAGCTTAGGGTCCGACATCAAGTGTGTTCAACTGTGGCCAATGCTTTTTAAACAGACAAGTAGTGCATTTATTACTGATTCATTTGCTTTTCAACTTTGAGGATTTGAGAGAGCGATTTAAAGGTGCACTGTGTAACTTTTCTGATGTATTCTTCTTTGCAATACAACAAACGTGAATAACACATGAATTCTTACTATGAGTGGGCTCGCCTCTCCACAGATCTCATTTGTAACGTGGCTTTGTGGCGTCACCTGCTCCACTTATGTATCGGAAGACGCCCATTTCCGATACAGGAGGTGGGTGTTAGCATGCTAGTTGTTAAAAAGAAAAAAAAAAATCTCCATGGAGATGCCAGGCCACGCCTCCAGCTCAAGTTACAGGTCAGATCTGTGGAGAGGCGAGCCCACACACATTAAGAAATCAAGGTATATTTAAGCACTCAGACACATGGAACTGACTGAATAAATGCAAGATAGATACATTTAATGCCATAGTGTGGAACATTCCAGACTAAGCAGTAACAAGCATGCAGTGTACAAGTAGAAGTGTAAATGTTAGCAATGCTTTGAGTGGAAAAAATGATGGATTAGATGGTTAATATAGATGTCTTAATATCTAGACTTTGGTGGTGGTGAAGAGGAGGAGAAGGAGAGGCTGAGGAGGCTGATGGTTCTGCTGCTGCGGTGGAGTTTGTAACTGAAATGGCAGTTATACCTTATGATAGCTTTCCTGCCCCAGCAAAACTTCACTCTGATCACTCAAAGTTGTGAAAAGTGCTTATAAACTCATCATGGTGAGTAATTAGGATGTTCTGAAAGCATAAAGTAAGTGAGGAATGACTTTGGACCACTGCAAACTGTTTAAAATGAACTAGTTCTGTTTTTCATGTTTTTAAGACGGTAAAAATCAGATAGAGCACTTTTAATATGGAACAAAGACATGGGGCTGTATCTCATTGTCCTTCTTCAACAAAACCAGAAAAATGAGATTGAATTTTGTGTCCTGGTTGAAGGAAATTGCATAATAGACAGTTACTCACCGTGTGACCTTGTTTCCGGCCGGAAGAAACAAATCAATGCAACCTGCCATATATCTTCAGTTTAATCATAAAAACAGTTTTGAAATGTTGTGTTTGACTTGGAAGGAGGCTGAGGTGTGGAGACGAGCCTCTGACTTCTCATATTGATCAAATGTTTAGTTCACTGCTCCTCTGTTTCAATCATACCCAAAAACAAAAAAAAAATCGCATTGCAACACTGGAACGTTTGTGATTTCAAAATGGCGACCACTCAAATTTCAATGAATACTGCAGAGCTACTGAAACACACAGTCAAATTACATAATTGAACAATAAGAGTACAATTATGAATGTGAGACTGAGAATGCAATTTAAATTACTCTTCAAATATACACTGGTCCCTCGTTTATCGCTGGGGTTCCGATCTAAAAATAGCCCGCAATAGGCGAAATCCGTGAAGTATCAGCTTTATTTTTTACAATTATTCTATGTTTCTTGGCTGTAAAACCCCTCACCACACACTTTATACACTTTTCTCACACAGGCATTAACATTTTCTTACATTTCTCTCTTGTTTAAACTCTCTCAAAGTTCAAACCTTCGTTGGTGCCTTTGTCGGTGCAGAACGTTTCACCGACATTGTGGGTTTTATCGAGGAGAAAACTTGCAAACATACAGCACTTAAGAGTCACACTGCGATCCAACATTTATGTAAATTTGTCTGACACATCTGTACTGTACTGTACAGAGGAGACACGGTCTACAGTCCCTCAGCCAATCAGGACGCAGAACACAGTGCACATCCAGATGATGCAAAAAGCACGCAAAATTGTACAAAAAAAATCTGCAAAACAATGAGACCGTGATATAGCGATGGACGACTGAAGACAACTTTACCATGTGTATTTTTTCTTTGTGATTCGTTAGCCAAGGAGGTCAGAGCCCAGCAGGTATCACAATAATTAGACACTTCTATCTTACTGTTATATACAACATTTTGAGGACTTTTTCCCCATTCAAAACGTATACTACTTTGCTTCACATTGTTTATCGCTATGGCAACCGTGCTACTTCTTCATCCTTCTGAAATCCACGGATATGTAGCATAAACTTCCCATGCTAATATCTGCAGACTCCGCCGTTCAAAGCTAGACACCTCCTCTGGCGGTTTTGAACGAGAAGAGCCACAGTATAAATCAATGGCGTGTTTGATTTTATATTAAAGTCTGTAAACATTTAGCTGCTGCCGGTGGCCTTTCAAAACGTCCTCCTTTTTTCGGGTTTTATTTTGAGCTGAACAAATGGTGTAATGAATAGATGCAGAGACAAATTAGAGAGATTTTTCACCTTCACAAACTTGAGGCGTAATGCTATTATGTTTGTATCGTAATTACTCAAACAACCCACTGAGAGGAGAAGTGGGGTGATCCATCTTCAACTCTAAAACTCGACTGGGTATGTGTTTAAAGCCCCAGTGTGTCACTTTTTAACCAATAATGCACTTAAATAAAAGCATGGTTTTCATTTTGGATGTTTTTATCGCACTGGAAAAACAATTTGAGCAGGCTTGCATCTCCACAAACCTGACACAAACCTCCTCCTGCTTGTTTCCGTGGAAATGTTGTTCCTTTGGCTATAATGTTCCACAGTATGACACAAGACCATAGTCTGTGTAAAGAAGTGGACTAAGTGAGTGTGACGTCACCCACAGCTAATCGAGGCTAACAGTTATAGTTTAAATTTGGCGATTTTTTTTCCACATTTGGAATTCTGATCTCGAGTATCATAGCAACCAAAGAGCCAATCCGGAGTTGAAGAGTTGAAGTTTACCGCACCGCTGGTTTAGCAGGGAGCGGGTGCTTAGCAACACTGTTAATCAAACCTGTTGCTAACGCTAGCGGGAGTTACCTTGGAGAAAAAGGCGCCTGATTTGTCTGTTATTAATGTTCATATCTCGAATCACGGACAAAAGAACAAAATGAAAACTCCAGGATCATGTAGAGCGGGTCAGTATGAATATTTTAAGACAATGATGAGGCCAGAAAGTTACATATTGTTGCTTTAAATGTAAATGCAGTATCCAAAGCTATTTAAATTTAAAGGTATGCCATGCCACCTGCTTGTGTCCATGGAGATGTTATTGATTTTTTTGGTGTTTAGCAAAAAAAAAAAAAAAAGAAGAATTAAATCTCCATGGAGATGCCAGGTGACGCCTCCATCTCAAAATACAGGTCAGATCTGTGGAGAAGTGAACCCACTCACATTAAGAATTCAGGTTGTTGAAGGTATTTTTAAGCAACCAAACACATGGAATTGAATAAATGCAAAACACATCACATCAGCAAAATAACTGCTCTCAAAGGGCCAGATGTAAAATAAATCTTACTACTTTTTTAACTTGTTAATTAACTGTTTCTGTATTTATTACTTATTCAAGTTACAAATATCGCACATGCATTTGCCTAGATGTAAAAATATGGCTTTGTAACTGCGTATTCTTCTGATAAATTGACATTTGAAGACCATCAGACCTTTTAATTTACTCTGCCGAGGGCCACATAAAATGATGTGGAGGGCCACATTTGGCCCGCGGGCCTTGAGTTTGACACATGTGGTTTAGGTGGTTAATATAGATGTCTTAATATCTACACTTTGGTGCTGGTGAAGAGGAGGAGAATAAGGGGAGGCTGATGGTTCAGCTGCTGCGGTGAAGGGTGTAACTGAAATGGCAGGATGATGGAGGGGGCAGAGAGTGTATTTATCTGAATGTGCTGATGGTTTAGAGGTAAAAGTAGCAGTAGCTCTGGTGATACAGTTGCGCTAGTTAAATTTACTCTCTAAGTGCATGTGACAGGTTTTCTTGTTTTTATTTGTTTTTTGTGGGATCGTACCTGAGTAGTCAAACTTATCTTTTAGATTTAATTCAACCTCAATTTGCAAATAGTGTTTTTGGCAGTTTTTTCCCATCATCCTTTGCAAATATCTTACGGTGCGCTGTGGCGTAAAGTCGCATACATTTTTGATAACTAAGTAAACAAGTAATTTCTCTGTCTCTGTGATGCTGGGAGAGGAGAGAGAAGAGAGAGGGAGGGAGAAAGAAAGACAGAGAGAGAGAGAGAGGGAGGGAGTGAGGAGGGAGTGAGGGAGGGAGGGATGGAGGATGGAGGAGGGAGGGGGGCTGAATACATGAATTGTGATCAGGACAGCCTTTCTACCAGTGTTGGGATGATGTAACAACACATTTATTCTTCCACCACCCCTCTTCACCACCCTCTCCTCTGAAGTGTCTCGGCCCAGTGGGGGGCTCCATAGGGGGTGGGAGAGAG
Source organism: Periophthalmus modestus (assembly GCA_019594935.1). Lineage (NCBI taxonomy): Eukaryota > Metazoa > Chordata > Actinopteri > Gobiiformes > Gobiidae > Periophthalmus > Periophthalmus modestus. Next base: position 6,898,584 of record JAIEZT010000198.1, read on the forward strand.
GGAGAGATGGAGAAAGAGAGGGAGAGAGGAAGGTGGGCGGGATTTGAAACAGTTTCGGCCAATCAGAGAGAAGAATGTAGCAGCCTATTGCAGATTAGATCATACATATTAATATTAGAGTGGTGTTGCTGATCTAACGCTCTTCCCTCTATAACTACGACACTTGACCCACATTGTTCGTATATATCTATCTCTACTTTGTAAAAATCCTACCATTGGTTAAAGGAGCAGTCCTACCATTCTAATTAATCACCACAATGAGTTTATAAGTGCTTATCACAACTTTCAGAGACCAGAGTGGAGCTTTCTTAATGCTACCAACAACTATCATGCTAACTCACACTAGTACTACTTCCTGGTTTAGGACATAACATTTTAAGTGCAAACATTACACAAGAGCTGCTTTTACAATGTATCTGTCCTGCACAAAACATATTCTACTTTATTGCATGAGAAAAATGGATAGAGTCCCTATAATACTGCAGTATAGTGTAGTACAGTTAGCATCATCCTCATTCATATGGTTTATTGTCTTATCCCACAATACTGACATTAAATCTCACTATAGATTGCTTCTTTCCATCTTCCTTATTCACGCTTCTCTCCTCCGTGCTCTTGGTGAGGAGAGGGGGGCACGGCGCCGTACAAACCCCAGAAAGGAGAGCTTAAATGGGGCTGCAGTTTAGTCATGCTCCCGGTAATCTCCGTTGACCTTGGCTGTTGGATTTCTACATTATAGTTTCTCTCTCTCCCTCGCTCTCCTTCTCTCTCTCTCTCTCTCTTTCCCTCTGTCTCTCTATCTATTCTCTCTCTCTTCTCCATCTTTTCTTCTCTTCTGTACCCTACTGCCCCCTCTCTCTTCTCTCTCTTATCTTCTCATTTCTCTCTCGCTCTCTCCTCCCTTCTCTCATTCTCTCTCTCTCCCTCTCTCTTTCTCTCTCCTCTCTTTCCCTCTTTCCAGTTTCACCGTCTATCCTCTCTGTTCTCCCTCTCTCTTCTCTTCTCTCCCTTACTCCTCCCTCTTTTTCTCTCTTTCCCTCCCTCTTTCTTTCTCCTCTTTCACTCTGCTCTGTTTCTTTATCTGTCCTCTGTCTCTTCTCTCTCGCTCTCTCTTACCTATCTCTTCTCAACCCGCCCTCTCTCCTTTTCTCTCTCGCCCTCCCACTTTTTCTCTGCTCTCTTTCTCTCCCCTCTCTTTCACTCTCATCTGTTTCTCTGTCTGTCCTCTCTTCTCTCTCCCTTTTTCTTACCTCTGTCATCTCACCCTCTCTCTCCCACATTTTCCCTTTCTCTCCCCTCTCTTTCGCTCTCCTCTGTTTCTCTATCTGTTCTCTCTCTCTTTTCGCTCTCTCTCTTACCTCTCTTTCTCTTCCTCCTTCTCTCTTTCTCTCTCTCTTCCTCCCTCCCTCTCTTCTTCTTGCTATTCTTTTTTTTTTTTTTTTTTACTTTGCACATTACGGGCATCCATATTTCCTCCTTCATCCATTTGGCCAGATTTACGATTGCATTTTGTTCAGATTTTGACGGACAAATAGGTTTTTAGGGTTGTTGTTTTTTTTGGCTTTGGGTTTTATTAAATAAGATATGGACACTAAGTTGTGGCGTGGACAGGGAGAGATGCATTATGGGTAGATTCAAGATGACAAATGGCGCATATGATCAGATGTAGTATTTTTTGTTTATGGTGTAGTCTGGCTGCTCTATTGGATTTATCACAAGAGATTCACAGGTCAAAGGTCACGGCTGGAGTACTACATTAGCACTAGCTTAGCTTAAGAACGCTAAAGCATGACAAATGTACAGCTCACTTACTTACTTACTTTAAAATGTATCTGACAAATTGTTATTTTTTGCATCCCGTTCACTTTGAAATACATAATACCGTATTTTCTGGAGTATAAGTCGCACTTTTTTTCATAGTTTGGCTTCGGGGGTGAGGCGACTGTGAATTTTTTAATTTATTTTCATCATTATGGATTTTTTGGCTGGTGCGACTTATACTCCAGAAAATATGGTAGTTTAATTTCACATTCTGACATGTTTAAAGCTGCTATTGCCCTAATTACAGGTCAGATCTACGGAGATGCAAACAGTGTGGTTTTCAATGTCTTTATGAGCAATAGAAAGACTTAATAAATAATTGACTAATTGCAAGCTGGATATGTTTAATGCGCTAGCACGGAATTTTTCAGCAAAGTAATAACATTCTCCTAAAGTCAGGCATTTGCATTACCAGAAAAGTTCCATAGTGCACCTTTATTGCCCTTTGTGCTTGTTAAAACATTAGTCAATATGTTTATTAGCAGAAGACTGTGGCTAAACCAGAGGATGACGCCCATCAAATATACTGCATACGTGACTACTACCAGCTGCATCTTGTCGTTTTGCTGTCTTCTTCTTCTTTTTTTTTTTTTTTTTTTTTTTTTTTTTTTTTTTTACCTCTATAGAATCCAGCAGCAGCCTCCACCAGGCCACAACAGTATTCAAATGTATGGAGTCAAGCTGAGGTAACAACTGCAGCGGAGGGTCCCATTAGTCCAGACCTGCAGTATGAGTTTGACAGCACTTTTCTGCAAAGTTTTCTGCAAAAGTTATTCACTAAAGAAGACAGCACCATCTTAAAATCCTGACAATGCATTCACTATTATAATTCAGCCCACAGAGAGCGAGGGATGTCGGGTTAGCTAGTTTCTCTGCGTTTGATACTTGATGAAAATACCAGGTTAATTTGTAAGATTTTGGTAATATTTAAGGTCCACTGCCTGATTTTTCCCATGGAATTGAGCCAAATTTGTCTTTTCCCAGGACAGATCTTGAGGTCAAAGTACGTTATCTAAGAAAGCAAAGCAACTAGCATGCTAACACCCACTTCTGATATAGGAAGTGGGAAGAACTACTTCTGTTTTTCATGTATTTAAGACAGTAAAAATCAGGTAGAGAACTTTTAATATGGAACAAAGATTTTAGCCATTGTCCTTCTTCAACAAAACCAGAAAAATTAGATTGAATTTTGTGTCCTGGTTGAAGGAAATTGCATAATAGACAGTTACTCACCGTGTGACCTTGTTTCGGGCCGGAAGAAACAAATCAATGCAACCTGCCATATATCTTCGGTTTAATCATAAAAACAGTTTTGAAATGTTGTGTTTGACTTGGAAGGAGGCTGAGGTGTGGAGACGAGCCTCTGACTTCTCATATTGATCAAATGTTTAGTTCACTGCTCCTCTGTTTCAATCATATCCAAAAGTTGCGTGTTCCACTGCGGACACTGATAACATTAGTGTTGTAGATAACAGACTTTTTCCAGTAAATGAACTTCACAATGGATCTATAAGTGCAATTTTGGAGGTATGACTTGTATTGAAAAAGCAATAGCAAAGATTGACGTTCTTATGGCATCTTAAAGCTTGCATCTCCACAAACCTGACTCTTATTTAATTAGTGGGCGGGCTTGCATCTCCACAAACCTGAATCTTATTTAATTAGCCAAAATTACATTGAGAAAAATATCTTTATATCAAAGGTCATATAGCATTTTTAAATCAGATGTCCTTCTCACTTCAACAATTTTGATTTATCCGGGCTTGGCACTGACAAAGAAAACCCTCTAATTAGCTTGATTTTTTTTACACTAATTAATTCTTTGTAACTGTGTGTTCACATTCTGCACTGTGCAATTTCAATGCATAACAATTACGTGACATTTTTGTTGCTGGCACTTTATATTTTTAGATACCTTTAAGGACCTTCCTTTTTTCTATTTGTTTCACTTCTGGGACCTTTTATATTATTATTTCACAGTATTTACCCTCGCAGCTAAGGAACCATCACGCTGTCTTACTTACCCCCTTGTGTAGCGTTTGCATCGCCTTAGCCCCAATGCTAAACGAGGCTACGCTAACCTTGCATTTCTGTATTCATATCTTTAAAAATGCACCATCTTTCCTTCGGGTCTTGTTATATCAGGGTAATAAATTACTCAAATTAAAATAACTCTTTTAAAACATTTTCTGCCGTGGCCTTTTGTGCTCATCCATCCGACAAAATCCTCTTCTATTTAATCAATTATGCATTTTTACAATCCTGGAATCCCATTTTAATTTCATACACCACATTTCGTCTGCTCCACCTGGAATTATTGGAGTTTCCATTTGCATCAAGGGTCCAATTTGCTGACACGAAATCCGAATTCATTTTGGACTACTGCTTCCCCGTAGACTTTAGGGCCACTAGACTGGTAATGAAAATCTTATAAGCTACTAATTGGACAGATAGCATGGCGCATTCCTCGTGCTTGGAATTAGCTCAGATATGGCTACGTTAAAGGCGCTGCAGCTGAAAACAGAACGAGTTTGCAGTGGTTCAAAGTCATTCCTCATTTACCTTATGCATTCAGAGCATCCTAATTATTCACCATGATGAGTTTATCAGCACTTTTCCGACTCTCAAAGACCAGAGCGGAGTTGTAATGCTAACAACAGTGAGCATGCTAACAGCTGATTCTCTGACAATTATAAAAATGCTTTATAATCAGATGCAGACACTTATTTTGACCTCAAGAGCTGCTAATATGATACAGTTTGCTCAAACACATGTGAAAAATGAGGTACAGGGCCTTTAAAGTATTGTTATATAACTCCTTGCGTCTCCAAATGACCAACGTGCAGATTTAATTAGTTTGTGAGCTAAAACGGTCTGACCTAAATGCAAAGCCCAGTGCTGTGTTTCTCTATAATTAATGTTATTTTGATGTATTATTTGCTGCATAATAAGGGAGCATAAATTCTCTTTTTATTCAATTTAACACTAGGTTTTCATCAGTAGAAACGTGACAGCTGGACGCCAGACTTTTACAATTAAGTAAAAGGTTTAGATACAGTACAAAATGCAAATGAAATAACATCCATCACGAAACTTGGTGTTGTTAAACCAATTCTAAAACCGCAGCTGTCTGGAAGAGATTTGTAATTACCCATCCATATGACGATGCAGAAGCTGAAGGAAACTCAGAAGTGTCTTGCTTGGTGACACAATGGAAGAAATATAATACTGGAAATCTGAACTACCAACTTCCTGTCATTTGCCGATTGTGTCAGTCTCAGATTTGGAAAAAAAAACTTTATTGTACATTCATTACTAAATACAAAATTGGTAAAATGCTTTATATGACTGATTTTTTAGTAATGGAAGGGCATCTGACTTAATAAAACACAAACCATGTCTTGCTCGGTGACATAATGGTAGTATTAATTTAATCCAAAAACGAGCTAGCCATATTCTCACAAATGTGCGATTGGACAATACAAATCTTACCTTAATTACAGGTGTTTGACCATACATGCATTTTTACTGTGAGTGGGCTTGCCTCTCCACAGATCTTACCTGTACTCCGCCCTGGCGACCTTCCCTGCTTGTCTCGGAGTTCATAACGCAGCGTTTTTTCCCATTGTTACTATCGACAAAGACATGTTTTTGTATTTATGCTAATTCGGGCGTTTTGCTGGATCTCGTACAAGCTACACAAGCAGTTGATTTTTGTTTTCAAAGTTTGGAGACACTTGAGGCAGGTAGTGTGTCTCCTCATTTGTAAAATTCAATCAAATCGACGAGACAGCAGCCAGAAATACCTCCCCTCTCTCCCAAAAATGTGATGGAAGTGCTCGGCATTCTGGGTAAAACAACATGTCTGCCAGCTGTCAGCACCCCTCTCCTCTGTCATAGAGAGGACTGCATCGTATTAAGGACTGTGTAATTCAATAGAAGCTAGTGGGGCTCCAGGTTTTGACACTAATGTTTTCTAATAGGACGTCCTGGATTCAGACTAGTCCTGGATGGATGGGTTTGTGTGATGCTTTCAGGGTCTGTTTGTGAGATGGGAATTTACACCACTCTGTATATTATGTCTTTTCAGTGGTGTTTTGAATGTAGAGAGCCACGCTAACCACAGGGGGTACAAAGTTAATAGTTTCGCTTCATAAAGGATGAATAAAGGTGCAATATGTAACTGTTCTGGGGGGTTTTGGGGGGGTCTGCATCTGCCCGTCACTATGGAGATGTTATTGCTTTGCCTGAAATGTTCTACTGTATGGCATTAAACTTACCAACCTTGCATCTTATTTTATTTACCTTGAAAAACACACTTTCTTACCGTGAATGGGCCTCACCTCTCCGCTGTGTGTTCAGATCTGTGTGTGTTCAGGACTGTGTGTGTTCAGGACTGTGTGTGTTCAGATCTGTGTGTGTGTTCAGATCTGTGTGTGTTCAGGACTGTGTGTGTTCAGATCTGTGTGTGTTCAGATCTGTGTGTGTGTTCAGATCTGCGTGTGTTCAGATCTGCGTGTGTTCAGATCTGTGTGTGTTCAGATCTGTGTGTGTTCAGATCTGTGTGTGTTCAGGACTGTGTGTTCAGATCTGTGTGTGTTCAGATCTGTGTGTGTTCAGGACTGTGTGTGTGTCAGATCTGTGTGTGTTCAGATCTGTGTGTGGTTCAGATCTGTGTGTGTTCAGATCTGTGTGTTGTTCAGTGTTCAGATGTGTGTTCAGGACTGTGTGTGTGTTCAGATCTGTGTGTGTGTTCAGATCTGTGTGTGTGTGTTCAGTGTGTGTGTTCAGATCCTGTGTGTGTGTGTTCAGGACTGTGTGTGTTCAGACCTGTGTGTGTTCAGACTGTGTGTGTTCAGATCTGTGTGTGTTCAGACTGTGTGTGTTCAGGACTGTGTGTGTTCAGATCTGTGTGTGTTCAGATCTGTGTGTGTTCAGGACTGTGTGTGTTCAGGTCTGTGTGTGTTCAGATCTGTGTGTGTTCAGATCTGTGTGTGTTCAGGACTGTGTGTGTTCAGGACTGTGTGTGTGTGTGTGTTCAGGACTGTGTGTGTTCAGGACTGTGTGTGTTCAGGACTGTGTGTGTTCAGGACTGTGTGTGTTCAGGACTGTGTGTGTGTGTGTGTGTTCAGATCTGTGTGTGTTCAGGACTGTGTGTGACTGTGTGTGTTCAGGACTGTGTGTGTTCAGGACTGTGTGTGTTGACTGTGTGTGTTCAGGACTGTGTGTGTTCAGGACTGTGTGTGTTCAGGACTGTGTGTGTTCAGGACTGTGAGCTGTGGCTGTGAGACGGGAGCGGGGTTCGTTTTTGACATAGTTTTGCAAATGTGACTTATTATTTTAAGTGACGAAAAATAATAAAATATAACTGAATTTTAACATTTCAAGATCAGAATAATCTTCTAAATTAAACTACAATTAAAAAAAATAACTAACACAATTAAATACACTTCAATTAAATGCAATATAATGTATTTTCTCAAGCCACGTGGGGCCGCAGTATAAGGATGTAAGAGCCACATGTGTCTCCTCTGACCTCTGACCTCTGACCCTCTGACCTTTGCCCATAACCGTAACCCCTTAACCACTGGCTAACTGGTCCAGTTCTTGGTTAGTCCTGGTAGTTCACGTTCGCTCTTATCTTACTAATGAAATACTCTGGTTTATCGATTCTTCAGATTTGGTTTGGGCCTTGTTTTCTCATTTTTTTAGTTTTGTTGCTCTGTAGCTTCGCCCACTACTCCCGCTCGAAACCCCGCACACTAACCTCTTCTTCTTAAGCATCTTATCGCAGCCGGCTCCATCTATTTCCCGGACAGCTGAACTTGGTAGTGACTTTGACAGGCCGCCCATCACAAGTGACTGGTGTAGGATTTATCTGACACAGTGCGATGATTTATGGCTCCTTCCCTCCTCCTCCGCTCTCTCCATTCACAAAGACACTGTCCTTGCCTCTGCCTTGGATCAATGCGATGTCATAATTTCCCGCTGTCTTTGAACTGCCCGCCTGCAGTTTGAATACAGGAGATAGAGGAGATGGGAAAAAAATGGAGGATTGGAAAGATCAGGACTGAGTTAACAGTGTGGGAAAAATGTGGAAATTAGGTCAGGGGAAATTGCCAATAAGGAGATAAGTTTGTGTCGTGGTTTTGGGTCAAATTGGAGACGACATGTTTTGGGTTTTAACATAGTTTTGGGCTAATAGGATCAAATAGACCTAAATGAGTCTTAAAATTATTTGTCATTATCAGTCAATCACAGCCTGCTATTTTTCCTGTCAATCAATTACATCTCTCTAAACCAGATTTAAACCAGATCAATCTATAAATCAGGGGTCGGGAACCTTTTTGACTCAGAGAGCCATGAAAGCAAAATATTTGGAAATTCATTTCAGTGAGAGCCATATAATATATTTTCAGACTGAATTCAACTAAATGTGAGTATAATAAGCCTCTGAATTTATTCTTTTTAATAATGTTGTTACAATACTCACCATTCATACGATTTCTGGTGCTGCATGGATTTGCTGATGGCTTTGTGGTCTGGTTGGTACTTGGTGAGGTTAAGCTTCATTCAAGTGTTGAGGCTTTCATCCCTTAAACGTGATCGTTGGACTTGATGTTTTTAAGATGTGAGAATGACGCTCACATGCAGACGTAGATCCAAACATGGTCAATACAGCAATACTCACACTCACATATTAAAGGAAGTGTCACAATATACTGCATTTTTTCACACAACTACCTGCATTTTACATATCCTCCTCCTGTGCTCTCATTCGTCGTCTTCGAGGGACAGAGGCAGATTACCGTAATGACAGTAAAATATCTAAAGAGCTTTGTGCCTCTGCTTTGAGATGCCATTTGAATTTACATGAGAGCACAATTGGTTGCGGAGTTACGGTAATAAAAAATCTGCAAGTGCGAGTCTATCAGCGACGATAACACCTGACGCTAAAGGAGTACAAGGGAGAATATTTTATGTTTTATCTGCGAGCCAGATGCAATCATCAAAAGAGCCACATCTGGCTCGTGAGCCATATGTTCCCGACCCCTGCTATAGACTCTATAAAGAAGTGGACTAAGTGAGTTTGACGTCACCCATAGAGTTCAGCAACAGTCAAATGAAGCTAATCGAGGCTAGCAGTTATAGTGGCGAATTTGGAGGAGATTAGGAAATCCCATCGTGAGTATCATGGCAACCAAAGAGCCAATCCAGAGTGAGGCTGTTGAAGGTAACATCCTATCCCATCGACACCGCTGGTTTAGTAGGGAACAGGCGCTTAGCAACGCTGTCAATCAAACCTGTTGCTAACGCTAGTGGGAGCGACTTCAGAATCATAATCAGTCTTCTTTTTTTTTTTTTTTTGCAATGTATAGTTGAATCTGCAAGATGCACTCATTATAGACCTGTTTGTGAAACTATTATCTCTGTTGGAAAGGAAAAGAACTCACAAAATCCTTAAAACCAGAAGAACGAATTAGACAATACATGTAAAACCATCATCTCTCTTATACTTATATTCACTAGGGCAGTGCGGTATGGCAAAAACATGCAGTATTTGATGAGTATTTGTATTGCGATTACTGTATTATTGCAATATTTGAGTATACTTTTTCATGCAAGAAGGTCAGTTGGATTAAAACAAACATGTACTTCATTTACGTACTCATTTAAGTTTGCCAAAATAAAAACCAAGACCAAAACATGGCTAAAATCTGACTTATATATTTTCAAAAAGCAGTATATTTCTATCAGTCGAGGAACTTTCCAGCCTTGGAATGAATTTTTCTAGTGGACTCGTCACACATAAAGGCTCCAGCCGTGCTCTTCTCTATATTGCATCCTCTGCTCTCGCTGCTGTCTGCATTGCACCAGTCTATCTCTTATTGTTTAGTCCCTGTGCCTCCCAGTATATTTGTTAGATCCACGGATTACTGTCACCAACGGGAACAGGGGGGCTGATTTTGTCATTACACCGCTCTCCACGGACTAGACTAGACATCGCTCTATCCTTATCAGCTTAGCATGCGCCATCTTGTTTTCAATATAGAACAAATTGTCATATATGAAGTACAGCCGGCGTTCCTGTCCCTCAGGCGTAATCACCACTTTGAAATATCATCGCTAATTTGTGCAGCGATTTGTCAAAGTTTTACAAAGAGGAATCTGTGGATGGACACTGACAGACGCGTCACAATGAGTTTTATTGGGGAAAAGGAAGCTAATTGCGTGTAGCCTGATTTGCATAGCGCTTTGAAAGTAAAAGGTTTTGTTTACTATATGCAGTTTTTCTCTTTATATGCAAAACCAACCTGCAGACTGCTGAAGTGATGGGAGATCTTTTAAAACTGTTCTTGACATTGAAAGTTCGTTGACCATGTCGTATATTTTGTCACTACTTCTGGCCTCATTTCAGCAGTAATCAGCAAAGTTTTCTCATTAAAAGTGCTTTAATAAGTTCTCCAAACTTTCTTACTGTTTTAACCAAGTTCCATGCCGCTAAGCCCATTATTTTACATACAAGCTATCAATGGTCAAATGTTACATCAAGGAACCACTCACCCATTCACACACACACATTCATACACAAGTGAACACAGACACTGAGGGCGAGCTGGGTGTGTTTTGCCCAAGGACACAACAACAGTATTCGTCTGTGGGAGCCAGAATCGCACCGCCAACCTGTGGGTCAGTGGATCGGACCGCTCGATCAATGATATTTATGTCGAGAATGGGATTTGAACCGCCAACCCAAGATGTGTAGTGCCATATTATCCAACAACCAAATCAAATGCTCAAAAAATTTTTTTCTTTTTTTATAAATTTAAAGGTGCACTATCTAACTTTTCTCGTCTCTATGGAGATGTTACTGCTTTGCTTAATGTTTTCCTCAAAATGGCATTTTAACTGTCTGTCTTCCATTTATTCAATTGCAGGTGCTGTTATTCTTTAAAAAAATACCTTGAAAACTTGCATTCTTACTGTGAGCGGCGTCGCCTCTCCACAGATTCGATTTGTAACCTGGCCCGTTGCCTCTACCTCCTTATTCCTCTGTATTCATGGGGATAGACAAGTTTAATGCCATACTGTGGGGCATTCCAAACAAAGCAATAACATCTCCATGGAGACAAGCAGCTGACTGTCCATAAGAAAAGTTCCACAGTGTGCCATTAAATTAGTTTTATTCTTTTTGTTCCTCGTGACTGTCCACTCGTACTGCTTCATAGAGCTTTTAAGTGTGATGTCGCGGGTCCATCAGCTGAAACCTAGGAACATTTTTACAATTTCCTCTTTTATTAGCAACAGCACATCTCACGCTAAAGAGAGATTGCAGTTATTTTAAGCTATAAACTATACACATGGATCTATGGTTATAACTGTGACAGACAGGCTCAGGCAAGAAGCTAGGCTAGGCTAAGCTAGCGTTTATAAATGGACATAGCTAACCTGCTAGCCGCTGCTGTGCTTTGGGCGGTTCCGGCTCAATGACTTGCTAAACCGGCGGTGCAGGCAGGAAGGGGTGTTACCTTCAACATTGGCTCTTTGGTTTCATCGCTATCACTGCTAGCTAGGAGCCGAACGCTAAGGGTGACGTCACACTCACTCAGTCCACTTCATACAGACTGTGATTAGCGGTGACCGGCAGTGAGATATACGCACTGATAATCCTTTGTTTTGCTAGATTATTACTACATTATTTACATATTTGAGTTTCATTCAATCCGTGTAGTCCTGACTTTTCTTTTCAAACTTTTTATTTTGCTTTTACTGATTTTAAAGTGCGCTATTATTCAATTGAAAATATTTTTGTGTAAATGTCACCACAATCAAACAACAACCCGGGTCGTCCCACTCAACCAGCGACTATATCGAACTCCTAATCCCCCAAATCTGCTTTTTATTGTTGAAAAGTGTGCAGAGTTATGCTAATTTATGCTAACTCTTTTTTATCAGTGGCCTTTCTGCCTGATTAAAGAACATAGTGTGCACTCTGGGAACCAAATGAGACCGCTAATGGGACAATATTGTCGATAAAAGCTTGATTTTAGTTCAAGTGCGTTTCCATGGTTACTTTGAACTTTTATGAATAGAAGCCGGATTTACGACTAGAAAGAGCGAAATAAGTTGGCATGGCGATATTCTTCTACTACAAACAAACTATATGAATTTACCAGTGGAGCCTTTGCTTGGAATGCTCCACAGTATGGCATTAAACTGACCTAAATCCATGGAGACAAGAGCATGACATCACCAGGCCAAGTGAAATACAATACTGCGTAAATGCAAAATCGGTTTAATGACATGCTGTGGAACATTCCTGGCAAGAATTTGGCAGCCTGAGAAGCAGAGGTAGATAGAGGCAAAACAATTTAACTTACCGTCTTTTCTGGAGTATAAGTCGCACCTGAGTATAAGTTGTACCTGAGTATAAGTCGTACCTGAGTATAAGTCGCACCTAAGTATAAGTTGTACCTGAGTATAAGTCGCACCTAAGTACAAGTCGAACCTGAGTATCAGTCGTACCTGAGTATAAGTCGTACCTGAGTGTAAGTTGTACCTGAGTATAAGTTGTACCTGAGTATAAGTCGCACCTAAGTATAAGTTGTACCTGAGTATAAGTCGCACCTAAGTATTAGTCGCACTTGAGTATAAGTTGTACCTGAGTATAAGTCGCACCTAAGTATTAGTCGCACTTGAGTATAAGTCGTACCTGAATATAAGTCGCACCAGCCAAAAAATGCATAATAATAAAGAAAAAAACATGTATTTCACATATAAATCAAAGTCGCACCCCCGGCCAAACTATGAAAAAAAAGTGCAAATTATAGTCCAGAAAATAGGGTACTTGCATATAACTCTGTACTATCATTAGCATTCGCATTAGCCTGTTAGCATAGTTGTTAACCTTTAAATCCCATTAATTTGAACATTTTTCCCTATTATCCACTATTATTATCTCTATTTGTTCTGCCTTGCTACAAAATGCTTTCTGTATAACTCAATGCTATACCTACATTAGCCCGTTAGCATAGTTGTTAGCTTACAATTCCCATTTGTTTTAACGTTTCACCTGTTGTTCTTGGTGTGTTTGGCTCTATCTTGTTTGTTGGCTTTTCCGCTCTTCTGTCAGTCAATTTTGGGTCGACTAATTGAGTAAAAGTAGAAAACGCCCATGATGTGTGTGTTCAGTGTCTTGTGCTAAATGCCTCTCAGACCTGGCAACGCACTGTAACCCGCTCCGTGAGTTGTCATGCGTCTTCCATATCACGCATGGCCAAAGGTAAACCCCGCTCTCTCGCTTATTCAATCTTTACTTTTATGGAGAAAAATGGCCACGCTACTCCCCTCCAACTGCTAATGTGGCAAAAAAATACACCACTTCATTTTTGTACCACTGTTTTTACATTAAAATGACTCTTGTGAGATTTAATCCACGTTATAATGTTGTTACCTCATCAAAAACAGACCTGGAGTTGTGTCTTGTTTCTTTCACACATGTTTGAGAACTCCTGGTTTATTAGTCTGTAACATCTCCAAATCTCAAAATGCCCTGTTCCACCTTATGATGTCATCAGTGGTAGTTTTCAAGTTAACAGCTACATTTTACCTTTTGTTCAGTAGAGATTGACAATTCCAGGGCTGAAATGATCCGTATGATTCTAGAGCATTCTGAGCAACGCAACGACATCTCAATATAGACAAGTAAGTCTACCCTTCACAAGAAAGTTACGCAATGCAGCTTTAAAAGTGAAGAGCTTAAGTGCATTAAACATGTGCTATTTTAGACTCTTTAGTCCTGGTTCTTCACATTTGTTACTAAAAAAACTGCGGTGGAAGAAGTACTTGAGTGCGTTACTTAAGTAAAAGTACAGATAATGAAGCAAAAAATACTCTAAAGTATCACATGAAAAAATCTACTTAAGTAAAAGTATTAATGTACAGTTTAAAAATGTACTTAAAGAGTGAAAAGTTAAAGCATTTTGCACAGATTTTGAGGCTTCAAATGTAACTAAACTTTCTATATGGTTTGATTTGTATATTTTTGTACTGTGTAACATTCACGTGGGAGTTTCGTAACTTGTTTATCTCTATGGATACGGTATTGCTTTGCTTGGAATGCTCCACAGTATGGCATTAAACTTTTGTATCTGCATTTATTCAAACCTAAAAACACCTTGATAACACATGTTCTTGCTGTTGGCCGACTCTGCTCGCGCTGTAACCCGCTCCGTGAGTTGTCATGCGTCTTCCACATCACGCGTGGTCAAAGGTAAACCTTCGCTCTCTCTCTTATTCAATCTGTGTTACTTTTATGGAGAAAAATGTCCACGCTACTCCCCGCCAACTGCTTATGTGGCAAAAAAACTCCACTTCGCACCGTGACCCGAGTCAATTTGCATAGCATTAGCCTGGAGCGGACCTGTAACCCAATTTATGAGGTGACGGGCTAGCTGCGGAGATGACATAACGTTAGCTTGGGTTTATTGTGCATTGGCCTTTTTAACTACACATGTATCATACAGTATAGAGCTAGCATTACATTTACTAGCATGTTCTCAGTCCCCATTACATCGCTGCACCTGACACCTAGCTTATAACGATTTATAGTTTAACGCCGCGGCTTTTGGACATATATAGACTGCTACGCTTGCCTGATATGGGCCGGATTCGCGTGTAAGCATTTTACAAACATTAATAAAGAAAATGGCATAAGGTGAGCTATAGGCTAATGTGAGCGAGGCCCATTTTATAGGACAGGAGAGCGCCATCTTGTTTTTACGGCGCGGTCGAGTCAGTGAACCAGGTGCATATTTCAAACTGACGAACATTTGAATTCATTTACCAGTCGATAAAAACAGTATAGCTTTATTTTTTATTTAATTTCAACCTTTAGAACAAGCACTTTTCCATTTTGTAGGTGCTATATTCTAGAAAGTGAACCAATATTTTTACATTAAGGATGCACTTTGTAACGTCTGCTACCTATTTTGCTATTGCTTTGCCTGGAAAGTTCCACTGTATGGCATTAAATATATATAGCTTGTATTGCATAAAAGCTACAGTGTACTTTTAAAGTCAAGATAGCATTTTTATGAACACAGTATTTATTATCATCGCTTATAATTCCCTGCTAGCTTATTACTGCGAGGCTTATATGCTAATTCCTCTATACATTGCATTATGAGTTGGCATTGCTAGCGTCACAGATTATGCAAGCACATTTGGACTGTCGAGTAGGAGGCAGACTTTGTTCCAGAAAAGTTCCACAGTGCAGCTTTAATGTGAGTAATCATCACTGTAATGGTTTGAATGTATTACTGGAATACTTTTTCAGATGAGCCGTCGCCGCGTGCCATGCTAACATTTGTTCTGTGGTCATTTGGCGCCTCTCGACAGCTGACGCTCGTAGCCCGATTTCACTGTCCAAAAAAAAACGTGGACTGAACTCAGGGTTGTATTTACCGAGCCGTCACACAGGGGGCAGCGAAGAGACGCCCGATACGACGCCAGTACCACCATCCAAAACCCTCACCAAAACAAACATAGCATAGCCAACTAGCTTAGCATGCGCAGCCGTTCTGTCATAGCAAAACTCTCAATCTGACACTTCATAACATTTGGGAGAATGAAATACTGGCACAGTGGTTAAGCTTCGCCTCTCATCGTGAAGGTTCTGGGTTCAGTTCCTGGACTAAATGTGGACTTTTTGTGTTGTTTTACCGTATATTATAATGAGGATGATAACAATCTATTTTGTCTTATTATCCTGAATATAATTTAAAGGTGCAGCACATGCAACTTTTCTAGTGAAGGGTGTGCCGGCTGCTTGTCTCCAGGGTGATTTTTACTTTGATGGTACTTTGCCTGGAATGTTCCACAGTACGGCAATAAATTTCAAGTTTGCTTAAAGTACAAATTACAGGTGTTTATTGCTGCAGCTGCTAGTCTTCGTGGAGATATACAAGTTTAATGCCATAATACAGAACAAATACACCAGAAAAGTTCCATAGTGCACCTTTTTACTTTAAGCTTTCTGTTTATTATTGTAGTTCGCGGCTCAGTGTGCTTAAATTGCCCCACATGATATTGATTGACTGAAGGAGAGCATGTGCTACAGCAAAACAGCAGGAAATCTATAGTACAAGTGTGGATAACATATAGACACCATTACATAGAGGAATAGACATGCTCCCTGCAATGCACTGTGGGAATTCTGATAATAACTATACACAACTTTGGGTATTTTTACTCTAAGTTAGTGTTAGGAGTTTGACTATTAATAAAGCCATGGTCACATTTGTATACAGTGCCATGTCTCTCATACTTTTAAAACTCTTACCCCAATCTCTGTAAACCCGAGTACACTTGGAAGTCGAAAAGCCAAATATTTTCTAACACTCGCTCGAAACCTACGCCAATGTACACACTACTTCTATTAAGACCCAACAGACACTTCAACTAAAATAATCCTTGGTTGCTCTTATCAAACAAACTCACCAGTCAAGTGTCTCTCCAAACCCCCTCGTGCAACTCTCCTTCTGCATTACATTGTTTTTCCCATTTAGCCATGCGCGTGTCGATAGCATCCTTAGCTAACAACATCCTCTGTAAGTGCCTCTTATCTGAAGCTAGCACACTCCAGTCCGACTTAATCTCAGCCGTAACCTTTTTCGCACTTCTTTTGATTTGATAAACTTAATACTTTTCATCAAGATGTAGCATTTGAAGACATTTTGGCACCTGCCTTAAAGCTATCGGGACAAACTAATTAGCGAGTTGTTGATAAGTGCGGAAAGACCCATGCCGTTGCCGTAGTAACAGTGAAGGATCGGTACTTTTTTTTTTCTTTTTTTTAAGTTTATGCCTGTTTTTCTTCCTCGAGGCGAGACTAATTAAGCAAATGAGAAAGGAACTAGAAAGGGTCACGCTTCCTTTGTTTTAGCCGGAGCGCGCAGAGCTTTTGTGGTAAAATGAGACGCTAAAGGTAATATTTCAAATGTACTGCGTGAAATATATCTAAGAGAAGTGGAGTGCTTTGTTTTTGAACTCAAAGGGCGCAATACTAGAACACTAATCTTCATATGTTCACAGTTGTCCTGTTACAGCGCCCTCTGTCTGTCAGATCCCCTCAGTCTCTAATGAGGTTTAAGACCAGTCTGAAAACGCACCTCTCCTCCCTGGTATTTAACACTAGCTATACAGGATATCTTTGTGTTTTATTGTCCTGTTCCTGTGTATTGTGCTATCTGTAAGTTGTTGTACATGTGGTATATAAATAAACTTGAATTAAATTGAATTATCTTGACATTAAAGATGCACCGTGTAACTTTTCCGGTGGAAGTTCTGCTGTGTATTTTCCTCCATGGTGATGCACCCGCTTTAAATATTGCGTTCTGCAGGATAATAACTGCAAAATAGATAAGTTTAATGCCATACTGCGGAGCATTCTAAGCAAAGCAACAGCATCTCCCATGTAGATAAGCAAGTGTGCGACAAGAAAGTCCCACAGTTCAGCTTTAAATTTGAAGAGTTATAAGTATATGACATAAACGTTTAGACTCCTTAGTCCTGGTTCGTCATATTGTTTGACTTAACATATTTCTTTTATTTAACCATTATTTTCCCTGGCCAACATTAAAGATGTGCTATGGAACCTGTTTGTCTCCATGGAGATGTTATTGCTTTATGTGGAATGTATGAGTTTGGCACACACATGTTGAAACTTGGGTTGACTCCATAACTGTACTAAATCAAATTATGGTTTAAGTCTGTACAACTTTGGATATTCAACATGCTTGTCTCCATGGCGATAGATAAATGAAATGCCATACTGTGGAACATTCCAGGCAAACCAATGAAGAAACTTGGAGACAGAAAAGTTACATAGTGCACCTTAACTTTTATGAACTTATTGAGCTTCAAGGTGCACCGTGAAGCTTTTCTGATGACAAGTCTGTTATTGGTTATCCTAAAATGTTCCACAGTATGGCATTAAACTTGTCTATATTGCATGTTTTTTTGGTTTTATTAGTCAAAACTATATATTCCCCCAGAAGAAATGTTCCATAGTGCATCTTTAAGGTTAAAATCAAACTTATAGATCATTAGTTGGATCATTTCCACCAATTTGATTTTTTTTCTTTTCTTTTTTTTATGAATACACATTAAAAAACAGTTTACAAATATAACCCTTAGTGTGATCAGATTTTAGCTTCAGACGCTTTAATCAAATCAATCGTAATCAAATCAGAGCTAGACCTGGACTTGTGTTTAAGTTTTCTTCTTATTCACTGCAGCAGGACCAGATCTCACCCCCTGGATGTTTAACCGATCGTAGACGTACCATAGACCTGACCCGTAAACCTCAGCAACCGCAGCCCTCTCCCCCAATTGCTGGCTGCGTTGCATCTTGGGTAAATAATTAATAATTAATAAATTGGCCTGTTGAGTCGGTGGCAGCTGTTATAGAAGATGGAGGGATGAGGGATCAGTGAAGAAGAAGAAGCAGAAAGTCGGAAGGATTCACCCAAATATCAGAGTGACGGGTTAGAGCGCTCAGTCCTCTTAGTTTAGTTTAGTTTTTTTTGGAAGAGACGATGTACAGAGACTTTAAACTCATAAAAACAGAGATGTTCCAGACTTGATTATAGCCAAACAACTGGTTCCCATCTGCAGCCCCTGAGAATTAGATTTTGCTTTTTATGCTTTTTTGTTGTTTTTTAAATGATTTTTTATTGAGCATTTATACAAAAAAACAACACAAAACAACAACCCAGCATGTTACATCAGCAAGTGAACAGCATAATCATTCTGTGAGATGATTATATTGTATCAAATACTGCAGTTTCGACAAAATGGAACCAGCAATTTACTCTTACTGGCAGGATTACACCATTATTCTTTTAATTTACAGACAGTCCACAGCATTTTCACATTTTTTAAAGAGATTGGATTTACCACTGAGGCAGTATCTTAACCGTTTTAAAGTCACCATCTCAGATATTAAATTCTTTCACGTTTGGACAGAAGGGGGCATCATTACCAACCTGTGAACTTTCAGATCTACAGGTATACGCCTCGGCAGACAAAGCAGCGGACTGGGAGACAGGGTCGGCCCCACTACAGGCCTTTTACGCTTTAATAATAGGATTCTGTTCAAAGTTCATACCTAAAATGTGTCCAGAAGAATTGGGTTTGGTTCACAGCTTTTTGTACAGAATAAGACATGAGATTTTGTTGTCTGTGGAGGAAATTAACCTACCATATTTTCCAGACTATAAGTTGCACTTTTTTTCATAGTTTGGCTGAGGGTGCGACTTATCTGTGAAATATATGTTTTTTTTCTTCATTATTATGCATTTTTTTGGCTGGTGCGACTTATACTCCAGTGCAACTTATTCTCCAGTGCGACTTATAATCTAAAAAATGCAGCCTTAATCCATTTCGATTAATCCTGCAGCCCTAACATGGCAAATATCGACTTCATTATACTGGTCTGTCTCTACTGTGAGCGTGTACAAAGCATTGCCAGCATACATTTAGTTGACTGTAGTAACAAAGCAGAGTGAACGCACAGATGGGAGTGTGGAGTCTTGCATATGTAAAACAGTGTAGTTCTCTAATGCTAAAATGAAGGTCTTAAACGTTTTGTGACTAGAGACAATATGTGGGAGTTATAGATACAGACGCTAAATAGTAAAAGCCAGAAAGGCGTCCATCTGGCTTGGTTTTATCTCTTTGCTTCACACCTCAGGCTAAAAACAGCTACGGCTAATTTTACGGCGTTTTTGTATATGCCGCGATTGCGACGGAGAAATTCCATTCACATTTCAGCACCACGGACAGCGCTCCACACTCACAATGGATATATATGAACAAAAGAGAGTTCTTAACAACCAGACTAGTGCTTTTTAGTCTAACCTGTATCGTTTGAGGCTTAACTGGTGGGACAAGGCCAAAAATAAAATAAAAAGCATTTTTTTTACATGAGTATGATGCAGATTGAATGGACTTTATTTTGCTGCTAAAAATGTCCACAGCAAATGACACTGAGGGATTACATAGATATAAGACACATGGGAATAGAAAAGAAAGTACTACCATTTAAAGCTGAAAATCACATTCTATTGTCTAAAGAAAGAGTGTTTTTTATTATCATCATGGTATCGGAATCCGTATAGAGTCTGTTCCATAGTATTGAAATCAAATTGGAGCACTACTAGTTCCTGTGTGTATATTTTGTATCGTGACCTTCTCGTCTCCGTCTGTTGTGTTGCAGTGGAGGGTTGCACAGACTGGTCGGTGGACTATAAGAGGTACCAGGCCTTACTGGGAGAGCCGGTGCGGATCCGCTGCGCTCTGTTCTACGGCTACATCCGAGCCAACTACAGCCTCGCCCAGAGCTCCGGCCTCAGTCTCATGTGGTACAAGAGCGCGGGACACGGGGACTTCGAGGAGCCGATCAGCTTCGACGGGACCCGCATGAGCAAAGAGGAGGACGCCATCTGGTTTAGACCGGCGGAACTGCAGGACGAGGGGTACTACTCGTGTGTGCTACGGTAAGACAAGGGTTTTCTCCAGACAGAATATTGTGAAAAACATGAAAACAGCTAAAATTATGATGATGAATATTACAAAATACATCCAGTTATTGATAAACTTGAAATGGCCACCAGGCATAGAAATTAAAGTTATATTATTTGAAGTGTTTTAAATATATAACTTGGTTTAATTTGCAAGAACGACGCCACAACAATGGTATATGATATGATTGTGGAGTGGAGGCTGGGTACAGACTCAGCCGATTCAGGACCCCTCCTCTCTGTAGATGGTGAGGTCCTCGGGCTGAAACAGGAACAACAGACACGAGGTGAGAGGAAGGGGTGAAGAGAGCTCTTGCTGGGACAGGCTTGTTTAAATAGGGCTTCTGGGTAATTAGAGGTGTGGCTGAGGTGAGCTGTGGTTCGCTGGAGAGGAGCAGAGGGGCAGAGGGTGTGTGGTCCTGCTCCTGAATCTCACTCAATCCTATTAACTCCATTTGCTATTTTTCTTTACCTTTCACTTAAAATTAAACATGTAATTCATTAAAAAAAAAAAGTGGTGTTCACAAATATTGTCATCTTTGAGTACAGTGAGCCTTTAAGAAAAATATATTTGGTAAAAAGTCAGTTCATAATCTAAAACTTTTGAACTGAGTAACAAAGTAGCGCTTTTGATCGTCAGCCCTCCATTTTTTTCCTTAGTCCTTAAATCATCATCTTGATCACACTTACCCTGCTATTAAACTTACTCACAGTAGGTTTCTCATTTGTATTTTAGCCACACCTCCTCTCTGAACAGACACACTGCTCTCGCTCCCGCTCCATTCACTCGCGTCGGCTCGTTTTGGGTGTAAACAATGGTCGCGACTTGACGACTTATTGTGCACCGGTGCGGAAAGTGGCGCCCAGAGATTTGATTTTGGACGAAGAGCTTTGCTTTTCAGCCAGTCTCTGTCTCTCTGTCTCTCCATTTACACAAGCACATTAAGAGACGGCACTCATCTGAACCAGCGCACGCACAAATGACAATAACCCACAATATGGAGAGATTTGCAAACTGTTTCGCTCATTTCTGGTGATATTTGTGTAAGTTATTGAGGTGCTAGTCTGGATTGGATGATTACGATCAGAAATTAGCGTATCTGAAACAGGAGGTATTGGGCTAAATCAACTTTTTGGAGATTTCTACCATGTCATAACAATGTTCCCTCTTCAAAAACGTACCTGAAGTGGTTTGAATAGATGTTTGAGTAATCTAGCGATCTGTCCCGGGCCCTATTCGAACCCTTTACTTCGACTTGTTCTCTCCACTCTCATACTGCACACATATTGTTGTCAACACTGTAAACAGCTGTGACTTTATCGATCTCGACACCCCATCGCCTTTGGTTCTTGTATTGGTCTTACCCTCTTTCTCTCTCCTCTCTTCCTCCGCTCTCTCCCTCACTTCTCTCCTCTCCTCTGCTGCTAAAGGTGTGATAGGTCTCTGCTGCTATAGTCCACACATCCCGAGGGCTTCTCCTCCTTTGACAGGGCCTATAATGTGCGGGTGCATGTTAGCAGAGGCACTACATATATTTCTCTATCTCTATCCAGAACACACACTTATTCACTCCACCACAGCGGATCTCCCCAAGTTCAGATGAGCGTGATTGACAGGTGGATTAGCCAATCAAGGACACGCATGATCTGTCTGTATCAAAACAAATATGGCTGCTTATGAGGAAAAAAGAAAGGAAAAGATTATACACAATATATCTGCACTGGGGCGAAACAATCTTTTCTCAAATACATGGGGAAAAAAGCATGTACTGGCCCTTTAATGGCTCAAATCCAGATGCATATTCTGAGCTGAAGTTATTTTAAGTCTTATGTGGTTTTGTGTTTTCGCAGTGCACATGTATGATCACAGTGCTGTACACACACATGTGCACATACGTGTGACAGAAACACTCAGCTGCTGGAGATACCATCTGCCCCCAGGGACATGTACTTCTACTGTGTACTAGAGCATGTCTATAGGGAGAGAGAGGGGGAGAGACAGAGAGGGAGAGAGGGGGAGAGAAATTGAGGGAGAGAGGGAGAGGGAGAGAGGGGGGAAAGAGAGAGGGGGAGAGAGAAGAGGAGAGAGAGAGAGAGAGAGAAGGGAAGAGGGGATGAAATAGAGAGAGAAGGAGAAAAAAAGGGTTAGAGAGAGGGGGAGAGCCATAAAGAGTAGGAGTTTGTCGGTATTAAAACGATAATACATCTCTGCTCCATTTTCCTACTTTGACAATATCACAATAATTGGATTTATAGTCAAAGTCTCACAATAACATCATGTGCAGTCACAGTGTATCGAATTACAAGCCTCTTTACTGAAATCCATTGTAGGAACTACATAGACCATGATCCTTTGCTCTTTTCAATGCAGACTACATGAAGAAATAACTGTTATCAAGCACTTTCAAATCTAAATGCTTTGGATTATGACAGAACCAAATACGTGTTAAGGCATTTTAAAGGAAAATATTCACAATTCTGTTTATAAAATATTGCAGTAGAGATCAGATGTCGTACTGTGAGATGCATATTGTGAAAATACTGTGAGAGATTTGGATGTCGTTAAACCCTAAAAAGCGGCCGACCGAAACCCAAATAAACCTGTGTGTGTTTGTGTGTTTGTGTGTTTCTGTGTGTGTGTGTGTGTGTGTGTGTGTGTGCGTGTGTATTTGTGTGTGTGTGTCTGTGTGTGTGTGTTTCTGTGTGTGTGTGTAT
Organism: Periophthalmus modestus; assembly: GCA_019594935.1. Classification (NCBI taxonomy): domain Eukaryota; kingdom Metazoa; phylum Chordata; class Actinopteri; order Gobiiformes; family Gobiidae; genus Periophthalmus; species Periophthalmus modestus. The sequence continues at coordinate 6,921,707 of JAIEZT010000198.1, forward strand.
GTGTGTGTATTTGTGTGTGTGTGTGTGTGTATTTGTGTGTGTGTGGGTGTATCTGTGTGTGTGTGTCTGTGTGTACATGTGTGTGTGTATCTGTGTGTGTGTGTGTGTGTGTAACAGCAGGAGATTACATGTTGTAATGGAACATGTGCATGTGCTGTGATTCACTTCTTTTATCAGGATCCCACTGCTGCAATTCCTTTATCCCTCTCTTTTTCCCTCTCTCTCCCTCTCTCTGCCTCACACTCCATCCTCTTCCTCCCTCGCCCTCTCTCTGTTGCCCCACTCTCGCTTTTCCTCTCGTTCGATCCTCTTCCTCTTTCTTCTTCACTCTCTCCTGTCTCTCCCTTTCACTCCCCCTCTTCCTCACTCATCCACTCTCTCCCTTTCTCTTCCTCTCACTCCCTCCTCTTTCTCCCTCTTTCTCTCTCCCTATCTCTCGCTTTCTCTTCCTCACATCCCCTCCGCTTTGTCTCTCACCCTCACTCTTGGTCACGCTCCCTCCTCTTCTTCTCTCTTCCTCATCTGGCCTCGTCTTGTACTATAAACATAATTTTGGTGGATCGTACAGAAGGATTATATACTGAGAATGGACAATGTTACACACTATTTTCACTTTTTGATTTATACCAGCCATCCCGACCATCCCAACCACCCTGACCATCTCGACCATCCCAAATATACCGACCATCCCAACCATCTCGACCATCCCAAATATACCGACCATCCCAACCATCTCGACCATCCCAAATATACCGACCATCCCAACCATCTCAACCATCTTGACAATCCCAAATATACCAACCATCCCAACCATCTCGACCATCCCAAATATACCACCCATCCCAACCATCTCGACCACCTTGCCCATCCCAAATATACCAACCATCCTGACCATCTCGACCATCCCAAATATACCAACCATCCCAACCATCTCGACCATGTTGACCATCTTGACCATCCCAACCATTATAACCACCCCAACCATCTCGACCATCCCAACTATACCAACCATCCCGACCATCCTAACCATCTCGACCATTTTGGCCATCTTGACCATCCCAACCATTATAACCCACCCCAACCATCTCGACCATCCCAACTATACCAACCATTATAACCATCCTAACCATCTTGAACATCCCAACTATGCCAACCATCCCAACCATTATAACCATCCTAACCATCCTAATCATCTCGACCATCCCCACTCTGCCAACCATCAAAACCATTATAACCATCCTAACCATCCCGACCATCCCAAATATACCAACCATCCCGACCATCCCAAATATACCAACCATCCCAACCATCTTGACCATGCCAACTACACCAACCAAGTCAACCATTATAACCATCCTAACCATCTTGACCATCCCAACCTCACCAACCACACCGACTACTCTAACCACCCCAACCATCCCAACCACACTAAGTACACTAACCACTCCAACCACCCAACCATACCGATCATCCCAACTCGGGAGTGTCCCAGTTTTGAATCTGGTCACCTTATGCCAGAGTCACATGACCCGAAAGTAGTGAGCTGTGTCCGAATGGCACTCTAGAGTCCGCTATAGAGTCAATGAGGGGTTAGGGGTCGGGCAGACATTTGGACACAGCCCCAATTTTGTCATGACTGTTTACATTTAAAGCAGGCATATGATACAACGGCTTAGGGTTCATCGTTAAAAAAGGTAAAAACACATCACATTATAGCTGATTTTTTTTTTTAAAAGGAGAGAAGTTAAATTCTTGACTTAAAATGTGGCTCTCGCTATGGATTGTAAAACGTGTATATTGGTAGTTGCGCACACATACTGGTTATTGGCAACAACACGACTTGGAAATCGGTTTCATCTGAAAAGAAAATGCTAAAATCCATATGGCACCGTCCCACCGTCCCGTTCAGGCAACTTTCTGAAATGCTTTAGGACTTAACTTTTTATCTTCTACAACTTTATAACAACTTTACAGCTTGTTAAAAAAATATAATGTTTATTTATGTACCACGGGAATGTATGCAGTTCTTTTGCAGCCACTTTAAATATTGTTTGTGATGCTTAAGGTGGAGCCAGGTTTGTGTCAAAACATTGGCAGCCATTTTGTTAGCGTTTAGTCAATTCTTGGATACAGTACACAGGCCTATATATTCAGGAGTTATTGGCAATTCTTCCTAACATTTTCTATAAAGGTTCGGTCCAATGAATTTGACACATCCATCTGACACTCGGGTTAACGTTGTCATTTGGAGTCAGGAGTACCTAGATAGATAGATAAATAAACAGATAGATAGATTACCTAAGATTTTGTTGCTTTGAATGTTGATTTTGCAGACATTTTTACTCGTAAGCCGCCATGTTTGTTTTGACATGAACAACCATGCGTCTCTCTCTGATTGGTTACTCGTTTGTCAAATACGCCCAACTCAAATCAGAGAGAGAGGATGTGGTTCCAGACCCACTCGTCTGGACAGGTAAGATGAATGGATGACTAGATAGAGCAACTATTAACCCCCAAAGAGGCATTTGGACCCGGTTTCCACGGAAAAGAAAACACTTTTTGACATCTAAAAAATGAACATAACACTGTGCGCATATATATATATATATATATATTTTTTTTTTTTTTTTTTTTTTTTTTGCTCTTTGTATAAACAACTATAGTGTGTTGCTTATGACCATGATGATGATAATGACCATTTATGTAAAACATTTTGATCATTTTGAACTCTTAAAAAATAATAATAAAAAACAAAAACTCCGTGAGCCGTGATCCTTAAATCGCCTTTGAGCTTTTACAGAGTGTCGCGGAGCCTTGACCTGAATTTAATAAATAAATTGTAGAAAAAAACACACGATGTCATTAAACAATAAAAAATAAATATTTGCCACATAAATATTTATTTTACCTGGTTAATGGGAGTTCTTTCATCTTTACACATGACTGTGAGCTGTCGTCTCTGAGGCGTGAGCGGTGTTTCAAGATCACAATAATCTTCCAATTTAGAGCTATATTTAAAAAAAAAAAAAAGAGCTAACACAGATAAAATCCACTTCAATTAAATACTTAAAATTTATTTTCCCAAACCACAGGGAGGAAGAAAGAGCCACATGCAGCTCCGGAGCGGCGGGTTTCCGATCCCTGAGATAGATAAACGGATAGATGGAGGAGTGACTGTTGTGCACGTTTTAGGTTGACGCATCTTAAACGCCTCAATGAAATGTATCTGTTCTATATATACAGACAGACAGTGGCTCAGCTGGTAAAGTGTTTGCCCTCTGACCCTAAGGTCGGCGGTCTGAATCCCGCTCTGGACATAAAACATAATTAATAGAGCATTCAGATCCACTGACCCGCTGGTTGCCAGTGCGTTTCCAGCTCCCACAGATTAATGCTGTCATTGTGTCCATGGGCAAGACACTTAACCCACCTCACCACCAGTGTCTGTGTGCACTGGTGTCTGAATGTGTGTGTGAATGGGTGAGTGCTTCCTTGATGTAAAGCGCTTGAATACCTTGAAGGTGGAAAAGCGCTGTATAAAAATGTGACCTATGTGACCATAATTTTAAGATTTTTTTATTGATTTTTTTTTTTTTTTTTACACATATGAGCTACAATTCTGAATTCAGAGGGTAGAAACATCACTTAGTCTGCTTCTCAATAAATAAATAAAAATTGATATTTTTTGTGGAAAAGTATGTCATAAATCTATAGATAAAATGAAAAACTAATATTTCTGTCTGTATTTGTCTAGTAAAACCTAAAAATCAAGGCGTCGACTTCACATAAAATGCATTTGTAAAAGTTTTCTAACCAGGCTCTGATATCACTCACAAGTATTTGGGTGTTTTTCATTTGCTAAAACTACCTATATTTTTCCTGTTTTTTGGCATTCTGTAGTTAATCTTCACTTCTCCATTGAAATCACATTATGTTCCACTTTTGCCTCCAGGTGCCTCCATTCTGAATTTGTTTTATTTACAAGTTTTGCCTCCTCGTGTGTTTCCTATAGGTTGATATTTAGTATGGAGTAGAGGCATTCTGCTACTCTGGCCCCATTGATTGTCATTTAACACCATTATGTACAACCTCTTATTTGTTGAGACTGTCAGCATTAAAAACACATAACATTGACATTTACTGAGGCGGCCTATACATTAATATTACCCACAATTCTCCACTGACACAAAAGCCTTATTCAATTCATACATGCACGCATTTAATTACCACACTGCCTGTTCCTATACATCTTATCCCTTTAGTTCTCATTTGATATAGGTTGAATTTTAATGCCTTAATCCTACGCTCGCATGCATAAAATAAAATAAAAATCACCGGACAATTTCCCAGCATGCCCTTGACGGGTTGCGATTGGTTGTTTCCGTTTGATTAAGCCGGGATGTAATGGCTCGCGGCGACTCTGAGACCTTTGGACCGGAGTGTGATGTCACCGTGATCTCAACCAATCAGAGCGATCGCGCAGAAGGTCAGGCGCTAGATATGAGGAAAGACTAGCAATGTGTTTGTACTGCGGTTTCATACAGAGGCAGGAGTGGGCAAGCTTAAATGTCCTTGTGTACATTCTTTGAACCGTCTGAGATTTAAAAAATATCTAACATCAAGACATTTTTACATTCATTTATTTTGCACATAAATAACTTAAATAATTAATAAATATATAATATGTATTCTGTATTATTACTGCCAAATCAAAATACATGTATTACCACTGGCTTTAGCTGAAATAAGTCCAAAATTGTATTTATTTATATGAGTATAGGGATTTTATTGTATGGCCCACACATGACATAAAAACAAATTATAAAACATTAAACTATTGCATTTATTTTTAAAAACAAACTTATTTAGTTCCCAAATTTCTTTAGTTTATCAATTGTTATGAATAATATAGGGGCTCTAACATGGAGCCCTGTGGAACTCCCTTTAATCAAAAGTACCTAAAAAGTACCTGTATTGTAAGTTTTGGGGGTTTTTTTTTTTTTTTTTTAAGCACCTAGACCCCACAGGTATAAATTCATTGGATTGATTGTTTAAAATGTAATATGGTGGCATGGTGTGGCATAACTTTTCGACCCAGTTATTTTCCTGTCTTCTGTGTATTCACAGTTACAGAAGCACAGTAAGTACACTCGCTTATACAATGAAATCTAGTTGAAATTCTCTGTGTACCCGAGTATCTCTTTGCTCTCCTGGTCCCGTCCCATACAAAAGGAAGCCATCAGACCCCATGCTAACCTGTGCTATCTGATCTGCTCCTCTCTGACCTGCTCCTGCTCATATCAGATGGCTTTTATCTGCTGCACAAATGTTACAAAGGCCACTCCCCCCAGCGATCATTTTGGCTCCAACTTGTTCCTTTCTTTACCCACAATTCCCCTGTCTTCTGTCTGTTCTCTCTCTCTCTCTCTCTCTCTCTTGCTCTCTCTCTTGCTCTCTTTCTCTCTCCCTCTCTTGCTCTCTCTCTCCCTCTCTGTTTCCTTCTCTCTCTCTCCCCGTCTCTTTTGCCCCCTCTCCCTCTCTTTCTCTCTCTCCCCCTTTTTCTCTGTCCCTCTCTCCTTCTCTCTCTCTCCTCTCCTCTCTCTCTCTCTCTCTCCCTCTCTATCACCCCCTCTCCCTTGTTTTCTCTCTCCCTCTTTCCCTGTCTCTCCCCCTCTCGCTCTTCTCCCTCTCTCCTTCCTTCTTCCTCTGTCCCTCCCTCTCTCTCCCTCTCACTCTTTTTCTCCCTGTCTTTCTCCCTCCCTCGTTCTCCCCCGCACTCCCTCCCTCTCTCCATCCCAGCCCTCTCTCTTTGTCTTCTCTCTCCCCCGCGCTCCCTCCCTCTCTTTCTCTCTCCTTCCATCTGTCTCTCCCTCCCTCGCTCTCTCTCTCTCCCTCCCTCTCTCCATCTCTTTCTCTTCTCTCTCTCCCCCCTCACTGTCTCTGCCCCTCTTTCTCTCTCCTTCCGTCTGTCTTCTTCCTCTCTCTCTCTCCCTCTCTCTCTCTCTCTCCCCCTCTTTCCTCTCTCTCCCTCTCTTTCTCTTTCCCTTCCTCTCTTCTTTCTCTCTCTCCCTCCCTTTCTCTCTCCCTTTTCTCTTTCTCCTCTGATAGCACATTTACACTGCCCCTGAACTAAAAACAATCAGCTGTTTATTTTATCATAAGTCTTTTTTATCATGCCTTCTCTCTCTCTTTCTCTGTTTCTCCCAGCTCTCTTCTCTTTCCTTCTCTCCTTTTTCTTTTTTTCTTTTCCACATTTCAAACATAACCGATACTTTGACTGTCACTCAAATGATATGGTGACACTGTACCACTATCTGCTGTGTTAAATTATAATGTTTATTGTGTAATTGTGCATGTCTTTCATTCATATATATGTTTCTAAGAGGATTTTACCATTGCGAGATAGGGCCAAAGACACCAGCTCCAACTACCAGAGGACGGCAGAGGGACAAACACTTGGTTTTGGTATTTTATACAACTTTGAGGTGGAAGTTGTGCCATCTTCTTGTCTCCTTTAAGATGTTACTGCTTGTTCCGCAGTATGGCATTAAACATATCAATTACATGTCAGATCTGTGGAGAGATGACCCAGTTTACCTTAAGAATACATGTTTTTCAGTGTATTTTCAGCAATAATAACACCTCCAACTGAATAAATGTAAGATATAAATCAAACCCTATATGAGGCATTCCAGGCAAGGCAATAATATCTCCATGGAAACGAGGAAGTAGCGGGACCCATCAGAAAAGTGACATAGTGCGTCTTTAATTACGGAATCGTATAATATTCTAATTCGATTTTATCATTGCAAGATAGAGTCAAGATATAGGAGAGATACGAGAGAATAGAGGAGGAACAAGATGATTGGTTTGGGTTTTTTTTACTTCATTTCTAGCTAATGTGTACACCTGATGCAGAAATAAACTCCATCCATCCATTTTCTTCCGCTTATCCGGGGCTGGGTCGCGGGGGCAGCAGTCTAAGCAGGGACTCCCAGACTTCCCTCACCCCAGACACGTCCTCCAGCTCCTACGGTGAGACCCCAAGGCGAGAGACATAGTCCCTCCAGCGTGTCCTGGAGGCATCCTGAGCAGATGCCCGAGCCACCTCAGCTGGTTCTTCTCGACGTGTAGGAGCAGTGGCTCTACTCCGAGCTCCTCCCGTGTGACTGAGCTCCTCACCCTGTCTCTAAGGGAGCGCCCAACCACTCTGCGGAGGAAACCTCATTTCGGCCGCTTGTATCCGTGATTTTGTCCTTTTGGTCATGACCCAGAGCTCATGACCATAGGTGAGGGTAGGAACATAGATTGAGGTAAATCGAGAGCTTTGCCTTTCGACTCAGCTCCTTCTTCACCACAACGGACCGATACAGCGACCGCATCACTGCAGACGCTGCACCGATCCGCCTGTCAATCTCGCGTTCCATCCTTCCCTCACTCATGAACAAGACCCCGAGATACTTGAAGTCCTCCACTTGAGGCAAGGGCTCACCACCCACCCGGAGAGGACAAGACACCTTTTTCTGGTCGAGAACCATGGCCTCAGATTTGGAAGAGCTGATGCAGAGCGTCCGGCGCCTCAGGAGGGGGAAGCAGTGCAGAAATAAACTACTAGTTTCAATCATAGACTGTGTCTGTACATGGACGTAGCTAACCCGCTAGTCACCGCTTTGCAAATAGGAAGTGATCATGGGCGCTTTTCCGGCTCCATTGACCCTGACTCTAATTTACGTCCCTCTCTCTGTAACTGCTGCTGTCAGTCTCATAATTTTGGTCTTAAAATGTTCAGATTAACTCACGCTACATGATCCTGGTGTTTTTTATTTCTCTATTTTGTCCGTAACTCAAGATATGAACATTAATAACAGACAAATCAGGTGCATTCTTTTCCTGAGGCTGCTCCTCCTAGCGTTAGCAACAGGTTTGACTGACAGCATAGCTAAGTGTGTGGGAGGGGGCGTTACCTTCACCAGCCTGGCTCTGGATTGGCTCGTTGGTTGCTATGATACTCGCGGCCTGGAACTTGGCTCCACTTGGCCCCTGTAACCGTTAGCCTCGATGAGCTTCATTTGACTGGAGCCAAACGCTCCACACTCACTTAGTCTTCTTAGTTTGGGGTAAGAAGTATTTTGGCATCCAACTTTTTTCCTTATCAACAGTTTTCTCTCTCTCTCTCACTCATGCTCTTTCTTTCTCTCTTCCTCCTCTCCCTCTCTCCATCCATTGTACCAGATTGGAGAGCTAGACATCTGCAATACTGTGCCTGTCACTGAAATACAGAAATGGAGAGAGAAGTCACATGGTGAGAGAGAGAGAGACAGGGAAAGAGACAGAGAGAATGGCGAGAGAGAGAGAGAGAAAGGGGAAAAACAGAGAAGGAGAGATAGATACATAGTGAGAGAGAGAGATCAGAGAGAGAGTCAGCAAGGAAAGAAAGAAAGAGAGAGGGAGGGAGAGAAAGTGAGGTTAGAGGATGAGAAAACAGAGAGCCAGAGAGAGAGGGATGCAGGAGAGAAGGAGAGATAGATACATAGTGAGAGAAATATGAGAGAAAGTCAGCTGGGAAAGAAAGAGAGAGAGGGGAGAGAATGTGAGGTTAGAGGATGAGAAAACAGAGAGAAGGGGAAATGCATACATAATGAGAGAGAGATGAGAGAGAAAGAGAGGGGGGAGAGAGAGAGGAGAATAAGATAGAGAAAGAAGGGGCTGAGTAAGTAACAGAGAAAAGGGAAGAGATGAGAGGAGGATGGATATAGACAAAGGAAGAAAGAAAAAGGGGATAGGGAGAAGAGAGAGAGAGTGAGTCACGGGATTGAGGAAAGGGGGAGGATGGGGCTGAGGAGTATAAATAGAGAGAAGGAAGAAAGGGAGAGAGAGGGAGAGAGAGAGGGGTAATGACTTGGGGATCAAACTTGACTTTCACTGTAGCAGATCCAGAGATTTATACTATATTTAAAGCACTCGAAGAAACACACATTTATTTTTCAGAATCTCACTCAACTGAAAGAGAGAAAGAGAGAGAGGGAAGAGGAGGAGAGCAAGGGAGGAGGAAGAGATTGAGGGGGAGAAAGAGAGCGAGGGAGGAGGAGGAAGAGAGCGAGGAAGAAGAAAGAGAGCGAGGGAGGAGAAAGAGAGCGAGGGAGGAGAGAAGAGAGTGAGGGAGAAGGAAGAGAGCGAGGGAGGAGGAAGAGAGCGAGGGAGGAGAAAGAGAGAGAGGGAGGAGAAAGAGAGTGAGGAAGAAGAAAGAGAGCGAGGGAGGAGAAGGAGAGTGACGGAGGAGAAAGAGAGTGAAGGAGGAAGAAGAGAGTGGGGGAGGAGGAAGAGAGAGAGAGAGGAGGAAGAAAGTGACGGAGAAGAAAGAGCGAGGGAGGAGAAAGAGCGAGGGAGGAGGAAGGAGAGCGAGGAGGAGGAAGAGAGAGTAGAGAGAAGGAAAGAGAGCGAGGGAGAAGAAAGAGAGTGAGGGAGGAGAAAGAGCGAGGGAGGGAGGAGAGGAGAGAGTGAGGAGAGCGAAACAGGACAGAAGAGAGCGAGGGAGGAGACAGAGATACTCTGGGAGGAGACCGAGAGCGAGGGTGACGGGCTCAGGAGAGAGAGAGAGAGGAGGGAAGGAGGAGCGAGAGAGAGAGGATTCTGGTTTAAAATGAAGAAAAATCTCTTTGCTGAGGAAGAGAGCGAGGGAGGAGGGAGAGAGCGAGGGAGGAGGAAGAGAGCGAGGGAGGAGGGAGAGAGCGAGAGGAAGTATATTTGCTCAAAAATAGGAAGAGAGCGAGTGAGTGGGATTTCCGCTCCACAGAGGAAGAGAGCGAGGAAGGAGGAAGAGAGCGAGGGAGGAGGAAGAGAGCGAGGTAAAGGAGGACACGGAGAGAGGGAGGACAAACATACCCGTAGTTAGGGAGAGAGCGAGGGAGGAGTAACGAGCGAGGATTAGTCTCAAAATGAGAGGGAGGGACCTTGTGAGAGCGAGGGAGGTGGTAGAGAGCGAGGGAACAGAGAGAGCGAGAGAGGAGGAGAGAGAGGGGAGAATTTAGGCGAGGGAGGAAATGATCCATGATTCTAGTGAAGAAGGAGGAGAGGAGAGAGAGAGGAGGTGGAGAGAGCGAGGGAGGACTTAATGAGATCGAGGGAGGAGGAAGAGAGCGAGGAGGAGAGAAGAGCGAGGGAGGAAGAGAGCAGGGGAGGTGTTAGAGAGCAAGGGAGGACAAACAGGCTACAGCTTAAATAACAGTGACAGAAATACTCTGGTGTTAAACCGGTGCCAGTGGTGACGTAGCTCATTTTATTTTTTTAAGCAGACGTTTCTATTTATTCACTTTCTGGTTTAAAATGTTCACAAAAATCTCTTTGCTGAAAGCCTCTTGCTTGTCTCCACGATGTCCTCGCTTTGCCTAGAATGTCCCACAGTGTGGCATTTAACTGATCTATTGTTCACTTATTTCATTTCAAGTGTTATAGTCACTCAAAAATACCTTGAAAAACTTGCATGTGGGATTTCCTCTCCACAGATCTGAACTGTAATAGGTAAAATGTATCTTTTAACTTGAAAACTACCACTTCATGACATCACAAGGTGGAATGGGACATTTTGAGGTTTGGAGATGTAGACAGACTATTAATAAAGAGTTACTCAAACATGTGTGAATGAAACAAAACACAACTCCAGGTCTGTTTGTGAGGAGGTAACAACATTACAACATAGATCAGAAAATGGCGCAATATGGGCCATTTAAAGTTAGTTTCCATAGTGACAAACCCATGAATACATAGCACGCATTACAAACTGATCAAATATGTAACGTATTTAAGTATATATAGTATTTCCAGTCCCTTTAGAGTACTCTAGAACGCTTTGATTCATCTCCTCTCTCCTCTTCTCCCATTGTCACTATAAAAACTCATTTGATATGCACAGCGGGGCGTCTGCATATACATTACAGCCAGGGGGGGCTACAGGCGAGCGAACCACGCCAGGACGGGGGGGCGAGAGCGAGAGTGAGAATACAATGGCGACAAATTGTTTACGGTTGTTACGAGCCGGGTCGCTGCGGAGATGAGCAGAGGGCGTGACAGTCAAAACTCCCCCGAGGAACCAACTGAAAGTAATGCGCAAAGTTACTGATGCTTTAGACCCGCAAGATTAATCGCAGCGGAATCAAAACGACCGAAATGTGATCCCTGCGTTCGTTTGCCGGTTCAGATTTCAGTCGTTTTGTCAGTTCCTTAAGATGTGAAGTTTGAACAGAATCCTATTATTAAAACATAAATCTCATGGTAATGCTCGTCAGAATTTAGATTTCCCCAAACGGATGCTACGCTAGCCTCAGTGGGAAAGCTATGATCATTTAAAAGAAAATGCTACACGCTAATTAGCAGCTGTAGTTAACCCAGTTTGATAATGTCCTCTACAGTGACCTTTGATATGTCTTAAGGCTTATGCTGTATATGGAAATCAAGTATCAAATTAAAATATGAATTCATGAATGTTAAAAGGGATGGATTTCGTGTGATTCTTGACTGGAGTGGGAGACGCGGCTGAACTGTGTGTCTCGCCTCAGGACAAAACAACTTCACGTCTATTTTTATTTGCAGACTTTATTACAATCTAATTTAAAACCTGTCCTCTTCAATTTATCTAATCACGGGTGGCGTTATTACTTCGAAATGGCTCGAAAAACAACACGCGATCTTACTGCGGCGGGGTAGCTTCTCCACGGATCTGACTTGTAAAGTGACCTGGTGATGTCGTCATCTTGTCGACATGAAGATGGATGAGTTTAATGCCGTACTGTGGAGGTTTCCAGGCAAAGCAAGTGCGATTGGTGGTGGAGTTTATAATTTATAAGCTTGTAATTCCAGTAAAAGGAAGCTAATCAAGGCTAGCAGTTATAGCGGTGATTTCGGAGTAGAGTTTCATATTGGGAATTCTGCCCTCGAGTATCATAGCAACCAAAGAGCCAATCCAGAGCGAGGCTGTTGAAGGTAATGTCTCTGTTCGGACGCACTAATGGTTTAGAACTCAAAGCTCGAGCTCGGGAAAGCTCGGGAAAGAAGAGATTTACAGACAAAATAGACAAAAATAAATTGTGTAATGAGTGGAATGTGCAATATTTTTGGAAAGTGCAATTGTGGGAACTGTGCAATGAATGTAACGTGCAATTATGGGAACCGTGCAATGTGTGGAATGTGCAATGTGAGGAATATGAAGGATTTTGGATGGTGCAATAATAGAAACTGTGCAATGAGCGGAGTTTGCAATGTGTGGAATGTGCAATTATGGGAACTGCAATAAATACAATGTGCAATTATGGGAACTGTGCAATGAGTTGAATGTGCTATAATGGGAATTGTGCAATAAGTGGAATGTGCAATGAGTGGAATGTACAATGTGTGGATTGCGCAATAATGAGAACTGTGCAATGAGTATAAAGTGCTATTTCTTTTTTGACCCTTTTTTGACCCCAGCCCTTGGGACAACAGATGGAAATGATCCTTTGGCGATAATCCAGCGTGTTCACTTTCATATTGAATCATGTCTGTTCATTAACATGCACTGTCCCGATCAAATAAATAACAAAATAAAAATACCAAGGTCATGTAGAGCGGGTTAATACGAACATTTTAAGACCAAAATCACGAGCCTGAGAGTAGCATTTACAGAGAAAGAGTCCATTTATGTAAACAGTCTATGAATAATGCCATAAATGTTACCTCATAACTGTTACCGAGCAACCACACTTCCTGTATTTTTGTACTTTTCTCAACTTAACTGATGTAAAACTCTGATACATATTTAGCACAGGCACTATCCCACCAAAACAAGTCAGAATGAAACCTGTCGCTTTAAACCCGCACAGTCCTGGCCCATGTCTGCCGGTTGCTGGGCTCTTGCCTCGTTCATCATTGCGAGACGGGGTTGCGGAGGAGCTGACGGGTGAGTTACGAGCTGGACGCACAGGTTGCCGTGGCGATACTCTTCCCTCCTCGTCCACGACCTTCGCGGGCCCGTCGTAAATATGGTGCGCCCATAAAAGTGTGATTTAGGAGGAGCGGGTGCCGCCCTCTCGCACCATGCAGGGTTCAGTCGGGGTGCTCGGCGTAACGTGGACTACTTTTTCTCAACTTTGTCAAATCAAGGGCACATTTTCACTTTGACTTTGGTAATGTGTTCCTATTAACATCACTTTGAAGAATTATTTATTGCGTTCAGTTATTGGGGTGAGTTATTTTCAGATGGTAAAATATGCTGATGTCCCTCTAGCAATTACAATGTATGACTTGTACGCTTAGATATTAGCGACGAGGTTTTTAATAACGCCACAAACTGAACTAGTTCATTTTAAACAGTTTGCAGTGGTCCAAAGTTACTCCTCACTTACCGTATGTATTCAGAGCATCCTAATTATTCACCATGATGAGTTTGTAAGCACGTTTCACAGCTTTCAGAGACCAGAGCGGAGTTTTGCTGTCAGTGTAAAGCTAACGACAGCTAGCATACTAATGTAAACTTCCTGATTCTTGGACGAAAATATTAATGGATATTTTTAGCTTTCGGTTGTTGGCGTGAGTTATTTTGAGTGTAGTAAAAGAAGCTTATTTGTTAGTGACAAAGGTGACCCTGAACCCTGAACATTTCACAGTTTTACTTAAGCTAATGCAGAGATTCAAATAAAATACTCGTCAAAATCACAATGTACATGTTCAAACACACCGGGGCAGAGGGCTTGATTTTTTATGTTGCATTAGATAAATACTGTGATTTTAAATGTCCAGAATATAACACAGTGATTGACAGATGTCATAGATTATAACTAAAGATAATACAAAAGCATAATGTCTGCTTTAAAGGTGCACTATGTAACTTTTCTTCATCAGGATAATTCATATATTTACTGAGATACACATTTCAGACAATTTCAGCCCCTACTGTCACTGCTGCTACTACTACTATTATTACCATTACTTATACTACGAGGCCACAACTACTACTACTACTGCTATTATTACTGTTACTAATACTACGAGGCTATGACTACTACTACTGCTGCTGCTGCTACTACTATTACTACTATTATTACTATTACTAATGCTACGAGACTACGACTACTACTGCTACTACTTCTACTATTAGGCTACTACTACTACTACTACTGCTACTACTATTACTATTACTAATACTAATTCTAATACTAATACTACCTACTTCTATTACTATTACTAAACTACTACTAATACTATTAGGTTATGACTACTGCTACTAATTCTGCTACTTCTATTACTATTACTAAAACTAATACTAATACTACAAGGTTATGACTACTGCTGCTACTGCTTCTACTATTAGGCTACTACTACTACTACTACTGCGACTACTGCTACGACTATTACTATTACCAATCCTAATACGATGAGGCTACTGCTACTACCACTACTACAGCTACTACAACTACTACACAACTACCACCGCTACTAAAGTGTGGAGTCATGCTCGTGACGGCTCATCAGAAACACCATATACAAAGGAAGTATTTGATATTTCATGGTAATATTTGATCACCATAAGCTCTTTTTGTTTTTTTGTGCCTCTTCCTGCACCAGCGTTTTATTTACTGTGCCCTTTTTTTTATTATATGTTATATAAGTGCAAAACAAATAACTAAAATACTGGCGTTTCCATGCATGTACACCAAAAAATCAGTACGGGCCCTATTCAAACGTCCTTTAAGCCTGAGTTACTTTCATAGTGATGTAACAATATTAGACGTCATTAACTACGTCTAAATAATAAACATGTGAATTTGTATTTCTTTCTTACTGAGCAGTGCTACAGTTACTCGCAGTTACTCTTCCCAAAACTAGCTATACTTTCCAACTTACCCAACTCATCCCTTTTGAGTCCCAGTGCCGATCGCCGTGGTAACAAGCAGGTGAGGCTGTGGCATTAATGGGCGCGGCTGTCCGTCAAACCTGTCACCATGGAAACGATGTCAAACGTGTCACCGTGGGGACGACACACATATATATATATATTGTTCACGAATGCAGTGACAGACGGATCCTCGCTCTGCTCGCGTGTACAGCTCGAGGGCACGGCTACACGCTAAGGCACTCGAATTATTAGCACCGGGCCGAGGACAGGTAGCGACAGACGAATGCAAAATCCACTTTGATAATGAAGTAATTGTTATCATGTTACTCACTCGAAATTGTATATTGTAACTTAAAGGGGGGGGGTATTTTACTTCTATGTGGTATTAATTGCTAACACATAACATATTTAGCTCACCGTGTTAGCTTTTATCGCTTTGAAAAGACTGTATTCGCCTGTATTCAAATGTTTCAGTTTTATTTTTGATGTGCTCAGTTCCCCCTGTCTTTGCTCTCCACGCTAAGTCACTCCCCCTCAGAGCGCCATCGACTAGGGCCCGGGAGAGATGGCGAGCTTACTCAAACATGCACGGGTGACATGTAATACCGCTTCAGGCATGTTTGTGATGAGAGAACAGCGTTATATCTGCAGACATCCACTAGAGGGAGGACAGTCCTGCAGAGCGGCTCTATCCTGTGATGATGTTTACAGCGACATAACACACCGGGGCAGGGGGGAATCAGCTCAGAGGACGTGTTTGATGCTTTGATGCTTTAGATCAATACTGTGATTTTGAAATGTCCAAAATATAACATAGTGATCGACAGATGTCACAAATAATAACTATCTTAAGTCAAGGAAGCAAATCAAAATACACAACAGTCTGAAAAAGGAGTCGGCAGAAGCTTATGGCGCCTCCCCCTTTTATACTAGACATAAAGAGCTGCTGCTTTCACAATGTACACAGAAAAGAAAAGAAAAAAAGAAAAGGACATAATTCAGCATTCAGTATCACTCCATGAATTTATCATTTTCTTTTTATACAAACTTTTGAAATCAAACTTTACATATATCTTCATCTCACCTGTTCATTTACTCCACAGTTTAAACACAGAGCTGTTTTACATTTGTTCTTACACTTGTTTTTTTTAAATATCTCATGCCCTCGGAGATTATAGACTCTATCTTGATTTTAAACAGATCAGTAATTGTTTATTCTTAATTTTATACATAAATTGGTTCTATAATCTACCTTGTCCTTGTATTTCATTGTGTTTTTTTGTCTAAAACATTCATTAGTACGAGCCGTGTGAGGGGTTTTATTCATGATTGTCATTGCTCGTTTGCGGACAGTAGTGATATGAAGTATGTGTTTGATATGTGTTTCCTCATACCTCCACGCTGTAGATC
Organism: Periophthalmus modestus; assembly: GCA_019594935.1. NCBI lineage: Eukaryota > Metazoa > Chordata > Actinopteri > Gobiiformes > Gobiidae > Periophthalmus > Periophthalmus modestus. The sequence continues at coordinate 6,937,980 of JAIEZT010000198.1, forward strand.
ATGTATGGAAGTATCAAGGAACTATACAAACACATGTTTTTTCGTTCGAGCGTTCTTTCACTTTTCATATAACTGCTAAAGATTTACATAATTTTGAAAAAAAACTTGGCTTGTTTTGGATTATTATTCCTACTACTTCCTACTACTACTGCTACTATTACTACTACTGCTACTACTACTACTGCTACTACTATTACTACTACCACTACTACTACTACTACTACTATTACTACTACCACTACTACTACTACTACTACTACTACTACTACTACCACTACTACTTCTACTACTACTACTATTACTACTGCCATAATTTCTACTGCTACTACTTCTACTATTAGGCTACTATTACTATTATTACTTTTACTAATACTTATACTAATTGTACGAGGCTACTACTACTACTACTACTATTACTACTACATTACTATTGCCATTTCTACTGCTACTACTTCTACTATTAGGCTACTACTACTAGTCTTACTTTTACTAATGCTAATACTAATAACAAGACTACTACTTCTTCTACTATCAGGCTACTACTACTGCTACTACTATTGCCATTACTACTCCTACTACTATTAGGCTACTACTATTAGTACTACTAAATTTTACCACCTTTCTTAATACATTTTCATAATTTTCTCAATGTAACAAAAGCAAACAATATGCTACTGCTACTTCTGTTACTACTGCTACTACTACTGTTACTATTGCTACTACTACTACTACTACTACTACTACTACTACTACTACTACTATTACTACTACTAGCTACTACTACTACTACTACTACTACTACTACTACTACTACTCTTAACTTGTGTCACTTTTAACACATGTCAGATGATGATGATGCTAGCATACACAGCTGTGTTAGCGTAGCACAATAGCGTTCCACGGAGGGCGCGCTGTCGGACATGCACACGCAGGCTGCACTGTGGAACCGGCTCTCACATGAAATAATTGGCAGATGGATTGATTTGATTCCCCCCAGAGAGCAGAGCACCTGTGGGGAAATTAACCAAGCAACATAATGGATCTGTTAATTAAAACAACTCCCCTCTAATAGAAATATGATAATAGAAGAGTCTGTGATTAGCCATTAGAGCTAACTTTGAGCTACAGCATCAGACAAAGGGGCAGATGCTACGCTAGGTCAGTTATCTGCAGGATTCGCCGTAACAACCAGTTCAAATTGGATGACTGGAGTAATCAGATAACCCAATAACAGGGGTCCAGAGTAACTACTTACAAATACTCACAGTACTGTAACTGAGTAGAGGTTTTGGGTAATTGTACGTATTTGGAGTAGATTTTTAAACCTGTACTTGTGCTTGAGTAAAATTATAGTCGTCTAATTGTGATTCGTTAGATTTAAAATATAAACCCACAAACACACCTGACAGCACAGGTTAGACAATATGTGGATTGTGGTTAAAAAACAAGTACATTCAGCCTCAAACTGTTCAATTTATATAATGTACGGAGCTAAAATGATGCTAAAAATATGTTTCATTCTTTTCATGGGTACTTTTACTTGAGAACATGTTTTGGAAGCAGTACTTGTAGGCCTACTTGTAATTGAGGGTTTGTTTGTTTTTTCTTTAGCCATGTAACTGTACTTTTACTTAAGTACAAATTTGCAGCGCACTTGATCTGATTTGAGTTGTGTATAAACCCACAAGATAAATCCATCATAAACACTGGTGACGTGTCAGTTCATCAGAGGATTTTTAGAGTAACTGTTGTATTTAGAAGACAAAGTGCAATGGATTTAAACTATTTCCATCTTTACCATTTTTTTTTTCTTTTGTTCTGAAATCAGATTACCCACATCAGATGTAACTGCACATTTCAGTAATGTGATAACTCTGGAAATCAGATTATGATTTGGCGTGCATGTAAACAGCTAATAAAGTGGGTATGACGGACTAGAAAAAATGAACTGTTGTACATAATTATGCATCTTAATCAAATGTTATAGTAACGACATGCATTAGAGGTCATAACAGACGTTCTACTAATAATACTGCTGTGGCCTTATATGGTACATTTCTAGATCCTCAGAATTGTTTTATAATTTCGTGTGTCATTCATTCAGACGCCACATTCAGACATAGGCGAGGTGAGGGAAGTGTCTTGCCCAAGGACTCAAAACAATAAGCAAGGGCCAGAGCTGGAATCAAACCACCAACCATCGGATTTGTGGATAAATGTCCCATCACTGAGCCACTCCATAAGTACTGGAGTTAGTAGAAAGGACGGAAGGAAGGAAGGAAGGTAGGAAGGTAGGTAGGTAGGTAGGTAGGTAGGTGTCTTCCCAAGGACACAAAAACAGTAGGCAAGACAAGCAGGTGTATTTGTATAGCAAACTTCAATCACCAAGTCATTCAAAGTACTTTACAGAATAAGAAAGACATTAAAATCCCTTTACAACACATCAAAACATAAATAATCGTCATTAGATTAACAAACTACAATTATACAGATTGATTGATTGATTAGCTGATTCCTCTTAGAAGAAATTCAAGTTGAATGTAATGTATTTTATGAGAACTGTTTTGCGATAACTAGGCACCTTCTCTCCTTTTCTCTTCTTTCCTTCTCCCCCTTTCTCTCGTTTCTGTCCAGAATATTTAAACATGTCCATCATTTGTATTTGTGAGCACCCATGGGACCTCATTTGCACCCATCTTCTCTGAACATGTCTGATAATCTCCAAATTATGTCAAATCTGCATTCAGCCTCCATGCTAAATACTTACCATATGTGTTTCCTTTGGCTAGCTAGCGTCACACGGGGCATTGTTGACTGTTTGCCAGCGACCACAGCATTTGAGCTAATCCGCTAACGGCTAATGTGGCTAATTATGTGCGGATTTAGCATGTTTGTATTATTATTAATTGTTGTTTGGTTTAGCTCAGTTTGTGTGACCAGCTTTGAAAATTAGCAGCGAGCTTTAGCTAAATAGTGACCATTTGTTTGAGGGATTTGAGGGAATTTCAACAGCCTTATTAGCCAGTATGGGAGAAAAAAAGACGCCATCGAAACCATTGATCTGCCTAGACCGTCGCAGTTACGCTCCTCGTTCAAATAACAGCCGTCCCAAAACCAATCGATGCCCATATTGACGCTCGCGTTCTGTCAAGAATTAGCCAAGCGGAAGATCCAGTAGCAAAATGGCTGTGCTGTTAGCAGACTGTGACTTCTCCTGTTCTGTCACTGTAGCATTAGCATTGGTGCGCACTTCATCTTTTCCCAAGTTTTGCATTGGTGACTATGCTAGCAAATGTTTATTTTTGACGAGATGTTATTTCACTATCAGGTTAAGTTTAGGGTTAGGTCGTAAAAACTGCTTTTTTTGGTTAAGTTTAAGGCTTTGAAACGGGTATGCTAACTCGGGATGCACCAATACAATACTGGTTTTGGATATACATTGATGTAAAAAGACTATTCACTATTGTTTTGTAGTTAGTTGAGGGATAAATACAGCTTTATAACACATTCGGATCAGCTTTGTCTTAAATAAATGCTCTTTTCCGATGCTGAAATGCTGGAAAAAGCTGGATTACTGCATCCCAAATACTAACCAGGTCGTAGCAGGGCTGTGAAAAAGATGGTGGAATAAATGGTGGTTTCAAAATAAGACTCGTTTATTTACTCTGAATCCTATTGATTTTCTGTATTGTTTTTCCCCACAGAAACTCCACATACTGCATGAAGGTCTCCATGCCTCTGAACGTGGCGGAGAACGACACTGACGTCTGCTATAACTCCAAAATGAGGTCCTACGAAAAGGCCGAGCTGAGCAAGAGCAAAAACATCTCCTGTCCGGGAATAGAAGAGTACATCCAGCCGGGAACTGAACCGGAGATCACATGGTATAAGGTAAGGAAGACTTTTGCAAAAGATCATTTTTTGTGAGAAGTATAATGCTGATTTTACTAGTACAATTTGCTGATCGTGTCTTAAGTAAAGTACAGATACCTAAATTTCTACTTAAGTACGGCACTTTACTACTTGTACTTCATTACGTTCCACCACTGAATTTATATACATTCACATATTTGTCTGTCAAGTATGCATGATACAGAGAAAACGAAAAGTTAAAAGAAAATCAGTCACTTTGTGGGGAAATATGCATAAAGATCAAGATAGATATAGAAAATTGGCTTTTGCTCCTCTCAGGCTTCCATAGTTCTTGTCTGCCCCTCTAAAAGTTGTTTTGAAAGTATCACATGAATATAGAGTAGCCTTGGGACTGCATACACAGGAGTGGACATTGATGAAGCTGTTTAGTGACGTTTGGGGGTCCATCCATCACAGTCCTGGCCCCTCACATCGGGTTTGTCTGCATTATATTTACTGGACAGGATCAGAACAGACCACGCCCCCTGGGTCACAGGCCGCAGTTTGTTACCCCGAGATACCCCACAAAGCCTGGATACTGTAGGCACTGCTACTACTACTACTAATAGGCCTGCTCCAACAACTACTACTGCTGATACTACTACTACTACTACTACTACTACTACTAATAAGCCTAACATAACTACTGCTACTATTACTACTACTAGTAGTAGGCCTACTCCAACAATAACAACAACTACTACTAGTAGTACTACTAATAGGCCTACTACAACAACTACTAATAATAATAATAATAGGCCTACAACTACTACTACTAATAAGCCTTCTGCAACTACTACTACTAATAGGTCTACTACAACAATTACAACAACTACTTCTACTAATAATAATGATAATAGGCCTACAACAACAACTACTACTACTACTACTACTACTACTACTACTAATACTACTACTACAACTACTAATACTACTAATAATAATAATAATAATAATAGGCCTACTACAAAAACAACTAATAATAATAATAATAATGATAATAATAATAGGCCTACTGCAACTATTTCTACTTCTACTAATAGGCCTACTACTACAACAACATCTACTACTAATAATAATAATAGGCCTACTGTTTACTGTTGCTACTGCTACAACTACAAAGACCAGTATCATTCCCTTTAGGTCATTAGCTGCAGTGTGTTAGCCAGAGATAATATACTTTTGGGAAGAGATGCTAACCCATCAAGCCCAAATATTGTTAGTACTGCTACCACTACTACTGCTACTACTGCTACAACTACTACTACTACCACTGCTAGTACTACCACTTCCCTTACAGATGCTAACCCATGTTCCCTAGATACTGTAGGTATTAGACAAATAAATTCAAGTATTTCTGCTGCTGCTACTACTACTACTACTACTACTGCAAATGCTACATGCCCAATAATGTTTTTTTCCAAAATCCCATTTCAATGCTAATATATGTAAAAAATATTGTAAAAATAAATATTGTACAACTACATTAAAAATGTAAGTTTAATATAATGATTTTAGATGGGGGCCTCAAACCATTCATTGACTTTCTGACACAAGTGCACCCACTTTTTTTTACGCTGCGCTAAGCTAACTTAATTCTGAGTGAAAGGTGAGGCGAGGACATGCTAGCTGCCATATAGTGTACAGCAGATAATGTGCTATGCTAACCTCCTTGGGCAACCCCTCTACTACAACTGCTAACTGGATTTCTCAAACTTTAGCACTTGTACTATGTGCAGCTGTGTGTCTGCACCATTTTACTGCAGATTCTGAATATGTCAGTAAGTTTTAAGGCAAATGACTAAGATTTTTTACTGTTATAACTTTCACCCCTACTGCAGTACAGCTATTACTACGTCAATAAATAAATAATTAGCACTACTACGATTACCACTACCACCAATGCATTCAGCTGGTTTGTTTATCAAATCAAATCATCAAATTATGTTACTACTACTACTACTACTACTCCTACTACTACTGTTACAAGGGCCACTATTAATTCTACTGTTGTAATTGTTTTAGGCTTAATACTGCTGCTGGTAGTATTACTACTACAGGTAATCAATCCACTTGCAATTTCCAGAAGTACAAATGATGAAACATACATACTACTACTATGAACTACTACTATCCCTACCATTACAAGGCTTACTATTACTGCAACTACTATATGCACTACTGCTGCATCTCAATTAAATTTGTTTATAGAGTAACTTCCAGCAAAACAATGATGAGAAACAACTCCTGCTAGAGTTACTACTGCTAAACCACCACTACTACTACCACAACTATTATTAGTACTACTACTACTACTACTACTACTACTACTACCACTACCTACTACTACTACTGTTACAAGGGTCACTATTACTGCTACTGTTAGAACTGTTACATGCCTAATACTGCTGCTCCTAGTAATACTACTACTACTACTACTACAGCTAATCAATCCATTTGTAATTTTCAGAAGTACAAATGATGAAACACACATACCACTACCAAGAACTACCACTACCACTACCATTACAAGGCTTACAATTACTGCAACTACTATTTGCCCTACTGCTGTATCTCAATTAAATTTCTTCATATACTGTAGTAACTTCTAGCAGAACCATGATGAGAAACTACTCCCACTAGAATTACTACTGCTAAACCACCACTACTAGTTCTACTACTACTATTACTATTACTACCACTACTATTAATTCTTGTCCTTACAAAACAACTGTTGGCACATACGGAGCCGTCGCTCGTTTCACACCGCCCCGTATGCAAATGCAGTAGCAGCCGTCGGAAGCTGATAAGTCCTCCTCTTAATATCTGTATAGCACTTTGAAACCGAGACACTTCTTTTCACTAATGACGCCATGTTTAAACTCCTCGCCCTCTCCGGGTCCTCTGTCTCTCCAATACACTTGAAGATAAGACTTGAAAAAACGTATGTTGCTGCTAATTAGAACTATAGAAGCCAAACTGTGCCGTCTCTTCAGTTATAGTTGAAAAAACCCATGGTGCCTGTTACACCTCCAGCTGGTATCACTTATTCAAAGTCAGGAATTAAAGTAACTAAGGCGGTGCTCACTTTGCTCTGCGTATTAACTTCTGTTGAAACGAATTTCTTGCCAATCGATCCAACTGCCATTCAGTTAAGTTACACTATTATATAAAGTCTTAATTAAGTAATATATTAATAGTGCTGTGTCTTGTGAACGTGAACAACAGAACTACAGTCTTTTCTGGACTATAAGTCGCGCCACAGTACAAGTCAAAAAATGCATAATAATGAAGAAAAAACATGGTTCTCAGAAGATGCAAAATTATATACTCAGGTGCCGTGGTGCGACGTACCTGAGGATAAGTCACACCCCCGACCAAACTATGAGAAGAAAAAAAAGTACGACTTGTGGTTCGGAAAATACGGTAGTTCATTTTCAGCAGTTTGCAGTGGTCCAGTGTTATTCCTAACTCACCGTATGCATTCAGAACATCCTAATTATTCACCATGATGAGTTTATAAGCACTTTGCACAACTTTTGCTGTGACGGTAAAACTAACAACAAGCATGCTAACACACACTTCCTGCTTCTCAGACAATAAAACACTTAATTAGATGCAGACAGCACACAGCGAACTTCTGTACTGGGACAAGACGAATTATGCTCAAATACGTGGGACGACACAGAGTACAGGACCTTTAGTGTTTTAGGTTCAGAAATCGATTATATTAGTTTGCTATGAACACAAACCATAGACTGTATATGTAAGTGGACTAGCCGTCATGTTCTAAATAGGAAGTGCTTATGGTCGTGCTTCGGACTACATCGACTCTGGCTCTGGATTGGCTCTTTGGTTGCTATGATACTCGCAGTTGGAGATACAAATATGGAACTGGGCTCCAAACTGGCCCCTGTAACTGTTAGCCTTGATGAGTTTATGCCACAAACTTAAACAGATTTAACAAGTCGGTAGCTGTTTTAGTTGTATTGTTCTTCATACTGTTTAAAATCGTGTATGTGATGTGTTTTCCTTGTGTCCCCTGTGCAGGAGTGTAAGCCGCAGCAGTGGAGGGCAAGCATTGAGACCAGAGACAGTTTGTACATCAGGGAGGTCAAAGAGGACGACACGGGGAACTACACCTGCGAGCTCCAGCTGGGGACGTTTGTGGTGCGCAAGACCACCGAGCTCTCCGTCACCGGTAAGAAAACACCCATTTGAGCTTTCTTAAAGCTTCTATATTAAGTAAAATTGACTCTTGTGGCCTTTAAGTTATGTTATGTCTAATGTCGTTACCTCCTCAAAAACAGACCTGGAGTTGTGGGTTTTTTTTTCATTCACACATGTTTGATTAACTCTTTATTATTAGTCTGTCTACATATCCAAAGCTCAAACTGTTCATATTGAGCAGTGTCGCTGGATACTATATTTTAACATGGTTGATTTTTTTTTAACATGAATGACAGAATTTATTTTACCTATTTAAATAATGATTTAATACTACTGATGTGTCTCTTATTTCAAATTTAATTTCTCTTGTTTATAATGTCAAGCTTGAGTTGATTTTGTGTTTAAGCAAAACCAAAAATCCATATGAAAAGGTTAAACATTACAAGCAGGTGCTGTCAATTTTTCAATAAATTTTGTGTTTGGTCCATGAATTTGTCTCAGTTTTAAATTTTGGCCCAATGTGAGTTTGAGTTTGACACCCCTGCTCTAAAGCTCTATCTGAAGAGATTTGGCAATTTTAGTTTGGATTTTTTTTTCCATTCTGTATTTTAATTGCCTGTTTTAACCAGCACAGGTCACACTACAGGTCATACTTTATACAGATTCCTGAATTCTCTGTACCTAAACGTATCTACCAGTGCTAGTGCAGCCTCTGCAGCTCAGTGAGTGATTTCTGGAGGTTCTGAGCTTTCACATGAGCCCTCTCCATATGATAATATAATGAGAATGAGAAACACTTGTATATGCCTTCGATCTGCAGGTTAAGACTCTGGCAACACAGGTTCAGTTGTAGTCGTAGTACCTTTTTAAAGCAGCCCCAGTGCAGGCTACATGCTTTAAATAGAAAAAATATGCAAGCGTTTTTTTTTTTTTTTTTTTTTTTTTCATACATCCTTGCATGAAGTATCACTAGGCGTAAAACTCTCTGCTCCTAGACCTTCTCCCGTAGAATCCATCGCCTCCTGCCTGTCCGACTTGAAGCTTGTTTTAATTGCAAAGTGGTAGATTTCACTGTTCGCCTCCTCAGCACTTTCTCCTCTTAAGACTCCTGAAATATTTAAACCCAAACTCTAAGACGAGTGACAGATGGCTTTACTTTTAGCGTCTCTGTCAGAGCCAAGGTTGACACAGCAGTGGATCCTCGATAAATACGACCTTACACTGTCCCCTGTCCAGGCTTATCTGATGGGGCTAATGTCTAGAGCGGAGTGAGACAGCTGCGTAATTAATAAGGACCAATTAAGAGGCCTGATCTACAGCGAGCGTGCATATGACAGGTCAGACCGCTTATCATCATCAGATTTAAGATTTTACTAGTTGACGTTACTACTGACGTCACCCATAGTGTTCGGCTCCAGTAAAAGGAAGCTAATCGAGGCTCGTTAGCAGTTACAGCGCCAAATTTGGAGCTGAGTTTTCATATTTGTAATTCCGCATTTGTATCATAGCAACCAAAGAGCCAATCCGGAGTCAGGCTGTTGAAAGTAACGCCTCTTACCGCCTGCACCACTAGTTTAGCAGCGGCGCTAAGCAGTCAAACCTGTTGCTAACGCTAACAGGAGCAACCTCAAGGAAAGAAGGCGCCTGATTTGTCTGTTAATAATGTTCATATCTTGATTTACAGACACAATATAGAAATAAAAAACACCAGGATCATGTAGAGCAGGTTTAAGACCAAAATGACGAGTCTGACAGCAGCAACGCTCTGAGTCTGCCCTCATGTTGCTCTCTGCTCTAAGTCCCTCCCCCTTCAGAGCGCTATCACAACACAATCAGCTGCATCCCTCTAATGAAACTACTGCACATCACATCAGGTTTGTGAAGCTGTAGTGTTGTAGTTGTTTTGCATCTTGCTTTTGTATACAGTTGTCCCTTGTTTATTGCGGGGGTTATGTTCTAAAAATAACCCACAATTGTTGAAATTTGAGAAGTCATCAGCTTTATTTTTTACAAGGAGACTGATGGACAATGGTCTACAGTCCCTCAGCCAATCAGGACGCAGAACACAATGGTCTACAGTCCCTCAGCCAATCAGGACGCAGAACACAACACACGTTCATACACTGTGAAAAAAAAGCATGCGGAATTGCACAAAAGGTGAACTTTGTTACAGTGAGGGACAACTGTAGATATGTAAATTGGTCCAGCATTTCAGATCATTTTGATGATGCCAGAGGTAGAAAGATTCTGTTCTGTTCAGCCCTACTTCCTGTATTTTTGCTCTTGTTGCTTTTATACAGAAAAAACTGCCATATGCACTTAAAGGTTAGACTATTCCACTCTCCTCTGATGATAATGTTGTGTCTTTTGGCAGGACACTTTCAAGGCCTTGTGTACATAGTTTATGATAGTTATGGTAGTTTAAGGGCTTAAGGTTTGAGTAGTTAACCTATACTCAAAGGTTGTTGGTTCAAATAGTTGTTGTGTTCATGGGGAAGACATATTGTGCGGTACTCGTGCTAGCTGTGTCTGAGTTAAGTTAATATTGAGTCTTATTAAACTTTGCAGACAGTCCAATCTGTTTTGATGGAGATATATTGTGTGATTGTTACATAATTGATTGTTCATATCCACGTCAGACAGGTAAATGGTTCTTAAATGCATTTGAATGTGAAGTTTCATTAGCACAACAATATAAAAGCTGTTACATAATCTGTTCTTTCAGCTGTCCCATCCAAAGTGGAGAGTTTCACAGTTTTATTTAATGAATCATCAAACACATTACTCATACACAGCTTTAGACAACATTTATGGTTAAGTCCTGGTTTAGATCTGATTTAGTCCTGGTTAAGACTTGATTTAAACCTGGTGTAGTCCTGCTGAAGACCAATTACAGTACAGCTGTTCCAGGTCCACTGTGTCCAATGTGCATGTTTTAGACCTGGTTTAAACCTGGTTTAATCCTGGTTTAGTCCTGGTTTAGACCTGGTTTAGTTCTGGTTTAGACATGGTTTAGTATTGGTTTAGATGTGGTTTAGTCCTGGTTTAGACCCAGTTTAGTCCTGGTTTAGTCCTGGTTTAGTTCTGGTTTAGCCCTGGTTTAGACCTAGTTTAGTCCTGGTTTAGACCTGGTTTAGTACTGTTTCAGTCCTGGTTCAGTCCTGGTTTATAGTCCCGGTTAAGGATCAGTGACTGTAGGTGTTCTTATTGTTTAGCTTGGTCGCTGTATTACTTTAAACAGTACATATAAAGTACTCTATAAAGACTATGTATCGATACACTCTAAAATACACTCTAAAAGGATTATATATTGATGGCCTGTTGTCTAATAAAAGCACAAAGTAATCATGTTTAAAATAATAAAATGAAGACATCTTATCGCGCACCTGTCAGACTGGAGTGGGATTATCTGCTCCTGTCCGATCACACCACAATAATTACACCACTAATTAAAAGAGCAATTAAATCCAGACACCTTCATATGCAAATCACCCAGACAGGAAGGAGAAGGAGACGAAACAAAGTGGCAACTGTTAACTCTGCTTATATCTGATAAAAGTACTGTTACTTCAAAAATAATACTATGAAAGAGGGGGTACTTCTTCTGTGAACACATAACATACTTAGACCACCATGTTACTCTTTTAAAAATGCTATATTGGCCAAAAACAACATATTTTATCAGTTTTTGATGCTTTGAGTGTTCCCTCCCGTTGCTCTCTGCGCTAAGTCCCTCCCCCTTCAGAGCACTATCACAACCATGGACTAAGTGAGTGTGACGTCACCCATAGCGTTCAGCTCCAGTCAAATAAAGCAAATCGAGGCTAGCTTTTATAGCGGTGAATTTGGAGACCTTGGGCTAAGAAGGTGCTTGATTTGTCTGTTATTAATGTTCATATCTTGATTTACGGACACAAAATAGCGAAATGAAAACACCAGGATCCTGCAGCGCGAGTTAATACGAACATTTTAAGATCAAAATGACGAGGCTGACAGCAGCAGTTACAGAGAGACGGACGACAGTTTTCTAATGTAAAGTGAATTGGAGCCAGAGTCAGTGGAGCCGGAAGCACAGCCCGTGATCACTTCCTATAGTGGATGTAAGAAAGAACGCTGGTGATCACATGTTGAAGTAAGAAACATTATTTAACACTTAAACTGCCTTATAAATCCTTGAAATGCTAAGTAGTCCGTCCGGGTACATTTAGCTGTGGTTAAAACAATAGAGGCACTTTAGAATTATGTAAAATCGATGTTTGAGCTGTGAGTGCATCCATCATTCAGACAGAGGAGGAATACATTACAGCTAATGACATGGGGGAGGTGACAGGTGACACACACACACAGGCTCACCCAGACCAGCTACAGGGGACAGGGCTTTCAAACCACGTTAAAGGGCCCGTGTTACACTTCTGATCTGTTAGAATGTCGTTTCCTCATCACACACAGACCTGGAGTTGTGTTTTGTTTCATTCACACATGTTAACACACAAACCCTGCGTATTTAGCCTGAGTTTTTCTCTCAAACAGAAAACACTCCGTTCCACCTTGTGATGTCATCATGTGGTAATACAGGAAGTCCTCCATTGCGTTTTTAAATTCCACACACCTTCACTAGAATCATTTGGATCATTTCAGCCCTGGAATTTGATCGTTACTGAACTAAATGTAAAAGGTTGCTGATAACTTGAAAACTACCACTCCGTGACATCACAAGGTGGACCAGAGCGTTTTGAGCTTTGGAGATGTACAGACTAATAATACAGGATTACGCAAACCTGTGTGAATGAAACAAAACACAACTCCAGGTATGTTTTTCATGAGGTAACATGATTCTAACGCAGTTTAAAGCATGAGTAATATAGGACTTTTATTTTCCAGATGACGTCACAGTATCCTCTAAACCAGACATGTCAAATCTGGCCCTCGATATAATTGTATTTTGCCGGCAAGACCATATCAAATATGTATTAGAGCTGCCCGCCGGCTGCTGCACCAGTTTAGCACATGCACCACTAATACTACGAATCCCAGAATGCTTTGCAAATGTGTAGGCACTGACCCCCACCTTTTCTGTTGACACTCATTATCATCTGCTCCTGTCGCCTCGCTCAGATTTAATCCCCCCTTCTGAAAAACATGCAGATGTTTTTGTGAAAAGTTTCAATAAATATTTAGTTTGGCCCTCGACTTAGTCCCAGTTTTTACTTTTGGCCTCTGTGAATTTGAGTTTGACACCCCTGATCCAAGCCAGTCGTATTTAGGAGCAGCTAAAATGAATAATGCTAAATGAAAATGAATAAAGCCGGTTTCTGTTGTAATACAGTGAGTTCTTGGGGCTAGTTACTAATAGAAATAATCAGGTTCAACATTTGGACCTTTATAAGTTCGGTCTTTCATGGCAAAGTGCAGTGTAATCAACAGGAAACACTGTATTTTCCCCCTTCTGGGAGTATGACATTATCACTATCTAGTATCTGAACACCTCCAACAGTACACGTAGTAGTACAATCTTACTTACAGTGAGGGTCTATTTGTCTCCATAGAGATGCTAATGCTTTGTCTGGAAATTTCCTCATAAGCATCTATCTGTGCACATCACTAGGCCAAGTATTTTGGGTTTTTTTTGCCATAAAACACATGTATTTTTAAATAAATGCAAGACAGATACGTTTAATGCCATACCGGGAAACATTCCAGGCAAAGAGATAACATCTCCACGGAGACAAGCGCATTGGCTGCTGTGCCACAGAGAAGTTGCACACTGTACTTTTAGTTAAACATATATTTTCTCATCTAATTTGAACTACTACTACTACTACTTCTACTACTACTACTACTACTGATACTGTTACTATTAGCTAGTACACAAAAGAGGAGGGAGCTAAATACACTTCTTCATGTAAACACATTTTCTACTACCACTACTACTGTTGCTACTTTTACTTCTACAACTAGTACAATAATGACTACTGGTACAACTCTACTATAGTTAATAATACTGCTACTACTATAGCAAATAATAATACTCTACTACTACTTCCCAATACACTAAAAACATTTTTACTACTATACTACTACATAACAACTAACTAATACCTATATTTATACATCTACTACTACTTCCAAATATACTAAAAACATTTTTACCTTACCTTAGATCCATTCTGCTAACTATTACTGCTACTACTACTACCATTACTACTACTACTACTACTATACTACTAATACCTATACGACTACTATGGCGAGTGATACTACTACTACTATGCTACAACTACTAACTATACAACCATGGCTACTACTACTACTATTACTACCAGTACTAACTAATACTACAACTAATACTTATACTACTATGGCAACTACTACCACTACTACTAACTAATACTACAACTAATACCTACACTACCATGGCTACTACTACTACTACTACTAACTAATACAACAAATACTTATACTACTATGGCGACTACTACTACTACTACTAATACTACTACTGCTACCACTACTACTACTACTAACTAATACTACAACTAATACTTATACTACTATGGCGAGTAATACTATTACTACTACCACTAATACTACTAACTAATACTACAACTAATATCTATACTACCACCGCTACTAGTACTACTACTACTACTACTAACTAATATTACAACTAACACTTATACTACTATGGCGACTAATACTAATACTACAACTAATTCTCATACTGCGATGGCTACTAATACTACCACTGTAAACTTTTTTGTACTACTACCCCACTGTGTTGTTCCCACTGCAATTTGTGCTTTTAAAGATTACTTTGACCAAATTATCTGACCACCATTAGCTGCTTTTCCGAACAAATACAACTACTACTTAACACATCACTAGTACTAATACGTGTACTAGTAGCACTGTTACATTCTCTATCATTATGTAGACGTGTGTGTATTGAACGAGACCACAAACACTGCATTTCTTGTAAGTTCACGTTACGAGCAGCAGGTTAATAGCATTAGCCGTGGCTCATTAAGTACAGCGACGGCCCGGTACTTCCCCCCCTCTCCATCTTTAATATATGTGCCGTAATGTTCAACGCTTTACATCAAAACTCAACTTTACACAAGACACATTTATCTAGAACACGTTTAATGCCGTACTGCGTAACATTACTGCCAAAGCAATAACATCTCCATGGAGACAAGCAAGGTGCCAGAGACTCGGTCAGAAAACTGTACTGTAGCTGTTAGATTGTTGCTACCGTCTCAAAAACAGACCGGATTTGTGTTTTGTTTCATTCCCACATGTTTGAGTAACACTTTATGACATCACAAGGTGGAACAGAGTGTTTTGAGCTTTGGAGATGTGGTAGTTTTCAATTTAACAACTGCCTTTTACTTTTTGTTCCGCAACGATCGGCAGTTCCAGGGCTGAAATCCTCCAAGTGATTCTAGTGGAGGCGTGTGGAGTTTAAAAACACAGTGGAGCACTTCCTGTATCACCACATGATGACATCACAAGGTGGAACGGAGTGTTTTCTGTTGTTTTCAGTTTAAATCTGCAGGGTTTGTGCGTTAGACATGTGTGAATGAAACAGAAAAACACAACTCCAGGTGTGTTTGTGATGAGGAAACGACATCAGAACATAGATGAGAAAAGTTCCGTAGCGTAGCTTTAACAGCAGCTCCACACAGCGAGGGGCCGATCTGTGAAAGTTGTGTAATTATAATCATAGCTGTGTGACACGTGTGACATTTGTGCCGGTCTGGGAGGTTGATGGTGATATTTGACACATGTTTTATTGTGTCAGTGGGAGAGCAGAAGTACTACAGCCCGGGATTTACTCACCATCCAATATTTGCAATTAACAAATCAAAGGATGGACTTTTTTGTAGTCTGGACTTTGTTTTAGACCTGGTTTAGTTCTGGCTTGATCCGGCCTGATCTGATACTGCACTAAAGAGTGTGCCCTCCATCCCTTCTTCCTTCCCTCCCTCGCCTATCTCTCTCTTTCCCTCTCCCACACTCCCTTCTCTTTATCGCTCCCTTTCTCTTTTCTCTCACCTTCTACTCTCTCTCCCTTTCTCAGTCTCTCTCTTTCTCTACCTCTCATTCTTCCCATCCCATCTTCTTTCTTTCTTTCTCTCTTTCTTTCTCTTTCCCTTTCCTTTCTCTCTCTCTTTCTCTATCCCTCACTCTCCTCCATCCCTTCTTCCTTCCCTCCCTCACCTATCTCTTGCTTTCCCTCTCCCACACTCCCTTCCCTTTATCCCTCCCTTTCTCTTTTCTCTCACCTTCTACTCTCTCTCCCTTTCTCGGTCTCTCTTTCTCTACCTCTCATTCTTCCCATCCCATCTTCCTTCTTTCTCTCTCTCTCCCTTTCCCTTTCCTTTCTCTCTCTCTCTAGCCCTCACTCTCCTCCATCCCTTCTTCCTTCCCTCCCTCACCTATCTCTCTCTTTACCTCTCCCACCCTTCCTTCTCTCTCTTCTCTTACCTCCTACTCTTCCCTTTCTCAGTCTCTCTCGTTTTCTACCTCTCGCTCTTCCTCATCCCATCTTCTTTCTCTCTCTCTTTCTCTTCCTCTCGCTCTTCCTCATCCCATCCTCTTTCTTTCTCTTTCTCTACCTCTCGCTCTTCTCATCCCATCTTCTTTCTCTCTCTTTCTCTTCCTCTCACTCTTCCCATCCCATCCTCCTCTTTCTTTCCCTCTCTGCTCCTCCTCCCTTCCCTCTTCCACTTGTTTCTCTCATCACCTTATCTTCTCCCCCCATTCCCTTTCTTCTTTCTATCTCTCTCTATCACTCCACTACTCCCCATTTCTTTCTTCCCTTCTCTTTTCTTCTTCTCTTCCCCTCTTTCTTTTTCCCCGCTCCTCCCACTCTCTCCCCCTTCTCCATTCTTCCTCTGTCTAATTTTTTTCCACGCTACTCCACTCCCCTGCTCCTCCTCCTCCCTTCTCTCCCTCTTTCTTTCTCTCTCCTTTTTGCCAAAATCCCTTCTTTCTCTCTGCTTTTCATCAGTGGCTGTTTGCATCATTCATTTCTATGGCACCGCGAGCTCTCAGCACAAGATGGATATCCTTCTGATTAATTAAAGACATTTTTTTTCTAGACTGCTTATTTGGGCTAAAAGATTAACTGGCCTGGAGTCGAGGGCGGCCATATTGGGATTGTATAGTGCAATATGCTAACAGCAGCTTTAGCACATTTTAGACTCGCTCCAAATTTATGGAGCTATATATTTGATTGCGCAATGTTTTTTGGGTCTATTTTTGTCAAACCATTTATCACCTTTGCCGTCAAGACAAGAGTAAGTGTAATTCTTCTGCTGCGACCTTGGACTTCAAAATGGTGCAAATAATCATTTAAATAGTATAGTATAATAGTAGTAGTAGTAGTAACATGAGTAATAGCAGCAGTAGTAGCAGTAGTAGCAGCAGTAGCAGTAGTAGTAGTAGTAGTAGTTAGCAGAATGGTTTAAGGTACAGTACTTGTAATGTTTTTTGAGTATATTTGGAAGTAGTAGTAGTAGTATTAGCTGTAGTAGTAGTAGGAACAGTAGTAGTATGTTAAAAACCTTGAAAAAAATTAACATGAACAAATGGACATACATATGGCTCATTAATCCGGCTCGCTGAACCTGACGTGACATGAATTATATTAAAACAGGTAAGGATAAACTTTTTTTTTAGTATATTTGGAAGTAATAGTCGATAATTATTAACTTTAGTAGTTGTAGTTAGCAGAATGGATTAAAGTTAGATGGCTGTAGGTGACCACAGTACTTGTAAATAGTTTTGTTAGTATATTTGGAAGAACTAGTTGTAGTAGTGGCAGTATTATTAGCTATAGTAGTTGTACCTGTAGTCTTTATTGTACTAGTTGTAGAAATAAAAGTAGCAAAAGTAGTAGTGGTAAATACGTGTACATGTTTGTAAAAGTGCATTTATCCTCCTCATTTGTGCTCTAGCTAACCCACCTCTGCTTTTTCTATAAATTAAAAACCACGATAGTCACATGACCAGTTTAACTTTAATGGCTCCTAATGCTGCAGGTTATGAACACAGTATTACACTATGCACCTGCAACTCATTCGGACTAATTACTCTGCATGTTAAAGACAAAATATCAGGTAGTATTTGACTCATGACATCGTTTAATCTAGTTTCGCTGCTACAAATGGCTGATTTGTACAGACGTCGGCTTTATTGCTGTATGTTCCACACTGCAGCATTAAACATATGTATCTTGCACTTATTATATTACGTGTGTTTCATTGCAGGCTTTCCTCTCCACAGATTTGACCTGTAAGTTGACCACGTGGGGTCACCTGAGAAGCGATAGATAAGGTTAATGCCATACTGTGGAACACTGCATGCAAATCAATAGCATCTCCATGGTTACAAACATGTGGCGACCCTCCACTGTTTTAACCCAATGTTTTAGCCTATTGAGATTTTGCAGCGACATCACGTTGGGGGATTCTACATGTATGTCTGTGTCGGAATGTTCAGCGGTTACCATGGCAACACAGTAAAAACATTAGTAAACACTGCCCAGGACAAAATGTATTTTTTCAGGAGCCTGTGATCCATACGAGTGTCCGTGGTCCTGTTTAGATGTTTGTTTTTTAACAAAAATGTGAGAGTGACGTTATTTGCGACTGTAACGTTATTTGTCTAGCAGCACAAATCAGCTCACCTGTTGTAGTTCCAGGCACGTCAGTTCTTTTTGGCGTTTTAAAACAAAGCTCAGACTGAGAAACAGAACTCCTGACAGAGCAGTGCCTCCAGTTAGCGTCACCTCCCGGGGAATGTTGATGTATAAACCCCATTGCACAGTATTGCACTCTCCAATCACATCACAGTTCACTGTCATGTCACTCTGTCTGTCACTGTAGCTGTATGTTTGTCTCTGTTTTGTCCATCTGCCTCTCTCCTGATCTTCCCCTGAGGTCCGCCATCTTGTTTTTTGGTTTCTTTTAGCCGTACCTTTCCCCCAGTCCTGCTCTGATCGCCATGTACTGATGTGCGCCGGGTTAGTGTTGGGCTGTGTGGTTTTGTACCAGAGACGGAGGGAGTGGGCGAGAAGTGAAAAAAAATCTGAAAATCAAACAAGTTCACGATGTTCTTCTGTTCGAGTGGTTACCTGGCTACAGTATTTCAGAACAGAGTGTAGTTTTAGCATAGCGCCGTAGCATACCTTAACACCAGTCTACATCGCTTTGGCTGGTCCTGGTTTAGACCTGGTTTAGTCCTGGTTTAGACCTGGTTTTGTCCTGGACCTGGTTTAGTAGTCCTGGTTTAGACCTGGTTTAGTCTTGTTTAGATTGGTTTAGACCACCAAGTTTATCATAGTTTAATGTCCTTGCTAGACATGGTTTGGTCCTGGTAGACCCAGTTACCTGGTTAGACCTGGTTTAGTCTAGGTTACCAGTCTGTATCACTGGTTTAGTCCTGGTTTAGTAGAGTTTAGTCCTGGTTATCATAGTTTAATACAGTCCTGTGCTAGATCATGGTTTGGTCCTGGTTTAGACCCAGTTACCTGGTTAGAGTATTACAGAACAGAGTGTAGTTTTAACGCCGTAGCATACCTCCTGGTTTAGACACCAGTCTGTATCACTTTGGCTGGTCCTGGTTTAGTCCTAGTTTAGTCCTGGTTTAGTCCTGGTTTAGTCCTGATTTAGTCCTGGTTTAGATATGGTTTAGACCTAGTTTAGTCCTGGTTTACTCGTGTTTTAGTCCTGGTTTAGTTCTGGTTTAATTCTCGTTTAGTCCTGGTTTAGACCCGGTTTAGTCCTGGTTTAGACCTGATTTAGTCTGGTTTAGCCCTGATTTAGTCCTAGTTTAGTCCTGGTTTAGTCCTGATGTAGACTCACTTTTGCTCTGTTCAAGAACTCATTAAGTCTTTGTTCATGCTTTATTAAGGATAATTAAACTGGAGTATTATAAAGTGGTATCAAATGTACATAGTCACCAGTGAACAAACATAAAAATATACAATCCAACAGTCAAATAAAATGTGTGGATATAGCTCATTAAAAAGAACCAAAGAAAGTGAACTAAACAAATTGTGCATCTAACTTCACCAACAAATTCTGCATATTAACAATCATACTTTTTCCCATTTGCATATTTTTTTTTCCATAGCAAATTAACAGGAAAAATAATATAAGAGGTATTTTTCCTGTATTCGCCAGTTGCCATAGTGACCACTGCTCCACTGTGCAGGGGTCAGTAAAAACTCTCTATCTGAAGGTTACCCTGACCTACTGTATTTGTGTTTGTTCAGCCATTTTCCTGGATTGTGACTGACAAACCTCATAAAGGCTTTTCAATAGAGCTTATGTCCCACACGTGACCCTGAATGTTAAACCAACTCGAAAAACACAATGCTTTTCCACCACAACTTTTCTGTTATATATGTGGAGTCCACGAGTCAAACTATTATTTCTGTCGGACATTGATTTGCTAATGGTACAGTACATAACCTTCTAGAGGTCACCCACACGGTTCCATGGAAAGTTAAAATCATACTTTGGAACATTCTCTATTGGGGTAGATTTTATGCCATACTGTGGAAGATTAGAAAGGAACAGCATTTCCACGGAAACAGAGTAAGGACGCATGTTTTTATGTTTTTCAGTGCAATAAACGCAACCAAAATGAAAAAAAAAACAAACATAAAATTTTTGCTAAAATATTACCTACTGTGGCTTTAAATGAATCTTTAACCAAATAAAAAATGTGCCTTTAACCAGGATTTTTTTTCTTTTTTTTTTTCTTTTTTTTTTTTTTTTTTTTTTTTTTTTTTTTTTTCTTTTTTTTTTTTTCTTTTTTTATGTCTTCTGTTTTTGCTTGTAAACCCTCCCCACACCGTTTGAATCCACATTTACGCCACATTTGTCTGTTGTGTCGTGTGGTCTCAGAACAGGTGAGTATTAACAGCAGATGTGTGAGCAGACGGCGCCAACATGTAAAAAAAAAAACAAACAAAACAAACCAAAAAACAATCAAAATCAAACTCGATTTCCAATACATGAGTCAGACTGTAATCTTTTATGGATTTATTATGCGTCATGGGCTTCACAGTGACAAAAACAGGACAGTTTCCATAGCGATTAACCATATAAAACTAAATATATCTTTTGATTTGGGGAAAAAGTCCTTCAAATTGTGCGTATGACAGGGAGCTGAAACCCATGAATTATAGCCTGTGGATTTTAGAATGATGAAAAAATAGGACCGTTGCCATAGCGATGAACAGAAATAGAATAAAACAGGAAGCTGAAACTGATTACTTTGGGTTCAGAATAATTTTATAATAATTTGATTTTTAAATTTTTTTTTAATGGACTTTGCCATACGGATTAACAATTTAAAGCTAAATATCATAGTTTTTGAATGAGAAAAGTCCTCAGGATGTTCCATATAACAGGAAACCATTTTGAATCAATGTTTACCATGAATTTAGGGCTAAACAGCATCACTGATTTAACCAACAGAAAGTTAGAAAATTCCAACAGTGAAACAGACATTGGTCAATAACAGACAGACTAGCCAAGATTCAAAACAAGCAAATGGACAACTGTCCCAGAGCAACAGGACTACACCAGGATTAAATCAGGACTAAACCAGGACTAAACCAGGATTAAACCAGGACTAAAGCAGAACTAAACCAGGATTAAATCAGGACTAAACCAGGATTAAATCAGGACTAAACCAGGATTAAACCAGGACTAAACCAGGATTAAATCAGGACTAAACCAGGATTAAACCAGGACTAAACCAGGACTAAACCAGGACTAAACCAGGACTAAACCAGGACTAAAACAGGACTAAACCAGGACTAAACCAGGATTAAACCACAGCTACACCAGGATTAAACCAGGACTAAACCAAGACTAAACCAGGACTAAGCTAATTCAAAGAGGAATGTTTTTAGAAGTCGAGACTGTGGGGGCCTCTTGAACATGGGCAGGAGCTGGTTCCATGACACAGATGCTCAGTAGCGAAATGCTCTCCCTCTAAAAATGGGCCTTCAATAGATCTAAGAGAGCTAAAAAACATGACAACAGGGAATCTGAGCCTAGAAGGAGAGGCGTAACTATTCCTTACACAGCGGGTGAGTCTGAAAAACTTCAGAGAGTTTTCAGACAGTATGAGATTCCGGTCTGTTTCAAACACTTTAAGACAAAAACTGATTCACCCAAAGGACAAAACCCCGAGCCATATACTAAGTAACGTGGTCTACTCTATTCAGAGTAGTGAAGAGTGCAGTGCAAACTAAACAGACACTCATAAGAGGATGTACCAACACCGGCGTGAGAGCAGCTCGGGACACCAATCTGCTGTACATCTACATCTCAAAACCACTAACCACTGCTTTGAAGATAGTGAAGTTCAGATCTTAGCCAGAGAAAAGAAATGGGTTGAGAGGGGAGTTAAAGAAGATATTTTTGGATATATTTTCCTTAAACACGAATGAGGGCCTGAGACATAATTTCTCACCGATCTGTGATTCCATCCTCAGACCCAAAGCAAATAAAAGAAACAAAGAGAACAATAGGAAGGCCATTAAAGGCTGAAACTGGAGGCAGTGGCTGTTTAGGGTTCCAGTGTGGTTAGCTCCTCCCATCAGACAGATATGAGGCAGTGTCTAGCAGAAATCTGACCAGAACTGAAGAAGCGGCTTTAATGAGCAGAGAAACATCTTCACTCCTACAACGATGTGTCCAGTTGACAGATTTAAACTTTGTCTTTTGCTATTCTCTCCCTCTTACTGTGCTTTTAGACACTCGAGGAACCACCAGTAGTCCAGCATTTTGAGAGTGCAGTGCTCTGTTTGGATGATATGGTGCATCTTATAAACATATATACAATCTGTGGTCAGGAGGAGAACTTTATATTTAATTTTAAACTGAAGGGACTCCAGCACTGGGGTGTCTCTTCTTTTAGTCTCTGTTAAGAGTCTGCTGCATTTTGAGCTCGGTGAAAGCTTTTTATAGAGCTTTTTAGGCACTGGCAATTACTACCGGGTCTGCTCAGTACTAATTGTATGAGTAATTTCACTTAATTTATCTCTAATTGTTGTGATTTTGTTGTTTAAAAAAATGAAGAAAGTCTCTCAAAGCAGGTGAAGATTAGCAGCAGATGTGTGAGCAGATGGTGCCAACATGCAAAAAAAAATGGCAGAAATAGATGAACATAGCTGTAGAGGTGGTAGGACGCTGGCTTCCTGTTGCGTGTACATCGAGCAGTAGAAGTAGACGTGCTAATCCCTCCACATGTGAGCACTTTAAAGGCTCACGACTCATTACAAACAGTGGGCAGCGTTTGACGTTTGATTTGACAGAGAAAATGATGCTTTTGATGAATATGGCTCGGCTCCATTAGTGAAGAATGATTTTAAGTGGAAAAGAGGAGAGGCGGAGGGACTGTGACATACTAATCTGAGCTTACGTAAATGTTATTTCTAAACCTTATAAGTAAATATACTCTCTACTGAATAGGCAAAAGTACTCAAAATGGCACCTAACAACAGGAAGGTTAAACTTCCTGTTGAAATGCAAAATATTATGTTAATATATGAATTTTACTTTTAAGTATCATGCACAAACTCTACTACTACAACTACTATTACCTCTACTACATCTACTACTGCTACTACTGCTACTACTCTACTACAAAAACAAACTACTACTACTACTACTACTACATCAACTACTGCTGCTACTACTACTACTATAACAACTACTACCACTACTACATCTACTACTGCTACTACTACTACAAAAACAACAACTCCTACTACTACGACTACATCAACTACTGCTACTACTACTACTACTACATCTACTACTACTGCTACTACTACTACTACATCATCTACTACTACTGCTATTACTACTACTACCTACTACTACTAGTGCATCATCTACTGCTGCTGCTACTACTACTACTACTACTACATCATCTACTATTACTACTGCTACAACTACATCATCTACTACTACTACTACTACTTCATCATCTACTATTACTACTACTACTACTGCTACTACTACATCATCTACTACTGCTGCTACTACTACATCTACTACATCTACTACTGCTACTACTACTACATCTACTACTACTACTACTACATCTACTACTGCTACTACTACTACTATACTACTATCTACATCTCGATATATATTACTGCTACCCTATCCTTTTTGCCTATACTACTACTTCTCATACAGCAGGCCTACCAGCATTACTAAATCAGTTACTAAGATAAACAAATACCATAAAGTACTTACCTCTACATTCCCACGCTCTTGTACTTGTACTGTACTAATACTAATACTACTATTACTACTACTGCGACTACCAACCACTAAACCTACTAATACCACTAGACACCAAGTTTGTATTTGAAAAGTACTTTAGCAAACATGTATTTTCCTTCCCATTACTGTTAAGGCCATATTATTCTTGTTATTGTGTAACTAGCTAACCCATGCCGTTGTGTTGCGGAGGCTAACCATCACTCTACCTTTGCTAGCGTCGGCGGTAGCTTCTCAAACACCTATCAGTTAGCGGCTAACTGTAGTTATAAAGCTCCTCCGATGTAGCCTACATCTGGGATCGCTAATTAAGATGACGTGTTACATAATTAATTCCTCGCTCGTCTAATTAGCGCTCACTTAGCATCGCAGCTCGACGCGTGTGAAAGTCAGTGCTAAACGTGCTAATATGGGTTTACACAATGTGCAGCTTTATGCAAAGACTCAGGTGGAACATGTAGAAGTGAAGTTTGCTGTGGATAAGTTAGCATGCTAAAAATAAAGCCTAATTACTACGACTGCAGGCTATAGGGGCGTTTTTCATCTTCCCTTTTAAGTATAACATTATGAATAGTGGAAAGAAATTATTATAGTGAATAACGTTAAGTAAAAGTGCGGTATCTATGTTCTCTGGAGGAAGCTCTGCCTTCTGATGGTCGCCATGGAGATGTTATTTCTTTGCCTGGTATGATATTAAAATGTTCTCGCATTGATTCAGTTGCATGTGTTTTATAGCACAAAAATACCTTGAAAACCATGCGTTCTTACTGTGAATGGGCTCGCCTCTCCACAGATCTGACTTGGCCTGATAATCGTCATGGTCAGGACTACCTCAGCTGGAGGATTTGACCTATTGTGCAAGTCTTGGGTTGATGGGGGAAACAGGAGTGCCCAGAGGAAACCCACTCAGACACTCAGGGAGGAACGTGGTAACTTCGCCCAGGCGACCCGGGAGTTGAACCCAGAACCTTGCCACTTAGTGTCTGTGCCACTCTATTTGAAGTAGTGATGGTGTTAGAGGTAGAAGTTTTAGGATTGCAGATAGAGTTCATTTGAATTGCACACTTTAAACAGTAGCAGTAGTAGTAGTAGCGGTAGTGGTAGTAGTGGTAGTGGTGTTAGTGGTAGTGATGATGTTAGTGGTAGTAGTAGTAGTAGTGGTAGTGGTGGGAGTAGTAGTGGTACTTGTAGTAGTAGTAGTAGTAGTAGTCATAGTGGTAGTACTAGTAGTGGTATTAGTAGTAGTTGTAGTGGTGGCAGTAGTAGTGGTAGTAGTAGTAGTAGTGGTAGTGACGGTGGCTTAACTTTAATACTAGCATCATATAAAGTAAGCTATTTCTACCTTTCTTACCACTACTTTAACGACTGGATTACTTCTTACTACCACTGCAACTACTTCTACTACTACTAGTACTACTTGGCAATAGGATAAAACTCCATGACTTTAAATAGTCCGATCACCTTTGTTCTGGGAGAGAAGGACACCAAAGCCACATGTCAATCCCTCGTCCCACTGAGAGATAAAACACCGCTGCATAATTTATACACAACACAAATCCATTGAGCCGCATACATTACTCCCCGTGTTAATTAGTTGCAGATTAGTTGTGTAGAAAAGGTGCATTTGAGATCATTTTGAGAGATTGCCGTAAGCTAGCTGTGTCAGTCCCAAAGATACTTAAAAGGATAACATAGAGACCTCTGCCAAGGCACTGGCTCTGTCACACAATGGTAAAGATATTGAGTTTTCTAACGAGCCACAAAATTAACTCAAAATGACAATTAAAGTGGGATGAAAAATTTAAAAACCCAATTTGAAGTTGAATTTCTGGTAGACTGGTTGAGGGTCTGCCTGGAATGTTCCGCAGTATGATATTAAACTTGTCTTTATTCAGTTATACATGTTTTTATTACTCAAAAATACCTTGAAAAGACAGGCATATATACAATAAACAGGGACGCTTCTCCACAGATCTGACTCCTAACTTGGCCTGGCGGTGTCACTCACTTGTTTCTATGGCGATTTTGGAGTTAAAGTTTAATGTTATACCAAAAAGTTACATAGTCCACTTTTAACAAATGGCTTTAACTCAGTCCTAAGTGTTGAACCAAATACCGTATTTTCCAAAGTAAAAGTGCGACTTATACTTTGGAAAATACGGTATTCTGTCTTTGAGAGCCTTGAAGGTGGAAAAGCCGTTTACCATTTACTTAACGATCTACTACCTAATAATTTCATAAGGCGAGGGATTTACTCAAAATTGCAATTTAAACTGATTTAATTAAAACAGAGTGTAATTATGTCGCTAGCGCTAATTAATCTCCGATCGCTCGTGAGCCTTATATCAGTGTTGCAGCTAATATTTCGTTCTGTTAACTTTCCAATGAAAAAAAAAAAAAAAGAAGAAATAAATGAGATAAATACGTTGCCATCACAGTATCTGGTCACAAAGATTACTTGCTGTTTTCCCATCGGTTCAGCCCTAGTGACTAAATATACGGTTAGCCTGTGTTATAAAATGGTTGAGGATCCTTTATGACATATTGCACAGTGCATTATCTTACATGTATAAATACCAGCGGCCTTGGTGAGCTTGAGCGGTATATATAGTCTTGGTTTAGCCCCGCCCCTCCAGTTTAAAGCGCACACCAAGGCCTCAATGACTCAACACAGCACAGCACATGGAGTTTGACTGTAAGGAGACGGATAAACGCCCCGTGCACCATTTTTTCCTAGTACAAACATATTGCATAAGGAGCTGTTGAGGTCAAAGTAAGTCCACTGTCTACTGTCCGCTTCTAATTATATAAAGAGTTTTTGATGTTAGTTTTACCGCCATGGCAAAACTCTGCTCTAGTTTCTGAGAGTTGTGAATAGCGCTTATAAACTCATCATGGTGAATACATAGGATGGTCTGAATGCATAGGGTAAGTGAGGAATAACTTTGGACCACTGCAAACTGTTATAAATGAGCTAGTTCTCTTTTTCTGTTTTTTTTTTTTGGGTTGTCTCTTTTTTTTTTTTTTTTTTTTTTTTTTTTTTTGTAAATATAACAGGAAGTTACACTGAGTTCGAAAAAGGCATCCATCAGTTTTAATTTTAATTTTAATTTTAATTTTAATTTTAATTTTAATTTTAATTTTAATTTTAATTTTAATTTTAATTTTAATTTTAATTTTAATTTTAATTTTAATTTTAATTTTGTCCCTGCAGTTTGTATTGGTGACATGGACAGAGCTTTGCCTTTGGAGAACTCAATGTACCTTCCTCTAACTTTTCTTCACAAACTGACACTTAACTGATGTAAAACTCTGATAAATAGTTACCACATGTACTATCCCCCAAACGCAGTAATAATTAACAAAACATGAAAACCTTTATTTTAGATTAGGCACTTAAATGTTTATCTTTAGGCTATATTAGGCTATACTTCTTTCCTTAAATACCATTGTGAGAAAGAAAGAATATATTTTAAAACAACAACAAAATGGCCGCTGGATGCCCTGAAAAGTTATAATTAAAGTATGATTTGTGGCGGTGTACAGCCCTCTAAACCCATAGACCGTGGATGGCCCATTTATCCTGCTAGTAACCTGTCACCGCGGCGACGAGGAAGTGCCCGGGCGAGATGGGATCTGTAGTTTATTGGTCTTTTTCAGGTTGCCGCGGCGACACGAGGAGCACTTTATGTTCACTTCACAATTTTTATCAATCCGTTCTGTAACAGGGGAGGATAGATGGAGGGTAGGGTCCGAGCTGGAGGTGTAAGGCCGAGAAAGTCAACAAAACGAGCTAATGCAGGCTAATGCTGTGGGCTAGCTACATGTATGTGTCAAATAGTGTGGTTGGATTTCTAGAGAAATGTTTCAGATATTACATCAGTTGCGTAATAGGCTTTGTGCAGGGCAGCACGCTAGCTACCTCACTGTATCTCAAAGCTAACAGTTGCATTTGTTAAAATCGGAAAACATAAAATAAACAACCTATTAATGTTAAATTAATATGTACAATACTTCAGTTTGTGGTGTTGTTTTAGTATTTATTATGCCTCAAAGTTAGCATTAGCATTAGCATTAGCATTGAGACACAAACATGTCTCTTTCTAAATACAAAAGTGCAAGTGAAGTATTCATTTTCATTCATTTTAGCTCGACTTGGCTGAAGCCTCATAGAGATACAGTTGGACAGGAAGTAGCGGTGCTAACAGGAAGTAGCGGCGCTAACAGTGAGGCTCCAGGTGCCGTTGTGCACACAGCCTATTACACAATGGCAATGTGCATTATTGGACTGGGTATATATACTAGCAAAATGGCCCTAACTTTGAACCTGAGGCAAAAAAATGTTCCCTAGTACTGCTTATTATAATCTTAGGACATATTACTGCATGAATTATGGTCCTAGTAGGCTTCTGTAATGAGGCTGTTGTTAAAGGCTAGTACCACAAGAAACATACTTTTTACTATAAAGTGTTACTAAATCTCCCTTTATAGAATACGGAAATGCAGAATAAAACATTAATAAGGACAGAATAAATAGTAATTAACCTAAGATTGTCCACCGAATTAGCAGATAATTGTTAAAGCCCCAGTATGTAACTTTTTAGCAAAAAACAGACTAAAATAAAAGCATGTTTTTAACCTATTTCTACCACTCTTACCACAGCTGTTGCTACTGGATCATTTCTTACTACCACTGCAACTATTTCTGATACCACTATTGCTACTTCTACTACTACTACTACTACTACTACTACTACTACTACTGCTGCTACTTCTAACCACGAAAATTACAAACTAATACCACTAAACTTGCCAATAGGATAAAAATACATGACTTGATATAGTTTGATCACCTTTGTCTATTCTGGGAGTGTTGTAAAAATATTCTATCAAGGAAACCAAAGCCACATGTCTACTTTCTGTGTGTGGGCCTCCGTCTCCACAAACCTGACTCCTCCTCCTGCTTGTTTTTATGGAAATGTTGTTGCTTTGGCTGCAGTACTCCACAGTATGTACTGTACTGGTGCTGGTCTAAAAGCTGAAGACGTAAAGAACATTCACCAAGGAGCCAATTACAGATTGGCTTTGGTTTGAGCTGTAAGTCCCTGGTCCTCAGACACGGGCAGGCCAGTGTCGCTGTCCTCTCTGCCCCAGGGAGGAGCCTCTTAACTGGGGTCAAGAGCTCCAGCGTCTCAGCCTCTTGGAGAGCGATCAAGTCCGGAAATGAGACGCTAATTCAGGCTAAAAGGGACAGCTGCGAGTGAGGGAGAGGAGAGGAGTTTTCTGCAGAGAGAGAGGAAGAGAGCCAAGATGTAATGGCTGAAAAGTGGTGTGAAAATGTGCCGTTTTATGTTCCGAACATGCTTACAACCAAAAGAGGCTAATATTAGGCAATAGATTACTTTTATTACTGCTATTTTATTTGTAGGTTACTGCTTCTTGTGCTTTCACAATTTACTTAAAAGAGCTATGAACTTATGTATTTAATTTAAAGGGATTCTCAGTGAAAAAATAAGACTACTACTACTACTACTACTACTACTACTACTACTCATTCATTTTATTTTATTTTATTTTTTGAATTGATAGAATATAAAATGTGTGTCTACAACCTTTGTCCAGCCACGTGCCTGCATATAACTGCATCTTACTAAGAGGCATTGCTATCGGTTGCTGGTTTATCATTCACATCTTTACGTTCATCAACATTTTTGCTTTACAGTGGTCCCTCGTTTATCGCGGGGGTTACGTTCTAAAAATGACGCGCAATAGGCGAAATTCGCCTAACTGACTTAGTAAAAGTATCAGCTTTATTTTATACAATTATTCTATATGTTTTAAGGCTGTAAAACCCCTCACCACACACTTTATACACTTTTCTCAAACAGGCATTAACATTGTCACATTTCTCTCTTGCTTAAACACTCAAAGTTCATCTATATTAAAAACTTGCTCAGGCTTTTATCCCTCTTCCTTGATGATCGCTTAAATGTGTTGTTCATTGTGTTGTTCACGTGCCTCTGCTCCAGTATCTGGGATCAGCCTCTCCGTGCACAGAAACACTTTTGAGTCCAAAGCATTTCTGAAATTTGTCAAACCAGCATTAAATGGACTTTGGTACTGCGTGAAAAGTACTCCTCAATGACCTGGGCTCCGCATCATCCTGCTCCTTGTTGTCAGCAAAGGTTTCAGCACTTCAGAGTCACACTGCGATCCAACGTTTATGTAAATTTGTCCGAACACATTCTGTACTGTACAGGAGACACGGAGGAGACTGATGGACAATGGTCTACAGTCCCTCAGCCAATCAGGACGCAGAACACAATGGTCTACAGTCCCTCAGCCAATCAGGACGCAGAACACATGGTCTACAGTCCCTCAGCCAATCAGGACGCAGAACACAACGCACGTTTATACTCTGTAAAAAAGCATAAAAAACTGCTCTAAAATAATCTGCGAGACAGCGAAAGAGCGTATTATTAATTATCATTATTACATTATTATTATTATTATTATTTAGTGTATATATATTTCACAGATTCACTATATTTTATAGTATTTATCTGTGTATTCATTCAGTGGTGAGACTAGCTCAGTATTCGTCCACTGATCCAAAGGTTGGCGGTTCGAATCCCTCTTTCGACCTAAAAACATCCCTAGTAGGGCGGTTACATCCACTGACCCACAGGTTGGTGCAATTCCAGCTTCCACAGATGAATGTTGTCGTTGTGTCCTTGGGCAAAAGACTTAACCCATCTCGCCCCCAGTGTGTGTGTGTGTGTGTGTGTGTGTGTGTGTGTGTGTGTGTGTGTGTGTGTGTGTGTGTGTGTGTCCCCTGTGTGTGTGTGTGTGTGTGTGTGTGTGTGTGTGTGTGTGTGTGTGTGTGTGTGTGTGTGTGTGTGTGTGTGTGTGTGTGTGTGTGTGTGTGAGTGTGTATGTGTGTGTGTGTGGGTGAGCGCCTCGAAGCTGGAAAAGCTCTATGTAAAAGTGACCGTTTCATTCGTTTATATATTTGAAGCCGTTTTGTTTCCAGATCCCAGACCACCAATTGAAAAGCGCTGTTCTTAATTTCTCAACCCATTTCACAATTTCATCTTAATTATGTCCCTAACGGGATGTCCTATAAGACACGACTGCGTTTACACTGCGCTATAGCCATTAGATATAGCACCATACATTAGCCCAAATGATAAAGAAGGGTGCATTAACAGTGAAATGTTGCATTATGAGAAAGGCCTAAAGGCCTACACACACACACCACACCACACCCACACACACACACACACACACACACACACACACACACACACTGTTAGCCACCAGCGCTAGCGGCTAATTAGCCTGCAGGGGCTGTAGCATCATTCAAACAGACATTTCTCCACCGTGGTCTGTGTTTTGGCTCCAGAGGTTACGTGCGCTCCAAGTCCCAGCCCCTCCTCTTACAGTGGCAAGATTAGTCGCAATTGAATCGCAAAATGAATGAATGCAATTAGCAAATGGCTAAAGTTGCAGTTTTTGAAGTACCGTCATTTCCTGCACAAACAAAAACATCTCCTGTCTCATTCTGCTTAAAAACTGCTCCCCCTGTTGTCCCGATCTATATAAACATGTTCGGAAATGTGATTCTTAGTTTGTCAGTTCAGATTTCAGTTTTTTCGAGTGTTCAGAGTACAGCTTAAAGGAACACTCTGTAACATTTCTGTTGTAGGGTTTGACACTTGTCTCCATGGAGATGTTTTTGCTTTAATGTTCTACAGTAACAGTAGAACCTTCTTGCAGGGCAGCAAAAGATGAAGTTTAAATCTGTCAACTGGACAAATCGTTGTAGGAGTGAAGATGCTGCACTGCTCATCTAAGACACTTCTTCAGTCCTGGTCAGATCACTGGAGTCACTGCCTTATATCTGTCTGCAGGGAGGAGCTAACTACAAACTGTGAACATCTATTGTCTCCATTTTCAGCTGGAGCTACCCCATTCAGCCCTTAACAACCCTGCTGTTGTTCTCATTGTTCTGGGTCTGAGGGCTCCAATCCTGTTTAAGGAAGGATTCTCTTTCCTAACAAAAATATCTTCTTTAACTCCCCTCTCAACCCATTTCTTTTCTCTGGCTCAGATCTGAACTTCACTATCTTCAAAGCAGTGGTTAGTGGTTTTGAGATGTAGATGTACAGCAGATTGGTGTCCCGAGCTGCTCTCACGCCGGTGTTGGTACATCCTCTTATGAGTGTCTGTTTAGTTTGCACTGCACTCTTCACTACACTGAATAGAGTAGACCACGTTACTTAGTTTATGGCTCGGGGTTTTGTCCTTTGGGTGAACCAGTTTTTGTCTTAAAGTGTTTGAAACAGACCGGAATCTCATACTGTCTGAAAATTGTCTGAAGTTTTTCAGACTCACCCGCTGTGTTGGGAATAGTAACACCTTTCCTTCTGGGTTCAGATTCCCTGTTGTACTGTTCTTTATCTCTCTTAGATCTACTGAAGGCCCATTTTGGATATCCACAGCAGAGAGGACTTTCTCCACGAGCTGCTCCTCCTTCACTTTTCCCTCTGTGTTTGTGGGCCCACTCTCTGTGTTGTAGAGTACAGATAACTTCTTGCAGGGTGTTGCGTTGTTACCATGAGCAGACTCGCCTCAGTACAGATCTGATTTGTGGCATCAGCTGTTTGTCTCCATGGTGATAAATAAGTTTAATGCCATACCATGGAACATATGAGGTAAATCATTTGTAAATTAGATGTTGAACCCTCCACCACATACTGCACATAAAGCAAAGAACTTTACATTTTATTTTCCTTCTCCTAATATCTGGTTTAAACTTTGTGAGACTTTTTTAATCCATTATTCATTTATTTGTTAGTTCATTTTATTTCAGTTGGAAGATGCTGTTGATTTACCCGTCGTAAAAACATAAGATGATTACACTTAGGCTCATCAAATCAAAGCTGTCCTGATCCAAATACCGCCCGTCCTCTTTCTGTTCTGACCTTGTGATTGGTCTAAAAATCTGCTTCATAATAAAACCTAAAACAGAAGCTAATGTAATGATGCGTTTGACAATAACCTCTGTCCCTCAAACTCTCACAAACTTCAAATTGAATCATTGTGGCTCTTCAGTTAATTTCCCCATTTAAATGTAAGTCAAAGGTCACACGCTAAAACCTCAAAGTCTGTCAGTGTTTTACTTTATGTCCTTTTATTCTGTTCAGTCTCCTCTCTCTCTCTCTGTCTGTCTCTCTGTCTGTTTCTCTGTCTGTCTCTCTCTCTTTTTCTCTCTCCTCTCTGTATCTCACTCCCCCTTTTGCTCAGTCTCTCTCTCTTCCCCCCCCTCTCCCCCTCCCTCCTTCTCTCTTCTCTCTCTCTCTGCCTCCCCCATCCCACACTCTCTCTCCCCATTTCTCTCTCTATCTCTCCCTCTCCCCCTCTCCTTCTCTCTCTCTGCCCCTCTGTCTCCCTCACCCCCTCTCTCTCTCCCCATTTCTCTCGCTTTCTCTCCCCCTTGCCTTCTCTCTCTCTCTGCCCCCCCAACTCCCCCACCTCCCCTCTCTCTCTTTCCCTATTTTCTCTCTCTCTTCCTCTATCTCTCTCTCTGTTTCTCTTAACCCCTTCTATCTCTGTCTCGTCTCTCTCTTTCTCCACCCCTCCGCTCCTCTCACTCTCTCTCTCTCTCTCTCTCTCTCTCTCTCTGTTTCTTCCTCCCCCTTTCTCTCCCCCTCTCTCTCTGCCTCTGTCTCTCTCAGTTTCTCCTTCCCCCCTCTCTCTCTGCCTCTGTCTCTGTGTCTCTCTCTCTGATTCTCCCTCTCCCTCTCTGCCCCCTCTCCTCTCGCTCCCCCTCCCCCTCTCTCTCTCCACCCCTCCCCTCTCTTCCCTCTCCCTCTCTCTCTCTCCGTCGGTGAGCGTTGAGCGTTGAGGTGAAATCAATATTAGTTCTGGGCTGTGTCTTGTATCATGGGTGAAACGTTTTGCAGACTCAGGTTTTTCAAACACAGGTTTAAATTAGAGCTTGTCTTGATCTAACTCCTCTGATCTTTTCATTAAAGTAACTACAACGTCCACACCGCAGGGAGCGAGGTTCAACTGTTCTCACGAGACATTAAAGCTCCTCTGTGGAACTTTTCAGACGCTGCGTGGTTTTTATGGATTGTATTCAAGTATTGCAGTAAACGTGGCCTATCTCCAAGTTACAGGTCGCATCTGTGGAGAGGCAAGTCCACAGTTACAACATCTAATTGATTAGATATAATGCCATACTGTGGAACATTCCGAGCCAAGCATGTGGTGGACCCCTTACCAGAAAAGTTACACAGTGCATCTTTAAAATGAGCGTACTATTATGAAACATTGTCGAAATTAGGTTGACAAACTGAACAATGTAGCAGATTTTCATGCCAGATGCCCTCCCCTTTTGTAGCTTCAGATTCATGTGATTACTGTGTGTAAGTGCCTTGCTCAAGGACACAAAGACTGGACAAAACAAGGCAATTTCCCGCAAGATTTGAATGAGCTGATTCTGAAATCATTTGTGTGAGGGACAGTGGCTTTGTGGCAGAATCAAACACATGGGGAACAACAGGAGCTTTAATCTCAGTGTCAGACCCAGTTGAGATGCAGCTGTCGTCGTGTGGTTTGGCCCCGTGTGTCCTCCAGGGGGCGTGGTTTGGCCCCGTGTTTCCTCCAGGGGGCGTGGTTTGGCCCCGTGTGTCCTCCAGGGGGCGTGGTTTGGGCCCCGGTGGGGCGGGTTTGGCCCCAGTGTCCTCCAGCGCGGGCCAGTTGCAGATGGGGCCCCTGTCCCCTGTCTGACCGCTCGCCTGTTTAAACAGCTGCAACACCTGGCACCAACCAACCTCTGGCAAAGAGACGAGAGACAGAGAGGACAGAGGGAACAAGAGGGGGGATGGAGAGAGGGAGAGAGAGGGAGAGACAGAGAGAGGGAGAGGGAATGAGAGGGGGTAGGGACGGAGAGACAGAGAGAGAGACAGAGAGGACAGAGGGAACAAGAGGGAGGGACGGGAGAGAGGGAGAGGACAGAGGGAACGAGGGGGGAGCGACGGAGAGAGGGAGAGACAGAGAGAGACACAGGACAGAGGGAACGAGGGGAGGGACGGAGAGAGGGAGAGACAGAGAGAGACAGAGGGAACGAGGGGGAGGGACGGAGAGAGGGAGAGACAGAGAGAGACAGAGGGAACGAGGGGGAGGGACGGAGAGAGGGAGAGACAGAGAGAGACAGAGAGGACGAGGGGGAACGAGGGGGGAGGGGACGGAGAGAGAGAGAGAGAGAGGGACAGAAGGGAACGAGGGGGAGGGACGGAGAGAGGGAGAG
Source organism: Periophthalmus modestus (assembly GCA_019594935.1). Classification (NCBI taxonomy): domain Eukaryota; kingdom Metazoa; phylum Chordata; class Actinopteri; order Gobiiformes; family Gobiidae; genus Periophthalmus; species Periophthalmus modestus. The sequence goes on from JAIEZT010000198.1 coordinate 6,973,710, forward strand.
ACAGAGAGAGACAGAGAGAGACAGAGAGAGACAGAGGGACAGAGGGACAGAGGGGGCGGGGGAGAGAGACGAGAGACAGAGGGAACGAGGGGGAGAGACAGAGAGAGACAGAGAGGACAGAGGGAACGAGGGGGAGGGACGAAGAGAGGGGAGAGACAGAGAGGACAGAGGGGACAGAGGGGGAGGGGAGGGACGGAGAGGGAGAGAAAGAGGACATAGGACAGAGAGAAAGACAGAGGGAAGTGACGGAGGAGGGGAGGGAAGAGGGGAGAAAGGGAGAGGGAGGGATGGCGAGAGAGAGAGGGGGGGGGATGGAGAGAGAGAGACAGGGAGGAGAGGAGTAAGGAGAGCTGGGAGGAGAGACAGAGGGACAAAGGGAACGAGAGGGAGGGAAAGAGAGGGAGAAGAGGGGAGAAGAAGGGAAGAGAAGGGGGAAGTAGATAGAAAGACGAGGGAGAAGGAGGAGCTGAGGGAAAGAGAGAAACAGAGAGAGAGAGTGAATACAAGAGGAGAGGAGGGGGGCTCTAGAGAGAAGAGGAGCAGAGCAAGTGGAGGTGAAAGTCAGATTTAAAGTGAACAAGATATATTGGCCAATATATGAGCTGATAAAAGTGGATTTTGCATAATTGCAATATTATATCAAATTTATATCAAAGATGGATATTTCAGGCTCTGAAAACATGTATTAAAGGTCCTAGATTACACAAAAAATGAACTATTGTGAGCTTTACACCATGTTAACTCATCAAAAACATACTTGGAGTTGTGTTTTGTTTCATTCACACATGTTTGTCTACATCCTGCATCCCAAAACGCTCTGTTCCACCTTGTGATGTCATGATGTGGTAGTTTTCAAGTTAACAGCAGATTTTACATTTAGTTTTATAGAGACTGGAAATCACAGGGCTGAAATTATCTAAACGATTCTAGTGAAGATGTTTGGAGTTTTAAAACACAGTGGAGGACGTCCTGTGTTACCACATTACATCACAAGGTGGAACAGAGTGTTTTGTGTTTGAGAGAAGAACTCAGCCTAAATATTCTGGGTTTGTGTGTTAAATGTGTGAGTGACAAACACAACTTCGGGTATGTTTTTTGACGAGGAAACAGTATAACACAGGTTAAACAACAGCGTCATCTGGGCCCTTTAATAACATGAATAAATGACATATTATTGACCCCTGTTTTTTATCCTGTGCATTTTGGAGAGACTGAAGCAAAGTGCTGTTGTCTGCATCAGTAGGACATTACAGATCACATAGACAGACACTACACCTACACTTGAATGTATTGGCAAAATCATGTGCTCCTCTAGTACCATTTTGCGCCGGGAAACTATGAATACCAATGGCAAGCACACATAAAGGCACCGGGGTAGCTCTTTGTGTGTGGAATAAGGCAATAGAAGGGTAAGAGGAGGAGATGGATTGTGGCTATTGTAAATGTCCTATGCAATAAAGTACGGGCCCAGTCAAGTGGCGCGGGGGCTATGGGAGTCAATGTAAGGACAGGTAATACAGGATATACACTCTTATAATGCGGCTGTTAGCTTGTTTCGTGTAAGATTCACTGTTTTTTCCTGCGAATTTGAGACGAGAACTATTTGGGAATTACAAAAATGGTGATCAGGGACATTACATTGGCTTACATTCATTTCGTAGACACCGATCTTTACCGTTCTACACAGTCTATACACGAATACCTCCTCACGCTCCACACCGTGGCTTAAGTGCCTTGCCCAAGGACACAACAACAGCACGCATTTGTCAGGAGTATCTAGCTGGAGGATTAGCCAACTATTGCGTGTTTTTATGTCTCATGTGTCCTCGGAATTGTAAATGGATCAACACAAATCAAGATCGAATTGAAATTGTGATTTGAAATGTGATTCTCGTGTTGCTTTTTTGCTCGTTCATATTTCAATCTTTTCGTCAGTTCTTCGTAACGTGTTTAAAATGTGAACTTCGAACCGAATCGCGCAACTAATCCCGACACTTATCAGAAAAACTGTGTCTAAAAGTCGACATTTTCCCATATCTTTGAGCCTTACGACATGCTAACATCTATATGCTGCGTTGTTAGCCCACTATGTCCTGGTATTTCCACATTGATTCCCATCCATTGGTCTGTCAGATAGTATTGATGGAGCGAACAGAGATTGAGCGGTTGGTATTTTCTTGACTTGGACCTATAATTTGTGCCAATGTGGTGAACACGATCCTCAGAGGTGTTATTGACACTAGAATCATTTCCTCCTCATCTGAGCCATATCCTAAATGTCAGTTTTCTATGTTACAGTCGTTCAGGGCCAAATGCCTCGCGCAGTATTGGCATTTCCACCGTCTATCTTCAGTGCAAAATGATAGGGTTTTGAGCACTTAAAGGTACGGTGTGTGACTTTTTCGAAGTTAAAACCATACTTTGGAACATTATTCATGGAGATAGAGGAGTTTTATGTCATACTGAGGAATAATAATGCCACAAAAACAAAATTTCCGAGGAAACGAGGAGGAGGCAATTTCAGCGCAATAAACACAACCGAAATGAACCAAAAAAACTTGATTTTCTGGCCAAAAAGTTACGTAATGTGACTTTAAAGGAGGCGTATTATTTCTAGACACATTATTTCAAAGAGGGGGTATGAAATAAATATTTAGGATCAATTTTTCCCAATGTAATTATTTTATATTGATCCTTGACGTCATCATACATTTAAATGGAAAAAGGTGACAGCTGTGGCAATTTTCCTCCGTGGTCATAGCAACAAAGCAATTTAAATCAAAATATTATGTTCTTTGAATGGGGAAAGGTCTTCACCAGGTCCTCACAAAGTCCTTCAAATTAGGAAGGAATTGTCTGTCCTAAACCCACAAATATATTTACTTAAAGATACCATAAATTTTTTTCATTCCGAAGTAGTTTAAAGCTAAAATAATCCATAACAGAGCATTTCCTCTTTTGAATAATACTTCAAACACTCCATGTGGTTAGCGTGTGATATTTATTCAGCCGTGTTTGTCTCCTGATTGACTTTGAATGGACTCGGCCTATTACTACGGGACATGTTACAGCTACTGCGTATCTATGTAACTATTGCACCATTAAACCTGAGGGCCCTGCAGCGTAATATGGATCATACCAAGTGTTCCCTAAACTGTTATGTTCACCATATTAAGGCAGAATTGATCGCCTTAAAAGCATCGATTTTGTACCGATCAACATCATTTTGAAGTAGCCTATGGTATTTCATCATGATGTGAGTGAAATATATTCAAACACTGCATGATATTTGATTGAGTGATTCTTTGTGTTTCCTGCTTTACCTGCTTCACTTCCTGTAGCCTTCCTCAGCGTCACGTGATCAGATAGTTTACAGGGGACGCATAGACTGTATAAAGAATATATTACTACTACTGTTTACTGCTACGACGACTACTACTACTACTACTACTACTACTACTACTACTATTGCTACTACTACTACTAAACCAGATTTAAATCTTACAAGTCCAGGTTATAAAGTAGTAGTTCTTCTTCTACTACTTTCACTGCTGTTTATTGTTATTACTACTGCTACTACTACTACTACGGCTAATAATAATAATTTTACTTCAGTATGTTGACCCACCACTCTAATTTTATTACTGTCGTAAATACATCAAAAAGTAACAATACAAACTTAATAATTCTTAATAAACATTAAGTACTGCTACTAATAATAATAATAATAATAAACAATACTTCAAAAACTTCATAATTCATTACTGCTACTACTATTACTTCTACTACTACTACCACATACTACATGTACCATTTGAGTTTACTCCTGCAAGTACCGGAGGGGGAGAGAAGGCCGTTCCCATGGCAACAGATAGATAATGATAATGATTAGAGATGCTATCCTTGGCAATCCAGTGTGCACCATGTACCAGCAGTACACGGTGCACATGTGAGGTGAGGAGGTGTTTATGTACCACTAATACAGCACAAAGTTGGATAACTCGTGAACAGTCGCATTCATGGGAGGGCATCTGGTTTACAAATTGTATTACAAAAAGGGGCATCAGCAACATTTTAGTTTGAACTTTTATTTTTATTTTTAAAGTAGCAATGTTACAAAAAGAGAATTAAAATGGAGTATAAATGATGCTTGGTAGATTTGTAACGTTTGATGTGATATTAGTCTGATGGGGCAGTTTGAACATAAACCAACTGCAATATTTAAATGTGGTAATAGAGATGAAAAAAAAATTAAAAAATTAAAGATCGTGTCTATGAAACTATCAATAAATGGTATTTAATATTTTTGAGCAACTGGGTTAGAGCATCGATTAAAATGTAAGCTATCAATCAGAGAGGCTTTAGACCTGGATTAGTTTAAACCTGATTTACTCCTGGGTTAGTCCTGGTTTAGTCCTCTTTTAGTCCTGGTTTAGTCCTGATTTAGTGCTGGTTTAGTCCTGGTTTAGTCCTCTTTTAGCCCTGGTTTAGTCCTGATTTAGTCCTGGTTTAGTCCTGGTTTAGTCCTGGTTTGGTCCTGGTTTAGTCCTGGTTTGGTCCTGGTTTAGTTCTGGTTTGGTCCTGGTTTAGTCCTGGTTTAGTCCTGGTTTAGTCCTGGTTTAGTCCTGGTTTGGTCCTGTTTTACTGCAGATCCTCCCTTATACTCATTTATGTAGCCATAAATACAATGGTTGTAATTGTGAACACTAAATCCACTAGATGACTTAGTCTCATAATTAGCTTGAATGTTATCACCTTTTTTACAACCCCGTCCATAAGTGAGCTATGAAACGAGAAACCGTTTAGTCTAGTGTTTTATATTTGTTAGCTAACTCATCAGAGCCATCATAACACAGGCAGTTAGATTAAACCGTATTAGCACAGTACTAACCTATTGTACTGTACGCTCGCCTGCAAATACACAATAAAAAAATCCAACATGGCCGACCTCCCTGGCTAAACAAAGATACAGGACCTGGTTTAGACCTGGTTAAGTCCTGGTTAGTCCTGGTTAGCCCTGGTTTAGACCTAGTTTAGACCTGATGAAGTCCTAGTTTAGTCTTGGTTTAGTCCTGGTTTGGACTTGGTTTAGTCCTGGTATAGTTCTGGTTTAGACCTAGTTTAGACCCAGTTAAGTCGTGGTTTAGTCCTGGTTTAATTCTGGTTTAGTTCTGGTTTAGACTTGGTTTAGACTCAGTTAAGTCCTGGTTTAGTTCTGGTTTAGTCCTGGTTAAGTCCTGGTTAAGTCCTGGTTAAGTCCTGGTTAAGTCCTGGTTTAGTCCTGGTTTAGTTTCATAACTGAGCTATGAAACTAGAAACCGTTCAGTCTTTGTTTTATATTTGTTAGCTAACTCATCAGAGCCATCATAACACGGGCAGTTAGCTTAAACCGTATTAGCACAGTGCTGTATTAACCTATTGTTCTGTGCGCTCGCCTGCAAATATACAATTCAACAATCCCAACATGGCCGACCTCCCCGGCTAAACAAAGCCATGAGCACGTCTCCTCTGCAGATGCAATGACACGATTTCTTTGCAGGAGAAAGGAAGATGGCGGCGGTAGTTGATATAAAATCTTAATTAAAAGATGCTATCAGACGGTAGCTTGCTTATGGAAAATAGGGAAATAATGGACTTTAAAGGTGATTTTTCACAGCTGTAATTCACTAAGTCGGAGCACTATTAGCCCAAGGGGAGTGTGTGTTTTTAATATCTCCACTCCTCAAATCTCAATATACTCCAGAGCCAGGCCAACTTAAGAAGAAGATATCAAGTATAAGATTGTGCAGGGCTATTTTTGTGTTACTGCAGTGAGTGGAGGCAGGGTGGAGGTATTTAAAGGTATAGTTACATGTGAGATGTTAAGGGTTTACTCAACAGCTGGATCAGACCATCAATCAACACTTAAGATGTCAATCAGATGATTTAGACCTGGTTTAGTCCTGGTTTAGACCTGGTTTAGTCCTGGTTTAGTCCTGTTTTAGTCTTGGTTTAGTCCTGGCTTAGTTTAGCCAGGACTAACCCAGGACTGGTTTAGTCCTGGTTTAGTTCTGGTTTAGTCCTGGTTTAGTGCTGAGTTAGTCCTGTTTTAGTGTTGGTTTAGTCCTGTTTTAGTCCTGTTTTAGTCCTGTTTTAGTCCTGGTATAGTCCTGGTATAGTCCTGGTTTAGTCCTGAGTTAGTCCTGTTTTAGTTCTGATTTAGTTCTGGTTTAGTTCTGGGTTAGTCCTGGTTTAGTCCTGTTTTAGTCCTGGTTTAGTTCTGGGTTAGTCCTGGTTTAGTCCTGTTTTAGTCCTGGTTTAGTTCTGGGTTAGTCCTGGTTTAGTCCTGAGTTAGTCCTGGTTTAGTTCTGGGTTAGTCCTGGTTTAGTCCTGTTTTAGTCCTGGTTTAGTTCTGGGTTAGTCCTGGTTTAGTTCTGGTTTAGTCCTGGTTTAGTTCTGGGTTAGTCCTGGTTTAGTTCTGGTTTAGTCCTGGTTTAGTTCTGGGTTAGTCCTGGTTTAGTCCTGAGTTAGTCCTGGTTTGTCCACAGTCAGGTTAAGATGAAGAATAATATTAAATATACATTTGTGGATGTTTTTATTTTATTTTATTTTTTGTGAGGTTTCAGCATTTCAGTTACTAAAGTCATAATATCTTTCTTTCTAATAACCCAATTAGTCCTACTTCTACATGTGCCCTGAACTATACTACAATCACTACTGCTACCACTATTACTATACTGTTAGTACTACTACTACAACTACTACTTCTACCAGTACTACTAGTACTGCCACTATCACTATACTACTACTTCTACTACTCTACTACTTCTCTTACTACCACTACTACTACTACTACTCCTGCTGCTAGTACTAGCTCTCCGTTATATTAGATGTTTATTTCTGAACGCAGTGCTGTGTATTTCAGAAATTTCTTCAGAGTATTTTTCTGGTACTTTGCTGCTTCCTCTTTTTTGGCAAAACAAAGAGTAATTAACACAATCACCATTAATTACCCCACACCGGTGCTACACATCTGCTTAATTACAACATGGTGAGGATTCTGCTCGACTCCAGTCTTATCCTTTTAAAACGCCGTCTTTATCCGACTCTCATAGTTATGACGGGACTAATGCAGGTAGAGGTTTAAAGCCCCACCACGTAACTTTTTAGCCAAAATATACAAGCAAATACATGTTTTTGCACTGGTAAACAGAGAAAAATATGCGTCCTTACTGTGACTGGGCTCGCATTTCCACAGACCTGACTGGAGTAGGGCCTCCTCCTGCTTGTTTCCATGGAAATGTTGTTTTTTTGGCTATAATATTCCGCAGTAAGGCATTTATGTGGAGGCTGTTCTGAAGGATGGGTTTAACTTTATGTTTCCATGGAGACAGCAGGTGATAAGGCGTGTCGTGGACAAAGTACTCAAGTGAAAGTACAGATACCAGGCAGAACAATACTCAAGTAAAAGTACAGATACCAGGCAGAACAATACTCAAGTAAAAGTACAGATACCAGGCAGAAGAAATACTCAAGTAAAAATACAGATACCAGAGCAGAACAATACTCAAGTAAAAGTACAGATACCAGGCAGAACAATACTCAAGTAAAAATACAGATACCAGAGCAGAACAATACTCAAGTAAAAGTACAGATACCAGGCAGAACAATACTCAAGTAAAAGTACAGATAAAAGGGCAGAACAATACTCAAGTAAAAGTACAGATACCAGGCAGAACAATACTCAAGTAAAAGTACAGATACTAGGGCAGAACAATACTCAAGTAAAAGTACAGATACCAGGGTAGAACAATACTCAAGTAAAAGTACAGATACCAGGCAGAACAATACTCAAGTAAAAGTACAGATACTAGGGCAGAACAATACTCAAGTAAAAGTACAGATACCAGGGTAGAACAATACTCAAGTAAAAGTACAGATACTAGGGCAGAACAATACTCAAGTAAAAGTACAGATACCAGGCAGAACAATACTCAAGTAAAAGTACAGATACTAGGGCAGAACAATACTCAAGTAAAAGTACAGATACCAGGGCAGAACAATACTCAGGTAAAAGTACAGATACCAGGCAGAACAATACTCAAGTAAAAGTACAGATACTAGGGCAGAACAATACTCAAGTAAAAGTACAGATACCAAGCAGAACAATACTCAAGTAAAAGTACAGATACCAGGGCAGAACAATACTCAAGTAAAAGTACAGATACCAGGGCAGAACAATACTCAAGTAAAAGTATCACATGAAAACATATGTTTTAGTAAAAGTCATTTTTTTGTCTTGTTTTTTTTTTTTTTTTCTTTAGCTGTTTTTATTTGTATATTCTTTTTTTTTGCTCAAATTATGAACATGATCTCAAACTATAATACAAATACTTTTCAGTCCTGTGCAAAAATGTAGTGACATAAAAACACAGATACCTGCTCTCGAATGTAGTAACATAAAAGTAAAACACCATCCACTTTAAAGTAAAGTACAGATACCTAAAATGTGTGTACTTTACTACTTTTACTAGTTACTCTCTATTACTGCAGTTTTCTCATATGGAACATTGACGATACATTTTTGGTACAGGATTAAAATATCTACAGTTTGATCAGCCTTAATAAAAGAAAAATAATAAGCCTGACTCTTTGTTAATAACCTGTTTGTTCAGGCTTTATTCTGGCTAATTAAGGTGTAGTTATTATGATGTAGTACCTGTACATTTAATTCATTTAGCACTAATACCTGTGATTGATGTGAACATATTTGTGGAGGACCGGGCTCCGGTTTCTGACAGCCACAGATGAATTCCCATTTTAATTACACGAGTACATAGGATTAGCCTCTCGGAGCAGCGGAGATTTAGAGCCTGGAGGAGAAGAGAGGAGAGTGTGCTGAGGAGGCAGACAGCGCTCTGTGGGATCAATAGCAAATTTTTCCTCTGGCGTCTGACTTACTGTGAATGAGGAAGAGGAGGAGGAGGAGGAGAGAGGGAGGGGGGGGACATGTACGACAGAACCGGGGAAAAATACGAAGGCGAGTTACATCGAGTCCATATGACAGGTTAGACCGCTCTGTGGATGTAGATAATCTTTTGACATTTTTGGTGACGTTTGTTTATATTTTGACTTCCTGGTTTTGAAACGAGCAGCAGATGCGACATATTCACACATTAACGTAGCATTTTGTATTTCTATATATGTATGGGTCCCACTTTCTGGTTTATAGGCGCCATTTTGAGGACTTTTGACCATCGTGGAGGTTGTGTTCTTGATTGTGACTGCCGGTTTATAGATTTACTTCACCATACATAATACTTTTTACTTCTATTTAAGATACCTCAGCAAAAGTAAAAGTGAAAGTATGTATTTATGCAAAGTATTAAAGTACCTGTTTAAAAATGTACTTAAAGAGTTCAAAGTAAAGGTTTTTCTCGTAGATTTTGAGGTTCTTCAAATGTAGATTGATGTGATTTTGATAAAGTTTTGTGCTGTGAAACGCTGTGTGCATAGCTGTTACCTAGCAACCATAAGGTAAACGAGTCAAAACGTGTCAAATTTACAACAAAGAGGCTTCTTTGACAAAAATGTATGTACAAGACACATTTGTTTTGTGTGACGGATGTTTTAACTGGTTTAGGACTAAAGTCCTTCTTTAATCCTAAACCAGGACTAAAGCAGAACTCAACCAGATCTGAACCGGGACTAAGCCAGGACTAAAGCAGGAATCAACTAGATCTAAACCAGAACTAAACCAGGAGTCAACTAGGTCTAAACCAGGACTAAACGAGAACTAAACCAGGACTAAAGCAGAACTCAGCCAGATCTAAACCAGGACTAAAGCAGAACTCAAGCAGATCTAAACCGGGACTAAGCCAGGACTAAACCAGGACTCAACTAGATCTGAACCAGGACTAAACCAGGAGTCAACTAGATCTAAACCAGGACTAAACCAGAACTAAACCAGGACTAAAGCAGAACTCAGCCAGACTTAAACCAGGACTAAACCAGGACTCAACTAGATCTAAACCAGGACTAAAGCAGAACTAAACCAGGACTCAACTAGATCTAAAGGGCCGGTACTTATTTTTTCCCCCATATATCTGAGCTAAATGTGTCGTACCTTAGCAGATACATTGTATAATATTGTCTCTGAGAGTTGTGAGAAGTGCTTATAAACTCATCCTGGTGAATAATTAGGATGCTCTGAATGCGTTAAGTGAGGAATAACTCTGGACTATTTTGGACAATGGTTTCCACATTTTTAAGACAGTAAAAATCAGGTACAGCACCTTTTTTGTGACTAATTGACCAAATAATAAAACATAACTTCCAAAACTTGAGATTTTAGTGATAAAACTGCCTTTTCTTTTCAATATTCCCGCACAAATCAGCCTAAACATTAGCGACTGTAGACTTGGATTATTGAAAGCTCGTGCTAAATCTTTGCCCTGACCACTCTGAGTAATTATGAAGCCTATTGCTCTTGCTTTAGTGAGCCTGTCTCTCCGCAGCGCCGGCATTTCCGTGATTTATGTGAGAACCCTTGAACGCATCGCCCCATCCTCTCGCGCCGCAGCTCATTTTACATTGTTTTGATGGATTTCCCCCCAAACAGCACCTTTCTCAATAAAGAAAACCTACCCTTAAAATCACGCAGGATTCCGACGGTCTATTGGTATTTCTCGAATCGTAGATATGTGTCACTTTCACACCGATCGTGCAGCGTTTCCCACTCTCTGCAGCGTTTTTGTAACTCATTTTAAACCAGGAAAACTCAGTCAGAACAAGTCCACGTCAAAAGCAAAGTGTATAAAAAGTATTGGTTTGTTTTGAGCGACAAATGTAATGAAATGATACTACAATTAAATCTAGAAATGTGGTCAGAGAGAAGTCTAACCCACAACCTCCGTCACGAGACAGGATAACCACTCTGCCACGGTAACACAGGGAGGACATACACTCTCTATTAGTCGTAGTAGTAGTTGTAGTAGTGCATAATCAAATGTAAAATTCCAACATTAACATACTATTTTGCATTTTTATATATGGGTTTCGCTTCCTGTTTATAGGCGCCATTTTGAGGACTTTTGCCCATGGTGGATTTTGTGTTCTTGATGAGGACTGCCACCTTTCAATTTTACTTCACTATAGACTGTACTTTTTACTTCTTACTTCCTACTTAAGCATATTTAAAGTACTAAATGTACCTACTTTTTAAGCAATGCTATTTTTTATTTCAATATTAGATCAGTTTTATACCAAAGGGAAAAAAGATAAACCAGTCCCATACATTCATATCTTAAAACAAGACTATTACTACCAATATTTTTTCAAATTACCATTTTTTCCAGACTATAAATTGCACTTTTTTCATAGTTTGTCCGGGAGTGCGACTTATACTCAGATGTGATTTATATGTGAAATATGTTTTTTTCTTCATTATTATGCAGTTTTTGGCTGGATACTCCGGAAATATGGAATGTTTTTTCCGGATATTGTAGGCTACTAGTTTTTCAAGTACCTTCAAGTCCAGGTCAGACATGCTAGCTTGCTCGGCTGTTTGCAGAATAGTTAGCAGCATTTTGTCTAAGCCTCTACACGACGTTTGCATCATTTGAATGGAAGCAGACATGTATATTTACCCTGTACGCTAACACTGTATCATTTTAATTAGCAACTTTGTGAGATTTTGGTTTCACTTTCACCCATTAAACTCCATGATAGGTGCAATTAGGATAAACACAGTGTAGAGTTTAGCAGTTTTTGTAGCTTGCTGTTTTATAATAAGTTTAAATACAGGAGAATATAAAGGGTTCAGCACCACATGTACAGCCATGGTTCTGTGCTGCTCACACTGTGGAAAAGGGCTTTACTGTACATTACAAGTACTTGAATTAAATATAATGCTAGCTATGTTGTGTAATAACTAGTTGATTTACTTCAAATTTATTTCATGTAATTGTACAATGTTTTTAAAGGTACAATATGTAACTTTATGGAGGCTCATGATTCCATAGAAATAGAAAATTAAAACCATACATTCCCAAAGGGGGAGGTACGTTTTATGTGATACTGTGGAAGATTTCTTCTGTCTCATTGGAGATGTGATTTCTTGAGTTTATTCAATTACAGCTGGTTTTATTTCTCCAAATTACCTCAATAGTTGGTTCTCCTCTCCACAGATTTGACTTATAACTTGACCTTGTGGCTTCACCTACTTGTCTCCATGGAGATAGACAGGTTTAATGCTGACCTGTGAAACATGCTATAGGCAAAGCAACAAAAAAAACCCTCTACAAGTGTCAGACCCTACATAATACATCATTAAGCTTTATTTCAAATACTGTTTTAAGCTGACGTCTCTGCTCCAAATCAAAATGAGACTCTACGTTTCCTTTAAAAACATAACATCATATTTGTCAAAACCTGTTTGTGTTTTTGAATCAAAATGAAAGAATCAGCAGATGGTAAAGTGAAATTTAATGTGATATGTGAGAATGACTTTAGCTTGTTTGGAAATCTGCCTGTTTAAGCTAGTTCTTATTCAAAACTGACAACTTTTTCTAGAAAATGCTCCACATCTCAATGTCAAGTCTGAAAAGTGTCACTGCGTTTGCTGTGAAACTTGCCTAACTTACTTTTATTCAATTACAGGCGTTTTTAAGTCATGAAATAATGCCTTGAAAAACATGGATTCTTACTGTGAGCGTTGCCCCTTCTCCACTGATCTGACCTGTAACTAGGTCGGGTGGTGCTTGTCTCCATGGAGATAAATACTGTAAGTTACCGGTGGAACATTATAGGCAAAGCAAAAAAACAAAAACAAAAGAAAAAACACAATATTGCACAGCCGCAGTGCTCCCATAGTGTGATCTGGTGCAGCTCGCCATCTGGTGGAAGGACAGTGAATTACCATGAGGGAAAACAATGAAACTTGCCGGTAACAAACATGCCACGACAGGCTGAAGTAAACATGCCTCAGTAATGAACGTGATTTATTACAGCTTAAAACGAGTCTGGTGTGGATTTATTGTGGACTTAAAAACCGTGCAGGGAGAATTTCAAACCGGTGACTGCTCAAAGGCAAAACACTTTTTACAGAGAATTAATAAAACCAGTGAGAATGACACGAAATACAACTCGAGGTATGTTTTATAATGAGGGAACAATATTCTTACATGGTTAAAAATGCAAAAAAGTGTAAAAGAAATGATGAAAGATATAAAATGGGGAGTTTGAGAGCTGCAGTTGTCCCTTACATATCTGCGTCTTGTTTAAGTCGTGTGGTTAAGTTATATCATATGTGACATTTGACTTGTGATTGAAACAGCAGGAGGTACATCACCTATAATACATCTAACAGTATGGCATTTTTGTCGATGGCATTAATGTAGCTAGTCCATTAGTCCTATCCTTGAAGCTAACAGGAAAAAAGGACAATACACAAAGAAGTTTAAAATGTTTTATTGATTGAAGAGGTTGTGTATCTGCTAATTGCTTGTAATTAAATTGTTGAATTTCTACTTACCCATGTAGTGAAGAGTAGTGACGAGTGTAGTGAGCGTTACACTGGAGATATTAAACAGCTACTCCATAAAAGAATGTATCAACACCGACGTGAGAGCTTCTCTGGACTCCAGTCTGCTGTTCATCTACATCTCAAAGCCACTAAACTCTCCTGTGAAGATAGTGACGTTCAGATCTGAGCCAGAGAAAAGAAATGGTTTTAGAGGGGAGTAAAGAAGATATTTTTGTTAGGAAAGACAGTCCTTACTTAAACATGAACGGGGGCCTGAGACATAATCTCTCCCCCATCTACAACTCCACCCTCAGACCCAGAACAATGAGAACAATAGCAGGGTCATTAAGGGTTGAATAGGGTAGCTCCAGCTGAAACTGGAGACAATAGATGTTAACAGTTTCAGTGTAGTTAGCTCCTCCCTGCAGACAGATATAAGGTAGTGTCCAGCAGTAATCTGACCAGAACTGAAGAAGCGTCTTGGATGAGCAGCAAAATGTCTTCACTCCTACAACGATTTGTCCAGTTGACAGATTTAAACTTTTGTCTTTTGCTACAAATCAGAGACGTGGACGACTGAGGGATTACACTGACTTCTGCTTTCCCTAAGTTACCCATCTTAGGTGTTGTAGCCAGATGAGTCCCCAGGGAGCCGGAGCACCTTAAGAGGGTTCTGGGGCAGACCACTGTGTGCTAACAAGGAGGGGTGTCAAAAATATTTTATCACGTTGTATCTTTTTGAGGTTTTCACTGTTAAAACTGATAATTTAATGTAGAGCTCTATTTTTACACTGTTTGCCAGAGCTAACTTTTAACACGATTATTGGATGTGCTGAAACTTACCTGTGCTGCAAAGTGGACTCAACCAATTAGGGAGGTGCTCTACATAAGGAGCAAACCTCAGTCTGCTCGAGTGAGGGTGCTGCGTGTTACTGTCATGCAGATTTTTACATTTTCCTGTTTTTGTGTAAATATTTTTGATGTCGGAAAGTAAATGCAATTGGGTCTGCACTGGACAAAGTGTCTCAGCTCTATTGTGTTCCTCGTTAAACTGCTAAAGTTGCCATCTGGGCGATTACAGGCATGTTTGTCCACTGATCCGAAGGTTGCCGGTTCAAATCCTGCTCTTAAATTAAAAATATCATTGCTATTGGAACAACTCTAGTAGAAATAATTTGTGCGTCCTTGCTACTTTACCATTTAAAATCCTGCTTATGACCTTTTTTTTCCTCTTGTGCCATTAATGAAACCGTATAGTATCTAGTATCATATTTCATGGCCTAAAAAGGTCGTTATTGTAGTGGCGTTATACTGCTAATTAGATGTGGTTGAGTAGCTTATTTGGTTTTAATGAGGTAGATTACAACACTAGAAACGCACTGCTCCGTGTTAGCGCCTGCACGATGTTGCGATGAAGACCTTCACAGTGTGTTTGTGGATGACTGCGGTTCAAACGACAGATATTAGCTGCATCAAGCAAAACAGACCGAGCGACGGTCCAGATCAGTTTGTACTACGCTAATCAAACATGTCTGCACAAGTTTTGTTACTGTTATACCAAGTGTTTTAGGTGTTCACTGGTGGAAAGTGTATGAAATAATGCTAATGCTAATGCTAATGCTAATATGAAAGTGTCAACAAAAATATACATCGTCTTGACTGGAATTACAGCGGACCAGAAATGCAATATGTTTGAATAATATTTGGGTTTGTAGTTTGTACTTTAACTTGAATAACTCTTTTGTTTTAGTTGTAGTAGTTGAAGTAATAGAAGTAGTAGATATAGGAGTATTAGTAGTAGTAATAGCAGTATTAAAAGTAAAGTAGCTGCAATAGTAATAGTAGTTGAAAAAGTAGCAGCTATAGTAGTAGTAGTAGTAGTAGTAGTAGTAATAATAGCGATATTAGACGTAGTAGTATTAATAGTGGACCCCGTCATGTCCAAACGCAGATCACCTGTTTCAAGTCCAAATGACTTAATTACAGTGTCGTTGGCTAATTAGCTCATTAAGCCAAACTAACGACAGAGATCCACTTCCACATTAAATCAGGGTTGTGTCCTACATTAGTCACGACATCCAGCAGCAGTGGTCAGTTTAGATCAGTCTGACCTACTTCGAAATATTTAGTGCCTTTGACGAGTGTAGAATAAACATAGAAATGGATTTATTAAATATAAGGTGTACCTCAGGGCTCAGTGTTGGCTCCCCTCATTTTGACATAGAAAGATAATTTTTTTCATTTTTATTACTTATTTAATTTATGTTTTTATGATTTATTTTATTTATGTTTAGGTTTATGTTTTATTTATGAATGTTTTGTTACTTTTTTCATTATTGATACTTCAAATTAGTAAAATGGCTGATATATCGGGCCGATATTTGCACTTTTTTATGGCCTTAAATCTCCAGCACAGGCCGATATTTAGTTTTGCGTGACCTGCCGCCTAAATAGTGCACACAAAGCTTTATCTGAACACTAGTGTGAAGAGAGAACTGCACAAAATGTGACGTACATAATGGCCCAAAAAATATTGTCATCGGTTTCTCTGGATTCTACTCACTTGTTCTCAGCATCAGCCATGAAAAAACCCACATCGGTCGATCTCTATTTAATATTGATCTGTTTATTGACGCCTTTAATAACGACCGTCCCCATCAGGAGCTCTGTGTTCAAGTAATTATAGTGCGCTATAGTAATATAATATTTGTATAATTTAAATGTGAATGAAAATTGTAATCTAATTTTTACAAATAATAAAACAATACTTTTTTTTTTTTTTTGCTATGCTTTATTTAAGTGCAGAACAGTGCGGGGGGTTGAGGGTCTAGATACGCAGGAGCCTCCTGTACCACTTCCTCTTTTTCTTCTCCAGCTCCTTCTCCAGTGCTCCGCTCATCTCCTCCAGCAGGGAGCGCTGTTCTTCTACCCTCTTCAGATTTTGCTCCAGCTCACTGCACCTCTCAACCTGCAGAGAAAGCTCTACCTTCAGCTGCTCACAAGTCTTCAAAATGGCAGCCGTCTCCTCCTGTGTTTCAGTTCTGATTTGTCTCTCCTGCTCCACGTCCTGTTGTAGTGCACTGTTCCTTTCGAACAGCAGGGAGCGCTCTTCCTGTGACGTTTTCAATAGCTGCTCTAGCGCACCACATTTCTCTTCCAGTAGCGAGCGCTCGATTGTAAGCTGCTCACAGGTTCTCAAAATGGCTGCATTGTTCGTCTGTAGATCAGCTCTGTCATGTTTGTCCTGCTCCGCCTCCTGCTCTAGTGCACTACATCTGTCCTTCAGCAGGGAGTGCTCTTCCTGTGACCTTTTCAGATTGTCCTTCAGTTCCTCACAGGTCCTCAAAATGGCATCCTTCTCCTCCTCCATCTCTTGGACCTGTGCCTCTTTGTCTTGTATTTGCTGGAGCATCTGGATCTTCTGCTCAGCCTCCTCGTGTTGTTTTACCTCCAGTTCATGACAGAACTGTACCAGAGCAGACATGTCACTTTTAAGGTTCGACAGACTGTGCTCCAGTTGAGAGTTCTGCTTCATCAGCTGTGTGTTCTCCAAAGATTTTTCCTGCAGTTTGGATCTCAGATCAGCAGCTTCCTTCTGAAGTATCAGCTTTTCTGTCTCCCACTCTTTGGCTTTTTGGCAGGAGTCTTCTTGAATTTTCTCCAGCATGTCTTTAGTTTCAGCGACCTGTTTCTGCAGGATCTCAATATCGCCGTCTTTGGACTCAAGCTGTTTTTTCAGTTCATCTGACTGGTCTCTAAGTCCTCCTCTCTCCTCCTTCACTTGGACCAGTTCAGTTTGGAGTTTCTGGATTGTTCTGTCCTTTTTCTCCATCTGAGTTTTATGAGCTTCAATAATCAGCTCTGTTTTTCCTCAGTAGCTTTAACTTCTCCTCCTGGTGCTGTTCTCTGTCTCTTTCTCGGAGTTTCTTGAGGTCTTCCAGTTGTTGGAGTAGATGTTTCTCTCTGTCGTCTAAAGCCCGAGCAGCTTTGGAGGCCATTTCGAGTTGTGACATGACTAAGGCCATGCCCTGCTCGTCTTCCTCCTTAGACCTCTTATAGTTTTGAGGCCCTAACTGCTCCCTCTCCAACTCCTCAACAGTTAGAAAGGTCTGGCCCACCTTTTCAGATGGTCCAGAGGTCTGGTCTGGATCGGTGGATGCTTGATCGTTAGACCTCTGTTGGTTTTGAAGCTCTAACTGCTCCAACTCCTCAAAAGATGGAGAGTTACCGTCCTCAGGAGGGTCTGGATCGGTGGATACTATCCCCAGAACCTCCATCAGGTTGAATTCCTCACTGTAGAGGAGTTCGTCGTCTTCAGGAGTAAAGTCGTACCAGTTTTTGGACATGTTTGCTGCTCTGAGTTCGTTCGCTGCGTGCTTGTTCGAGTGCTGAGTTGAAGTGACGTTGTTTCAGTGATTGTGCTGTACTCAAAAACTCTCAAAGACAAAACGTGTCATAAAGAAATAGAATATTCTGATGTCACGTGTTGCCAGGTGATGTCACAGGTCGTCAGGTGATGTCACGTGTCGTCAGGTGATGTCACAGGTAATAACTCCATATATGGGCATGAGTGTGTTGCTATAGTTACATATGAATGCCAATATATCACTGATTTATTTATATAATTGTTTATTAATGTAATCCACCATCAGTTTAATCTGTTTTTGTTCTTAAATAGTATCGTATTTTCAACATTTGACTTTCAGCAGTGTAACAATATTAATCCTAATACAACAGATACAATTCTTTATGTAAGATTTCCTCTCAAACATTTCATACCAGTACCACCTTGGCTTCCCAAGTGACACCAGAGTTCGTCTCACAATAAAAACTAAAGGAACCTAAATCTGGACTAAATCATGCTTAAACTGGGTAAAAATAAGATCTAAACCCGCCCACCCAACCGTGGACCTTAAACACCACCAGAAGACGACCCGAGTCCCTGCGTGTCTATGGAGTATTATAATGAACCCTGTAGTTTGGACCTCTACAAACATGTTCTGAAATACTCTGGATTCTTGTATTTAGGACAATCACGATAACACATTTTTAAGTACGATATGTCGCTGAAGTAAATATAGGCGATAAACGATAATATTGAAACAAACCATAAAGCAACATAAAGTATCCCCAAAAAGTGTTCAAAATGTACTAAAATGTACCAAATTGTTAAAAAATAAGAGATACAACTGAACCAGGACTAAACCAGGACTAAACCAGGACTAAACCAGGACTAAACCAGGACTGAACCAGGACTGAATCAGGACCAAACCAGGACTAAACCAGGACTTATCCAGGATTAAACAAGGATTTATCCAGGATTAATTCAGGATTTATCCAGAACTAAACTAGGATTTACCCAGGACTGAAGCAGGACTAAACAAGTTAAATCAACTCAGAACTAATGAAAATATGACCAAACCTGGAGATCTAATTTAAAACAAAGCCAGGACCAAACTTGGATCAAACTAGGACTAAAACCAGGACTACAGAGAAACTATACAAGTCATATCAGCCTTTCACAACATGAATAAACCTGCATCACTGTCGGATTATTTTACTGAAAAAATGTGTATAACCTTTGACAAAACACTTTCACTGTAATAATTAGTTCATATATTTTCTAATTTTGTGACAGAGTAAACCAGCGATGCCCAGTGATGTTTCAAACTATCCCACTTTTACGGGGTCCTGTGACAGTAGTAGTAGTAGTAGTAGCAGACCTAGCAGTAGCAGTAGTAGCAGTAGTAGTAGTTGTAGCAGAAGTAGGAGTAGTAGTCGTAATAGTAGTAGCAGTGATAGTAGTAGTAGTAGTAGTAGTAGTAGTAGTAGTAGAAGAAGTATCAGTAGTAGTAGTAGTAGCAGCAGTAGTAGTAGTAGCAGTACCAGAATCAGTAATAGCAGTACTAACAGTAGTAGTCGTAGTAGCAGTAGTAGTAGTAGCAGTAGTAATAGTAGTAGCAGTGGTAGTAGTAGTAGCAGTATCAGTAATAGTAGTAACAGTGGTAGTAGTAGCAGTAGCAGAATCAGCAGCAGCAGCAGTAGTAGTAGTAGTAGTAGTAGTAGTAGTAGTAGTAGCAGTAGTAGCAGTAGGAGTAGCAATAGTAGTAGTTGCAGTAGCTTTAGTAGTAGCAGTACTAGCAGCAGTAGCAGTACTAGCAGTAGTAGAAGTAGTGGTAGTAGTAGCAGTAGTAGTAGTATTAGTAGTAGTTGCAGTAGCTTTAGTAGTAGCAGTACTAGGAGTTGTATCAGTAGTAGTTGTTGTATTTATCTCTTTCTCTGTCTTGGTTTCGAAGTCAGACTAACTTTATTCTACATAATGTTTGCATATTTTGTCTTTTGAATAAAGCACTGCACCTTTAAGACAAAACGTGTTGTGTAAAGAGCATAAATATGGAGGAGAGTTCTGAATCTCAATTTGACCTCCAGGAAACAAAACAAACCAGTCAAACAGGTGTGAAAAACAACTCCACATCCACCGCTCATTATGCAAACATTTAGTCCATGTTTTAGGAAGGTGCTGTAAATATGTGTGTGTGTGTTTGACTTCAGTGTTAAATCAGGACTAAAAGAGGACTGGACCAGGACTAAACCAGGACTAAACCAGGACTAAACCAACCAGGACTGAACCAGGAGGACTAAACCAGGACTAAACCAGGACTAAACAGGACTGAACCAGGACTAAACCAGGACTAAACCAGGACTAAACCAGGACTGAACCAGGACTGAACCAGGACTAAACCAGGCTTAAACCCGGACTAAACCCGGGACTAAACCAGGACTAAACCAGGACTAAACCAGGACTAAACCAACCAGGACTAAACCAGGATTAAACCAGGACTAAACCAACCAGGACTAAACCAACCAGGACTAAACCAGGACTAAACCAGGACTACATCAGGACTAAGTTAGGATTCAATCAGGATTAAACCAGGACTAAAGCTGGTCTAAATAAGGACTAACCAGAATTAATCAAAACCTATGCTGACATGTTCACATCTAATAATGGTATTTTGTCGTAGAGTCATGCTAGTCGTGGTTAGCACTTTTCCTCTGGCCTCTGAAAGTTGTGAAAAGTGCTTATAAATCACAGTGAATAATTAGGTTGTTTGGAATGGGACTGGATATGGATTTTTTTTTGTTTAGTTTGAGCCGATATCTGATATTCTGCCTGCTGCTGTGGTCGATGACCTAAATTTGCTGATACTGATATTTAACTTTTGAAACATACAGCCATATAACACTCTTCTGTTTCCATTGACTCATCACTCATCATTACAAAAAGGACACACAGAGGAAGGGGAAGCACCCATTAAATATCGGGATCAAACATTAATATGGGCTGATACTGATATTGAGGAATCTGTATCATATCGGTCGATACTGACACTGAAAACAATATCACCCATCCCTAATGAAGCGCCTATAAAGAAAATAAAAAAGACCGAATCACCAATCCGATACCACTCTGTATTTTCCAGATTATATAAAATATCGATATTGAATGTTAATATTGATACTGGTATGGAGGATTCTTATCATATTGGCTGATACTGATACTGAAAGTCATATATCGCCCAATATACAGATACTGGCCTCCTTCAGTCCTCATTAAAATGCTGCACTATATTAGATCACGTCGTTGAATTACGTTAAAAATAATAAATATTTCCATTTTAACTTGAATTCTTCTTGTGTTTCAGCTCCACAGACCGACAAGCCTCCAAAGATCCTGTTCCCTGCGGAGGGTCAAATGACAGTCATCGAACTGGCCATAGGTGAGTCCATGCATTTTATTATTGATATTAAGCTTATGGACGGCAAAATGTTCGTTATGTTGACCCAGTGTTGCCATGGAAACACTGGGACCGCCGTGTGACTGGATAAGCTCTGTGTAGGTGCTGTCTGCTTGGGTTGAATGGACATACTTTGGGTTACTAGCCTGTCGTTATTGCATTATCTCTGTTGTTCTGTGTCCTTACACTGGAGGCGTATTTCTGTGTAC
This sequence comes from Periophthalmus modestus, assembly GCA_019594935.1. NCBI lineage: Eukaryota > Metazoa > Chordata > Actinopteri > Gobiiformes > Gobiidae > Periophthalmus > Periophthalmus modestus. The sequence goes on from JAIEZT010000198.1 coordinate 6,995,219, forward strand.
TGTTTAGTGTTCGGTCGGCGGTTGTGATATTGTAAAGTGTTCTGTTTAATGAAAATGTGTGCATGGATGTGACCTGTAGGTATCTTTTGACCAGAGAAAACAATACTTTACAGACAACGTTTTCTTCTGAATGCTACAATTTTCCACTTACAAGAGTGAAAAAGTCTTGGGAAGATATTGAATCGTAGCTATAGTAGCAGAGGGGTCATTCAGATTTGGTGTACACATGTTGTTATTTTAAAGGAAGTGTATGTAACCTGCTCCATTACAGTAAAAAAAAAAAAAAATGCAATCAGATCTGAACCTTAAACTGCAGATAGAGGACACGTACATTCTCAGTAAATGGACAGGCCTCGTGTGAAAGCTCAGAACGTCCAGAGGCTGCACTAGCACTGATTCATGACTGCTGCAGGTTTAAACCAACTGGATTTCAGCATTGGAACTGGCAACCCAAATGAGACAATCATATGAGGCTCATTTTTCTTTCTGATTGAATCTTGAGAACCAAAACACGAAATAAATCCACCTTGTGATGTCATGAAGCGGTACTTTTTAAGTTAACATCTCCATAATTTCTCACAGATCTATGACTTCATCCTCAGACCCAAATCAAACAAAAGAAACAAAGGAGAACCGAGAACAGAGTAGGGACATTAAAGGTTGAAACTGGAGACAATAGATGTTTACAGTTTCAGTGGAGTTAGACAGATATAAGGCCGTGTCCAGCAGTGATCTGACCAGAACTGAAGAAGCGTCTTGGATGAGCAGCGAGACGTCTTCACTCCTACAACGATTTGTCCAGTTGACAGATTTAAACTTCGTCTTTTGCTAAGCTCCTTTTACCTTTGGTTCAGAAGAGATTGACTGATTGAATTCCAGAGCTGAAATCATCCAAATGATTCTAGTAAAGGTGTACGGAGTTTCAAAACACGATGGAGCACTTCCTGTATTACCACATGATGACATCACAAGGTGGAACAGAGTGTTTTTTCAGATAAACTGCCCCTGAAATCCACCAATGGGGACATAGCCTGGTCAAGTTTATGAAATGTCTTCTTATGTTACTCACAGACATTCAGTGCCCTGCTTATTTTTCGAAAAGGAATCATTTTTAAAAGTTTATATTTTGAGCCTTTTTGATCTCGCAGCCCTTTGGTCACCTGCAAAGTCGGTCTTCATTATCCGCCGGGGCTTTTGTCGTCTCTGAGCGCGTGTCCAAGGATATAAAGATCCCCCATAGTGCGTCTTGCTCTAATTATCTCCACTGGTTTGAATTGGGTTCGTTTTCGCTTTGTGACAAAATAAAAACGCTTTTCATTCGCCAACTTCCTGCCGAGCCCCGTCACATTAAAAGCCCCAATTTCTCTTTTTATCCTTTTAATTTGAAACATCTGCAGGCAGCTTTGAGTCTTGTCGGATTGAAAAGCAAAGATGGAATAATTACGGGAAAATTACTGCCAATTATAAACAATTAGTGAAGATATTAGCATGTGGTGAATACATGTAACTGGTATTGTAGGGTTTGAATCGTTTGAGAAATGGACTTTAAAATGGGAAGAGCAAAGCATCATGGGATATTTGTGCTGTATAACAACTTTAAATCAGGTTATTGTCAGTTTGTTGGTATCAAAAGTCAAAATTCGGTCCCACGCAAAGCAAAATGATCCGACTTACTTAAGAGACACCGACATTTACCTATTTAAAGACGCACTACGTAACTTTTCCGATGTCTGCGTGTGTTATTGCTTTGCCCAGAATGTTCCATAGTGTGACATTAAGCTCATCTATCTTGCGTTAATTTAAAGTGTTTTCATCACTAAAACTACTTACAGTGAGTGACTTGCCAACTGGAGGCACTGCTCTGTCTAAAGCTCTATCAGACTTTAATCTGAGCTTTAATTTAACACAATCAGTCCAGAAAGAGGTGATTTAGTTGGAACTACACTCACAGGTGAGATTTGGGCTGTTAAACCAGTCCCTCACACGTAAAATTACAGCCGCAAGCTAGCTAGCATTAGCCAACAGTTGGTTTTTTTTTAGCAGTTAGTCATTCTCACCTTTTTGTTGAAAATCAAACACCTAAACAGGACAGGACAGATTTTGTGTTTTCAGACTATCTCAGAACTTTTTGACAGTCTTTGCTAATGTGTCTCCATGGTAACCGCTGAACATTTCTCCATAGAGATACATGTAAAACACCGCCAGCATGATGTCACTAAAGTATCAATAATTTACCCTTATGGCATCTCTTGCTTCCCTCCTTGACGAATGCCGTACTGCGGAACATTTTGGCAAAAAGCAAAAGCAATAGAATCTCCATAGAGACAAGCAAGTTTTAGACTCGCCTCCAGAAAATGTACCGTCCACTCACTTTATATTTTTCAGTCCTCATTGTCAATAGACTAATGTTGTTTTGATTGTTACATTCATAACGTACCAGCCTCAGGTCAGCCAGCGTTTTTATTTCAACAAATACTTCAGATTATCGTGAAGTACTGCTTATATTTACACCACCACTCATCTTCCTCCCTCTAAACAGCTTCAAAAGACGATTTCTTCTTTCTAAAAGCCAAGCATAAGTAGTGTCCATTACTGTACCCATTTTCTATTGTAAAACACCTCATTATCTTCCAACAATTTTAAGGTAGAATGACTCACCGCCATTTTGGTCACCTCTTTCTTCCACAAACTGTTACAAATGCGCCGCAATCAAAATGAGCCGCGTTTGACCCATTTTCCAATAGACAGGAGTACAAGAGCGTCCCATGAGGATAGCATTAGCGTAGCATGAAAAGAAATGGAGGAGGGGAGGGAAGGAGGGAGCGAGGGAGGAAGGGGAGGACTGCATCTGTGCCAGTGTTGTGTTTCAAGCCTCTACTGTAACTGTAAGCGGCCATTTTGAATTCATATTGTTGGATAGAGAAAGGAGCTGTGGCTTATATTTAATTGTCATGTTGCCATATTTCACAAACAGGAACAGGAAGTAGGTGGACCTGATTTGTACCGGCTTAAAAACGTGAAAAACAGAACAAATTTACTTTTTTAAATGGTTTGCAGTGGTCCAAAGTTGTTCCTCACTTACCTTACGCATTCAGAACATCCTAATTACTCACCACGATGAGTTTATAAGCACTTTTCACAACTCTGAGACGAATGCGGCGTTTTGCTAACAACAGCTAGCATGCTACGATAACAATTACACACAGATGACATAGTTTGAACTCAAAAACTGCTTATAAAATGGAAAGGTTGAGGGGGCTGATGGTGTTGCTGCCGCGGGGAAGAGGATATGATCAAGAACGAAAAAAACACGGAGCTGTGCAGTTTCAAGTTTAGCAAATAAGACGTGAGCTTAAGCAAATTAAAGCCGGCAACAGTCAAACTGCAAAGCGAGGATTTGTAAAGAGGTTCAGACTCACGCCGTCAATGTGGACGTGTTCACGAAGAAGGAACATGAGCAGACTGAAAGTACTGCACTACACAAGTACAAGTATAGTACAGGAAGGGGGTGGACGGGTACTTTCACTGCTACTGGTAATAGTAGTACCACTGAAATTGCTATTAGTACTAGAAGTAGTAGCACTAGCAGCCATATAGTAGTGGTGTGAGTAGTAGTAGTGGTGTGATTGAGCATTGTTCAAGAAGCAGCAGTTGTAGTAGTAGTAGTAGTAGTAGTGGTAATAGTTGCAGTAGTAGTAGTAGTAGTAGTAATAGTTGTAGTAGTAGTTGTAGTAGTAATAGTTGTAGAAGTAGTGGTGGTAGTAATAGTTGTAGTAGTGGCAGTAGTAATAATAGTTGTAGTAGTAGTGGCAGTAATAGTAGTAGTAGTAGTTGTAGTAGTTGTAATAGTTGTTGTAGTAATAGTTGTAGTAGTAGTAGTAGTTGTAGTAGTAGTAGTTGTAGTAGTAGTAGTAATAGTAGTTGTAGTAGTAGTAGTAATAATAGTTGTAGTAGTAGTAATAATAGTTGTAGTAGTAATAGTTGTAGTAGTAGTAATAATTGTAATAGTTGTAGTAGTAATAGTTGTAGTAGTGGCAGTAGTAGTAATAGTTGTAGTAGTATTAGTAGTAGTAATAGTTGTAGTAGTAGTAGTAGTAGTAGTAGTAGTAGTAATAGTTGCCGTGGTAGAGGCAGTTGTAGTAATAGTACTAGTAGTGTAGTAGTATTAGCAGTGGTACTAGTAGTAGTAGTAGTAATAGAAAGCAGAGAGAGAGAGAGTAGTAGAAAGTAAAGTAGAAAGCCAGATAAGTGAGTACATTTCTTGTTGTATCTTAACATTTCTTTAACAGTATAACTCAGAGCAGTAGAGGCGTTTTGTGTTTCTACAAAAACACGTAAACTTGAACAATTTCCTGAAGCCGAATCCTCTGTGGAAGGCACCCATTTATCTGCAGACAGGAGGTCACGGGGTCAGCTTTGGGTTTAACCTTTTCCACCCTATCACTGCTCACTGCGGCTCCTGGTGCATTGTGGGAAAATACTCTAAAAACTACACCGGATGATAAGCAACAAGCTGCTCTTCAGCTGTGAGGAGGTGTTTTTGTAAATGTGTGAAGTGTTTGTGATGTCAAAGGGAAAAGGGGTTATATGAAAGCACGTTTGGTGAGAAAGAAACAGGTATTTACGGAAGTAGTAGTAGTAGCTGTATTATTAGAGTAAATGCAGTAGTGGTAGTAGTGTGGGTGAACATGATTATATTATTGCAATAGTAGTAGAAGAAGTAATAGTAGTGATGTGGTTGAACATTATTGTGTTATTCCAAGCGTGGTAGTTTAGTACTAATAGTATTAGTATTAGTAGTAGTTGTAGCAGTATAGTACTAGTATGAGTAGTGGTAGTGATGTGATTGGGCATTATTGTTTTATTGCAGTTATGGTACATTAGTACAAGTAGTAGTAGTAGCAGTAGCAGTAGTAGCAAAAGTAGTAGTAGTAGTCGTAGTAGTGGTAGTAGTAGTAGCAGTAGTAGCAATAGCAGTAGGTGTAGTAATAGTAGTAGTAGCAAAAATAGTTATATAGTAGTAGTAGTAGCAGTAGCAGTAGTAGCAGTAGTAATAGTAGTAGCAAAAGTAGTAGTCATAGTAGTAGTAGCAGCAGCAGCAGCAGTAGCAGTAGTAGCAAAAGTAGGAGTAGTAATAGTAGTAGTTGCAAAAGTAGTAGTCGTCGTAGTAGTAGTAGTAGTAGTAGTAGCAGTAGTAGCAGTAATAGTAGTAGTAGCAGTAGCAGTAGTAGTAGTAATAGCAGAAGCTGTAATGTTTAAATGGAAAATGGTGATAGAATATTTTTACTTAGGATCAACAATTCATTTTTTTATGTATTAATACCACAATTATTCACTTTTTTTTACTGAATCAAAACCCAGTGGTCTAGTATTGCAGTATAACCCAATTTATGTACTATGAAAAACTCCAAATGTCTGCAGTATTTTTAAAGATGGCGGCTGTACTATATGAATCTATATATTAAGGCTTAAGTCAAAATATACATTATGCAGCCATTTTAAATCGTAACCTTGGACAAACCTGCAGTAAACCTGGCCCATGTTGAGTTCCTTATTATTTCATTACATTATGATTTATTCAGTGTCATTTATAGCCTATCAAACGTTTCCCCATCTCGCTAACATCACCCGTGTATAAACGAACTCACAGTGTCGCACCCTCGTCTCAAAATTTCAAAGTCGTTACATAAATCTCGAATTCAAATGAGATTTTTAATGTTTTGAGTCATTACTAACCCGGCGCCATGACAACCCACGAAATGTCAATGATTTTCGCTCTAAACTCGGACTAACCTTTGCTTGACATGAATCTTTAATGGCGTTCCGTGCTACTTTTTGTACTATAGCTGAACCTGTATCGTATTTATCTGTGTCTCTTGCAAAACTTTCAATATTTAAAGTTTTTTGTTCAACTTGTCTAGGATCGCAACAATACTGGTTTGTAGAAAGGAGCAAATCTTCGTAACCCCTATAGAGGCCAGAGCGAACTTCATGTCACTGTAATGCTAAGGACAACTAGCATGCTAATAGTGCACTTCCTGATTATTGGATCTTATATAATATACCTCTTCTGGGGCAAGTCGTATTTTATTCAAATATGGAAAAAATCGGGTGTTTGTGGTTGTGTCTGAATTATATATAAGTATTCTCTAAAGGGGGCGCTATTCAGGAGTCACGCCATTTTTAGTGGTGTCCGAATGGAAAAAGTAGTGCACTCAAAATTTCCCACAATGCACCTTGAAAAGTAATAGGCATCTGTGGTCACTAGATTAGTCAAGATGGACCACAATGCATTGCGAGAGTCGGAAAATCAACAGCGTCGCGACGGGTCTTTAACTGGACACGACACAACTGAAAGAAGCAAACAGAAGCGCTAGTTTATCGCACTGTTCATCCCTGATTATGACCAAAACACCGTTAAATAAACTGCTGTGTAAAGTTCTTAGCGTTAGCCGCTTACCTTAGCTCGCGCGACAATTTCCACATCTGAAAAGCACAAAAATGTTTTAAAATCAGTCAGTTTCTGTGTTTTTCAGCTTGACAAAAAACGTGTATGGTCATTATTAGCTCATAAATACTTGCGTGCTAGTCTGACGTGCGATCTGACTTTTTTTCACCCAGACGGACATTCGGACATAGCCTTAGTGTTGATCGCATAGCACGTAAAGCTAACAAAATGCTAATTCAGGGTGGCTTTTGATAGCTCTTTGCTGTTTAATCTTGTAACGAAGAATATTTATTAGCTTACAGCCTGTTTCTGTTTCATATTGCTAATGAAGTATGATGGATGATTATATCAAGAGGGGTAACCGTCCTCTGCCCTTTACACACCCCACACCGCTAATAAATACACTCTCCTGTCAGATCACAACCACAGCATCGGCCATCTTGGTACTGTCCCAGCTCCTGTCTCCAATTAGTGTTTAACATAAGTACACTAATGCTGTCCAAGTCTCGTACAGACCAATGGAAAATATTGTATTCTCTGTGTCAGATCCCAGCCACAGCGTCGGCCATCTTGGTACTGTCCCAGCTCCTCTCTCCATTTAACATAAGTACACTAATGCTGTCCAAGTCTTATACAGACCAGTGGGAAAATATTATATTCACTTTGTCAGATCCCAGCCACAGCGTCGACCATCTTGGTACTGTCCCAGCTCCTATCTCCATTTAACATAAGTACGCTAATGCTGTCCAAGTCTTTTACAGACCAATGGAGCAAGAAAAGAGGATAATTTTCTTCGGATAGTCGGCCTAGTCAATCGCATCCCTGGTTCTTCTCAAACTTTTACATTGAATTTTATCTCCAAAAACAAAACAAAAAAGGTTGAAATATCGTCGCGGCACTAGCGCATTTAGATATATAGCTTCTTTCTGTGCCAGCATCGCTCCTTTATGCAGAAGAACTATTAATCATAAGACAAGAGAGAAGAGATGGAGAGAAGTAGAGGCAGAGAGATGGAGGAGAGAGAGAGGAGCGAGGGGCCCTACTATAACTGGCTGGTATATTTGGGTTTTCACAAGGAGGCTATATAAAGCTGTGTATTCATTGGTTTATATCCCTTCGGTGGGAGCATGCCATGTTGTTGGATTATCTTTGACTAAAATTAAATATTAGACTGTGAAAAGCATACGTTTAGAGACAATACGCCACCCACTGCTTTTGGTACTGTATTTTTTGTCAATATATTGTGTTATAACTGTGTAATGTTAAATAGATTTTTTTGAATTTTTTATTAATTCTGCTTTTTTTTTCTGCTTTGTAGGCCATGAGCTGCTGATATACTTTGTTCCACCTTGTGACTTGCACTTTGAACTGTCTCAAGCTTTATGAAAAAATATTTAAATATTTAACCCTGGAGAATCCAAGAACTCTTTTCTTCTTTGGAAAATTATGAACATTGCATTAAATTACTGAATTACTGAAATATCACTTCAATTTTTAACCCTTTATTCCCTAATTTAGGGTCAGGGCCAAATTTGACCGATTGGGCTTGTTACTGTATCCAAAAAATAATATAAAACATACTTCTAGATTCTTCTGAATTAGTTCATTACACTGAAGTTCTCGTTTTTCAGCATCAGCGGAGTGTCTCCAGGCTTAAGCAGGAAACACAGGAAACAGGGGACATGGTGTCAAAATAAAACATCGATTGCCCTTTCAAAATAAGTTTGTGATGGACTACGAAAAGTTATAGTCGTGCGGTAAAAATATATTACGCTTGGAGCACGGCGCACAGAAACCGAAACTTAACGGTAAGTAGCCTCATTAATGCGAGCGCCACTGCCACGGCCACGGCTCGTTATTCCTAAAAGCATCGTCCCTGTTTTTTATGTTGTTTTAAAACATAATTCATCTGACCAACTTTTAGTATGTACGCAGTATAAACAGTTTTTGGTGTTTAAACGCGAGATTGGAAATTGCAGGATATGTTTACAGCGAACCAGCGCAGTAAAGCATGAGTCACTCCTCCACTGCAGCCCGTGTACCACAGTGTACTCACCCCCACAGGCACAGCTGTTGCATCATGGGTAATGCGTCATGAGTTCAAGCTGAAGAGAGTCCTTTAAAGTGGATTTTGCATCATCTGTCCCCTTTAAATATACAGTATTTTTGTGTGTAACATGGTCAGGATCACACTGATGGGCCTTATGTTCAAGTGTCTATTGGATTTTTTAGAACAAATTCAGTTTTTTTTTTTTTTTTTTCTCTCAATATATTTGTTTTTATAGCAGAGAATATCACTGGTTTATTGCTTGGAGCTAACCATTTTACTCACTGACCTTTACAAATGTTACCAATTTCCAATCATGATGAATTACTGTAAAATACAAGCAGAAAATCCAATTGGAAATGTTTTTTATAGTAGGAGTCAAAATGGAACTTGACACTCGTACAGAACAGCATTAGACTAGTGCTGCAACTACTACTACAATAAATACTACTAATATAACTACTACTACAACTACTACTACTATCACTACTACTACTGCTGAAAATGTAACTTACCACTAGTACTAGACTAGTGCTACAACAACAACAGCTACCACTACTACTACTACTACTACTACTACTACTACTACTCCTACTACTCCTACTACTCCTACTACCACCACTACTACTATAACTACTACTACGACGACTACTACTACTACTACTACTACTACTACTATAACTACTACTACTACTACTACTACTACTACTATAACTACTACTATGACTACTACTACTACTACTACTGCTAGAGTGAAAATGTAACTTACCACCAGTAGAAACATCATTGGACTAGTGCTACAACAACAACTACTACTACTACTACTATAACTACTACCACTGCTACTACTGCAAGTAGTAGTAGTAGTAGCTAGATTGAAAATGTAACTTACCACAAGTAAAAAACAGCATTGGACTAGTGATACAACTACTACTCCTACTACTACTATTACTATAACTACTACCACTACTACTACTACTACTACTACTATTACTACTACTACTACTACTACTACTACTACTACTACTACTACTACTTCTACTAGAGTGAAAATGTAACTTTCCACTAATAAAAAAAACAGCATTAGACTAGTGCTGCTACAACAACTACTTTTCTATTTATCATTAGATTGAGAAGTATATTAGTAGTATATATAGTAGTATATATAGTAGTATATTAGTAGTATATATAGTAGTATATTAGTAGTGTATATAGTAGTATATAAGGTTAATACTAATATACTTATTGGTAGGGCATTTCTTTCAAAATGAGTGAAATGTAACTTGCCGTTAGTAAAAACCAGCATTAGGCTATAGTGCTAATGCCTCACTACTATTACTACTACTACAAAACACAACTTTTTATGATTATGAAGTACATTTTGACTTCTTTTCCTTCAAAAAGCCCAAAGTCACTGTCCCTCCCTCCCTGTCCTCAAATGCTGGCTGTGCTTCTCGCTTTTGGCCACAGCTGAATGCAGCGTCCAGTCAGTATCTGGCCTGTAGGGTTATCATGCACCGCTGAGACCTGCAGGGGGCACTGTGACCGGGCCAGGTCATGCTCCGGGCCTGGACCGAGAGCTCTCATCCTGCGCCAAACTGGAGCAGAAGGAAGCAGACATGGCAACCAGAGAGGGCAATTAGCTCAACCTGGCAACGCAGGGGCTGCCAACAGGAGCAGGAGGACAGGGGAGAGGTGGAGACTTTGCTACTCAGGAAAAGTACGCAACAAATGGATTATTTTTGTATTTACTGCCTGTCCTGATTTCTTGCCTCAGTACAGATATATTCAAGCAGTTCTTGAGGACAAAATAAGTCTTGGGACAGGGAGAGGGTGGTGACTACTGAAAAAGTATGTTACAAATGCAGTTATTTCCGTATTATACTCGTTATTTACAATCATATACAGAATGCAAAAATGAAAGTTGCCGTACCCAATTTTCCCCCATGTATTTGAGCCAAAGTTGTATTGCACCAGTACATGTCTATGGTATAATCCAGCTCATGAAGTCAGAATATGTCTGCAGTGTGCTCTCTGTATCTAATTAGAACATGTATGATCTGATAATCAGGAGGAGCGCGTTCACATGCTAGTAGTTGTTGTTACATTTTTTTGCTGGTTAGCTTGTTAGATTGTATGACTCAAACAAAACAGAAATTCAAATCAAAATGACATGGGAAATGTGTAAAATTTAGTATTTTTTTATGTACCGTATTTTCGCTCTGGAGTATAAGTCAAAAATGCATAATAATGAAGAAAAAATGTGGCTACACATCGGCGTATATCGAGTAACAAAAATCCCATTTTCTCAGACCTTTTGCAATGTACTCAACTAATTAATTCATAGAAAGAACTGCTAGTTTTATCATTTAGCAAAATGTATGTTCATATATAATCCTAGGTAATGGAAACTTATAAAAGGAATAATTTGACCCTATCTTGCAATGGTTTTGGCTTGGACCAGCAAACCAATCACCAGTTTATATGCTAAAAATTCAGATGTCTATGCATGACTTTTAGATTCAGTAAAATCACCGAAAACACCTATTTCAGCCATGTCAAAATGAATATGTATAAACAAACTACATTACCCAGAATCCCTCTCTCTTCTTAATTTTATTGGCATTTTGGCTCTTTAAGCTGGGACACACAAGTTTGAACAATACACACACACGTACAGTCCTGAAGGGTTTGACTTGGCAGCGCCCCCTATGCTCCCGGAGGACAGAGAGGCTGCGCACTGATGATAGGTTAGCATACGCGCTACAAATCTGCGCCACCTGCTACCACCGTGAAATAGGCTAATTACGCTAATCCGTGCACGCTTCAACTGCCAATGTCAACAAGCTATTCAGTCAACTGGAACTGCAAATACCAAGTAAAAATATATATTCCCCATGATATTTTGATACTGTCCAGCAAGGATTGGTACAAACTTAAACTTAAACTAATTTATAATCTTGTTAGCTAGCATGCAAAGCTAAAATAGGTCTTTTCGCCTTAGGCTTGCCAAATTCTCAAATTCAACACATTTTGGATCGCTAAATTGGATTTTTCTAGTGATTTTGCCTCGGCACTTTCGAACTTTGACATTTCGAAGTAGTGGTGCATGAAAACTGCTCAAATTAGCAGAGTTAGCTTGTAAAACATGGGGGTACTTGTGCTATTGGCAGGAGAGAGTGGAGTGCTTAAAACTAGCTTGTCGGTTTTGGCATCTGCGAAATGTGACACTTTGAGAGACAGAAATAATCATGTTTTGAAAACGAGTGACACTCCAAGATGTCAAACAGGTTTTTATCGGGGAAAATGGTTTTGAAGGAGAAATTAAAACACACATCGCAAAGTAGCCCATCATGGCGGCATGAAATAGAAGGCACAACGCAATAGGTAGTAGCTAGGTACATCTGCAGGTAGTAGGAGGCTAGTAGCAGTACTAACAGTTGTATTAGCAGCAGTAAAGCTATGCTAGGCTAGTTATGATAGTAGCAGCTAGTAGTTGTTGAAGACTATAATAGTAGTAGTAGCATGAGTAAAAATATGCTAGGCTAGTTGTAATAGTAGTAGGTAGTAGTTGTTGTAGACTATAATAGCAGTAGTATTGTAGCAGTAGTTGTAGTAGTAGTAGCAGGCGTAAAAGTGTGCTAGGCTAGTTGTAATAGTAGTAGCTAGTAGTTGTTGTAGACTATAATAGCAGTAGTAGTAGGAGCAGGAGTAAAAGTATGCTAGGCTTGTTTATGATAGTAGTAGCTAGCTAGTTGCTGTATACAGTAGTAGTAGTTGCCTAGTTGTAGTAATAGTAGTGGCAGAAGTAGGTGTAGTAGTAGCACACAATGCACACTGGTTAAAACTCGTCAAAAAGTAATTAGATGTTAATTTGACTTTAATTACACCAATAGATTAAAAGAGCACAGAGATACCTCATTATGATAGAGCAGCCAGGTTTCTATTATAGTATTACTGGGGTTTGTTAAAAAGTACAAGGTGTTGCTGTTGTACTAGTAGTAGTAGTAGTACTTGTAGTAGTAGTAGTAGTAGTAGTAGTAGTAGTAGTAGTAGTGGTAGTAGCAAATTGTATAAAATGATTGAGAGGTAGCAAAGTTATACCAAATTGCTCCTCCACTCCTGATTGAGGATTGCCCTTGCTAAGTGGAAGCCATTTTGAGGAATATTTTTTCATTTTGTTCCACCGTTTGGTCTAAGTGAAACAAAATTAGTTTGATTTATGCATCCAGTGAAGAGAGAGAGGAGAGAGAGGAGGAGTGAGGGGGGGTGGAGAGAAGGAAACTGAGAGAGAGAGAAAGCAAAAAGGGACAGACAGAAAGAAGAGGGAGAGAGAGGGAGAGGGATGGAGAGAGAGGGACAGAGAGAGTTGGGGGAGAGGGAGGGAAAAAGCTGGGGGAGAGGGAGGGATGGAGGAGAGAGATGGATAGAAACAGGGAGAGAGAGAGGCTGAAGCAGGGATGGAGAGAGAGTTTGAGAAGACGACATGGAGATAGAGAAAGGAGATGGAGAGATTGAGAGAGAGAGAGCTGAGGCCTTGAATTTTGAGTTTGAAATGTTAACATAACCAGCACCAGACGCTGTTCAAACCAGTGTAGCATATGTGAGTCCATTCAGCTACAAGGTTAGCCCGCAGAGCGCCTCGTCACGCAATCCCAGCATGCACCTCTAAACCCCACACTGGCGTCCGCCGCACATTGACATGAGTGATTTCACCTGCTAATAGGCTACAACATTAGTTAGAGCATCGTGTTTTCAGTACTTCAGTACTTCATAAATTTCACATCATTTAAACTGTCGATATCAGTAAATGTTGAAGGTACAAGGCTTAATAATAAGTCTATTTTCACAAAACACCTCCCAGGGACGCTTTTTAATGATTTAAGAAGGTCAAAAGTAAACCAGATGTCCACATGCCGCAGTGTTAAGGGCGAAATCTAAGCAACCGATACTCTTTAAAAAATAACACCGGTGTGAGGTAAGGGTCACTAATGTTTAATCCATAGATATCCATGTATACATAAATGCATGTAGCTAACCTGCTAGCCGCCGCGTTCCACATACAAAGTGCTCATGGGCGCACTTCCGGCTCCACTGACTCCAATTCATTTTACATTGAAATATTGTCGCCTCTCTCTGTGACTGCTGCAATGAGCCTCGTCTTTTTGGTCTTAAAAAGTTCACCCACTTCACATGATCTTGGTGGCTCACTTAGTCCACTTCTTTATACAGACTATAGTTTATTCTTTAGTCCATGATTTCATTTAAAGTCAAAGAAACTGCAAAACTCCAAAAGCAACTCAGTACCATTCATTCCCGCAAAGTAGTTTAGTAGTAGTGAAGCTAATAGTGTAAATAAAGACAACACCATGTCGAATTTAGAGTAACCAATACTGGTAAATCACTGGGAAATTCTTGTATGATTGTTTTTAATAGTTTTATATGGCAGAAAGGAAGCAGAAATTATATGTATAAGTTGTGTTTAAAGTCCTATTGCTTTACCAGGCCACGTTACAGGTCAGATCTGTGTGGAAAGGCAACCCCACTGACAGTAACACTGCAGGTATTTTCAAGGTAATTTTGAGCAGAATAAAGATATGTCATTAATCAGTAAATGCAAGACAGATATATTTAATGCCATACTTTGGATCATTCTATAGGCAAAGCAATAACATCTCCATGGATACAAGCAGAAGCAGTGCCAGCCACCAGAAATGTTACGTGGTGAACCTTTAAGAACTGCAGTTGTTGTCTCCAGCAATACTACTACTGCTTCTACACTATTTGTTTTGTGGAGTTTTGTGGAGTTACCTGGAGTTGTGTTTCACTTCGTTTAACACACAAACCCTGCATAGTTAGGCCGAGCTCTTCTTTTCAACACAATACGCTCTGTTCCACCTTGTGATGTCATCTGGTGATACAGGAAGTGCTCCACTGTGTTTTAAAACTTCATACACCTCCACTAGAATCATTTGGATAACTTCAGCCCTGGAATTGCAAATCTCTACTACACTAAAGGTAAAAGGAGCTGTTAACTTAAAAACTACCACTTCATGACATCACAAGGTGGAACAGAGTATTTTGAGCTTTATAACATGGTTTGAAAGCTCCCAAGAGTCAGTTCTGCGTAACATAGGACCTTTGGCTATTTTCATTATTCCCACCATGTACCAGTTTCCAAAGCTTATGTCAAAATGCAGTTGATCATCATGGTTCTTCAGTTTTGTGGTCAATAATCGGTTTATTTTTCCAGTAAAAGAAAAAAAAAGGCCTCCATTTTGAGATGAGCCAAAAACTCTGGCACAATCCGCTTCGGTTCACTCCAAACCTGCAAGCGCGGAGCACAAATGGAATCGCCACAATAAAACAATTATCTGGGAATTCTGGCTGCAGTTTTCCGGATAATTTGGCATTCCGCTGTTTATGGCACCAAATCAGTGACAAGCAAAGAATAGAGCGAAAAATACCAGCACATGGAAACAAAAACGGAAGCACATCGAGACGAGGTTTAAAAACAGTGTCTTTACTTTGCAACATTAGGTGCTTTTGTAAATCTATTAAAACGTTACGCCCAATCAGAGACTTTTAATTAGCTTTGTGGTAACTAATGACCACAATCTGTTTCTGAAACTTTATAAATCAGTGAGTCACTTGTTGCTGTGGTGTAGTCCTGTTTAGACCTTTTTAAATTCTGTTATAGATTATTCTTGGTTTAGATTATTTTTACTTAAATCTCAGCCATTTCAGATGGATTCAGTCCTGGCTGAGTTCTGACATTGGTATTTGGTTTAGACCCAAGTTTAGTCCTGGTTTAGTCCTGGTTTAGTCCTGGTTTAGTGCCCTGGTTTAGTTCTCAGTTGGTCCTGGTTTAGTCCTGGTTTAGTTCTCAGTTGGTCCTGATTCAGTCCTGGTTTAGTCCTGTTTAGTTCTCAGTTGGTCCTGGTTTCAGTCCTGGTTTAGTTCTTGGTTAGTCCTGGTTTAGTCCTAGTTTAGTCCTGGTTCAGTCCTGGTTTAGTTCTTGGTTGGTCCTGGTTTAGTCCTAGTTTAGTCCTGGTTTAGTCCTGGTTTAGTCCTGGTTTAGTTCTCAGTTGGTCCTGGTTTAGTCCTAGTTTAGTCCTGGATTAGTCCTGGTTTAGTCCTGGTTTTGTTCTTGGTTGGGTCCTGGTTTAGTCCTAGTTTAGTCCTGGTTTAGTCCTGGTTTAGTTCTTGGTTGGTCCTGGTTTAGTCCTGGTTTAGTTCTCAGTTGGTCCTGGTTCAGTCCTAATTTAGTCCTGGTTTAGTACTGGTTTAGTCCTGGTTTAGTCCTGTTTAGTCTGGTTTAGTTCTGGTTTTAGTCCTGGTTTAGTCCTGTTTAGTCCTGGTTTAGTCCTGGTTTAGTCCTGGTTTAGTTCTTGGTTGGTCCTGGTTCAGTCCTAATTTAGTCCTGGTTTAGTACTGGTTTAGTCCTGGTTTAGTCCTGTTTAGTCCTGGTTTAGTTCTGGTTTAGTCCTGGTTTAGTCCTGTTTAGTCCTGGTTTAGTCCTGGTTTAGTCCTGGTTTAGTTCTTGGTTGGTCCTGGTTCAGTCCTGGTTAGTCCTGGTTTAGTCCTGGTTTAGTCCTGGTTTAGTCCTGGTTTAGTTCTCAGTTGGTCCTGGTTCAGTCCTAATTTAGTCCTGGTTTAGTACTGGTTTAGTCCTGGTTTAGTCCTGTTTAGTCCTGGTTTAGTTCTGGTTTAGTCCTGGTTTAGTCCTGTTTAGTCCTGGTTAGTCCTGTTTAGTCTGGTTTAGTTCTTGGTTGGTCCTGGTTCAGTCCTGGTTAGTCCTGGTTTAGTCCTGGTTTAGTCCTGGTTTAGTTCTCAGTTGGTCCTGGTTCAGTCCTAATTTAGTCCTGGTTTAGTACTGGTTTAGTCCTGGTTTAGTCCTGTTTAGTCCTGGTTTAGTTCTGGTTTAGTCCTGGTTTAGTCCTGGTTTAGTCCTGTTTAGTCCTGGTTTAGTCCTGGTTTAGTCCTGTTTAGTCCTGGTTTAGTCCTGGTTTAGTCCTGGTTTAGTCTGTTTAGTCCTGGTTTAGTCCTGTTTAGTCCTGGGTTCAGTCCTGGTTCAGTCCTGGTTTAGTCCTGGTTTAGTCCTGGTTTAGTCCTGGTTAAGTCCTGGTTTAGTCCTGGTTTAGTCCTGGTTTAGGTCCTGGTTTAGTTCTCGCTTGGTCCTAGTTTCTTCATATTATTTTCTCTGAAACTATGAGTAAAGTTCTGCTCCACAAACGTGTCTCTACATCTGTTTACTCAGAGATTTTGGACAAGTTCTAATGGAAATAAATCAGGATGATATTGGAGTGTATGATTATTATTTCCATCCCGTCTGAGTAAGTGTCTGGAAAAACACTGTTTAAAAAGGACTACTTTAAATGTTTGACAGTATTTCAGATGATGTTATGTATTCTGCCCATGTAATGTAAACAGAATGAACGAGCCAATAACTCAAACTCAACGTGACTCCAGCCTGTAAATAATGGGACATATTTGCACTTTAATTCCAGTTTGGAAATTTGGTCATGTTTTTCAAAGTGTAACATTTTAATCTGCTGTCTGCAGTCAGTGTGGGAGAATAACTCAAACTACTACAATCTACAACTACAACTACTACTACTACTACTACAACTACAAC